>CM076250.1:14997112-15597112 GCA_038380765.1 Odontothrips loti | reverse complement strand
CGAGTGCTCGTGACCACAGTAACCGTCAGCGCTGCTGCTGCTGCTGCTGCTGCTGCTGCTGCTGCTGCAGTAGGTGTGGCAAGTGAGGTGTGCGGCGCCGCCGCGTCTTCCGAGCGATGCGGCCATTCCACTGCATGAGCTGCTTTCGCTCCATTATTAAATCCCCGTCGCCTGTCACTCCGTGTGTGTGAATGTGAGTGAGTGTGTGTGTGTGTGTGTGTGTGTGTGTGCGCGCGCGCTGCCTCCTGCACTGCCGCCTTCCCTCCACGCCGTGCGACAACAAACAGCGGATCTGCAAAACGGGCCGTATTCGGCCGCGCCACACACGTCCGCGCGGCAGCGTGACCCAGATTTGGCCGCGATTTCGCGATTCCACCCCCGCGTCCCCCTGGCGTGGTTGGCGGCCCCTCCACCCCCGTCCGCCCCGCGTCACTGGGACACATGCCAACTCCCGTGACTTCTTCCTCCCCGCGTCCCCCGCACACCAGTCCGTCTCTTTTTCCCATTTACGCGAGCCGAGGCAGACGGCCGCGGGGATGGAGGCGAGGCGGGCGTCTTCCCGATTCAAATATATACAATGGCTTTGGCAAACATGCGGCGGCAAGCCGAGTGCGGGCGGGGGATGGCGGCGCGGAGCTCCAGGTACGACACGGGCCCCGCCCCGGCCGGGGGCTTCCGGACGGGCCCCACATCAGCCGAGTCCAGCACCACATCCATCACACACCGGCGGGGACCGGCAGCTCAGGGCGTCGGCCGGGCCGGACCCACACCGGGGGGCCGAGCGGGGCCCCTGAGGGGCCTACGTCCTCGTCATCGAGAAGTCGCTCCTCCGGGCCGGGCGGACCGGCGGGGAGCTCCGCGGGGCATTGCCGTTTTTACTGCGTGAAAATTCCTATTTTCGTTTTACTCGTTTCTAACAGTTTTTTTTTTTTACCGTCTTTTTGCCTGTTTTTTACCCGTTCACCCAATTTTACGAACACTACGTCTTACCGCGCCGTGCAGCGCGTTGGCCGACGCGGTAGGCGGCCTGAAACGCGGTCCGTGTTCACCCGACACGCCGCGGCCGCGTCGCCGCGAGGACTCCCGGAAGGCGGAAGGAGACGCAACACGGCAGGCCAGGACATTCGATCTCCACGGAGGGTCTCTGGGCTCCGGCCGAGGCTCCGGCCTGGCGGGTAGAAAAGGGTGTCTGCGGTGTCGGCCTGAGGCCTGCTGAAGCACGCCTGCAGTATTGTATGACACAGACTACGCTTGTCTTATCGGGCTTAACCGCTACATTCGCACCTCCGGTCCCAGAATAAAGGGGCGGCCGGGGGTTGGGAGGGAAGGGGGAGGGGGGGAGGAGGGGGAGGGCCGGACTGGCGGCGCCGCTGTGATGTCCGGCCGGCCCTGCGGCTATCGCTCGCTGCGGTGCGGTGCGGTGCGTGGCGGGGCGCGGTGGTCGGCTTCGCAGCAGCGATATCGATGTCGCAGCGATAGTGGAGGGGAGGGCGGCCGCTGCTAACCAGCCCGCCACACGCAAGGCACTCGTTACAAGCCGCCCCTTAAAGACTGCTGCCAGCGCCGGCCAGTGGCGGCCGAGGGCATAAACCTATAGGGCTCGGCGAGCGCACACACACACTCACACACTCCTCACTGACATGGCGGCGGTGTCAGACACACAGCCACGCCCACGGCCAGTCCATTGACAACCGGCACTCGAAGGCTTTTTAATTCAGCCCCCCTCCACACATACGCCACACATCCATCAGGGGGATGGCGGGCTGTGCCGGGCCGGGCGGGGCCCGTAAGTACGCTGCCGTGACGGCCGCTCCGCGTGACACGGACCTGACAGCTCGCCTATGACAGGCAGGCAGCCAGCGCCGCGGCCCGCACGGCGACGGATTTTTAATTATTACTAAAAGCTCCTAAAATAAGCGGAGATCGGAAGGGTAGATACTCCCCGCGACAGAGAGTGAGGCAGTGGCGGCACGACTGCTATGCGCTGCCATGCGCTGCCATGCGCTGCCACGCGCGCGGCGGACCACATCCGTTCCGAGTGAGGCGGCGTTACACCCCCCCTGCCCTGCACGGCCCGGCCCCGGGTAACGCTGCTAGCGGGGAAACAAGGCCGAGTAAATTGTGGACACTGTTAGCGCAGAGCTCGTGACCGAAACTGCCTCCAAACTGCAGCCCGCCCCTCCCGTGTCCACCGTCTGCTACGGGCAGACGGAGAGATATCCGCTCCGCAATCCGCAGGGGCTGCCGCAGTTGCTGCCGCCGCTGCCGCCGCTGCCGCCGCTAAAGCCGTCGGGGCGCCAGTAGCGCCGGCCGTGTCCAAGGCCCCGACTCACATTCAGCTTTAGCGCGATCGCAGACGCGGCGGCCGCAGACCACGGCCGGCCCGGGGCTTTTTTGTCTCACCTGCTGCCGCCTGCTGCCGCCTGCTGCCGGGGCAGTGCGGCAGGACACGGCAGGACACGCCGCAGCAGCGAGTAACCAGGGGTAACGGTTATGGCCGCAGATAACACCGGCCCCGGCCCCCGCCGCCGCCACGCCCCACTCTCGCATTCAAAGTGGTCAATTTCTCCGCATCGCAGTGAGCGCTGCATTGCGCCGCGCCACGGCTCCGGCTTTTTGTCCGGAGGGTGGGAGAGGCCACCGAGCCGAGCCGCGCCGAGCCGGGCACAGCCGGGCACAGCCGGGCACAGCCGGGCACAGCCGGGCACACAACCGGACGCGGCGCACGGTCCGAACATGCACCGATCACAGGAATCCGATTCGCAGCCGATGGGGATAACATTGCGAGACGGGAGGGGGCGGATGGAGCAGGCGCGGTCAAACTGTACCGCTGCGCTCGGACCGTCAAGGACACCGTCCTCCGGCAGAACACACCTGCAGACAAAAGAAAAAAAAACACACACTTAGAAGTTGGTTAGAAAAGTCAGCAGCAAAAACAACCTATTTTTCAAAAAAACTTAAAAAAAAAGAACAATATTTTCCCCATTTTCCCCCTGTTTTTCAACTTTCCTGATTTTTCGATTCTCTGACTCCTGACTTTTTTTCTAACTCTTCCGTTTTTGTTCTGAGTCTCAACAGTTTTCCAGATTTATGACTTCAAAATAAAAATAATACACAACTAATAAAAGAAAGCCCCGTAAGTCTCTCGTCCATATTGGAAAATAATGAAAACGTAGTGTTAGATCTCTCCAACCGCGTCGCCCGGGGGTAAGAGCCGTCAGCTGGCCGCCGGGGGCAGCGGTTGCAGACTGGGACGGCGGAGTGCGGGGCAGCAGGCGGCACAAGTGGCGGGGCACACAAGTGCAGGTAGGCAACCCGCGCCCCAGCCGCGGCCCCCCGCAAGGGCCCTGCCCGGCCCTGCCCCCCTGGGCCACATCCATTGTTTGGTCACCACAAAGGAGCCATTACCCCCCAGTAGTCACGAAGCTCTCATCAGTTCACCCGGCGAGTCCATGATGTATGCGGCAGGCCGAGCATACGCCATACGCCCCTATGACGGCCCGGCCAGGCACGGTACTCTCTATCCCTCTCTCTCTCTCTCTCTCTCTCTCTCTCTCTCTCTCTCTCTCTCTCTCTCTCTCTCTCTCTCTCTCTCTCTCTCTCTCTTGCACACACATCACAGCTCAGCGCGGATAGGAGCGTCACTATCCCCGCCACACTCCGGGGCGCAAGTACAAACAGCTGACATAAATTTGGCACGGCCGCCGCTCACCCCGCCCCCCGCCCCGCCCGCAGCGCGCCCTGCCCGCCGTTTCGCGGTATCGACGTTGGCGGATCCATGATTTCCGGCCGCTCCCCGCCCGCCCCCGGAGGCCCCGCAGTCGATTCGGCTTTTGCGACGGTTCGCGATATTTGGAAAGCTCCCCCAACTTTCGGCGGCAGCACCCGGATTTATGCGGTCAATATGAGCCGAGCAATGCGGCGGCGCGGAGGGCGGAGGTGTGAGAGCCGAGCGCCCCGCCGAGATAGGCAGCCCGCGGAGCACGGCCGTCCCCGTCGGTCCCCGTCGGTCCCCGTCGGGCGCCCAGCCAGCGGCGGGGAGCGGGGCGGCCGTGTATCGGGCTGACTGCGCCCACTCCGCTCCGCCCGGAGAATACGGCCCCCGTGCCTACCGCCTACCCGACGAGGCCCCGCAGAGGCGCCGTGACTCGTAAATGAAAGCCTGACTCGACTCAAGACGAGGAGCCGTGGAGACAATTGAATGAAATCAGTGTGGCGTCGCGGTGCGGGGGGCGGGGCCGCGGGGGGCGGGGCCGCGGGGGGCGGGGCCACGGGGGCCGCGCTGTTCCGGCCCCGGGTGCCCCGGCAGCCAGGAAGAAGCGCGGCGCGAAAACGGGGGCGCGAACAATTCAGGGACAAAAGCGGAGGGGGGGGGGGGGGGGGGGGCGCAACGGGGGACGCGCGCGAGGAATATTATTCAGAACGGATCAAGTGGGGCGAAAATAGTTGGAACAAAAGGCGAGCAGAGGGGGAGGGGGGAGGGGGAGAGGGCACAATGGTACCGAGGAAATGGCGGGGCCGGGCTAGGCCGGGCCGGATGAAGCAGAATAGTTGGGACTGCTGGGGCTGCCGGTGCCGGCTGCTGCCGAGGATGCTGATTGCCCGCCTTCTGAGGCTGAGAGGTGAGGAAGACGAGCACGGGCCGGAGCCGGAAGACGGAGTACGGCGTGACGCCCACCGCCCGGGGCCGAGCCGAGCACAAACGGCGCCTGCTGGGTAGGCAGCACACGATGTGTGCATGCACGCGTGTCGTGCGGGCTGGCCTACCCCAGCACTTGCAGGCGCTCGCAGCTTCCCCGGTGCACACACGCAGCGCCCCTGCGCCCCTCCTCAAGGTCCCCATGCTCTCTGGGGGAGGCAGGGCCTTCAGCAGAGCCATAGCGCGGCAGCCGGACCGAGACTCCCGTGTTCCAAACCCGAAATTACCCACAGCTCGAATTTTCCGAACGATTACTTCCGGATTTGACGCACCCAAACGGCCGAATTATTCCCGCTAGGGGAGGGTGGCCACTGCCAGGCCACTGCCAGGCCACTGCCGCGTACACGGCGGGTGGGGACCAGCGGGGACCCCTAGGAGGTAACTGCCGGCCGGGCCAACGACCAGCGCGCCCAGCCGGCCCAGCCCCAGCCGATCCCTGTTGCACTGCCCACCTCTCGCACTTCCCCCATCGGCCCTCGCGGCCCTCGCCCCTTCTGTCCGCGTGTCCCCCGACCCGAAACCTTTGCCAACGGCCCTCCCCCCCCCCCCTTCCCTTTCACTGTCTCTATCTCCCTTTCCCTTTCCTCCCTCACGGCGCGCACCCCATAGCCTCCGTATACGGTTATACGCACCCCAATCGTTACGTTACGCGCACGCTGCACGGCCGGCGGACCCGGGAATTAGAATAATCTGAATCTGGCAGATGGCCAGGCGCACCGCAAGGAAATCCGGCCCCCGGCCCACGGGAGGGTGGGCCCCGCCCCCGCCCCGGCAGACAGCCCCTGCCCGCGGGAGGGACGCAAAGACGGCGGCGGTCGGCAGAAAGGGACGCGAGCGCGCAGGCAGGCGGCGGCCGGGAGGGCGGCGAGGAGAAAAATCGTAATAACGGACTGCGGAGGTGCATAACATAAAATATCAAAATCTAAATCCCCGGGCCGCAGCTGGAGGGAGGCGGAGAGGGCAGAGAATAAAACCTCAGCACCGCGGCGCGGCGCGGGCGGCGTGTGCTGGCAGTCATGGCAGCAGGGCACGGCGGAGACGCTGTTCACCATCGCTAACGAAGTCCGAGCCGCCAAGAGTTAAAGTCCCTAGAAGACAGACGCACGGGCCATCCCATCGCAGAGCCTATAGGCCCGCGAGGCCTGCAGGCTGGAGGCTCCCCGGAGCCAAATTGGTTCGCCTTGCTCTGCCGAGGCGCTGCCGAGGCGCTGGCGGCCTGCTACCGGCCCGGGCTCGCGGCCAAGTCACCTGTTCTTACTCCCCTCCTCGGCGACGACGCGAGTGACGTCTGGTGACGGCCACCTCTTCCAGGTCTCGTCCAGGTCTCCTCCAGGCCCCCTCCAGGCCCCCTCCAGGTCCCTCCCCGGTCCCTGCCGCTGCCAACTTTATAACGCCGGCCCAATGCCGGGGGAACCGGGGGGACGGACCCAGGAGGACCTTGCCGTCCTGCTTCCCCCGCAGCCTGCGGACGGGGAGGGAAGAGAAGGGGTTGATACGCGACGCGCTCAAAAAGCGTCGCTTCCGAGGACTCCATCGGGCATTTAGCTCCGACAGGGCGGCGGCAAAGAGGAAGCCCGCCCCATTCGGGCGGCTGCCATTGACGGACAAGAGGGTCACGGCGAGGACAGAGCAGACAGCTCGGAGGGTCAAAGGGACCCGGGCCGGCCTGGCAGCCCCGCCGCAGCCCCGCCCGAGCCCAGCGCGCCCAGCGCCACACATCCACACATGCTCATTTGGAGCCATCACTGCGGCCGCTGGGCTGGAGCCGCTGGGCCGGGGCCACTGGAGCGGAGCGCTGTGCCGGACCACAACTCCATCCCCGTATGTGTTTGTAAAGCCACCAAGTTTCATCTCTCGCCCCGACCCAACCCTCGGCGCCGCTCGGCGCCGTGCAGCTGCGGCACGGCAGAGGGGAGGTCCTGGTGCTGCATGCACTGCGGCTGCGGCAGGGCTGCGGCACTGCCGGCACTGCCCACCCTCACTCCTCGCCTCGCCGGTCGCCACGCGGTTCGTACCGCGCGCTCCCAGGATTTATACGCCGTTACCACGTGCCTTGCCGCGCCTCCAATCCGGCACAGAATGCGTCGCCGGCCTGGGGTCCCGGTCCTGGCCCTGGTCCGGACCCATCCCGTCCCTTTCCGGACTCTGGACAGAGCGCAGAATGGTGTTCCGCACACAGTGCGCCAAACGTGTATACACCCTCCCCGCTAGAGAGGCCCCGTCAATAAATTCGCTAATTTCACTGTCCATCGCCGTCCGCCTGTCTGTCTGCCTGCCTGCCTGCATGCCAGTCTGATACCCTCTCACTAACAGTCTTCCTCTCCGGGGGCCCGGGGGGGGGGGGAGTAGCAACGAGTGCCTGACTGGTCTCGGGGGTCCTGCCCTGTGCTCCTGGGCTGCTGGTCTCGAAGGCCCAGGGGGGAGGTGATGGTGGGGGCGGTAGGGGCTATGGCGGCGGTGGCGGCGATGCAGGAAGAGCATGGCGTTGAACACACACACACACACACACACACACACACACACACACACACACGAGGCCGGGCCGGCCTACGCCACCCGGCGGCCGCAGGGGGAGCTGCGCCTCGCCGCCGAATGCCGATATGCAAATATTCCATTTGCTACTGCGCGTGCACCCCGCCCCGCCCCGCCCCGCCCCGCCCCGCGGCCCGTCTGCCGGGCCTGCCGGACCGCTCGCCGCGCCGCTCCCTCCCAACCCCCGGCTGGCCGGCCGGCATCTTTGCCCTCCGTAATTGTCGGATGGAGCTGACTGAACGCCGAACGGGCGGGGTGCTGCCCTGGTGCTCCTGGTGCTGCCGTGGTGCTGCCCTGGTGCTGCCGTGGTGCTGCCGTGGTGCTGCCGTGGTGCTGCCGTGGTGCTGCCGTGGTGCTGCCCTGGTGCTGCCGTGGTGCTGCCGTGGTGCTGCCCTGGTGCTGCCGTGGTGCTGCCGTGGTGCTGCCGTGGTGCTGCCCTGGTGCTGCTCCGGACGGCTGCAGGTCCAAGGCCCGAAGACCTCTGCCCCAGCTGCCACCGTCAGCCCCGTCAGCCGTCAGCTCCGGCGTCAGCACCCAACTTCTGACCGACTTTCCAAGCAGTCGCCGCCAGCCGGCGGCAAGTTTAAATAAACCGCGCGCTGGCGCACAGCACAGGCCGGGCGGGGCGAGGGCGTGGCGGCGGACGAGACGGTGTGCTTAGAGTCCAGGACGGGCCGCGCTCCGTGACCCGCCTCGCTGAGGGAGCGCCGCGGCCGGCACGCGGAATAGGACGCTAGCGATTGGCGGGGCAGTCGTTTCACATGTGATCCCCCCCCCCCGTGCCCCCTGCCCCGCCCCCTGCCCCGCCCCCCGACACGAGTCCGGCCCACAACTGTGCACTGGCCTGGCGCCACACACCGGACTTTTATAGCCGCCGCCCCCCTTGCCCCCTCCCCTCTTGAACCCGTATTAGCCGCAGTGGCGCGGAAAATGAGGGCGTGTTACACCGGCCATGTCATCAGCGCGGCGGCGGGTGTCACACCACGCCACGGCCGGAGCGGGGCCGGGCGGGGACGACGGCTCAGCGCAATTATTAATTATGCGAAATAAAAACGAAAAAAAATAAATTCCGAGCGAAATAAAGCAGGGGGAAAGCGGTCAGAATGAAACGATGTGAGTACGGATACGTTTTTCCCTCCCGCTTTTGATGTGCGCCACCGCGCTTCGGTCGTGCCCTCTGTTTACGGCAATACGACAAGAGGGGCGCAGTTAAACTTTTGGTGTAATTAAAATACATTTGTAGGAGAAAGCACATTTTCCTGCAAAACTCTTGTTTCATGTGGGGCACATTCAAATGCGACAGGTATATCAGAACCCGCACCAGTCCGGATGCAGCCGGGGCGGGGCAGGCGGGGCGGAGCAGTGCACACAGCCGCGACAATCATGACCGACCACCTTAATTAAAGCCCCCCCCCCCCTCTCGTTTCTCTCTCCCTCTCTCTCTCTCTCTCTCTCTCTCTCTCTCTCTCTCTCTCTCTCTCTCTCTCTCTGTCTCTCTCTCTGTCTCTCTCTCTCTCTCTCTCTCTGTCTCTGTCTCTCTCTCTGTCTCTCTCTCTCTCTGTCTCTCTCTCTCTCTCTCTCTCTCTCTCTCTCTCTCTGTCTCTCTCTCTGTCTCTCTCTCTCTCTCTCTCTGTCTCTCTCTCTCTGTCTGTCTCTCTCTCTCTCCCACCGCTGGTCGCTCATCGCGCTTGTTTACTCAATCCCAGTCCTCAACGAGCACATTTTAATGGTATTTCCCGCAGGACCCCGCGGCCTGGCGCTGTCTTAGTGATAGCCGTGTGCCGGTAGAGGGTCGGGAGGTCCAACGGAGTCCGCGCGACCCCTGCTGCTGCTGCTGCTGCTGCTGCTGCTGCTGCTGCTGCTGCTGCTGCTGCTTTTCAGCGAATTTAAAAATGCCGCAAGCACCGCGAGGGCCGGCAGGGAGCGAGAGAGACGGAGCGAGGTGCGCGGACGACGCCCACAACAGATAGCCCGGCAGATGAGTTTAAGGGTTGGCCCTTCCACCCCGCCGAGACCAGAGTCGGCGGAAACAAAAGTCTCTTTCTTTTCGTCACGTTTCGCTTCTTTCCGCGACTCGCGCTCAACAGTAACTGAAGTGCCAGCGGGTGTGTCCTACTTTTTACTTTATTTTTTTTATAACATCTTTATTTTAACTCCTTCACATTGCATGCTGGCTCACACGGCGCTGGTTAGTGTTCCTCGAGGATTTATTTATACGCGGACGAGCGCCTGCGAGTGCGAGGGTAGGCCAGCCCGCACGACACGTAGGCGCGCACAAGTCGCGGTTGCCTACCCAGCAGGCGCCAGCCTGCGCACCGCAATCTAGGTTTTTCTGTACGCACCCCTCAAACCCCCAACACCACCACTGCCAAACCTCGGCGGCTGACTGGCTGGCTGCCGGGAGGTGAGAAGCCATGCAGACAGACATGTCTGCGACCCCCGCGCCCGGCCGAAGGGCCGAAGCCTGAAGCCGCCGTACTCTGTGTGCCCGAAGCCCCGCACAGGCCGCATGGCAGCCGGCATATGCACCGCCGCACTGCGTCGCGGCGGGACGAGTCTGCAGCAGCAGCGGTAGCAGCAGCGGCAGCAGCAGCAGCAGCAGCAGCAGCAGCAGCGGCAGGAGAAGCAGGAGCAGCAGCGGCAGCAGCAGCAGCGGCCCACCCCGTGCCGTGGCCGGGCCGCCGACTGCACTCCAACGCAAGAGGGACTGCCCCAGCTACAACACCTCTCCAACACTCATCATCATTATAATCATCATCATCCCCCATTTGTTATATTCGTGTGTAATACAACGGGAGCGCGAGCGTCACCGGGCTGCCCCAATATCACGCATGTACTCGCTAATGACTCGACAGAGTATTGGTGTGTGAGTGTTGTGTGTGTGTGTGTGTGTGTGTGTGAGAGAGAGAGAGAGAGAGAGAGAGAGAGAGAGAGAGAGAGAGAGAGAGAGAGAGAGAGAGAGAGAGAGAGAGAGAGAGAGAGAGAGAGAGAGAGAGACAGAGGGCTTCCCCGCGCAGAACAACGTGAGGGCGGACTGGACAATGACGCCGACCCCATCAATTGTTCGAACAACTATAAATTCCCATAAAGCAGAGCACAGCAGGCAAGCTGGTTGCTAGTCGGACCAGGGGGGGGGGGGCAGGAAAATGCAGGATTGGTCAGCCCGACGCCTCGCACGCAACACGGGAGGGGGGAGGGAGGAGGGCAGGAGGGGAGGGAGGAGGAAGAGTCCAGCAGACGGCCGGCATCATCAATCGTCCTCGGAGGCCGCTGGATAGAGCGGAGCAGAGCAGCAAAGCCACCGCCGCCGGCGGCGTGATGGACAAAACAAATGTAGCCATTACGAGGCTGCCTGGAAAATCAACAGCTTTCTGCTCAACAGCTTCTGCGCGCAGGCGGAGCACGGAGGCCGCGAGGGCCGGAGGCCGGAGGCCGGAGGCAGCACTCGACAAAATAACGGCCACAACATATGGGGCCGGGCGGGAGGAGGCCACGGAAATGCTTTTATTCCCGGTGCGTGTCGCGAGTCCTGCTGAGCCCCTTGGAGATGAATACATACACGCACTGCGGCCGCCCACCCCACCCCGCAGCACGCACGCAGCACGCACGCAGCACGGCACGCCACCGCCCCTGTTAAACAAACACACGCGCACCAACGACATGTGCGTGTCGATCTGTAGGAGAGGGACGGCGGTGCAGGAGCCGAGCAGAGCCGAGCAGAGCCGAGCAGCACAGAGGGGTGCGACGGCAAAATTGCGGCAATAACCCAAATTACAGCCGGGCGTGCCGTGTGGGCGTGCCTTGCATCGGAGTCTTTGTATCCCATTTAAAGGCACGGGAATAAAACCTCGGTGCGGCCAGGGGCGGGCCGGGGGCGGGCCGGGGGCGGGCCGGAGAAGTTTGATAGCTCAGGGCGGAGGCGGAGCGCGCGAGTAGGGCCGGGGCAGAGGTGAGGTGTGTGCGAGTCTGCGGCTGTTGGCGAGCGCCGAACGCGAGGCCGTGAGGGGCGGTGAGAGGGCGGCCCCGGGCTCCGGGGTGGGGCCGGTGGGGCGGGGGGCAGCTCAATAGCCAGGCGAGGCGAGGATGGTCAGCATAAATTCTCCACCGCTTTATAGAGCGCGCAGGAAGCCGGCCTATAGGCGGCGGGGTGCCGTTGTCTCCGATCGGGGCCGGCCAAGGCGGCGGCGACGGCATGGCGGTCATGGCGAGGAAAAAGGCGGCTGGTGTTGTCACGGCTGAGACTGACACGGCATCACCGCGGCGGGCGGCGTGAATGACAGCAGCGCGGGCCCGGCGACGGCGGCGGGGGAAATAGCCTTCAAACTTTGGAGTACAGAGTACACCCCCCTAATTTTTTCATTAACATTTTTTTGAATCTTTCGTAATTCTAAAAAATCCATGGTTTTATAAATTTGCAGGTTTTTGGGGTACACAAACTTTTTATCTTTTTTCTGAATTTTGCGTGCATATTTTTGGTGTGAATTTGGAATGGTATACTGGAAAACGGAGCTACTTCGTTACTCCCCCCCCCCCCCTCGACGCGGTGGGGGCCGGGGACCGCGGGGGCGTCGGGGGCGCCGAGCGGCAGCCTGGCAGCCCGTGGTAGTGCCTCTCGCGTTCCAACAAGTACAGGAGGTGACGGCGCGGGGGACAGGGCCGACAGGACGACAGGACAGCTCTGCCTGCTCTGCCGGCCCACGCTCTCGCCCTCGCCTCCGGCCTCCGCCTGCCGGCCGCGCCGCGCCGCCTCCGCCATCAACTCCCCTGAAACATTAGTGGGGTGTCCGATTTCAGCGCGGGCGGCCGTGCACCACGGCACCACTCGCACACACGCCCGCCCCCCGCCCCCCACACCCCCGTGCCGCCGCCTTCAGGCCTCATTTGCCCCTTGGCGCCCCCGCCAGCTCCCGCAGCGCCGCCTACCCGAGGCCGCCTCCACCGCACTGCCCCGACGGTCTCCTATCCGCACCCTTGTACAGTATCTTTCCGGCGAGCGAAAAAAAGGGAGATGAAAAAGAGGGCATCTTATATGACGCAAAGGGCGCCTCGGCGGGGAAGGAAACTGGATGAGGCCGCCAGGCAGCCGATGCCAGCCCCGACGGACGTCACGTGGCGTTGCCGCAAAAACGAGGGATAGAAATCTTTATTTGTTTTTGCTTTGTTTTAAACGGGAAAAAATGAAAACCAAACACACGCACGGCACTTGGTCAGATTGAATCAAGTTACGTGGGTGTGTCACTTCCCCCAATGGACGCATCATGGCTGTGAGGAATGTGGCGGTCCGAGCGCACACACAGAGGCAGACACAGTGCTGAGCGGCACAGGCCGGCAGGACCGGGCTGGACGCCACAGCTCTAAACAGTTCCCACGCCAGCCGAGCAGAGTTCTGCCTGCCTGCCGCGGCCTGCCGTGTGGGTTGGCGTGGAGTGTTTTGTTTCGCAGCGGTGAGCGTCGCGGGCGGTTTATTAATTACGGCAGGCCGCTTAAAAAGCACCGGCACGCTGTCCGCGCTGCTTCAGCCAGCCACGCTTTCAGCCTCAGCTGGGGCTTCAGCTGCAGCGTGTGTGTGTGTGTGCCACACTGCAGCAGCAGCAGCGGTCCCAAGTGCGTGGCGTGGCGTCCTCCCTGCGGCTGGTCGGGTCGGGTCGCTTGCCAGCGAGAGAAGAAGGGTAACTGAGTTTTTAGCAGAACAGCTAGCAAAGCTCCCCGCCTCCGCATCCCAGAGAGTCCTCCCGGGTCGGAGGGTCATTGCAAATTTGCACGGGAACGAGCAAGGCCTCTCGCCCGCTGACCGAAAAAATAAAAACAGGCAAAATAAGAAGGGGAGAAGGTCGGAGGCAGCACGACGCGCCCGGCCGGAGGAGAGAAAGAATGTACAAGTAGCGGCCCATTCCAGGGGCTCCTGGAGGTCCTGCAGGACCCGGCCCACGAAATAACGCACCCATTTCCCACCGTTTCATTTCCGAGTCCGCGGCGGCCGCTGGGCCGGGGGACCTAAATGCCCCCCCACGAAACGACAAACGCATTTGTGTAAACACTTATGCTGATAGCGACGGCGATTTCCTCTCCATGAAGGAATGAAGAAGAAACCCGAAAGGGAAAAGGAGAGGAGGCGGAGAGGAGGGGGTGGGGGGGGGGGGGGACAATTACCATAACGGCCCTGCGATTCCTATTGCTGCAGTCAGCGAGCGCTGGGCCGCGAGGCGGTCGGCCGGGGGAGTACTGGTATTGGTCACCAAACGCCGGTACCCCACGCCCACACCCTCCCGCTGTGCGCCGTGTGGCACTCGGAAAGGGTGTAGCAGGGCACAGCAGAGGCCGCAGCCAGCCAGACAGACCCCGCCCAGCGCCGCAGCGGGGCTCGCACCTCCCCCCCCCCCCCCTCCCCCGTCCCGCCACGCCCCGGACAGTTCCGCGGCCCACCAAATGAGAGGCATTGTTTCGTCATTTCCATAATGCGCCTCCATATTTTCGGAGCGCGTTTCCTCCCTCGGCAGCAGAGCCGAGACACTCTCTTTCTCTCTCTCTCTCTCTCTCTCTCTCTCTCTCTCTCTCTCTCTCTCTCTCTCTCTCTCTCTCTCTCTCTCTCTCTCTCTCTCTCTCTCTCTCTCTCTCTCTCTCTCTCTCTCTCTCCTCTCCCTCTCCTCTCTCCCCTCTCTCCTCTCTCCCTCTCCCTCTCCCTCTCCCTCTCCCTCTCCCTCTCCCTCTCCCTCTCCCTCTCTCTCTCTCGGTGCCTATCTTTCTCCTCGCGTCCCCGTGGCCGGGTCGTGCATACTTGACAATGCCGGTAGTGGTCATTACCTTGAGTTTGGCCCGAAGGAGCCCGCACCCCAAGCAGTCATTGTAAGAGTCAGGCCAAAAAGAGTCAAAGTAAAGTGAAAAATAAGTCATGAAAATCACCAAAAAAGAAAGTCGCGTACCACCATTGCCGCTGACGGGAAGCACCAGCCGGAAGGAAGGCCTCACCTGGAAGCAGAAACAAGTCTTGGTTCAGAGTGTGCATTAGGATTATTAAAAATAAAAAGTACGGGGAGACACCCGTCTTCATTCCGACGGTTCGCTGCTCCGGGCCGCGAGTACAACAGATGATTCCGAAAGGAAAGAACCCTTCCGTAGAAGAGGTCGGAGTTTCTGGCTCCGCACATATTGTCCTCAGAGCACACAGCTGAAATTACACGGTGACAATTCCGGCACGCTGCCGCACTGCCGTACAGTCCCAGGTCGGGCTCCGGGGGGGGGGGGGGGGGGGGGGGGGGTTGTTAGACCGGCAGGCCAGCCGAGGTCTGGCAGTCGAGGTCTGGCGGCCGAGGTCCGAGCCGGGCAGAGCCGGGGACCCGCAGGACGTTTACGATGCCGATAACAATAATACGTACGACAGTAGTAAATACGGCATAGGTAGCGGAGAGGTAAGGAGGTGTGCGCTGCATGTGTGTGTGTGTGGGGGGGGGGGGCGAAAGACCCGGAGACCTGCGTGGCACAGCCGCCACCACGCCTGGCAAACGCCGACAACAACTTTGCGCGGACCGTCGTGGCATAAAAAGGTAACAGTCATCTCGAAGCAGAGAGAGAATATGAAAAGAGGCTATCAAACCGGCACGCGACTGGAGGTGGGGGTGGGGGAGTAACAGCGCCAGCCCGAGTAAGAAACGCGAGAGTAGTAAAACCAAAGAGTGAGTAATAAAACTAGCAAAGAGCGGCGTAAGGCGTCCTGCGTCGTCCATAGAGGGGGGTGACGGTGACATCGAGGCAACGCCACGACAACCACCCCCGGCTGCCCCCCGGCCACCCCTGCACCCCTGACAGACCCCCCCCCCCCCCCCCCCGGCCGCCCCTGGCCGCGGCCTTCCGCGCTTCTCTTCAGCACCGAGTCGAGTCGAGCGGAGGCGGGCCCCGTCGCGCCCGGCCGACCCCAACCCAAACTCGTGCAACGGAGCTCCCCTAATGCCTGAATAATACATTACGACATTTTTCGTGCCAACAGTGAAACGTGAACGTCGCCGTGGGTGTGCCCCTCCACCCCCCGGGCCGGGGGAGGTAAGGCCCCGGGTTCCGCCGCCGCTGAGGACGGGGGCGGCGGGGGCGCGGCGGTGCGGAGGAAGCTAATCAGTGGTAAGAGGCGGGCGCGGGCAGCAGGGCGGCGGCCACGCGCCCGTCAAACTTTCGCTCGCGCTCCGCCCAAAGGAGGGTGCGGCAGTCGAAGCCGAGGCCGCGGCCCCGCGGGCGCAGCGCCCTAATTGGGGTGTTGATTCGGCACACAGGTGCCCGTCGGCACCCATCGGCGCCCGCAAGGCCGCGCGGAGCGGCTCCAACTTCCATATGCACCCAGCTCGAGCTAGTACTGCGCGGCCCAAACACCCGCACCCTGCCAGGATGAGGCTCTCCAGCGGCAGAAGCAGGAGCAGGGGCGGGTCGGGTGCGCACTCCTTGACGTCCCTCCGCCATTGACGGCCCGGGAGCGGCCCGGGGGCTGCCTCGGACGGGTGGCCAGGACAGTGTTTGCCTTCTCTTCTGCTCCCTCTCTCCCTCCCTCCAGCACAGAGTCACCTTCATCAACTCGGCCAGGGCTGGGCTGTCCTGTCCTGCTCTCCGCCCCGTCCAGAGGCCTCCTCCCGGCCCGGCCCCGCCACCCTCCCTTCCTTTCTCACGCCAAAGTCATGCGGAGTCTCCCCCCCCCCCCCCGCCCTACCGTGCCTGTGCCCTCCACGGACCGCAGCGTCAATCAATTTGCATGCAAATACGAGTGGCAATAATGCATGGCGAGGTACATGCCCTGGGCCGAACCCTTCGCTCCCTCACGGCGCCACGCCACACCGCGATCATTCGCTCGTTTGGCCCGGCGATATGCGGCTGCAGCCGTCACGGCCAGTCGGTGAAGTGAAGGGTGTATTCTGCTTCCATTTGTCAAGTCCAGCGGCACAGGGGAGTGCGCCGCAGGAAGTGCAGCCCTGTGGCCCTGTGGCCTGCATAACTAATGTCTAAGAAAACGGGCGTGGCGGGGCGGGGCGCGGCGGGGCGGGGGAGATCATTTGGGCAGCGGCCGCAGGGTGAGGGTCAGCGCAGCACAGCCGGCCGGCGGCCTCGGCTAGAGTGAGTGAGTTAGCGCTGGTAGTTGGGATCCCCCCCGTAAAGCATGACAAACGCCGGGGCCGGGCGCGGCCTAAGTCCAGGTAAAGGCGCTAAAGCCACATCGAGATGGTGTGTAATCACCCACGCAGCTTCATACATCCCGCCCTCACGATAAGCCGCCGCCACCGCCGCCACCGCCGCCACCCCCGCCGCCGCCGTCACGCCCCGCGGGTCGTTACAGGCCCCCGGGAGCCCGGGAGCCCACGAGGGACGACGACTCAAGATTCGGATCTTGAAGGTGCGGGTGGGTGCCTCCGACCACGGCCTGGCTGTAGGCCTGGCTGTAGGCCTGGCCTAGTGAGCGCGGCGCGCGGCGAGGTCTTTAGTGAAGCATCGCGTGCCCTCGACCCCCGCCGGCACACCGCCGCGTCACTCCACTAATGGACCCCGAACGACAACAACTTGACCCATTGAATCCCAAAGCCCTCGTCCTACAGGCTGGCTCCGGCTGCCAGCCGGGCGGGTTCTACCCCATCCTGGCCGACTTTGGCTCTCCTCTATCTTCCGCCCCCGGCCCCGCCCCCGCCCCCGGCCCCGCCCTCGGCCCGGGCCGCTGGAGGGCGCATACGCTCGACTTGACAGCCACTTAGACTGGCCGACTGGCCGTGCGGCCACTCCGCTCTCTCTGCTCTTCCTCTTGACGTCCGCACCGCCGACATCCAGAGCGAACCGAACCGCACCGCACCGGCTAAATTGGCCAGGGCTGCTGCGTGCCCAGTGTGGCCTCGGCCCCGGCTCCGAGCCCCCTGACGTGGACGAGGGGAGGACGTGCGGCGGTAACCGTCGCCCCAGATCTGGGCCACATCTCCTCCCCGAGATCACGGGCGGGGGCCGGGGGCCGGGGGCTCGGGGGCCGGGGGCCGGGGGCCGGGGGCCGGGGGCCGGGGGCCGGGGGCCGGGGGCCGGGGGCCGGGGGCCGGGGGCCGGGGGCCGGGGGCCGGGGGCCGGGGGCCGGGGGCCGGGGGCCGGGGCCTCGGGGGCCGGGGGCCGGGGGCCGGGGGCCGGGGGCCGGGGCCTCGGGGACCGGGGGCCGGGGGCTCGGGGGCCGGGGGCCGGGGGCCGGGGGCCGGGGGCCGGGGGCCGGGGGCCGGGGGCTCGGGGGCCGGGGGCCGGGGGCCGGGGGCCGGGGGCCGGGGGCCGGGGGCCGGGGCCTCGGGGGCCGGGGGCCGGGGGCCGGGGGCCGGGGGCCGGGGCCTCGGGGGCCGGGGGCCGGGGGCTCGGGGGCCCTCGCTCCGCGACAGTCGCGCGAGCACCGCGGTGTCGTGCCACGCCCAATCCCAGCAGGGAGGGTGCCGCTTATTGTTGTTGACGAACTTCCGCTGGCTGAGCCGGAAGGGCCCGGCCCCGCTGCCGCTGCGTGTGCTGCGCTGAGCTGCGCTGTGCAGCTCGTTCTGCGACTTCCACTTTTTCAGCCTCAAAGCAATAAGGTCGTCATCATAGGCCTCTCTCTCTCTCTCTCTCTCTCTCTCTCTCTCTCTCTCTCTCTCTAAGCGAGCGCAATAAAGTCGGCACACATACACACGCACGCACGCACACGTACGCGTCGACAGGTCGGCAAAGACTAACAAGCAGCGTCGCCGCCCCCGCCGCCCCCACCGGCCCCGCCGCCCCCACCGCCCCCACCGCCCCCGCCGGCCCGCGGGCCCCACACCCTCTGCCGCACATTCCATACCTCATGCCGCTAAGCGGGCGGTGCGCTGCGGTGCGCTGTGCGGCACACGGACCTCGCGGAACCGGCCCGCCGTGCCGCAGCCGCATTAAAACGCACTTTCCGAAAGCGGGCGATTAGTGCGAACACAGCGAAAACAGCGAGGGGAGGGGCGGGGCCGGGGGCAATCAAAGGGTTGCTGCTGCCCCGATACACACAGGGGTGGCGGAGGGGCGCCGCGGGGCCGCGCCAAGAGGGAGATTATTTAAATCACTCGGGGAATCAATCTTTGGCGCGGAGGGTCGAAGGGTTGGGCGGGGCGGCGGTAAGGGTGTGCAGTGTGACGTGCCATCCGCCGAGGCCTAACGACGTCAACTGTCAGGGCGGCGGTGGTCCGGGAGGAGCCGGGGGCCGCCGGGGCCGGGGGCACCGGGGCCTGAGGAGGGCCACAAAGCCGCGTCCGCGCCCACAGCGGCCGTCCGCGGCTTGGCGCTTCCCACGCAGTGAGGCCGACGATGATGATGCTGATGTTGATGGCGCCTAGGACTGTCGGGATATCGACCCCGCGGCCCCCGCGGCCCCGGCCAGCCCCCGCATCCATCTAAGTAAATCCTCCGAGCACTACCTTTGGCTTAATTGCAGACGCACCGCCGCCCCTTGAGGGCCTTACCCTCTACCCGGCTAGGCGCGCGCCGCCCAGCGCAGAAGCAGAACCGTGTCTCCGCTCCGCCGCTGCCTTTGCCGAAGTATAAGCAGGCAGCGCGGGGAACCAGGGGAACGAGATGTGTATAAGTAGTCCTCGACGCCAAACTAGGCGGCCCCGCCAAAAAGTTCCCTTAATTCAAGGAGGGGGCCGCTGCCGCCGCTGCCGCCGCTGCCGCCGCTGCCGCCGCTGCCGCCGCTGCCGCCGCTGCCGCCGCTGCCGCCGCCGCGCTCTGGCGGGGGTAGCAGGCAGCAGGGACCCTTGGCTGGAGTCGTCATTACACATCGGGCTGGGCTTCCCTTGGCGGGTCGCGCGCCGCGCCGCAAGACGTGCGCCGAGAGGAAGGGAAGGGGAGGACTCGGCGCTGAGAGAAAGGTGGAAATAAGGAAGTCCTGTCGAGGGGCACCGCCAGGGCACCGCCAGGGCACCGCTGGGGCGGGGCGGGTACATGCTCCACCCCCGGCAGCCTGAGGCAGCCTGAGGCAGCCCGGCCCAACCCCAGCGCATACCGCGCGGCGCCTCAGATGATATCTTGTTTGCACGCGACGTAGATAAATATGTCGTCGACACACACGCACGCACACAAGATTTATTGATTTTCTTGCGCACGGTTTCTTTATTTTTCTTCCATTTCTTTTTTTTTTTCGAGCAAAGTCAGATACATGCGACATTTCCGCGTTGCGGTGCGCGCGGCGCGCGGGGCGGCAGCGTCGGCGGCGGGGTCGGTCCGAGTCCCTCGTTCGGGGAAAACTTCCACGGTAACGGGAACGGGGCGGGCACGGTCTATGTACATGTGCCCGGAGCGGACCGGATTATCAACGGCCTCACATCTGACGGGAGCGAAAACTCCGGCATACACGGCTGCGGGATCGATTCCCCGTTTCATTTCTATTTCCCCGCTTCTTTCCCAGAACTCCGGCGTGGTGGCGCGGCCGAGGCACATGCGACACGACACGGCGGGCCCCCGGCGGCCCCCGGCGGCCCCCGGCAGCCCTCGGCTCGGCAGGTAAACAGCGACGGCGGTACAACCTCTCCAACAGGGTGCTTCAACTACTGAGGATTTGGCCGGAAGTAAGAAGAACAAAACGACTTCCAAAAGACGGTGTGGGGAAAACCAGGCAGTGAACGCGCAGACGCGCACACCGACCCACCTCTACCCCCTAAGAAGTCGTTTTGTTCTTCTTACTTCCAGCAAAATCCTTGGTTGGAATACCCTATCGGGGTGGCAGTGGCTGCGGCACTGGAGAGTTGGTACCGGAGCGATGCCGCATACCGCACACCATACCGTCAGCAGGTGAGCGGGTCCGGCCCGGCCCAGGGAGGGACCTCCGACCCCGCCGCCGTCATCAGATGCAAAATTCACGATATTCCGAAATCCTCCCCCCCCCCCCCAGCACCGCCACAGGAGAGGGTGGGTAAAGTGCCGCGGCTGCCCCGGTAGGGCACCAGCCCCGGCACCAGCCCCGGCACCGGCCCCGTGGCGTGTCGCCGCGGTCCCCGCACTCGGAAGCAGCACAAATTGTGAATCCGTGCCGGCGGCACGTCTGCGCAAACAAACTTGGCGGCGGACGACATTCATATACAGGATGCTTATGCTGAGCGATGCGCTGCGCTACGGTGCGGTGCGGTGCGGTGCGGCCCCGCCAGCCCAGAGCCAGAACTTGTCCCGGGCCGGAGCGCCCGCCGGCCCGCCGCGCCTGCACTCTCCTAGTTATACTGACCCGGCGCGCAGCCGTGCGTGCGGGCTGCCTACCTGCACGGGGCCGTGGCCCGCCGACACGGCACGCCTCGCACACGCCGCGCGCAGCCCGCCGACACCGCTTTAACTCCACGCAAATCTCGCCATCTCCATAAGAAGAGAGTCCCCGGTCCCCGGCTCCCCAGCTCGGCTCGGCTCGGCCCCGCACTGCCCTGCCCTAATCCCGTTTCCCTGCAAATTTGGGGCTCCCTTCATCTCAGCCCGCGTGGGTTTGTCGCGTTGGCCGCGGGCCCCAAAGTTAAATGAATTCAGCCCGGTTTAAAGGAGGCCGCTCCTCAAGCAGGGCGTCCCGGCCAGCTCGGCCAGCCCTGAACCAGAGCGAGCAGACCTTGTCCTTTCCCTTCCGCAAACTTTTTTGGTTTTCGTAGCAGAGTGTACCGTACCCTCTTCACTGTTTTCGAAACTGCAATATGCTACAGTGGTTATTGCAAAGAAAAAAGTGATACACTCCCTATGTATCGTTGAGTTCAACACCATATTTTTATTTTTTTTCCACTCTTAACATCTTACCTACTTTTAGTTTGTAACATACGAACTGAGTTGTGTCACCGTAATACAAACAGGAAAACTGGGTAATACAACAATTTTGTCTGTATTACAAACTAAAGAAGTGGGTATTATGTACTCCAAAAGTTTGTACTACAAACAAAATCTTTGTAATAATACAAACATAATTTCTTGTTTGTATTACGGTCGCAAAGAATAGTTTGTATTACAAACATTTCGGTTGGTAAGATGTTCAGAGTGTCTACAAAACTAAAAAGCGCTCATTTTTGTTCAACACATAACGCTGGCAGCTGGCAGCCATGTTCCCTCCTATTCCTCCAACAAAATCGCCTCTCCTTTCCACACACGCGCGGCATGTGAGGCGGGCAGGCACGGCCGTTCGCAAAACGGTGCCGCGATCTACCGCGGGCTGCCGCGGGCACACCCACCGCCCCTAAGCCGGGCACGGGGAGGGCCGCACGCCCTGCCGTGTGGGGCCTCGGCGGGGCCCCAGCCCACGACGCAGGCCGGGGACAGGGTGCATTTGTACTTGCCGTCAACAACTTATGACACCCTTTACGCACAATCCCGGGCGGCGCCGCGTCAGGGCGTCAGGATGCCGTCAGGAGGCCGCCTGCTGCTGCCGACAAACGGGGAGGCGGGGTCCGCGAACGGCGGCCATACGGAGGGGACACACACACACACACACACACACACACACACACACACACACACACACTTGTACAGCCGCTCGCGCAGCACCCGTTGCAGCCAGGTTTCCGAATAAAAATCCGCCGTCGCGGCGCCAGCTTTGGCGACATTCATTCCGCGCCTGCTGGGTAGGCAGCCACGGCCTCTGCATGCACGCGTGTCGTGCGGGCTGGCCTACCCAAGCGCTCGCAGGCTCCCGGCGTCGATCTGGCCGCCGCTCTGTCCGCATTTCGCTGCGCGCCGGTATCACATCACATATTGACCGCCTCGCCCTCCGGCCGCTCTCCACATGTCACGCCAGCCGTCTTCCAATCCCTCCCCGCTACCCGGGCCCGGCCCGCCGGCCCCCGTGGGACGGATATTGCCGCACGCAGCCGGCGCGGGGCATGCGATACGGCCGGGGATGCTGTTCGAGGGGGTCATCACTGACCCTTCTCGATGTACACCGATTTAAATCGTGTCTGATTCTTTTGATGTGATTGGTTTTTCCTGATAATGCGTAATATCTGCAGGAATCAGATGTTTTTTTCTCTCAATCTTGATTTTTACTTTGTAATTTTTGTAACATTTTGTGTCCTGTATTTGACTGTATTCATTTTTCCTCGTCATGGTGTGTTTTGACGTTTTCTGTTTTTATTTTTTTGGCACTGTACACAATGATATTTTTTTCATGTTCTTTTTTCAGATAAAGTCCCCGTCGGTGATGCCGCCGCGGTCCTCCGTCTGGGTCTCGGCCTCGGCCCGCTGCGGCTGGGTCCGCCGAAGGCCTCCGCAGTCACGCAGCGACACACACACGCGAATAAATGAGCCGTTAGCGCCAGGCCCGGCCAGGCCGGCCCGGCGCGTGGGGGAGGCGGCCGGCACCCCGGCTAACAGATATAAGTGAATCCGTTCCGACCCGCCCCGTGTGCTGCGGTCCCTCGGTCCCCGCCCCGGTCCTGGAGGGAGCGAAGCACGGCGGCGTGCACCACCACCGGGCCACAGGCAGGGCCACAGGCAGTACCAGCCGACCCCGAGCCAAGAGGGCGACGGCGACAACAAATGAGGAAAAATGGAGCCGCGGCCGCGTCCCATCCGGCCAGACATATGGGATGGGTAGTTACCGCGCCGTCGGGGACCTTCGGGGCCTTCGGGGATCGGCGGGGGCTGCACCTCTACGCATCACGGCTGGGGGCGGCGGGAGGGGGTTGAGGGGAGGGGAGAGGAACAGCCCCTCCGCGTCGTTGAATTAGCAAGCGCGGAGTAGTGCCCCGGCGGAGGGCCAGAGACAGGGCAGGACTGTGACAGGCTAGACATCCACACTGCCGCTGCAGCAGCCGCAGCAGCTGCAGCAGCCGAGCCGACAGGCGACAGGCCGGCCGACTCGTGTACTACTCCCGACACGCTCAAATAATGCCGGGCATAATATCGTCCATTCTGATACAGAATATGCTCAAAAATTATTGTTTTCTAAATTGTCAACAAAAAATAAGGTATTATAAGCGTATAGTACTTAGTACTCCGTTCACAACCCAAGCTAGTCAGCCGCAGTCAGCCTCCCCTCGCCTCCAGGGGCCTCCAGGGGCCGCAGCGGCAGGGACAGCGCAGCCCGTGTCCTGGACACAGTCCTGCCTGCGGGCTGCGGTCCTGGCGGTGGGCAAACAGCCGCAGGGGATTCGCCATTATTGGGGCTAATCACGATCACGTCAGGATGTTGGGGCGGCCGGGGCCGGCCCTCGGGACTGAGGAAGACGTCCACGTCAGGCCTGGCCACAGGGACAGGGCCAGGGGCAGCCAGGGGCCTGACGGACAGCGGGACGCTTTCCTCCATCACCGACTGCCAACTGTCAGGCGCCGTCTCGCCCCTCTGCCTGCTGCTAGCTGCTGCCTGCCGGCCCAGGGGCGATCGCTTGCGCGTTCTGGGACCAGCCAGCCGACCCCGACCCCCACGCACGCACAGCCACGTGGCGCCGCGCGCCGCACAGAGACGGCGGGGCGGGGCGGGCCTGGCAGGCGACACGTGGCGGGGCGGGGCGGAGCGGGGCGGGGCCGACCTGTTTGGGGACGCATGCCGCCCGTCTTTCCCAGCCTTTTCCCTCTGCACTTCACTTGCCGAACCTCGACGCAATAACGCGGCAGATTCGAAACCTCGGGACCGAACCGTCGTCCCGTGCCCGTCACCGGGGCCGCTGGGGGCCGCTGGGGGGCTGGCCAAGGGACGCACGCACCGGCTGCGCTGCGCTGCACGTGTCACTGTTTACCCCCGTGCGCCATGTCCCGTGAGTTGTAGTGCCGCCGCCCACCGCACCGGCACCGACGGCGTGCTCCCCACCTCCATGAGGCCCCGGCCCCGGCCCCGGCTCTGCGGAGCGCGCCGCCAGAGTAATGCGTCTGGCAGCACAGCGCGGGTTCTGTGTGACGACGGTTCAGATATCCATTTGCCGCAATCCGCGCGGCCAGGAAGCCGAGGTCATAAATACATAAATGCGCGAGTGCTCGGGATGGCACTTATTATTTACAGCGGGCGCGGCACTGCGGCCCGCAGCCCAAACCTAACCTACGTCTTGGCCCCGCCCCGCCCCGCCCCGCCCCGCCGCCATGTCTGTCCGCTCGGCGCATCCATAAATGATACGCGACATGACGCGCACATTAGCGGGGGTGGGGGCCGTGGGGGCCGTGGGGGCCGTGGGGGCCGTGGGGGCCGGCGGCCGGGCGGGACTCCATCGATATTCCAGGCCCCCGCCCAACACGGTCCGCGACGGCCAAGAGCCGTGCTGAGATAGACCGGGGGCTAAGCCGAGGCCCGGGACCCGAGACCCGGGACGACGGGGACCCTTGAGGAGGAGCCACGAGTGAAAAATGAGCTGCTTGCAGCGGAGGGCGTGGCGGGGAGGGGCGCCGTCGGGGCTCCCGTCCCGGAGGAGCGTCGCGACGCCTGCGTGTCAGGCTAATGTGCGTCGCATCACGACGGCGTCGCTCACAGATCCGCCCCTCGGCCCCCGGCCCCGGCCCCCGCCCCCGGCCCCCCGCCCCCGGCTGCCACCGTAACGGCCCCGGCCGATGATACGCCCCCCAGCATTCCAATTCACGAAGCGGCGGACATTTTTTTTTTTTTCTTTGGTCGCGCCGCTTCACGTCACCTCCAGGACCTGCAACGAGAGCAGAATATCCGCGGGCGGTGGCGGCCGCGGTCCGGGTTACTGCATCGAACAGTGAGACAGCCACACGCCACGCTCCATGTGAGGATTACGGATTACAGGCACCCGGGAACCCATGGCTGCCCCCGGCCCTGGTACTGTACTGTACACTGCTGTAGCCTGGCCTCGTGTTGCCGCGTCCTCGCAGCCCCGCGTCGCGGCCTTCAGAGTCGTGCCGCAAAGTTTTGGCCCGTCGACGCCCGCGAGGTCAGGTCAGCGAGGCCGAGGCCGCCGAGGCCGCGGTGTGTTTACCTTGGCGAGGAATAATCAGAAAAAGCGGCGAATTCAAATCGCGGACGGGGGGCCCTTCGGCGGCGGGGGCCTTGGCCAGGGCCTTTGCGGGGGCGTGCGGCGTGAGCTACACAGCACCGCATGATTGTATTGTAATGGCAGCGCCCCCGCCCGCCCCCGCCCGCCCCCGCCCCGTCCCTGTACCATCGGTTAGCCCCTTCCTTCCGGCCCGACACAACCCCCTGGCTCTCCCTCACCAGTTGGTTGGCTCGCTTATTGCAAAAGAATTGATGGTCGTGAATAAATTCTCTCCAAGACGATTCGTGCTCTGGCTCTCTTTCCCGCACAACACACGCGAGGACCAGCGGGGAGGGCGCGGGTGTGTGTGTGAGAGAGAAGAGAGGGGAGAGTGCATGGGGTTGAGATGGCAAAGGGGTTGTTGGCTGGGGGTGTAAGCACCATAAATTCTCTCGCAACAAATAGTGAGCTGGCTGCTCCACTCTCGCTTGCTACTTCGCGTTACTTTTTCCCTCTTTCTTTTCTTCTGCCTGCACTGGCGTCTGAGTGGGCGTACCCCCGTGCCGTCCTTCGTGTCAGTTTGTGTAACTTTGGCGTCCACATATGTGTATGAGTGTATAGGGTGTGTGTGCGTGTGTAAAGGGAGAGTATGTGTGGGAGGACAAACATCACGGGGAGGGGGAGGGGGCGACCGGAGGAGACAGACGCCGCCGGGATCGCGACGAGGCCCGCCCCTCCCCGGCAGGATTCCCACCGTAAATCTGCAGGCCGGCACGGACCGCCACGGGCTGTGCCACCGCCGCTGCCGCCGCTGCCGCCGCTGCCGCCGCTGCCACTGCTGCCCCCTCTGCTGCTGCTGCCTCTTCATCCCCTTTTCCTTAAACCGCCACGCGGCCCCTGAAAGAGTGCTTGTTAAGAATGCGTTGCGCACGACGCCCACCCCTGTCTTGGAGCGGGCACGCCGTGGGCACGCACCACCCACCTCCCCGCCACACCGTCTTATCGGGGGGCCCCACGCAAAACACGCGCTCCTTCACCTCGGCCCGCGCCGCCGCCGCGTCACGTTCAGCCCTCACTCCCCCGTCAGCCCCCAATGATAAGAACACCTCATTCCATAATTGCCTCCCCGTCGACCAGCGGAGTCCTGGGTGGGGCCCTGAGTGGGGCCCTGGGTGAGGCCTACAGTGGGGCCCTGGGTGAGGCCCACAGTGGGGCCCTGGGTGAGGCCTACAGTGGGGCCCTGGGTGAGGCCTACAGTGGGGCCCTGGGTGAGGCCCACAGTGGGGCACTGGGTGAGGCCTACAGTGGGGCCCTGGGTGAGGCCCACAGTGAGGCCCTGGGTGGGGCCTACAGTGGGGCCCTGGGTGAGGCCTACAGTGGGGCCCTGGGTGAGGCCTACAGTGGGGCCCTGGGTGTGGCCCACAGTGGGGCCCTGGGTGGGGCCTACAGTGGGGCCCTGGGTGAGGCCTACAGTGGGGCCCTGGGTGTGGCCCACAGTGAGGCCCTGGGTGAGGCCTACAGTGGGGCCCTGGGTGTGGCCCACAGTGAGGCCCTGGGTGAGGCCTACAGTGGGGCCCTGGGTGTGGCCCACAGTGAGGCCCGGGAGGGGTCCCATGGGTAGGGCCCTGGGTCGACTCCAGTCGAAAGCGATTTATTACCATGTGAGGACAGAGGAGCGGAGCGCGCAGCGTCTGCGGCCGTCCGCATGCTAATGGACAAGGACCGCGGCATGAGACGGAGCAGCGCCGCGACCATGAGGACGGCTACGGCATGGCGGGGAACATCCCCCAACATGAACATGATGTTATGGCAGAAGGAAAAGGGGGTTGCTAACGCGAGGGGGAGGGGGGGTGGCGTGGCGTTTCTTGCTTTAGTATGCACCCTTCCGGGGTTGCGCCGGGCGATAAAGAGCGAGAGAGAGAGAGAGAGAGAGAGAGAGAGAGAGAGAGAGAGAGAGAGAGAGAGAGAGAGAGAGAGAGAGAGAGAGAGAGAGAGAGAGAGAGAGAGAGAGGGGGGGGCCGTGTCGAGATAATTTCAAAGTTGGCACAACATTCAGTGCTCGTGCCCGGCGCGATCTTTTGCTAGTGTGCCACTGAAAAAGCCTCCCCCCCCCCGTCACTTTCCACCTCCCCCGCCGGCTGATGCTGATGAGGGGCGACGCAAAACAAACCAATCCCGGAATCCGCCCCGTCCGCCGTCCGTTAGAATCATCAAAGAGATTCTCGCGCCAGTTCTCCTGCTCAAAGTAACACTCGTGAGTTCCTTTCTTTTTCACTCTCGACCAGAAAGAAATGTTGCAAAAAAAAATCACCAAAAAAAACGGGAAAATTGAGGGGAGAGGAGGCATCATCTAATGATATTAAACGCGGGGAAAACTTTCGCTTTGAGCTGACAACAAGTCTTACATGCTAAACTCATGAAATTTAATGAAACGCGACGGTACCAAAGTCACAGCTAAGGGTCAGGTCGTGCCGAACTTTAATTAATTGCGTAAGCAACGATTACAGAGCGCAAGGCGGGGCGGGCGGGAAGGGGGTGAGGAGCCGCAAGCAATGGCCCCGGGGAGACGCGCAGGCAGGTGCGTCCAAGGGATGAAGGAAAGACAGGGGGGAGATGGAGAGAGAGAGAGAGAGAGAGAGAGAGAGCGAGAGAGAGAGAGAGAGAGAGAGAGAGAGAGAGAGAGAGAGAGAGAGAGGAGGGGATCAAACGGACGGACCGTAGAGGGTGGGTAGGCCCCCCACCCCCACCCCCCTCTTGCCGCTCTGTCATTGCGACGCGATACGCACCCTACTAAGAAGTAGAGATCCACTACGCATTAAAATCTTATGGAGACTTTTTGTGCATTAATTTTGGACGATTCTGTGCATAATTAGGTTATGATATATTGGCAATTGCGCAATTATGCATAATTAAGCATAATTTGTGCGTAATAACGCATGATTGTACCAGGAGCGGATCCAGGAGTGGCCCATAAAGAAAGGGCAATGTACCACTTATTGACTAATTACAGGCGTAAAGCGTTGCCTACCCTTCACGCACCCTTCGGGCCTGAAGGGGAAGCACATTTCCCACTGCCTCCGGATCTGCGCCTGTATTCTACAAACTTCGCGCGTGCACAAATTCGTCCATAATTTATGGATATCTTCTGCATAAGAGTGAAGTGTCTAATGCGGCAGCCGCCGTAAACAATAAAATAAGCACCGGGTCGGTGTCTTCTCTTTTCTTTTGACAGTTTTCTCCGTATTTCGCCCGCGCTGGGAGGGGACGCGCCGAGGGACGGGGCGGGGCGGGCCCAGGTGCCAAGTCGCCTCACACCGTGGATGCGGGCGGCGGCGGGCGGGCCGGGAGAGAGAGGACACCAGTGGATTCCGCAGTTTTACAACTTTTTAATTGACAACATAAACGCGCGTGTACTCTGTATTACGGCGGGTGGGCGGACACCACGGGCACAGCCCCTATGCCTCGCTGTGCCCCCTCCAGCCTCCTCCTCCCGGCTCTGCCTGGAGTTATGGCGACAGTCTGCGTCGGCGCACACCACAGCTCTCCCCTCCCCCGACCCTCCGGTCCACAAAGAGTTGATAATAGCAATAATTCCGACTTGCATTATTTCGGATCCTAGTTTTTCAAAGACAGTTTTGCGGATGAAGGAGAATGGGGAGAGAGACGCCCCGCTCCGCAGTGAGGCATGGCCTGGCATGGCCGGAGACGGTGTAAAACAATACGGAAACCGTCTTGGAGGGCACGTAGCCAGCCGTGCCCCGGCCAGGCCGGGCCGTGCCGCCCAACCCTTCCACCCCACCCCAACCCCCACGCCCGTCACTCATTCGTGATCGGTCCACAGCCCGCGATAAAGCTCACCCCCCCCCCCCTCCCTCGCTCCCTCCCCCCACTTCTCTTCCCCGGGCTCGAGCGCCTTATTCTCGTCTCGTCTCGACTCGTCTGCCCGGTTCATTTCAAAGAAAAGCTGTTGAGGAAAAGTGCGAAGCAAGAAGAGGGATGTACGGCTCCCGCCCTGCTGTCCGTCACAACTTTGTTGCGACGCCCCGGCCCGGCCCCGCCGGCGGCCTATGCGGAGGAGGGGACGCGGGTCTCCGACCAGGTCTCCGACGAGCCCCGCCACCGCCACCGCCACCGCCCGGCTCGTCGCCAAACCTGCAGCAGCAGCACGTCAGACTTGTGCACCGCCAATCGACTTTCCAGCTGCGCCGCTGGTTTTGGTTCTCGGTGCTGCTATAAGCCACGGCCACAGCCGGCCACAGCCACCCGGCCGCCGCGCCCGAGGGGCCGGAGGCATCAGGATGTGTTTGTCGGGTCCAGGCTGGTCTGGCCGCGGCGCGGCGCGGAGCCCAAACAGGTTCTGTTCCACTGCAGCCGAGTTGGGGTCGCCCCGCCCCGCCCCGCCCCGCCCTGCTGCCGGCCGGGTACGACGGCACGGCGCACGGCACGGGTCGAGGCACTTCCGCCCCGGCGCCACTCCGCCGCTCCCTCGCGCCGCGGACCCCGCGTCAGCCCCTGGGGGGGGGGGGGGGGGAACTCTTTAATAATGGACTGGGGTGGAATTAAGCCCTTCCATTTTACCGAAGCCGAAGCCGCGTGCGGCGCGGTGTCCCTATGGTGTCCCCGTGGTGTCCCCGTGGTGTCCCCGCGGTGTCCCCGTGGTGTCCCCGTGGTGTCCCCGTGGTGTCCCCGTGGTGTCCCCGCGGTGTCCCTATGGTGTCCCCGTGGTGTCCCCGTGGTGTCCCCGTGGTGTCCCGGCGTCTCCCATTGTCTCAGCACACGCGATCAGTTCTCTGCGCACAGCTCTTTTCACTTCCCCCCTCACGCCGTTCATGAATGGTCTCGCCAAAATAATGAGTCCGGCCGGCCCTGCCCCTCGTCGGTAAGCCGGGAAGGTCCTGGCGGAGGTCCTGGCGGAGGTCCTGGCGGAGGTCCTGGCGGAGGTCGTGGGGACGGCTCACGAGCGTCCTCGGCATTCAGCAGCGGGCCCCGGAGCATCGCGTAGCGGCCATCAAACCGCGGGCCGCAGCCTGACGGTAAGCGGCGTAATTGTTCCCGTTATTACAATGGAGGGGGATTAATATGGCGGCGGCGCGGCGCTGCGGCGAGTGCTGCCTGGTGCCGCCGCCGCTGTGTCGCTCTACCCGCGGCCGCCGCAGCACAAATTAGGGCATTCCATGATGCCGCATCCATTTCCCATTCGCGAGTCGCGGCGCCGCCGCCGTGTCACCGTGGTGTGCCTCAGGACGGGGGTAGGGGAGGGGGATGGGAGGAGAGGGGGGGGGGGGCGCTCGCGGGTCACAAAACTTGACAGCGGCGGCCTCACTCACGCTATGCATTATGCGCCGGCATCAGCGCGGGCTCACTTCACGACACGCCCCCCCCCCCTTCTCCCCACTCACTTTTTCTTTAAAGGCTCCAAATATGAAAATGCGATGCGTTCCACCTGCCGCTCGTAAAAGTTGCGATAACTCGAAACAACATTCCCTCGTAAAAACTTAATACTGCGGCGTGCGGACCCGCGGAGCGGACCTTGATACGCGGAACGCCCTCCTCACGTTCCGCGTCCGCCGTCGTGGCCAGAGCCGGCCGCGGACAGTGCAACACGCCGGCTGACCCGTGCAGTGCATTCATTCAATCCAACGGCCATAAAAAAAATTCATCAGCCTTATCTTTCCGAGCTGGCTGGAAGGCTGCTAGGCCGCAGGGACAGAGGCTCGGCGGCCTGGCAGTGGTGGCCTCCGTGTGGTGGTCCCACACCCTGCCCCCCCGCCCCACCCTCCCGGCCCACCAGCTATGGCCGTAAAGACGGGGGTAGCTCGTAAAGCGTAAGACGCAGCACGCCGCCCCGGGCCCCGCGCCGCGGAGGAGGGAGCCCCATCCGCGGTAAGGACCCTGGCCATCCCCGGCCCGGCCAGGCGGTACCCGCGGACCTAAAGGGTGAGTGGCGCGGACGGAAGTGGAAGTGGATTGTAAGGTTGGATGAAACCGCCGGCGGAGCGGCCGGGGTGGCCTCAGCCGGCCTCAGCCCGAGGGGCGAATCACTAGCGTAATCATGTGTAAAATTCTAGAAATTTTTAAGAAGAAAGTGATAAAAATTGCGAATTTGAAGTTGGACTTGGACTTTATGCCGAAAAATAACCTACACAGGCTGAAATGACCAGAAAAGCAATAAAATTCTAAAATTAACGAAAACTACGGGGTGTAAACCGACGAAATCCTGAAATCTGTGTGCACATTTTAAATGGGTGGTTGTCCCCTCGCCTCAGCCGGCCTCAGCTGTCATACCGAATGGAAATGGCGTTTTCCGGTCTCGTCGTCACTTCACATCAGAGCCGGCTTTCAGCCCGCGGCGGGCGGGGCCCTCCCCACCCCCTCCGCCTCTGTCCTGTCCGCCGTTACGGCCGACACCTGTTCGGCAGAGTGACTGGGTAATGGCGGCCGCTCCGCTCCGCCTCAACACTCGTCCCCCTTCCGCCGCCCGGACCCGCCCCCTCCCGCGCCCGGAAAACCAACAACGGCTGAATTTTACGCCCCTGCAAAGCGCTCCTCGCTTTCCGCCACATAATGGCGCGGGGGACGGGACGGCGGACAGGACTCGGCCGCCCCCAGCCGCCCCCCACCCCACTGTACTCGCAGCGGCAGCAGCAGCTGGGAAGAAAGGCGTACTGGAAAGTCTGGGCAAACGGTCCAAGTTCGCGGGCTGCTGGCGGCGCTCGCAGAGTCTAGGCGGGGGAGGCAAGGTCAATGACACGATCGGGCGCCGGTTCAAATCCCGGCAAACGCCATCGCCATTTCCATCCACACGGCCAGCTGCAGCCAGCGTTAACATTTTAGCATCGCCGAAGTCTTTTCGCTGTTCCAGAGAATTTTTCGCTAACCGAGACAGCACGTGTGCTGAGTAATCGGAAAAAAAATATCTCTGGAGCTACCAAATGTGTTTGTGGCTCATGTCTTCAGAAATGTTTCGCTGGACTAGCGAAACATTTTGTTCGCTGGACTAGCGAAACATTTTGTTGAGGCAGCAAACTGTTCGCCAGCTTGGCAAACTCATTTTTTCTCGTGGTTCTGCGGCTGGCACGGCGATATGGCAGCTGGCAGCCGATGGCCCCGCAGAATTTGCAAAATATTGCGATGATCATTTCAATTTTAATGCCGTGTCGTATGGTGGGTGATGCTGCTTACAGGCTCGGGCCGCCGGCTTCAGGGTCTCCGGTAAGTATCAGGCAGCAGGGGCCCTCCCCTCAGGGACACTCCTCTCCACTCCCCTCGGCCGCGAGCCCTTGAGCATCATAACTGACGGCATGGCACGGCATTGCGCAGGCAAAGATGTGCTGGACGCGGCGGGGCAGCGCTTCGTGATGCGCGGCGTCAACATCCCCTACACCTGGTTCAAGCGCGACCTGAACAAGATGATCCCGGCCGTGGCCAGGACGGGCGCCAAAGTGGTCCGCGTCGTCCTGGCAAACGGCGGCAAGTATCCACGCGACGCCGCCGCCTCCGTGAAGCGGGTGTTGGACCTGTGCAAGCAGTACAAGCTGGTGGCCGTGCTCGAGGTGCACGACGAGACAGGCTCCAACATTCAAAGTGACCTACTTCGGGCCGCCCGCTACTGGATCGGCATCGCACCCGTGCTCAAGAACATCGAGAACAGGGTCATCATCAACATCGCCAACGAGTGGACGCAAGGGGTGCGTAATCTGCTGTTGCTCGCGTCGCGGCCGTGCCGCACTGCTCACGGCCTTCCTCTCCTGCTGCAGGGCCAGGTCGCAACGTGGTCGTGGGGCTACAAGGCCGTCATCCCGATGCTCCGCAGGGCCGGCCTCACCCACCTCCTCATGGTGGACGCGTCAGGCTATGGCCAGGACGTGTCCTCCTTGGCCCTGGAGGGTCGGGCGATCTTCGGGGTGCGTAGCGCGCAGCATTTGCCACGAAATCTACCGACTTCCGCTAGTCCGACGGATTATTTGCTAACCTAAACAACACGTTTGCTGAGTGAGCGTGAAAAAATGTCTGGGGTAGCGTTTTGAGGAATATACGTCTGCAGAGATGGAGGGGGGGGGGGGGGGGGGGGAATTCACAGGAGTACCCACGCACGTCATCCCCCCCCCCCTAAGTACGCGCCTAATTTGATTGACACCCTATACCCTCTCGTCCGCTTCTGCCATTCTGTAGTTTGATTTTCATTGTGCAATATGAGCTCTGTTTACATTCTCGTCTGTGCTTTCCGGCTGCCACCTGCGCCTTTCGGCTGCCAACTGCGCAATCAATTTCGTTCGGAGAAGTCCATAAGGGGCCATGTCAAAAAAAAAAATCCGAATCCTAAAGCTTGCAATAGTCTACGTGCCTAAAAAATACGATTCCACAAAGTGAAATCATAGGAGGCCCAAAGTAGAGTCAGACGATATTGCTGAGATTTTGTACATTTTGTAGTTTTTGTGATGGTTTGGAGTCTCTTTTGAATGCGTATGTGACAGACAGGATCTGGCAGGAGAGGAGAATAGAGGGAATGAGAAGGGTGAAGAAGAAATATAATGGATGATTCGTTGAGAAAATATTGGATAAATATTGGAATGCTATAAAAAAGAAAAAGAACTGTATTTTTTGGGTAAGTTAAACAATTGCCAAGCGTAAAAGTTCAAGAAGCCCGTCGCCTGTAAGAACATCATGACCATTTGTCAGCAGCGCGCGATCGGCTGGATTGCCTGGTCCTGGTACGGCAACGGGAAGGCAACGGCCAACATGGACATGGCCACCGGCCCCGACGGCAGCCTCACCCTAATCGGCAACTACATCGTCAACAGTGCCGTCGGCATCCGGAGTACGTCACGTGTTCCCAGGATCTGGCAGCCGAGAAATAAACCTTGAGCAAGAAAATAAACGCCACGCGCTATCTTTGCCCCCCCCCCTCCCCATGCCTTTTAATAATTCCCCCTGTTTCCCGACACTGCTGCGCAAACTCAAGCCGCCTCACGTCATATGGTGTGGTCGCCCTATATAAAGCCGCTAGCATCAGTCGTGAGCAACAGTCACCACCATGAAGCTCTTACTGGCTGCTGCCGCCGCCCTTCTGGTCGCCCAGGTAAAAAGCGCGCTCACATAAGAGCACCTTGATCTCGATTAAATACGCACCCTGATCTCTACTAAATACGCCCCGTTGTTTGCTGTTCACTCCATGATGTTCCCATCAGGCCGCGACGACCGAAGCGACAGGACTGAGGACGTCAGGTGAGTGCGTATGCATGTACGGCATGTAGCTGGGCCTAAGCGTCCTGAGCCTGAGCGTGTTGGCGAATCAGTCGTGTTCATGTGTCAGGCACCACGATCGTGGACGCGCAGGGCGCGCCGCTGTTGCTGCGTGGCATCAACTACCCCCACACCTGGTTCAAGAATGACTGGGAGCGCGGGCTGCAGGGCGTCGCCCAAACCGGCGCTAACGTGGTCCGTCTCGTCCTCTCCAACGGTGACCAGTACGCCCGCGACGATGAAAGCACCATCAGGCAGATGCTCGACCTCAGCCGCAGCCTCAAGATGATCACCATCGTCGAGGTCAGGCCATTTGCTCTCTTCAGGAGCAGCTTTTGAAAATTTCTAGCTTTTCGTGGCACTCGGAATCGCTGATGTCATCGTTTGGGAAACCCCGATCGTGCGCAGGTACACGACGCGACGGGCTCGGACGACGTGAACGCTCTTCAACGCGCAGCTGACTTCTTTGTCAACATGGCTGACTTGCTCAAGGGCCGCGAGGACAGCGTCATCGTCAACGTGGCCAACGAGTGGCACGGCTCCTCCGGGAAGGTGGGGGAGGACTTCCTTGACGAGGTTGTCGACGAGGTCCCCGATGAAGTCCTTACACACTCTCTGCCGCAGGCCGCCGAATGGGCCAGCGGGTACCAGGCCGTCATCCCCAGGCTGCGCCAGGCCGGTCTGACCCACCTCATCCTCGTGGACGCGCCGGGTTGGGGCCAGGACGCCCCCGCCATCGCTGAGCAGGGCAAGGTCGTGCTGCAGGTGCGTGCACTTGTCCACAGAGATAATAGGCTGCTGTTCGCAACTAGTTCATTTCCAGACAAGCAGTACAATTTTTTTGTTATGAGAACTAAAATGTTGTTGGATAAACTAGAAACTGCTCCAACAAAAAGGTTTCTTGCGGAAACATAAAAATGTAGTTTTGCTCCCGCTGCCCTTTAAGACGACAGTGGCTAGAGTACCGGGAGCGCGTTGCGGTCACCATCGTGGCCCAGTAGCTGCACCCACTTTCAGTTTTGAAACCATAAATTGCGGTTTGGAAATAGCCAACCAGTTCGGCCAGTTACTCACTTGCACGCACGCACGCACGCTCGCAGATACGCGCCTTGCTAACTTTACAGACCCCACGCCTTATCTCTGTCTACAGGCCGACCCTCTTCAGAACACGGCCTTCTCCATCCACATGTACGAGGTGGCCGCCCCCGACGCAGACACCATCCGGAAGAACATCGAGGGAGCCCTAGCCACCGGCGCCCCGGTAATTGCCGGCGAGTTTGCGACCGCCCAGAACGGCAAGCCGGTCGACTACAAGTCCATCCTGGACTACTGCAACAAGCACTCCATCGGCTGGCTCGCTTGGTGAGTCCGCCCGTGCTGCATCCGCAGGGCAAAGCAGTGATAAGCCAAGCCACCACTACAATGGGTCTGCTTCACCATTGCCCCTCAGGTCGTGGTACGGCAACAGCCAGGAGAACATCCACATGGACATGGCCAATGGTCCGACCGGCAGTCTCACCGAATGGGGCCGCGAGATCGTCGACGGCAATTTCGGTATCCGGAAGGAGGCCAAGAAGGCCAACAGTTGGTAGACGGCCAGCCGCAGGGCGACACAGAACGCCTCGCTCTCCGAATAAAACTCTCAAACCGTAATGTGCTCTAATTTCCTTCGTCCCTTACTTCACCCGAAAAAAACGAACACAACTACCTCAAATTTCTCCAAGCGATATTTCACACAAGGAATGGCCCATACTCTCTTCTCTATGAGTAGCATCATAGGTCAGTAACTACATAGACGAGCAAACCGGTTGGCGACGGACATACCCGTGGTTCGATTCGTGCCGTTAGCTTCAATTTCTTTTTCGTCCAGTATCCCTGCGGTGCCTACGGGTTGGGCACAACCATCTCCGACACCCCCAAAAATAAAAACAAAAAAAATACTATTACACTTCGTGAAATACTGGTAGGCCCGGAGTGTCACAAAACTGGATTTAGTGCAATTTTCATATTTTTTTTTTTTTGTAATTAAGAATGGCTACTCTGGCTAGCCCTAGTTTCGCTCAGGGTCTCAACTGCAATTTCAATCTGTACGCCAACAATGCAACGCGGCGCCCCGCGGTTGCTACAACAGTCTTCGTGTGATCGAGAGCGGTCTCTGGCGGTCGACGATAGCGCGCTCTGACGGCCGGGCACGGAACTACTAACCTGACCCTTTATGCTATGAACTTACAAATATTGTAGGGATTTTTGGTACTCGTAGGTTGGCAGTATTGTTTAGCGCCGCGCATGCGCGTCTCCTAGCCGGCCCCCTTGGCGAAGGCATTGTTGTGACCGTGTCAGTCCCTTTCCTCCCTGCGCTTGATAATAAACCTACGCGTGCAAGTTTATCCGGTGTTCGGCAATCCTTCCATTTGGTGTCAGAAGATTGGTGATCGACCCGTGCTGAAAGAGGGGGAAGACGGGAATTTCCGAGGATCTCGTCATACCGTCGGACCAAGAGCGCCGCCGCGACCGCCATGATAGTCATAGCGGTTGGCGAAAAAAAACGGCAAAACATATATAAAGCGTGATTTTTTGTAGACTTGTTGTTTAGGTCACACCGGTCATTTTGACCCGCAGCACACTCATTTCGGACCCATAGGAGCTGAGCAGCGTTCAATTTTCTGTTCAAAGTGTTCAAATTGTTCTAAAACTAATTATTACGGCCCAGAGATGATCTAGTTGTCGTATCTGCACAATTCGGCGACTAAAAATTCAATGGAACACACCCTATATCCGTACGACGCACCATTTGAGCCGCCATTTTGAAAATAAGGGCCTAAATGTACCTCTTTTGAAACTTGAGCAAATTTGTCAAACGGGGTGTTTCTCCTGGGTGTAATGATGGTGCTGATGACGAAAATGACGGTTAAAACTTTGTCAACTGTAAGGGTGACCAGCTAGTAACGTTCAATGTTTTGTTCAGTGTTAAAAATGTTCAAAAACTAATTATTATCGCCCAGAGATAATCTAGGTGTGGTTTCTGCACAATTCGACGACGATAAATTGAATATAACACGCCCTATATCCATATGACCCACCATTTAGGCCCCTTAAACCGCCATTTTGAAAACATAGGCCTAAATTTAATTTATTTTGAACCTGCACAGTTGTGTTGAACGGGGTGTCGTTTCCGGCAAACTCGGCATCGCTGATGCTGAAAATAACACTGTCAGTGTCAAGTGTTCCTTCGGTGATCCGCCAAATGCATGCAGCTTATTTGAACTAGCCACAATTGACATGTTTTGGTCGTAACTAATCGCGTTTGGTGGTGTTTATTTACTGAGGATGCGTGCACACCATAAAGATATATAAACATTGCTCTGTAATATATGTTATACATTTCAATTCATTTCCAATGAATAAAAAATAATTGACACTTTGTACACATTGACATAAGAAGGTTTAAAGTTTTAAAACAATAAGAAACACAAACATTACATGAATGCTAGAAACACGGATTTTAGAAACACAAAGTTACATGAATTGGTTTAGAAAAAACAACAACTTTAAAATGGTTACGAACTTAATATAGGTCGTCGTCTACATCTTCTTCTTAACCGGTAAGTATTGTTGCATTTTCTTTCCTTTACAGCGGTTGAGCCAGTCAAAGTGACTGCCTTTACTCGAGAAAAACTCAAACTCAAAATTCGCAAGCGATTTTTCGCCGAAAATAATTAAAAAAAAATTAAATCATTAAAACAGTCAAAGAAATCGATTCAAATTACACGGAAAATTCAAAGTTTTCTCGATTTTCCCTTCTTGGTCGGTACGTATCTGCACTCGCATCCACAGCTCGCATCCGCAGCACGCTCGCTGCGGCTCGACTCGCTGCCACGGCGCAGCTGTGGAGCCTGTGGAGCAGAAGGCACAGCGCGGCGCGCCGAGCGCCGGTTCCGCGGGGGTCATCTGGCGCGGCGCCCAGAGGAGGGGGGAGGAGGAGGAGGAGGAGGAGGAGGAGGAGGAGGAGGAGGGGATAAGGAGGTGGAGGAGGGGCAAGGAAGAAGGACGAGGGGAAGGGACGAGGGACGAGGGGCCGAGCAGCCGGGCCGGGAGTAATGGCCAAGCAGGTCTCTGGAGAGGCACGGCCGCGGCCGGCAATGCCCTCCACTCCAGTCGCCGCGGTGCGGTGCGGTGCGGCCAGCGTGCAGCCAGTCCCACAGCGGCATGGACCTGGCGGCATGGACCTGGCCAGCGGCAGCCTTGTCTTACCCCTGCCTGCACGGGGGATTGAGAATCGCGGGGATCGCAGCTGTTGTAGTCGGCCGCCGACCGATCAGACGACGCGGCCACAGAGGACAAGCAGCGACACAAGCCCCCCCCCCCCCTCCGGACCCCTCCGGACCCCTCCGGACCCCTCCGGACCCCTCCGGACCCCTCCGGCCCGGACGACAAAGAACTGCGCGCTACGCCACGCCCCCCGAGCTATTGATGTAGGGCGTACTCGGCTTCCAGGTGGTGGCAGCCGTCTGCACCGAGGTGCAAGGCAGGAGGGAGAGGGGCTGCAGGGCGCCGCGGGGGAGGGGGGCAGCAGGTGTGCTGAGTCGGAGCAGGTCAGCCTCCAGGAGGACAGGACAGAATGGTCGCTATCATTATGGCAGTTTCTCGGCTCCAGCACTGCTGTGGCTGCAGCGGCTGCAGCGGCTCCAGCAGCCACACCTCTCTCGTTGCCTTTCCTCGCCTCTCCGAGGCAAGGCGAGGCGAGGTTGCCAGATTACAGCCCCGGCTGACACCTGAGCCAAGCTAACACGCGGGGCGTGCCGGTGCGTCGGCAGCGCCTGCCCCGCGCTCCGGGTGGGGCTCGTCCGGCTACGGCCTCCGGGCTCCGGCTCCGGGCTCCGGTCGGGCAGTGAGTAAGACATTAGGCAGGGCGCTGGGGCGCCGAGCGCTTCGCCTTCAGTCTCATTCCCCCTTCGATGTCCGCACCGCACCTCCGCCGCTCCGCTCTCCCGGGTGCCGCTGCCGCCGGCGGACCACCGGACCGCACCGTCATTACTCCGATAGAGTCATTTCCACAGATTCCCTCCCGGCAACACTTAGCGCCCGGAGACCCCCCGCGGCCCCCGCGGCTCCCGCGGCCTTGTGGGGGCCCCACACCAACTCAGCGCCGCTGCGGGGGTTTGCCGTGGGCTGCTCTGCTCCGTTAGTTCGGACGTGCGCGTTTTTCCCTCCCTCCCGTGTGCGGACGTCACTGATGTAGCAGCCAGCGGCGAGAGGCTGGAGGAGAGGAGAGGAGGAGGGAGGGAGGGGGGGATTAGCAGCATCGCCTGCCAAGTCGAGCGCGGCAGGTATGTCATTCCTAGAAATTCTGGTAGGGCACAGGCAGGGCAAGGGGGGAGAGTAGGGGAGGGGACGGCAGAGCAGTGCAGGGCATTCTTTAAGAATGGGCAGATCGGGTCAGCCAGAGCTGGCGACAGGTGAACGGTCATTCACCATGTGCACATGCAGGAGAGGGACAGGGGAAGGTGAGGCAGAGGGGGCTTAGCCCGAAATGAAGCGAGCGTTGTGGAAGTTTTTCCGGACTCTGCATTCATGCAGAGACGGACAGCAGTCCAGTCGTGTCAGGAGACGAGGTCAGGTCGGAGGCCAGTGCAGCTTGTCTCCGTGCAGTGAAGAAGCACTTGCCACGTGGTCCCTTCCCGTGTGTTAGAGTGGTGATATCAAGATGGTCAAACGTTGTTTTATACGAAGTTGCGATTCACGCGAGAAAGGCAGTTTCTTCAGGTGAGTACATCAAGTTGGTGGGCCCATTTGTGAATGAAATTGCGACGTTTGTGCGACGAAGTGTGTCTGTGCGATGTACATTTTTGGGGGTTGGGGGGGGGGGTGAGGTGTTGGAATGGGTGATCAGTCCGCGGGCGCGAGCGATGAGCCCTCGTCTGAGCGCCCCCGTAAGAAGAACGGGATCACCTCGAGACCGAGGGGCACGATGCCCCCCCTCCCCCATCCCCCTAGTGTGTAGGTGTGAGTGTGAGTGCGTGTGTTTTATCTTGTCGCACGAATTTTCCTTTTTGTGTTCCTATTGCAAATTATTTTTGGTTACCTTTCATAAGTAATTTAACTGTTTGCCAGGTTCCCAACAGACCCCGTGAATCGAAAGAAATGGCTTGATATTTGTGGCCTTACGGAGGCAAATCTTAATGTAAAATTGTCGTGGCTATGCTCGAAGCATTTCAGTTACTACGACGTTTTCCTGGCAAAGAATGGAAACCCCTGTTTGAAGAAAAATGCTCTGCCGCGGGTATTGCAGGAAAAGGTATATTAAGTGTTTTCGACTTGTTCTCAGTTTTGCGCCTCACGTGGCGACTCAGGTGTTTCATAACAGTGCGTTTTATCGTTTCCAGAACATTATCGACGTGCCAAAAAACCCGCCCCCATTGATAAGATGCAGTAATCCGTCAAGTAGGGCACCTGCCCTGCAGAAAGTGACTCATGAAATGCGGCCCGGATTCAAAATGTGCGCTGCCGTGGTCAAACAAATTCCACTGAGTGCGCTACCACGGACAGCAGGACGGGCAACACTTGCGTGTCTACCGCCCTTGACGCCTCTGAGGCCGGCCAAAGTGGAAGCGTCCATGGATCTGCCCCCCGTGCTTCACCCATCGCCCCCGCCGTCACCCAGTCCGAGTCCGTCCGACGACGAGAGCAAAGCAGACGTGATGTTGGTACCAGTCCATCCTAAAGTATTCTTCAAACTATACGCTAAATTAGAAAAGGAGCCACAAATCAGCAAACAGGTGAGAAAAAAATCAATTAACTTTGAATGAACCCACGTGTTTGTATGTGCTTATGACCTTTACTTTCCGGGTCGTAAGCGCCCCCCCCCCCCTTTCCATGAAAAATAAAAGTCATGGAGAGATATCTAAGCTGTTTTTTTTTTTTAATTTTTTTAGAAAACCGCCGAAGAATTTGATAATGAGGCTGCTGATCTCAGACTGCAAAACAGAAATCTGGAAGCGGAGAATATATATATGAAAACACAGGTAACTGATCTCCAGGGTATCCGCACAGATGCTGAACGATTGAAGAATGAGGTGGACTGTCTCAAAGACGTTCGTACCGAGATTGAAAGGCTTAAGGAAAAGGAAATGTTACTTAAAACACAAAATGACACTTTTCGGAAAGAAAATGCAGAGAACAAGAAGAGAATAACTGAACTTGAAGCATCACTTTACGACTATCAGCGACGCATGGGTGAAAAAGAAAGAACGATCCGTAGTCTTAGACAGCAAGTTCGTAGGTACAAAAACATTGTGATTCGGGCTGCAAACCGATATGTCCCAGCCGCGACGGGGTCTGACGACGAGAATGACGACGGAATTGTAAAAATTAGCTCCGTAACGACTGACCCAGCAATCATTGCTTTACTAAGACGTATGGCAGGACTCGACACAGGCGGGTATGAGAACCCACACCTCCGAATGATGGCCTTAACTCTACATTTTTACAGTCCTGCTTGCTACAGGTACGTCCGTAAAAAATTGAACAATGCTCTCCCGTGCGAGAAGACTTTAAAACTGTGGTATTCGGTCACTGACGGAGAAGCAGGGTTTACAAACGATTCTTTTGACAAACTGAGACGGCTTTCCACTGAATTACATAGACATTTACCTGTTTCTTTGGTGCTTGATGATATGGCAATAAGAAAGAAAGTTTCAATTGGTAGCACTGTGCATGGGTTCTGTGATTTCGGACCTGACTCCGATGATATAGTTGAACTGGCAAGTAAAAGAAAAATTAGAAAAAAGGAATCAAAAGTCAGTAATTCAAATGTAAATTCAAATGTAAGTAATGCGAGTGTTGCAGGTAATTTAAATTTTACTGACAATGTTGATAGTGATTCACATCCGCCACTTGCGAAGTTTGTGTGTGTTTTTATGGTTGTTTGTTTAGATCTTAAGGTGAAAATTCCCGTTGGATATTTTTATCATGATGGAATGAATGGCAAACAGCTTGCCAAACTTGTGACCCGCTGCTTAGTAAAATTATATTCAGTAGGCGTAACTGTGAAGGCGTTGGTTTCAGATGGGGCGGGCTGTAATCTAACTATGGCGTCAATATTAGGTGCAGACTTGGAACCTCTTGCTTCAGCCCCAAGGAAAAAAAATGGGACAAATACTGAGAACTTTCGCGCACTAAAACCTTTAAAAACTTATTTTCCTCACCCAGCTAATAATTCTGTGAAAGTTTATATTATTATGGACGTCTGCCACATGCTAAAGTTAGTACGAAATGCCTTGGCATCGCGTAAGAAAATTATGGATTTAGAAGGCAATGTTGTTTCATGGAATCACATTGTTTCATTACATAATACACAGAAAAGGGAGGGGATAAGATTGGCCAATAAACTATCAGACACTCACATAAAATGGTATGAGAACAAGCAGAGAGTTTATCCGGCAGCTCAAACCCTTAGTCGCAGCGTTGGAATTTCCCTTTCATTTTGCGAAATGTCAGAGATAACCGGTTTTAGAGGTGCCTCAACGACTGCAAAATTTGTCATACTTTTTAATAACTTATTTGATGTTTTTAATTCTCATACAAAATTTTCATATCATTATAAAGCAGCAATGTCATCTGCCAATGAAAGAGTAGAGTCAAAGCCTGGGAAGGTTGATTTTTTTAACGGCTGGGCTCCGCTTTTAGATTTTGCCAAAAATTACATTCCTGGACTAAGAATACAGCGTGATGACAAAAGGGGTTTGAGCCGATATTTGAGAGCAAACGGCGGGTGGGATTTGTTGGCTTTTTAGTAGCTATTGATAGTATGCGAGGTCTTTTTGATGACCTTGTCCGTTATGGCCCCATGGGGTATATGTGTACTTACAAATTAAGTCAAGACCATTTAGAGTCATTTTTTGGAAAGATTCGTCAAGCACGTGGTTGTCATGATAACAATCTTTCTACTCTCCAATTTAAAGGTGCGTACAAAACACTACTCCTTGGGGCGCAAGTATCTGCTTCAAAGTCCGCTAATGTGCTATTACAAGATAACATTCAAATTTTAAATTACGAACGCACAAATGCAGCGTTACGAAATAGCAAGGAAACCAAACGTCTAGAAAAAGTACAGGAATTTGTGGCTATGGGAGAGGTTTGTATGACATACTCCGATCCAAGGCTTTCCCACTTATCAAAATTGTCTTTGGCTGCAGTATCTTACGTAGCCGGTTATGTTTCTAAACATTTTTGTAATAAATTTCAATGTTCTATGTGTGAAACTGCTCTAACAACAACGTTCTATGCCTCAAATTCCGGAGACTATCTAAATTTTATTGCTTTTAAATCAGTGAACGGCGGCCTTACTGTTCCCACCACTGACGTAGTTTTAATATGCACTCTTATGGAAGAGCACATCAGGAACAGCAGTAAGTCCGGCGACAGGTGTCCGCGCGTTTCTAATGTTGTAAAACTCCGAAGTGTTAACATAAATAACGTTGTACTCAAAGCGAAATCAGCTGGTGTCTTCTCAAACCTTTTGCATTGGTGTCATAGTCATAGCCCATTATCAAGCTCACAATTTGTGACAAACCTGATACACAAGATTGCTATTCGGTACAGTGCAATTAAAACAAAACATTTAGCGAAATTATTCAATGCTTGCAACATGGGAAAAGCATTACGACATGTGCACAGTAAAATTGTTGTAAACAGGTTCGGACGGGGTTTGGACTGCTGGACTGACCGGCGGCCGCTGCCGGCTGCTGCCTCCAAAAAGCCTTTATCTCTCCAGCTCCAGCACCACCACCGCCGCCGCCGCCCGTCCAAGCGCATCCGCGGTGGTTTCGAGCACAAAAGTGTTTCGGAAGGTCCTGAGCTGCGTGAGGCTGCGTCCCTCCCTGCCGGGCCAAGCCCCTCATCCCCTTTATGGAATCTTACATCGGCCGCTGCACCACCAGCCCGGTAGGGGCGCTGACTTACGGACTGCGGTGCGGCGCGGCGGATGCAATTCCAGGGGATGATTCTCCCTCCCCTCCCCTCCCCTCCGGTGCTGCCCTCCGCCTCCGGGTCCTCCGGGTCCCCTGCGGACCCGATGGGGCGGCTGATGGCGGTGCGGTCGGGCCCAGCCCGGCTCGGCCCGCTCGGCCCTACGGCGCCACAGAGTCGGCCCGGTGTTAATCTTGTCCGCACAACGGCCGGCCTTAGCGGACACGTGCCGTACACGTAACTAACGCGCGCGCCATGATGACACATCAACGTGAGCCGAGCCCCTAACCGTCGTGATCGCCGGCGTCGTCCCCGCGGCCCCGGACGACACGACACGTCGGCGGCGTCCACCGCCCCCACCGCCCCCTCCCCTCCCAACGGCCACAGCCTCGGAGCCTCGGCCCGAGGCCTATTAATAAAACCCAATAAATCAGAGCGTGAGGGAGGGCGGGTACGGCACAGCACCACAGCGCACAGCAGCACAGCCCCCGGCCAGGCAATATCCCCGGACCGGACCAAGCCCCACACTGTTCACGCGAATATCCGTTCCAGGCCGGGCCGGGCAGCCTTACGCCTTACGAGCCCGTGGCCGCACACGAGACGCGGACATCGGGGCGGGGCGGGGGCGCGGGGGTCCACCGCCCGAGGCCCCCAGCAAGGCCCTCGCCGAGGCCGGCCCCTCACAAGATGATGATGTTACTGGCCTGGCCGCCGGCATGCCGTCGGCCGTGGCGGTCGGCGCTGGCCAGCCGGCTCCGGCGGGGCCAACGCACGCCACGATACGGCCCGCGCTACGCCCCGCCACGCGCATATACAGCCCCGTGGAGACCGGACCTAAACACATCCACCTTCCTTACCTTACAGTATACTGCCGCCGGGGCTGAGGCTCAGGGGGAGGGAAGGAAAGGGAAGGGGGGCAGGCGAAAAATGAACGAGTCCCCTGAAAGCCCAAAGAGGACGGCGGGGGCACCGCGGGGGAGGGAACGGGGAGGGGAGGGGAGCGAAAGGGTTGAATGTGACAAATAATGTACTCGGGGCGGCAACTTGGCCGGGCGGGGGGAAGGGGAGGGCTTCGGTTCCGTTCGGAGTCAGAAATCTTTCAGCGCGGCGAGAGAGGCCAAGGCGACGTCGCCGGACCGGAACGGGGAGGTAAGTCCCCAGAGCGGCCGTGTGCTGCCTTCTGGCTTTTCCTCCAGCAGCCGCGCCGCTCAACTTTTTCCCACGCCGGACCCCGAGCCAGCCGCAGACCTGGCCAAGAGGAGACCGCGAGAGACGAATCGGATCCAACTGAAAACCGAGGCATTCCCTCTTATCTGGCCGCGGGGCGGGGGCTGCGGGGGCTGCGGGGGCTGCGGGGCGCGGGGCCTAGCTGTTCCTCCCCTCGAGCCATCACGGTGCCAGGAGAGGGCGAGGCGAAAAATCACCCCCAGCCCCACCTCAATCCTATCCGAGCCCGAATAACCCCCACACCGCAGCGCGCAGCCCGCGCAGCCACAACCACCTTTCCAATCTCTCAGCGCAGACCTCCCCGGTGGGGGGCCGGGACCTGCTGCGGGGCAACGCCCCAGCGGCTGCTGCGACTGCGATTCATGTGCGGCAAGCAAAATAGCCGTGGCGCGCAGCACAATCGCGGCGAGTCCGTCTGAGATTTATCGGAGAGTCGCCGTCATGCGCATGCGCAGAGGGATGAGGGAACTGTGCTGCGCCGTGTGTGCGTGTGCGTGTGTGTGTGTCTGCGCGCGCGCGCGCGCGTGCGCCCACAGGACAAACCTTGGAAAACGTCACACTCCGCTCCGCTCACTCCCCCGCACAGCGGCCAGCGGCGGCCAGCGGCGGCCGGCACAAAGTGACGATCGCCCTGAGGGCCGCCCCCGCCGCCCCACCCCGAGAAGGACACGGCACCCATTTACGAACTGATAACTCAATCAGGAGGCGTGGGCCGGGAGCCCACGGGGGCGAGGGGGGGGGGGGGGGGGGGGACAGCGCAGGGCCGGACCCGACCACACTTGGGGCACAAGTTGTCGCCGAAGTGGCCGAGTGGCCGTGCCGAGGCCGGCCGAGGGTGGTACCGCCACGACGCCACTGCTCGCGCCGGCTTCACTCTAAACTTGCTGCGGAGAGGGAGGCGGGGGCGACACACTGCAGCTTCACGCCCCCGATGACGTTCTAGAGACGTCCCGGAGTATCGCGGCAAACGCGCTCGTCAACGTTCCGCGGCGGCGTCTAGGCAGCGGAAACGGGGCCGCAAAAGACCGGGACGATGCTGCCAGCGGATGGCACAATAAGTACTCTGTGGCGGATGGCCCGCGCCGAAACACGTCAGAATACGCGAGCGACGCGGCATCGGCAGCGAGTAGGGGGAACGGAAACGTCCTCTCAAAACGTCGTGGCACACCGCGCCGCAGCGGCAGCCGCTGCTCCGTGGGACCCGGCCGACCGCGGCCAGGCCCACGGCAGCCCAGGCCTTACCCAGGGCGGGGGCGTAAACCAGAAAGCATCGCCTGTTTGGTCGAGCAATGAAGTCGTCTTCGTTTCAGAGGTGCAGTCACCGGGAAGTGGGTGCCGCGTTCCAAACGCTCCATCTCTCTCTCTCTCTCTCTCTCTCTCTCTCTCTCTCTCTCTCTCTCTCTCTCTCTCTCTCTCTCTCTCTCTCTCTCTCTCTCTCTCTCTCTTCTCCCTCCCTCCCCCTCGCAGCCATCCGCGTTCCTGTGTACTTCAGCTATACATGGCCGCGGACGGAGTGGCGCGGCGTGGCGTCGCAAAGGTTTTACTGCCAGCGCCGTCCAGGAGATCGCGATTGCTCCCCCCTCCGCCCCCCCCCCCCCCCCCATTTCCCCAACCTGCTGCGGTAACATTCCTCGGGCCGCGCGCTCTACAATGAGAAAAGACAGGCGTAAGCAGCGCGATGACCGTCCGTGCGCCGTGCGCAGAGCGGCATGCAGGCGGCGTGTCTCGGTCGCTCTGCTCCGCTCCGCTCTGCGCTCGAGTTTCCGCTGTGGCGGCGCAACGCGATTCTCCGGGGGCGCCTGGTCTGATCGCCTCCGACACGTCTCCCGGTCCTGCTGACGCAGTCCGAGACGCGGCGGGCTGAGGCTGCCCTGCCCACCTGCGGCACGGCGGCACGGCGGCACGGCGGCGCGGGGGCGGCCCGGAGTCGCGCAGCGCCGGCGGTTTGTGCGGAATAGAGCGATTATCCCGCGCATCCCAGCCGTGCGCTGCGCCTCTGTGAGCTCCGTGAGCTATCCGTGCTGCTCCGTGAGCTATCCGTGCTGCTCCGTCGACTTTTCGAGCGATCGCCCCCGCCACGCCGCGCCGCGCCGCGCCCTGGGCAAAGCTGACACAGCCGAGGCACAGCTATCTCCGGGAGCAATCAGGCAAACCGAGCAAACGCTGTCACGCCATTCCCGCATCCTTATTCGTCCGGTCGCGGCATCAGCGCGCTCACCGGCCGCTCACCGCGACACGACACGGCCGCGCCTCGGCTCCTCTCCTCCTCCTCCTCCTCCTCCTCCTCCTCGTACCCCGAGCCAAGGAAACCAAAAGAGTGATTCTCACGACGGCAGGACACGCAAACTCCCTGCGCCCAGTTGACTTTGCAGAAAAGATCCAGCAGCAGTGCGGCACAGCTGTTCCAATTCGTAAGCCCTCACAACCCGCAGCTCCCGCGGGCGTCGTCTCCTCCGGTCTCCTCCGGTCTCCTCCGGTCTCCTCCGGTCTCCTCCTCAGACCTGTATATTCAAACATTGCGCTGTGTGCACTCGACTGGCGTCGCCATGGCGCAGCTGCCCGGCCGAAGCCGTCCGACAGGACAAACACCGTCCCTGACCGGGTCAGCCAAGGGGCCAGCGCCGTCCGAGGGTGCACGCTGAAGTATTGGGCACAGCACACTAAACGTGTTCACCCCAGCAGTACTCACAAATTCTAACACCGAATTTCATCTAATTTCGACTAAATGTAAAAAAAAAGTTCCAAATTATTGTCCGCGCTGAAATTCACGCTCCTGCTGTCGCCAGCCCCGGCTGGAGCTCTCTTCCAGTCCTCCCATTCAAATATATATAACGTCGAAAGCGAGAGGCTCGCAGTGGGGACGGAAAAAAACGCGGGGGAGAGACAATCACATCAAATGAAAGTTAATTTCCACAGCCGTGAAATGGAATCACACGCCGAGAAAAAGGTCCATGCCGTCCCTCTCATGGAAATTTATGTTATAAAAGGGAGGAGAGGAGAGAGCGCACGGAAATGGCGGAAGTCATGAGCGGCCATCGGCGGCCATGGCCATGTCACCCCGCGGATCCGTTCCGCCCGATATTATTCCAATAACTTTCGGGATAAAAGGAATTAACCGCCCCCGCAGCGACCACCATTCTCGCCGTGCGCCGCTAATCCCGACGGCTGATCCCCCGTGAACACAGCAAAAACCTCCCGTGAGGGACATGGAGGCCCAGAGCCCCCAGTGTCCCCAGCGCCCCAGCGTACCCAGCGGCCCAAGCAGTGGCCCTAGCGCCCCAGCGGCCCACACGGACCATATTCAAGACGCACAGGTCACCTTTCCTCCGCGAGTACACACTCTGCTTTTTACGGCTGCGGCGCCGCCGCCGGGATGCGGACAAGTCGAGTCGCAAACCGCCAAGTGCTTTGCATTTAGCGGACAGCTCAGCGGCTCGGCGGCTCAGCCTCAGCTCCCCGGGCTGCGGTCTGAGGCGGTCGTGGCGGTCTGGTGTGGCATATGTCGGGCACACGGCCACACACTACCTGGCCGTCCCGCTTCCTCCCGGTTTGCCGGACGCCCGATTGCAAGGCAGGGGACGGCATAAGCCGTCTGAGCCCCCCGTGGTGGTCCTGCCACGGCTGCGGGGGTTGGGAAGGGAAGGCCGGGTGCTGTCCTCGTGACGGACCGCGCGCCGCGCGTCTGCTGGCCAGGGCCTCAGAGCACCGTACCGCCGGCCAGGGGCCTCAGGGCACCGTATCTCCAGCCGGGAAACGGGCTTCACTCGGCCGCCGCTTCCGAAGTTACACCGGCTTTGCGGTACTCGATCCCAGCTACTGCCGAGCAACTCATGAAAGGACGCGGAGCTCTCCCTTCAGTGCTGCCGCCGCCCCCGCCGCCGCCCCCACCGCCGCCCCCGCCGCCGCTGCCGAGGGCTGATAAGTGACTCCTTGCTACTGTGCGGGGCCGCGGGGCCGCGGGGCCCGGCCCTAGGCCCGGCGGCAGGCGGGGCCCGAGCCCAAGCCCCCCATTAGTCAGCAGTGAGTGCGAGCAGTGAGCCGCCTTTTGTGAGCGGGACGAGCACGTTCTAAATGTTCTAAATGCGCGACAACTTTCCTGCTAAGCGCCGCCGCGCCACTCCGCAATAAGCTCTCTGCAGACGGCGCCGGCGGTGCCAACTAGAGGGACTCCACGACGGGACGACATGTACCCCAATGCCCGTGCGTGCACGCGGGCCGCTCCGGCCAGCCTTTGGCCAGCCTTTGGCCAGCCTTTGGCCAGCCTTTGGCCAGCCTTTGGCCAGCCTTTGGCCAGCCTTTGGCCAGCCTTTGGCCACTGGGCGAGTTTGCGGACATGTTGGTGAGGTCCCCGGCCAGTGTGCTGCGGCCCCCGGCCTCCCTAAGGGCCTGTATGTCATAGAACCCTCCCTGCCTTCTGCCGGCTGCTAAACTCGCCATGGCGACGGCCTGCAGCAGCTCGCGGCCGGCAGCCCCCTCCCAGGTAAAGGTGAAGCAATAAGCAATCTCCCCCGGAGCAAAAGCGAGATGCATCACTACTTGCGATTCCCCTTGCTGCTGCCGGCCCGCGTCGTGCTATTGGTTTTCGATTACCCGGTCGCATCAGGCATGTGCCCGCGGTGCCGCGCCGAGACAGAGAAGAGCGAGCCCCCCTCTGCGCGTCTGTGCGCGTGCGTGCGTGCGTCGTGCGAGCGCGCGTGCGTGCGTCTGTGCGTATTGCTGGAATCCTTCCAATTGTTTTTCAGTCGGGCGGCCGCGGCGCCCTCGGCGGGGCCGGGCTCTGCTGCAGGCTCTGCTCAGCCGCTAATGCGCCGCCCGCCATCGCGATGCCCCGATGGGAACACCCATTTCAGAATCCTCAGATTCCACCCGAGTTTTTCTCCCCCCCCCCTCCCCCCCACGTCATCTGACGCGGCGCAGGCCCGGCACCATATACACAGCGGGGACGGAGCTAGAAACTAGTTCAGTCCCGAGGGGGAAATAACTTTGAATTTTTGCAGGACACTCCTGTGAATTTGAATTTTATTGTATAAGCAGAATTTGGGAAGGAGGAAGGGGGATTTTACGCATACGTGCCGTTGTACCGAAAATCTTAAAATGGTCATGTTTTTTGGTTGTTGTTGTTTTATAATGGAAAGGGGAGACTCGAGTTGTATCAGATTCAGGTTCGGGATTCCTGAGGACTTAATTTTACATAAGTAATAAACTCGTTAGAATGTTTACATATTGGGTAAATGTTTCATCAGTTTTTGTATTAGACTATGGAGTAAACCTTTTCCGCAGAAATTCATCACGCCGCCCTGCCGAGGGTGGTTATGCCCTGTCGTCACACGGAATGGTTTCGCTTCGCAGGGAGGAGACGTTGCCCGCTGGACGGGCTCTGGCTTCATAGACAACCGTGACAACGTCTGCAGCCCGGCGCCGAGAGCACCGAAAGCATTAATTTCTAGGGGCAAAATCTTCTTTCCCGGACGCGTCGCTTTGGCCAAGATCAACAGCGGGGACGAGACCAAGCACAGCGTTCGCTCTTCGACTCTCCGTCTGTCTCTCTCACTCTCCGTGTGCTGGTGTGCTCAACGTAAACATTCCAACGTGCTTATTCAGTCGGTGGTGGGGGGCACGGGTGGGCTTACGAAGCTTTGGCAGGTGGACAGCGAAAACAAGCGTTGCACAGGGAAGTTCAGAGAGAGAAAGAGAAGATGCACCACTCTTCGTTTGCGACTCGGCGTTATTTCTGGACGAGGTGCGGGCGAGCCGACGGAGAGCGAGGCGAGGCAGCGGCGAGGAGGGTGGAGGACTGGCAGGACTCGCCGCGCCGACCCCATCCGCTCCGCGCAGCGGCAACATAACCTCAAAACGCGACAGATGCGCTTTGTTCTCTCTCTCCGTCGCCGCTCCGCACGCTGCTAAAAATTCGCGAATCGACTTGGAAAGTGAATCGCGAAGCTCTGTCAGCATTGGAAGATACCCACCACCGGAGGGAAGGCCCGCCTTCGCATTGTAAACAAACCCGAGAGACCTGGCAGGTCCGTCAACAGAAACTGCTTCGAAAGTAACGGAATATTACCTGTTAAGCTGAAGAGAGGACGCCGTATTCCAAGATTCAGGTGGGTAGATCCAGGATGCAGCACAAATTAAGCTCTTCCCGACCTCGCGGCCGCACACAAAACACAAAACGGTGCCAGGACCTCCAGGACCTCACAGACACAACTCGTATCTCACAGGCACAAAGATATTTCCTTTGGAATATTTATTTTTCACTGTACACACACACAGTAGGGATCCCTGGGGCCCCAGGACTCCGTCAATAATCCAAGGGAAGGCCGGAGGCCGCTGCCGGGCAGACTGAGGACACGCACTGGAAATTCACTCCAGTTGATGGCGCTGGAGGGAAGGACGCGCAGCGGGCCGACCTGCTAGCGTGGCGGCTGGCCGCGTACTGACGAGGGTGGGAGGAGAAGGAGGAGAAGAGAGGAGACTCGGGCAGCTCGCGCTCGCGACTCGCTTCGTGCCTCGGATCCCTCGCCGCCACCCCATCCCTTGCCCTAAGCACGCAGTCGGCTCCCGCTCCCGAGGACTCTCTCAGGACTCGGCTGGGGTCGGGTGCCGCGCCGAGCGCCACGCCGCGCCACGCCGCGCCACGCCGCGCCACGCCACGGACCGCGGGCCGCCTGGACACCACGACGGACCGCCTCTGCCGCCGCCAACCGTTCAGATAATGTGATCAGGGTGTTGATCACCCTCCTCCTCTCAGGTGCGGAGGTGTGCTCAAAGTTGTCAACGGTGTCGACAACACTCCAGTGGAGAGCGCGCAGGGCTGGAAGAAGGATAATTCCTTGCGGCCGAGTGTCACGGAGTGTCACAGAGTGTCACGGAGTGTCTCGGAGCAAGCGGGATATAATGAGACCCGGAGGTGGGCGAGCAGGGGAGTGTGCTCCTCACCTGATGAACCCCTCGGCGCTGACGGCACGGCCAGCCTCGGGTAGCCCCGGGGCCCGGGGGTGGGGCGCAGGGCTCACCGCTGACAGTATCTCACCAGGTGGTTGCGAATGGTAATCGCTGGCGCAGCTCGCGCGGCACGGTATCAGACCAGACCATGCGACTCTGGGGTCTGGTGTCTCCTTCATGCACCTTCAATGAGCAGGGACCACAGCGGGACCACGGGGACCCCGAAGAGCGCTTTACTCCTCAATGAGTCCGTCAGGTCCCGTCGGCCCTCGCCTCGGCCCGTGCGACTCGCTATCGTGTACAGCGTTGTCGGTTCGCGCCGTGCCCAGCTCCAGCTGCCCGGCCGGCACCTCCGGCAGGGTACGCCAGGGTAGGGGCCCCCGCACCAGCTCCGGCCGGTTGGCGCGGCTCGGCACGGCACAGTCCACCTCTCTCTCTCTCTCTCTCTCTCTCTCTCTCTCTCTCTCTCTCTCTCTCTCTCTCTCTCTCTCTCTCTCTCTCTCTCTCTCTCTCTCTCTCTCTCTCTCCTCTCCCTCTCTCTCTCCCTCTCTCTCGCTCTAGGCCGTGCTCTAGTCGTCGTACAACGTCGTCTGATCTGGTCCGGCCGTCGGAAAGGGTCCACACCACACTCCCCCTCCGTCCCCACCCGACTCCCGACGCCGACGCCGGTGAAAAGTCAACATGTGTGCCCGTCCTGTGTGCTCCAGACTCGAGCGAGGTGCCAAGCCACGGCATGTGTGTGTGTGAGTGTGTGTGTGTGTGTGTGTGTGTGTGTGTGTGTGTGTGTGTGTGTGTGTACGGGTGTAGTGGGGCGGAATGCCGGCCCGGCCCGCAGCCTTATCTCCTTGCAACGCTTCCCAAGCCAAAAGGAAATGAAACTGCAGCAAAGGATGGCAGTCTGCACACGGGTGCAGCGGGGGCTGCGGGGGCTGCGGGGGCTGCGGGGGCTGCCCGGGCCCTGTGGCCTGTGGGGGTCCTCTCCATGTCCGTGTCCATCTGCCTGCTCGACACACTCACTGATTGTGGCCCCCCGGCCGCCCGCACAGACCCTCTGGCGGGACCCGGGACCCCGTCAGTCACACGTCCGATCTGTGCCCCACTCGTTAACAATGCACCGCGCGTGGGCGTCTGCGCGGACCAGGACCCGAACCGGGCTTGTGCTGAAAGTTTCAGTGAACAACGAAGACAACACACTCATTGGCAGAGCAGTGCTTTTACCGCTTCCTCCCCTGCCCCCTCGAAAGGGCAAGGGGGGGGGGGGGGGGGGAGGTCGTCGTCCGAGCTCTTTATTGACAGGGGGAGGGGAGGGGCGAGGAGGTCATGTTGAATGGCAATGCGCGGATGCAGTGATGCCGTGGGCAGCTGCAGCTGCTGCAGCGAGTGTCACGCTGCTGGCGATGCAGTAGCTGCGATAGCTCAGAGCACTGCATGCGCGCGCTCACACACGCACACACACACACACACGACCCTTGTTAGTGATTTAACACCCCACGGGACACATCGCGAGTCTGTGCGCAGTCCAGGTAGAGGTACGTCCGTCCGTCATATCCGAGGGAATAGAGCAGATCCACTGTACGACCGTCCATCAGGAGCAGAGAGGGGCTAGATGTGTGTGTGTGTGTGTGTGTGTGTGTGTGTGTGTGTGTGTGTGTGTGTGTGTGTGTGTGTGTGTGTGTGTGTGTTGTGTGTGTGTGTTGTGTGTGTGTGTGTGTGTGTGTGTGTTGGGGGACGCGAGAGCCGCTATTCCCGAAAGCCGATCGCATGTGCGGGATCGGATTGGGGGAGAGAAAAAGAGAAACGACAGAAAGGGGTTGTCGGGGGCGGGGTGGGCATTGGCGGCATTGCCCGGCCCGCTGCTGTGCCCGCTGTACTGCTGCTGTCCCATACACTTGGCGTATAACAGATCACCGGCATTCGTCATATTCGCGTGTGTGATGTGCTGGAGGGCACAAACGCGCCCTAATGTAAAGAGGGCTGAGGGGCGCGGGGTCGTGAATCGTGTTGGGCTCGACCAGCCATGCAGCCGACGCGGCCACGACTGGGCGGGTACCGGCACAGAGATCATAGCCTCCAGTACTGGCACTACAAGTTCCCGACCAGAAACCTCCGCCGGCACATTTCCGTCTTTTTCTTCTCCATGGCATCTACTTTTCCAGCAGCTGTCCTTTCCAGCAGTGCTTCCGGCCGGGTCCCTCTGGGGCTCCTCGCAGTGGAGCTCCTCAAGGACTCGTGCTGCGATCGACACGGCCCGGAGCCCGGAGGATCCCGGAGGAGCCCGGAGGAGCCCGGAGCCGGGCGGCAGCACATCACATCACGCCACATAAATCCCGTTCGCATCCCGAATGCAAGGGCCGTGTCTCCGGCTCGCTTGGATTTGCGGCAAATTTAAACCCGGCGTCGCCTCGGTAAATTGCACTGTCGCATTCTTCTGCGTCGGGACGCCGTCAGCCGGAGCCTCCGAAGCCTAGCGGAGCCCCATCACCAGCAGGGCCTCCGGGGCCTCCGGGGCCTCCGGGGCCTCCGGGGACGGCCGGGCCGCGGGTCCGCCTCCGCACACCGCGTCAGGACTGCCAACCTTTAGGCCGCCTGCCGTCTTGAATCAACCGGGAGCCGGGAGCCCGGGCCGACTCTCCGCGAGGCCCCGCCGCCCAGACACCCGCACCCGGAAATTAGGAAATTCCATTTCCGGTCCCGGATCTCGAATCCTGGCCTGCCTCTACCCCAGCCACGCTGCGCCAGCCTGCCGCACCCCCCGGCAGCCATGGCAGCCCATGGCAGCCCATGGCAGCCCATGGCAGCCCATGGCCCCCGGTAAATAATGGTGTTCTATTTATACGGCGGATTTTGTGTTCCTTTCGATATACAGTGACACGCGTGTTCCTTTTCGCCGGACGGAAGGTCTTTCGGCCCCGACGGAAAGGCTCGGCTCGGCCTCTATGGACGCCCCTCCGGCCCCTCCGGCCCCTCCGGCCCCTCCGGCCCCTCCGGCCCCGCCCGCCCCGCCGGGGCCCTCCGAGATCGATTTCAAATCCGCCACTCTGCTCCGCACTCCGCGCTAAATTTTTACTCGTCCGCGTTCCGGTCCCGGCAGGGCGGCAGCCGGCGCGGCGAGAACTGTTAGTTTGAAAAAGCGGAGCGGATGTCGCATGGGATGGAGTGGGAGCGGCAATGACTGGAGGAGCCGAGCCGAGCCGGAGCGCGGACAAATAACGCGAGTGAATCCCGGATGTGGGCGGAATGCAAAGGCACCGATCGGCAGCGGAGGAGCGCAAATCAACGGACCAGGAATTCCCTGCTCCGTCCCGATTTCACCCCAATCACTACTGTAACAGGAACAGGAACTCAGGAGCGTAGTCACTATCATTGAAATTCTTTAGAAATACTACAAAATCTTTGCTGTTTTTTTTTTTTTTCTTTTCGCCCTGTTGCGCTGAGAAGGGAGGTCCAGCGCCTCCGAGAGCGATTCACTTGCCTTTGTCAACCCGCTGGCCGGACACAGCAGCGGCGGCAGCTCCGGGCAGCGCCCCGACACACAAGCCCAAGCCTCTCCGAGTCATTCCGGAGCCCTCCGTTCTCGGATTCCGCTCCGCGATTTGTTGGAAATCCCTCAGATTGGGACCCATTCTTTCGTTTTGGCTTTGGCCCCCTTCTTCCTCTGCTAAGAAGAGACGAGCGGCAGCGCCCCAGCACTTCCGGCACGGTGTGGGAGCGGTGTCCCAGTGCCCTAGCGGTGTCCTAGCAGTGCCCTAGCGGTGTCCTAGCAGTGCCCTAGCGGTGTCCTAGCAGAGCCCTAGCAGTGCCCTAGCGGTGTCCTAGCAGTGCCCTAGTGGTGTCCTAGCAGAGCCCTAGCGGTATCCTAGCAGTGCCCTAGCGGTGTCCTAGCAGTGCCCTAGCGGTGTCCTAGCAGTGCCCTAGTGGTGTCCTAGCAGAGCCCTAGCGGTGTCCTAGCAGTGCCCTAGCGGTGTCCTAGCAGTGCCCTAGCGGTGTCCTAGCAGTGTTCTAGTGGTGTCCTAGCAGAGCCCTGGCGGGATCCTGGCTGTGCAGGGCTCCGTTTTGCCCCGACCGGAGGCGACAAGACTTCGCGTCGCTCTCCACATCGATCCGCAGACCGACCTACAAACAGCCTCGGGGACAGCCATTGGCAGCCATCAGCATTCGACAAATACGTAATATTCCGAATCGACCGTCGCCTGCTTCCATTCCTGCAACGCATTCAAGTTTCACCGCGATAAACGCCGTCGGGGGCTCCGCGCTCCGCTGCTGGCTTCGCTGGCTTCGCTGGCTTCGCTCTGCGCACCTTACCGATCAACGTCGTCCGGCTGTCAAGGCCAATTCAGCCCTGCGGTGTAGTCTCTCTGGCGGCGTAAAGATGGGAAGGGGGGGAGGGAAAACGGGGGGGGGGGGTGCATCGCACACAACCATAACACACACGAGCAGCAGCATCACACAGGCTCATCAATCAGAGAAACGGTGACACCGCGCTCCACCGCCGCTGCTTCCGCTGCTGCCGCTGCTGCCGCTGCCACCACCGTGCCGCGCCATTCCGCTGCTGCCGCTGCTGCCGCTGCCACCACCGCGCCGCGCCATTCCGCGCAGTAGAGCAGCGCCCCCGCCCCCGCCCCCGCCCCTGCCCCCGCTCCCGCGCCCGCCCCGCCGGCGGCTAGCTGCACCGCGTACGTTATATTCCCCAGCGCATCTTCCATCACCCCGTCCCGTCCCCGTTCCGTTTGCCACACCTGCATAACGGCGCCCGGCGCCCCATAGGTGGCAGGCAGCGGGGGCGCGCGGCTGCCGCAGGCCCCCCGTCGGCAGCAATCCCCCCGATGGCACGACACGGCCGCCCCCGGCCGCCCCCGGCACAGCACAGGGCCCGGGCGCCGCGCGGCTCACACATATAATCAATTCCGCTAGCAGAGAATCACTGTGTACAAGCCAAACCACGCCGCGCACCGTGTCGGACCCCTCATTTTTCACTGGCGCCGCAGAAGTCCGCCGGCACGGCCGGGATAGGCAGCCCTAGATCCCCACGCAGCCCGGACAGCCTAGCCAGCAGGGGCCAGCGGCACCCCGCAGTATAGATCATTCGCAGTGTAGGCACGGCCGGGATAGGCAGCCCTAGGCAGCCCGGACAGCCTAGCCAGCAGGGGCCAGCGGCACCCCGCAGTATAGATCATTCGCAGTGTAGGCACGGCCGGGATAGGCAGCCCTAGGCAGCCCTAGGCAGCCCGGACAGCCTAGCCAGCAGGGGCCAGCGGCACCCCGCAGTATAGATCATTCGCAGTGTAGGCACGGCCGGGATAGGCAGCCCTAGGCAGCCCGGACAGCCTAGCCAGCAGGGGCCAGCGGCACCCCGCAGTATAGATCATTCGCAGTGTAGGCACGGCCGGGATAGGCAGCCCTAGGCAGCCCGGACAGCCTAGCCAGCAGGGGCCAGCGGCACCCCGCAGTATAGATCATTCGCAGTGTAAACGAGGTCCGGCGTGACACAGGTATTGGGCCGTGCGTGTGCGAATCGGGCTCCATTAGGCTAGCCCGGCCCGGGCCGGACAGCGGCGGCTAGCGGCCATGCCGTGTTTACATATCCGACGGCCGCGGGGAACCCCCCTGAAAATTACGCGCGCGTTCGGAATCCGCCGTGACTCCGGGCTGGGCTCCGCTGGGCTGGGCCTGGCACTAGTACAGTAGGCCTCGGCCCGGCACCTGGCACGCCATCCCGATGAGAAAATGAGATTTTCGTACAATCCGGGGATCGGCGTAGTAAAACAGGGGCGCGCCACACCAGTGCGGTGCGGTGCGGGGGCGGGGGTTGGGGTGGAGCCGGCGCCGGGGGCCGGGGGGCTTTGTTCCAAACATCAGTAATTGTCCCACTTCGAAAACAGGGGTCCGGCCAGCAGGGGTCCGAGGCCTGCTCCTGCACGCCCTGCAGGTCCACACGCCATTGGGGAAGCGAGGCGAGGAATACGGCCTTGTCAAACATAAAATTATCGGAACAAAACCGAGGCAGACCGCGCGCTGCACGACAAAAGTTCTGTCAGTTGGCGGGCCTGGGGCGCGCGGGCCTTCCGTAGTCCTCGGAACAACTCTGCACCGCGGGAAACAGCAGGAAAACCGAACCAGACCCTGACGACGCCTTGTAACGTCACTGCCGGGCTGGACGGTACTAACGAACGTGACGAGGTGGTGGCGGTGGTGGTGGTGGTGGTGGTAGTGGTGGTGGTGGTAGGCTTCTTGGTTGTTAGGGGCGGGGGAGGGGGGGGGTAGGTAGCCGCGACAAGAGGCGTACGGCCGTACAAGTGTCGAGGTGTTTCCATCATCCCTGCCGAGCCGAGCTCGCGCTGTCTGCCGTTGTTTTCTGGGGCTCCGGGCTCGACTCTAGTGCCGCACTCGGCTCGTCTAATTGCGATGGCAAATAATGTCAGCAGCTGCTGCAGAGGCGGAGGTGATACAATTAAGATCCACAGGTGACGACGGCGGCCGACGGCAGCTCACAACTGTCAGGCGGCTGCCTGCTGGCCTGACACGTCCCCGAGGGGCACACTAGTCCTGAAAATTTGCGCAGCGACTGAAATACCAAATGAGTGGATGTGACTGGAGAGAGAGTGGACGGAATTACTGAAAGAGGTTGGAAAGCGAGGTACAATATTTTTCTTCGTGTTCTGCTTTGAGGACAGATGCTGCAGTATAGGAAGCTTCGGGCGGTTTGGCACTGGTGCGTTAGCCGTAGCGGTTGAGGCGTTGTTTTCGGACAGACAGCGTCCCGGGTTCAAATGAAGTCTCGGCCTCTAATTTTTTTCCTCGATGTTCCGCTCTGCGGAGCTCAAGTGGCGGGAGCGCGCTATGGTCACCATCGTGGTTCGGTAGCCGCATGGGTAAGCGGACCGGTCGGCGATCGACAGGTCCATGGTTCAAATCTTGCCAGTCGCTCAACTTTTTCTTGTGGCATAGCTCAGAGGACAGTGGCTAGAGAATACTTCCGAACGTTGCGTTAGTATGGCTGTCCAAGCGACCGTGCGGGCTAAGGCGCCGCCGGCACAAACCCCCGGTCCCGAGGGTCTAGGGTTCGATTCCCTAGATTCGAGGGTCCCGCCCGGGGGGGCGTTCTGTGCCTCGGGAGCAATCCCGGGGGGAGACTCGGGGGATGTACGGAAGCTTCTAGGGTTCGAAGCTTCTGTTTTCCTCTCTCTGAATCTGGCAGGTGCGGACATGCCGCTACTCGGTACGTAGCGAGTAGAGTACAGCGGCTTCGGCCGTGTACGAAGGGAACCTATGTCCTCCAAATCTTCGCAGGGGCGGACTCCCACGATGAGTGGGGCCAAACCAGACTGCGGTTGAAGGGCACTACAGTATGATGGAGTCCCGGAGGCCGTGGTTAGCGGAGGGGGCCTCGCGCATTGGCGCGGGCTAGGGGTTGCCGGGAGATCCGTCCGGCGCAAGCCGGGTAGCGGGTTCTAGTGCTGTGTCCCGGGGCCAACTAGCAGCCGTAAAGCACCGGTTCCCGTAAGATCACCGAAGTTGAAGGCAGGGGTCCTGGCGGAAGCCGGGACGACATAGGTTTTGTCTACAGCGGTCAAACATGCCATCAGCCTTTTTTTCCTCACTGAATTTTTTCGGAATCATTTCGGTGTCTGGTGATTGGAATGATTGGGAAGGGACTGGAAGTGACTGGACATGAGACTGTTCCGTTAGGTGTACAGTGACTTTACCATGTGATGCACCCCTCGCACGTCCCCCCACGGCGGGACGTTGAGCGACGAGGCCCTGCCCCCTGCCCTCTGCTTTCTGATGACGACCGACAATTTTTCGACGCCGCTTTACAACCACAGTCGCAAGGCGGGTCGTGACAAAAGCCAGCAGCGGGGGAGAAAAAACAGAGAATGACGACAACTATAACGACCAGCGCTCGTGGTGGGTACCATTGATCATAGCCGGGGCGATGAGAGGAGAGGGTCAGACGACGACCTGACGAGGCACGAGCGAACGAGCCGACAAGTGCCGCCCGAGGCACCTGTATCCAGCGCGGCCTAGCCATGAGCCTGGCCTGGCCCTGCGGCGGTGTCCTCGTGGTAACTGCTCCCGCTACTCCCGCCGCACCCCGAGAGTCGGGTGTCGGTGCGCCGGAAATTACCTTGCAGCAGGTGCCCCCCCCCCCCCCCCCGGCCTGCGGACCGCACCCCTGTCGGCGACTTCCTGCCCGCGGCCCGCACCCCCGCCGGTCACCACCACCGCGGCGCGTCGCGACGCCAAGTCACTGTTTGTTTCCGGCCTGCTCGCCCCTGCGGCCCGCCCCCGGCCCACCCCCGGCCCACCCCCGGCCCGCCTCGCCCCCAGACCGCCTATTGATATCATGAACTCGCGTGCCCGCCGCTCTTTTCGCATTCATTAGTCGAGCCGAGCGCCGCGCTGGGCTTGCAGGTCGGGCTGAGCCGGCCGGGCCAAGCCTGGCTGCCTTTTGTTTCCACTGCCTCCCACCCCCATTGCGTGCATTCGGCACCGAGGGGTAATGGGGCTCGCGGGGGAGGCGGGGTAGGGGGAGGGGCGGGAAGGGGGATGCCCCGGCAGGATGACTGCAGCACGTCTGCAGCACACCTGGCGGCCGCGGCTGCGGGCTGCGAGGGTCGATCCACATGAGATATACGAGGTAAGGGTTGATCTGAGGGGGAGAGGGCGGAGGGACATGGCAGCCGAGATTCGAAAGCTGTTTCCCCAGCGTGACAACGAAGTGCCCAGTGCTCCACAAGAGTGCCAAGGGGCCGTTCAGGAACCACACGACACGTAACCGAGGTACGTTGGTAATTTTGACACAAAAATAAATCAGCGCGGGGATGGGCGTGGAACCGTCTGTGGGAATCGAACCCACCGGATCTGCAGTCTCAGGGAGACCCCAGCCCGCGCCAACGACAGTTTGCTCCAGCACATCCCCCTTGCAAGGACTCGAATAGCAAGGTGACGGTTTCTGAACGCTCCCTAGGTCGGACTCTCAGAGCGTTTCGCTTTTCATCACGTACGTTTTGCCAACAGTATGGACTGTGGGGAGGGGATCCGGCAGGTGTTCTTATCGCTGTATCACTCGCTCCGCGGGGGGCTGCGGGGGCGCAGCGCGGGGTCCTGAGGGCCCTAAAGGCCTCGGCCGCGGGGCCACTGGGCCGGGCGGGGGCTCTCCACCGGATTGGCCGCGCCGGGCGGACTCACGTGTCCCATAAAGAAGGGTGGCCTGCCTCGTGCCTGAGCCCCTCCTGGCCTCGGGCCTCGCCTCCCCCTCGCCTCGATAGGCCGCCGATACACCGGGCCTACTGCCGCCGTTCGCCGCGACTGGAGTCCGCAGTCCGCGCTGCTCCCCTGCATCCCCGATGCGCTGCCAGCAGCGGCACCGCGGCAGCGGAGGCGGCGGCGGCAGCTAGCGGCGGCAGCGGCAGCGGCGGCGGCGGCGGCGGCGGCGGCGGCGGCGGCGGCGGCGGCGGCAGCGGCGGCGGCGGCGGCGGCGGCGGCGGCGGCGGCGGCGGCAGCGGCGGAAGGGCATTCCGGTCGGCACGGTGAATACTTTGGGAAAAAATACGCAATCTCACGCCTGCAGGGGCCAGGCCAGGGGCCAGGCCAGGGGCCTAGGGGGGAGCTGCCACAGGCACCGCACGCACCGCGCCGTTCGCGAGCAGAGATTCAATCGTCTCGGTGAATCCCACCGCACAAGTATAGGAAATGGCCTGGCGGGGAGGGGCGCGCTGGCATGGCGTCAGAGGCCCCCGCCGCCCCCCCGCCGCCCCCCACCTGCCCCCGCCGGCCCCCGACGGCCCCCTAAGGGCGTGGTCCCGGGGGACCCTGACGCTGACGGCCTATACGCCCCCTTGCGGACCGACGAGAGGGCGTCGGAATCCGAGCACAATGAGCGGAGGGTTCCACTCCCCCCGGGGGGAGAAAATTTGGCGTGTCATTGCGAGCGTTGAGCGACAGGGCGCATGCCGCAATGCCGCACCACCTGTACCCAGCTCCACATTACGTTTCGTATTTTCATTCATTTTTTGGTTTGATTTCGCTCTATTTGTGCCCGTCATCGCGTGTGTGACGTAATATTCGAACGGCCCCTCGCGCGCCGAGCCGTCCCACAGGAGAGCCCGCCACACACAACGCAGACACAGCGTGGAGCGTTTCGTGTCACATACCCATACGTATACGTGCATCGGAAAGGACGGCCGCAATAGCCACGATCTCCTGTGGTTACGGCGGGCAGACACGGGCCGGAGGGGGAGGGGGAGAGAAGGGTGCACAGGTAAGGAGTAGGGTAAGGAGGTAGTAGGGGGGGGGGGGGCGGTCGTCCCGGGCAGGCAGCGAGATTGAGACGTTCGTCTGAGATAATGATCCGGGTAGGCGTCGACAAACAGAGGGGAGGGCCGGGTACTCGGGTACCCGTTGTACGTTGGACCATCAACGAGCGGCTTGTTTGGGCTTCGACCCGAGACCCGCCGCACAGAAGCTGCTCTGTTTTCGGTCCCGGACGGCAGCCGGCCGGTGCTCTCGGGGGTAGGCAGCCCGCACGCAGGGCTGCGCTCGGGTGGCCTACCCTGTGCCGGTAAGGGGCAGCGGGCTGCGGTCAGGACACCAACACCGTCGCGGTCGCAGCTCTCCGGCCCGATTCGAACAGCCGGGTCTCGGCGAAGCGCCGTTTCTCAAACTTTGTAGCCGACGTTTTGGAGAGCCATACGGCCGACCTCGTTTGATAGCTCCCCAACAGGCACTCTCTCGATCTCCCCCCCCCCCCCTTCCCCTCTTCCCTCGGCTCGGCACGACGAGGAAAAAATCCTCACTGGGCACGGTCCCCATTAATAAGAGCTGGAGGCGCCTATCTCTTCGTTTGGAAAGCTTAGTAGGAGCACCTTTACGGGCCCGGGCTCGCCGCTCTGATGGGACCCAGCCACGGCGCGCAGCCATCTCCCGAACGTGCCTCTGCCTCCCGCACCCCCACCGCCTCACGCACAAGTCGTTCACCCGGTGAACGCCTGTAACATATTAGAGGGGGCTACCTGCCGTTGGGCTGCCCGACACGGGGCCCAGCCGGCAGCAGCAGCAGCAGCGAGGCGCCGTATCTTTTCATAGTGGTGGGCATCGGAGGCACATTAGCCTTACGCGAAAATACCCACTAAACTCGAAAACAGTCGGACGTGGAGTCGACATTTGAGCCCTTTGTATCGCTCCGTCAAATTTCAAATACACAATCACTCTGAATATGTGCGGTGAATACAATGAATATTGCTGGCCCCGACGGGGCGCCGCGTGCGGCCGCGTGAGTGGTGTGGCCGTCACAGCCGCGGCTCTGCGGCGGTGGCTTTTGATGTCGGTGCGAAGGGGTGTGGCGGGGGCCGTGACGGGGGCTGCGGGGGCTGCGGGGGCTCCGGGGGCGTGACGGGGGCTGCGGGGGGGCTGCGGGGGCTGGGGGGCTGCGGGGGCGGGGGCTGCGGGGGCTGCGGGGGCTGCGGGGCTGCGGGGGCTGCGGGGGCTGCGGGGGCTGCGGGGGCTGCGGGGGCTGCGGGGGCCGTGACGGGGGCTGCGGGGGCTGCGGGGGCTGCGGGGGCTGCGGGGGCTGCGGGGGGCTGTAGGCAGTGCGAGCGCCGCTGTTCAACTTCCGTCATTAATAATTAGCCAGGGGGATAAGGTATACGGCGGCACCCGTCAGTGGGCAGCCCATGGCAGCCCATGGCCTGCCGCGCACAGGACGCTGCACGCCATGAATCAGGCAGATGGCCCCGGTCCTTATCGGCCGCGCTGCCGGTCTCTGCCAGGCTCTCATGACGCGCCGGATCACAATTGAATTATCTCCGCACCGCGCGCACCATTTTGCGGTGGGGGTTGGTCTGGTCTATCTGGTTGGTGCGCTGCATCCGACACACACAAACGCGCGCGCACACACACAATCACTGTGCACGCCACTTATTTTACCGATTGCAACGCGGGGTGCGTTCCGATAAGTGTTCGACGCCCCCCCCCCCCCCCCAGTCATCAACATGCACTAATTTTGCTGCTCAATTTTTCAGACGGACCGCAGCTGTAACGGGCCAATAATCCAGGGGAAGTTTGCGTTCGCGCTCCCGCCGAATCTGAGCTATGTATACATGTACTTTGAGGCCGCCTGCCCGGCTGCCCGTGTACGCAACTCTTTGCCTCCGCACGCACGCGGGCACGTGGGCACGCACGCACGGACGGCCACGCACCGCGGCGGTGTGGGCGCGACGTGCCAGCACAGCACAGCAGCCGTGTATAGTGATATCTGTTGATCTCGTGCGCCACATTGTGCATTCCGCATATTTCATCCCACTCACGCGGGTCGCCGCCCCCACCGCCCCCGCCGCCCCCGCCGCCCGGCCTGGGATGACTGGGATTTGCACAACGTGTCATATCCGCTGTGTTACTGCCGCCGCTGTTTTTCCGACAGAAATTTGCCGTTCCGGTTTGGAAATACGTGTGAAGGGCGCGGCGGTGGTAGCAGAGGCGGAGGACACGGCAGATAACGGCAGCGGCGGCGGCGGCGGCGGCGGCAGCGGCGGCAGCCACGGCGGGGTAGGGCAAACTGTACGCGACACAAAACGTTTCATAAAGAGCCCCGCGCCCGCCGCGCCCCCGCGCTGGGGGTGGGAGAGGCCGCAGGTCAGAAGGTCACGCCCACCACGCTGGTCCACCCACACACACGCACGCACACACACACACGTAGACCAACTCCAATCTCCTCTTTGGACAAAAACAAATAGCGTGACGGCCAAGTTTCGCGCAAAACGTCCCATTTCTAATATTTCACCGCGTGCGCGGGGAGAAACTCACTTTGGGCCAAACGAGTGCCCGAGCACATTTCTCTCACCTCCACCCCCCTCACCCCCAACCCCGTCCCGTCAACCCGCCCGCCTACCGCAACCGTCCATTCACTCTCCCTCCCCGCCTTGCCAAGCGGACGTCTCTTTCCTGGTGTTGGACCTATCCTAAATTTTCCAACCCATTAAAGTCGACCATTATTTTATGCGGTCATTTTTGTCGCACGCATACCAATGGCAATCCCATTTTCACTGTGGAGAATAACAACAAAAATAATAAAATTCGTAAAGTACTCATGCACTGCGCAAACTCAACAGTGTAGTCACTGTGCCAAAAACCCAGTCTGCTTAGAGGCCCCAGTTACACTCAGCCTGACGCTAAGATTTAAAAAATGAGGTCGCATTTTCTATAGAAAATGCGAAAAGATACGATTTGGGGTGGCCATTATGAGGTCTGCAACTAAAAGTCCATTTGACTCCATTTCTGAGCAGGTAAAAAAACATCATCATGGAAAAAATAACAGCGCAGGTAAAAAAGAAATGACTCACGTTTAAAAAAAATACAAACTTAATATGTTTTGGGTAAAATGTCAACTTCTAAAAAGAGTGTGATATGTTCACCTGCCTGTAATTGTTTTTCCAGCGTGATTTAATTACCTGCACTTACCCTAATTCACTTTTGTGCCTTTTCAACAGCATCTGGGACAGCATAGTGTAACTACAGTGCAGTGACCACACTGCTGAATTTGCAGAGCAGGGCGGTGCTGTTACTCCCCGCACGTTCGTCACGACATTTCCTTCGCGGCCAATCGGAAATAAAACAGTCCGTCGCGGATCGTTGGCTGGTGGTGCGGGGCGGCTGGGCGGGGCGGGGCTGCCGGGCCGGGCCGAGCACTGCCGAGATGCCGGGGGCGGCCGGGGGCACATGGCCTCATTCACTTGACTGCGTCGCTGACCGTCTTCGTGTCGTGCGGGCAGCAGGCAGCGGGCCAGGCGGGGTCGGGGACGGGGCTGACCGCGCGGCGGACCAGACCAGACCACAGAGCGGGGGAAATAGGAAGTCGCCGCCTCCCTCTCCCAGCCCAGCCCAGCCCAGCCCCCGCTCTCCGCGGTCCGCTCGACTCTCGCGCGCGCTCTTCGGCCCATAAAGCCATGATTTACGCTGGTGTGCGCGTGCGTGCGTGCGCCGTGTGCCATCTGAGATAGCGGGCGCCTTTCAGGAAACAAGCGACATTTGCCGCATGCAGCGGACAAGGGGACAGCAGGCTTATCGGAGCTTATCGCGTGCCGTGAGCCGCAGCCGTCGATGCCATTGGCCCATTGGCCGCCTGGACACGACCAATTAGCGCGCTCTGCCAACGAGAGACCGTTTTCACCCAATTTTCGCAGCAGTTTAACGCGCCGCTTTTCCCCCCGAAATAACAACAACACAAGGCGGCGCTATCGCGCTGCGAGCCCTGTACGGCTGTACGGGCCGAGGCGAGCAGGGCGAGCGGGGCGAGCAAGGGCCAATGGTGGCCGAGCTGGCGAGCCCTGCCCTCATCAGACCTGCGGCAGCCGTCAGCCCGCGGGCTGCTCACAGCACAGGGCCGCAAACCCTTCGGCAAATAATGAGCGAGAGCCGCGGCACGATAAAGCCCTAAATGGAGACCTAAATGGCCCCAAATTGACTGTTTCGATTCGCCGGCCGCACTGCGCTACGCGGCGCTACGCAGCAGCGGCAGCAGCGCGGAGCAGTACGGAGCAGCGCCCCTGCATCACGTGAGCACCAGGCGTCACGCGACCAGGAACAGCTCCAGCAGCGGAGCAGCGAGCAGCGCCAGCCCTGCAGGGGCATGAATTATGCAAATCCGTTGTACACATTCACTTTTATCGCTCATTCCGAGACCTGGCCTGCTAGCCTTCCTGCTCGGGCCCCCGGACGAAGCCCCAAGGATGGATTTCCTCTTTCCACTAGGGCGGACCCGGCGACCCGCGCGCGCACGGCGAAAACTGAAGGCTGCCAGAATTCGGCTTCCGTAGGGATCTGGAGGTGGTCATGAGACGAGTGAAGTCGGTATAATCGTAAAATCGGAAGCAAGTTTGGTAAGCTAGTGAGGAAGCCCCCACGACTGCAGGGAAGTCCGTTTTTGTCATTCCTGACAGAATAAAAAGGCGGTGTGGCGTACTCCGCCCCCTCCGGGTTCGATGTCGGCCTTCGCAACGCCCCGTTAATGGAAATGGGTTCATGAGCAGCGAAATAGGCGGCGCGCGGCTCGGCTGGAGAGCCATGAGCGCGCAATTCATGGCACGTCACTGAGTCCATGAGTCGAGTTCACACGTCAGCCGGCCCAGAGGGGCCCAGAGGGGCCCAGAGGGGCCCAGGGGGCTCGCAGCTCTGACGAATGGGCACACTTAGGCCGGGCCGGCGCGCTGTATACATCTCCGGGGCGGGGGAAATAACCGGGACCAAGATGTTATCGGCGGGACTCGATTTTTCCCGCCGCGCCCCATTCAAAGCGCGAAATCAAGAAATACAGAGGCGTGGGGTGGGGAGCGAGTCTGAATGAGACGCGTGCAAGGGTTGTGATTTCAGCCTTTAAAACAACGCACCGTAGAGAGTATGTTGGTGTATCAGCATTGTGGTCCGGCCTGATGGAATTTCAGTCCTTTCATCACTTTTTCGGACGTTGGTCGTCGAAACGGTCAGGTGATTCCGGACACACATGCGACGCCATCCGGGTAGTAATGTACACAGAGTGAGAGTGCGCGCGCGTGATGAAGACATCGAGCCGAGGCGTGCTCGTGCAGTGCGTCGTGCAGTGCGTCGTGCAGTGCGTCGTGCAGTGCGTCGTGCAGTGCGTCGTGCAGTGCGTCGTGCAGTGCGTCGTGCAGTGCGTCGTGCAGTGCGTCGTGCAGTGCGTCGTGCAGTGCGTCGTGCAGTGCGTCGTGCAGTGCGTCGTGCAGTGCGTCGGGCAGTGCGTCGTGCAGTGCGTCGTGCAGTGCGTCGTGCAGTGCGTCGTGCAGTGCGTCGTGCAGTGCGTCGTGCAGTGCGTCGTGCAGTGCGTCGGGCAGTGCGTCGTGCAGTGCGTCGTGCAGTGCGTCGTGCAGTGCGTCGTGCAGTGCGTCGTGCAGTGCGTCGGGCAGTGCGTCGTGCAGTGCGTCGTGCAGTGCGTCGGGCAGTGCGTCGTGCAGTGCGTCGGGCAGTGCGTCGTGCAGTGCGTCGGGCAGTGCGTCGTGCAGTGCGTCGGGCAGTGCGTCGGGCAGTGCGTCGGGCAGTGCGTCGGGCAGTGCGTCGTGCAGTGCGTCGTGCAGTGCGTCGGGCAGTGCGTCGGGCAGTGCGTCGTGCAGTGCGTCGTGCAGTGCGTCGTGCAGTGCGTCGTGCAGTGCGTCGGGCAGTGCGTCGTGCAGTGCGTCGGGCAGTGCGTCGTGCAGTGCGTCGGGCAGTGCGTCGTGCAGTGCGTCGTGCAGTGCGTCGTGCAGTGCGTCGTGCAGTGCGTCGTGCGCCGAGTGTCACTAACCGCCTGTGGGCGTGACTGGATATCGAATCAGAGCGTCATTGGCGGCGCTGCGCTACCTGCGCGCTGGCGCTTGCCTTTCTCCTTTGTCCCCCCCCCCCTCCCCTGTGCTATCACCCCCCCCCCCCCCCCGGCTACTCAATGACCCGCCATGATTTTCCCTCCTTGAATGTGCGCGCCCAACATTGTTCTTGCCCAATCCATTGAGGAGGACCAACGCGAAGTCGTCCTCTGCGGGGGAGTCCTTGGCGGCGTTAATATGCTAATCAGCAGTGAGTAGTGTGGGAGGGAGGGGCCGGAGGGGCACTTGTGCTTCACACAGATAGTGCGGACCCACAATGGGCAGAGGGTGAGCAGGAGCAGGAGCAGGGGACTCTGCTCTGCGGGAGCAAGCATCGTGAGCGGAGTGAGTCCCATTGTCCACCGAACTCTAGGTCTAGGCCGCGGAGCTGCGGAGGTGAAGGTAGCACAGTTTGTATCGCGCACTGCTGTGCTTTTGTGCTCGGCCCGGACCACGATGATGGTGGGGTGGCTGTGGGCTGCGGGCTGCGGTACACGCAGGCAAGGCACACGCCGGCGCACGCACAGACGTCGCCTGCTGGGTAGGCAACCAACGACCTCTGCATGCACGCGTATCGTGCGGGCTGGCCTACCCGGGCAGTTGCAGGCGCTCCGCATCGCGCCGTTCGACCCTTCGAACATCGAGCGAAACAAAAGATCCGCACCTAATATTACAGAGGGGGATGTCACACGCACGGAAGGACTCCACGACCACGGATTTGTAAGTGTCTACAACTTGGTCCGCCTTTTTATCTTCCCCACAACATGTCCAGCCTGGCCGCTCGCCGCACGCTGCGGGCACAGCGCAGCCCCGCCCAGCGGCCTGCCGGACCAGCCCGGCCTCCCCCTCCACTCCGTCCTCCAGTCTCACCTGCCGGGCCGTACCGGACCTGCTGAGCCTGCTCGGCCCCCAGCCGACGTAACCGTGAGATTAAGACATTACACTTGCTGGAAGCCGCCTGGCAGGACAGGCCCGCAGGCCGCAGGGACCGCAGGTGTGTGTGTGTGTGTGTGTGGGGGGGGGGGGGGGGGGGGGGGGGGGGGGAGTGATTGGGGGCGATGGCCGCGAGAGCGAGCCACACGCTGTATCGATAACTTGACTCGGCGTCAGGATTAGTCATGAAATGGAACGAACGAGTGATCATGCGCCCGTTTCCGTTCGGTAAGCCGGGAGGTGTTCGTGACACGTGCCCCTCAACACGAGGGGGCAACCACTCGTTTAAATTATGTACACAGATTTCAGGATTTCGTCGGACTACACCCCGTGGTTATCGTTAATTTTAGAATTTTATTGCTTTTCTGACTATTTCAGCCTATGTAGGTGCTATTTTTCGGCATGAAGTCCAAATCCAACTTTAAATTCGCATTTTTTAAAAATTTGTTTTTAGAAATTTCTAGAATTTTGTACACATGATTACGCGAGTGATTCGCCCCTCGCCTCAACACCACAGGGTACCACGGGGAGGGGAGGGGAGGGGCTCCGTGGCTCCATGTTTTCTATGGGGGATTTCTGGTGAGGTACTCATAATTGAAATGGAAGAGGACAAAGGAAACGGCCTCGTACTAAACTTTCAGTGCTCCGCGCGGGAAGGGTGTGAAAATTGTCACACCGAGCTAAAGTAGACCTTTTTTACGGGTGTGCGCACTTGACAAGGACGGTAAAAAAAAAGGGGGGAAAAAAAGAACCTTGGTTGTGTCGTAGAAGCGCCGCAGAGGTGGTCCTACCCCCAAGTGACAACTCTTAAATGAAATTACCGGCGGCATTCCATTTTGCTACATGGGGAGGGGGGGAGGGTAATGGGGTGTCAGGACCGGTTTGGTGTCCCTCGCCTTCGCAGCGCAGAGCTCTTCGCCAAATTTAATCCGATGAGCCACGAAAGTGGAGGGGGCACGGGGCACACTGGAAAAGGGAAGGGCATAGCAAGTACCGCCCCACCGGGCCGCGGGGCCCTGCCAAGTGAGACTAAGATGGAGCGAATCGTTTCACGGCCTTTAATCACCCCTCCTTCGGAGCGGAGCGCGAGACGGATCTACGCCACGTTCGACGAAAGTAGAGGATAAACTGCGCTTAGCAGCTTTGTGCCGTGCGGCTGTGCTGCGCCGCTGCGCGCAGTGTGGCTGGGCGAGACGGATGTGGATGTGCTTGGGTCTGGGCCCCGCGGCCTCGGCCCCGCCCGTGCGACGTGAACTGGAAGAGTAAAGCAGCACGCAGGCCAGAGTCCAGGCAGCACAGCAAGCAGGCATCACTCGTTGAATGGCCTGTTTGGCATAATGGCCGCGTTTGTCTTGGAAAGGAGAGAGGACAGCGAGCTCAGTGAGGCTGAGTCGGCGACAGCAGCAGCGGCAGTAGCGACAGCAGCAGGCACGGCGCTGAAGCAGAAAAGGCACAGACGGGCAGTCTGTGGTCTGCTACTACTGGTCCTGTCTCAAGGAAAATCATATTTTTATTGGGACGAATTTTTCACATAGTTTTTAACGAGATGCAGCTGCTTTTGTGTTGTGTTGCTGTACATCTTGGATAGATTGGGTATGGGTTCGAAACGAAATGTTCACACGGAAAATTTATCCAAATATCATAATAGATCAAACGCTAAAAATCCGGTGATGGACTCCGCTTTTCCACGCTGGCGTACACCGCGCATCCATTCGTATGTGCGCGGTTTATACACTGACAAGCGCCAACCTTCTTTTGTTTTGGGGGCCGTCCAGAAACCACGTGACTCGTAATCGAGATTATTTTATTTACGTTAGGAAAATCTTGAAAAATCGGCGTGGAGAAGCAGTCACGGAACCGTCTGTGGGTTCGGGGGACGGTTCTGAAAGGGAGAGTGTACTTATTACAGTACCATTTCGTGGTTTTTCAGTTTTAAAAACCCGACAGCTTCTACAACTCGCACTGAGCGGCTGGAGGGCGCCAGCAGCCACCAGAGCGAAATTCGTTTAGAATCACAATCACAATCACAATCAGAATCGAATTCGATATCGCCGCGCCAAGAGACACCCTGCTGGCTATGCCCACAGGCTATGCTTGTGGGGGATGAAAATTTTGAGCAGCACTAACTGCTCGGTGTGCTGGTGCGGCTGGTGAGCTTTACAGATAGGTATTTTGTTTTTTTAATGAGAAAGATGGTTTTGGCTTGTATCGAAGCTCGTCCCTGCGAACCCAGCATGGGGCTGGCGACCACCTTCCTCGCGGCCAAGACACTGGCCATGCACTGGCGCTGTCCCTGCTCAACCTGACGACCAGGTTGGCCGAGTCCCCCGTCAGCGGCAGCGGCCGATCCTCGCTGTCGTCGCCGACGCCTAGCAGCGAGTGGAACGCCGTCCTCGACAAGTCCATCAACATGTTCAGGACAGGCTCGGACTGGCCCGGGGTGTCACCCTGCCATCCTGCGTTCGCGAGGGCCCACCAGGACCCCGGGCCCACCAGGACCCCGGGCCCACCAGGACCCCGGGCCCACCAGGACCCCGAGCCCACCAGGGCCCCGTCCTCCCCAGGGCCCCGGCCTGGGCCCCGCTTGTTGGGTCCGCACGGATGGGATGGGCCCAAGCGCGCAGTGCGGCGGGTGCGGCTTCCAAACTTGCATGCAGTATTGCAGTATACGCTAACTTTGCTGGGCCCCCGTCCGTCACTGCATCCTCCATCCAAACGTACATAAATAATAAAATAGTAATCAAATTTACATAAAATTTGAGCGTTTTAATTATGTTTAAGAATCCCCCCCCCCCCCCCCCCCCCCCGCGCGCTCTTACACGTAGTGCGGGGCCCCTCGGACCTCGGGGCAGGTGAGGCCCCGGCATGCCCAGTCCGAGCCTGGTTTAGGAACCTGAACGGCTCGGGGCGTGCGGGGGCGTCGCAGGCCTACAGCGTCATCCATCCAGGTACAGTTCTGCTCGCAGGCGCCGTGCGCAGGGGCGCGGGGCGGGGAAGCACCAGCACCCTTCCGAGTGTCATTAAAACCCGGGACCTGCTTGTCGTCCGCCGGCACTCTGTGGTGCGGCCAGGGGTCGCGGGCCTCGCGGGCGCACTCCTTCGACGAGCTGGGCGTGTTCGCGGGCCCCGACCGCTGCTGCCGCGACCACGACCACTACCACTGCCCGGACTCGATCGGCACGCACGGCCGCGGCCATGGCCTCCACAATGACCGCCTGATCGCGACGCAGCTGTGCGCCTGCGACCACAAGTTCCTGCAGTGCCTGCGCGCTCTTCAACTTCCTGGAGCCCGTGTGCTTGACGTACGACTACCCGGTGCCCAGCTGCAAGCGCAGAGATACGTGAGGATGCGAGTTGAGGGCCACGGGTTCGAACCCCACCCGGACCCGGAGGGGAGGACACGTCGGAGGACACTTGTCAAAAAGCGAACTACGTCAACTCCGTTGCGGGGAGGTCCGGTCTGCCAAAGCATTCCGGTCGAGTGGCCCTCCAGCGCGGGGCGAGGCGTCGCCTTTCGAAACCTTTTGAACTTTTTCGTGAACTTGAATAAAAAAGATGGGCTCCCTTTTCCAGGCACGGCAGCGGCGGCCGCTGCGTGGAGTACGAGTATGACACGAACCGGCCTCCACAGTGGCACTTCGAGGACTTCCCCTACCACTACGGCAGCCGGCGCGTGGACCACGAGGTGAACATCGCGTCCGAGGCCACCACCTCGCTGGCCGGCCAGGAGCGTCCGGACTCTGCCGCCGACGGCGAGTACGCCGAGCTCTGGAATGCCCTGCTCATGAACCGGCACGTGCGCTTCGGGACCAAGTTCAGCGGCGACCTGAACCCGGCCGCCGACGGCGGCTAGGCAGCCGTCATCGGCGGGCCGCATGGGCACCTCATGTGGCAATAGCCTACGCATTCTTTGACACTCGGGGGGTGCGCACACCCTCCGGATCCTCCGGGTTGACTTTGGCCACGCAACAATACCCCACGCAGTCCTCCCCCACGTTGGCCACATTTGATTCCCGGCCGTCACTTTCACTTCCCATCGCGTTTTCAATCTCCCCCCCCCCTCTCAACCCAATTTTCTCAGTCAACTTGCAGCGGCTCAACACCATCAGACCCATCTACATTAGTTGTCAAAATTGTTCCACCCTACCTCTTTTAAAAGCCCTGCTAACTCACACAATGATGTCACAGTGTACCTGAAGTTACATACTTCAAATGCCTTCTTGCAACAGAAACCAAATGTTCACGGCTTTGCCCATGAAGACAATTACCAAAATCCAGATGTCAACGACCACTATGTAGTTGTAGGGTCAAGGTAATGAAAAGTTACGCCTTCCTCCATTGTCAGGAGAGGAAGAGACAAGAGGGGTAAATGATTTAATAGCCATCAAAATATTTCTAAACAAGATCCTAAAAATGCAACAACAGTTGAGTAGCAGAACAAAAGTGCAACAGTGGAGAACTGGATTAACTAGTAAAAGCAGCTAAAAGCATGTATGCTCCTGAGTGATCGGGAAAAATTATTAAACCTTTCTTTTGGAACATTTACCCGATAATTCCAGCACTCAGACAACTACATTCAAAACTGCAACAGCTACATAAGAGCTTTAAAATGTATCTGAACTACATGACAATATTAAATCTGGTAGTGAAATTGAAAAAGTATAAGCTATCACAGGTCACATGGTTCAAAATGTTTAGAAATATTATCTTAAACCAAAAGTTAACAAAAGCAACAGAGTTTGTTCAATTTTTTTTTATTAAAGAACAGAGCAGTACATGCAACTAGAAATCAAAAGCTTATTAAAACCTAAAAAAAAAACCTGAAAATATACTCGGCCATTTCACTTATTAAGAAATCGATAGTTGAACCTTACATCACAGCTCTTACTTCAAAACATTTAAGAAATAGATGGATGGAAATGCATTTGGCTCATATCACTTAAGTTTGATCACGTTGGGTAAATCAGTACATTGAAGTTTACTAATCGTCTCCCCTCACATCAAAATGTAGCATATGCTTGGGCCAAAATCAAAACAGGAGCATTCAATACGAAGTAAGGAAATACATTAAAGCCACCTGCTGAAAACCAGTCTCGCCTCTAGCAAACATCCTTTCTCGAGCTTCCCCACATCAACCTCACACTTGACTTTAGAAAATTGCATTAAGAAAACCAAATTAAATCGACCAGCAGATATTAACAATTTCACTAACACTCGAGTCCTGAATGGACAAATATTTTAAAATACTGCTTAACCAAATCAACCTCAACAAATCCAGTCACTTTCAATCCTTGCATTCTTGAATTTGGAGACCACATGGCTGACCTCAGTTGATACTTTGACCCTTCTTCAGAGTGCCCCACTAGATTCAATCCAACAATAATTCCCTAATGAAGCTACCCGAGTTGAGTCCTCTTTCCTGCGAGGCATTTCAGATGGGAGCATTGGACAAGTGCACAGTACTCGAACTAACTAGCCTGGTTTATCTTCCCTGCAAAACTGCCAAGATCAAAATTTGTTTTGCTGCAGCTCGTAGGCCAAGTTTAGAGCTGGTGAAGTAAAGACAGTTGTCGACAGGTTGTGCCAAGAGATTAAATAATGGATGATAAAGAAAGACTGGAGTCAAGAAAAGAGACAAAGAAAAGGTCAAACAATGCAGAAGACTTTCAAATAATGCTTTTAAGATTAAGGGTCAAACTTGCAGTAAAGAAAATTTTGAGCTGTCTGTTTCAACACTGCCTACTTTGCCTTAAATACATCTTGCTCATAAAGCCCTGAGGACTTACAGTTAACTTGAATTCGATTATGCATATTTCACAGAGAAGGCGCCTTTCTCTGCGAATGTAAACTAAGAATGCCACTTCAGTAGGAATTCACGAATATAGGAAAGGGAAGGTGGTGCACCACAGCTAAAGGAAAGGAAAGGAAACAAACACAACATACAATGCCCAACACCAAAACACAAAAGAGGGAAGGGAAGGGAAAGTGGCATCCTCAGAATACTCAATATCTCAATGTCAAATATACTGACAGTTGCAACAAATCAATTCTGTCAAACTCACAGGTTGGCCACGTCACAGTTGCCTAAGATGGCTTTCAAGATTAACTCCACTTGAGCAAACCTTGTTGGTCTGGCAATATGACAATTGCCTCATAGCATCTAGATTAGCTCCACTGTGACAGAACTTCCACAGGAAGACTATGTTTGAGCAAGTAAGTAGGCAGGCAATGACAGATATACTATGTTTAGGCTGGTAAAAATCATTTTCTTTACAAGTAGACTCAAATGAATGAACTAGGGACAAAGGGGAGATTCTCTGAACTCAATTTGACACACCCAGATCATGGATGTGAATAAACTGCAAATATAAAGACCCAAAAATTGGATAAGTACAAGGGTGCTGCCAGACAGACAGACAGAAGGAAGATATGACAAAGCTGACAGAAACGCGACAACACAGCCAGACTTGCACAACTCTCTGAAAACGCTCCCCAGTTCCGATCTCTGGCTGGACCCATCTTTACTACATTCCTTTAAGAAACTAATGCAGAGGATTTAAAAGACTGGTATTTAGTTGAGGTTCAGCATGAATAGCATAAAAAGAGGTGCACCCACATAATTTTGCCCCAGACATCCAAATTCGACAAATGAACAAAATAATCACTGGCTGGTTCAATATCAGAGCTAAAAATTGCATTTCGAGAACCGACTGGAAATCAACAGAAGCTGGGTAGAGGTGCTTTTCTCGTAATTTTGCCAACAATTTCCGAAAGCGCACAAATATCACTACAGTCAAACAATGAACAGGGATCATGTTATGCTCCTGGAAATTTAGAAGAAAACCTTGCCACTATTAGATTGCATTTCCATCCCAACAGCAAATCAACAACTCAAATCAACTGATAAATTGTGCTTAATCATATCAAGAATCCATCATTGCAATAAGCACTTGTAAAGAAGCTGTGATGAGGTTCATACCATCAATCCACACACCTTTTTGGCCATTTTCTTAGTTGAAATCTAATAAATAACTCCCTAAAGAAAGAAGCAAGGTAAGGGTGCGCAACTTCACTATTCAAGCAGATTTCAATAAAACCTTGTAAGGCATCCAATCACATGGGTTTTTGAACCACTGATACTTATACTTTACAGAAGTTAACATTAGCAGATCTGCTCCAGCTTTGACTCTACTTTACACCCCTGCCAACACGTCAATTCATCCCCTGACATTCAGCTTTGGCATTCTCGAAAACAAGAGTTAAACATCAATACTAAAACCCCACAAGCTGGAGAAAACCTGATCAAATCATTCAACAAAAGTGAATAGCACTACCCTTTAACAAATACCAAGCTTTGTAAACATGGCCTTGAGCCAAATGTAGAATAACGACCAAACAAGTCACCACAAAACACTCGGTTCTTTTCTTTACTATACTTTCAGTTATAATTTGATCTGATATTTTTTGAGCATTATTGATTCTTTTTTTTTTTTTTACGTTTTTTTTTCTAATTTTTTTTTTCTAATTTTTTTTTCAAACTGTTTTTTTTTTTAATTCTTTTTTTTAACTTTTTTTTTAACTTCTTTTTTCTTTAAGTTCTCTTTTTTCTCAATTTGATTTCTTTTTTTTTTTTCCTTTTTTTAAATTTGATTAGTTAACATACATTCTGAGTACTTTTTCATTAGCAAATAATATTTGAAGTAACTTGGAATTATGAATGACCGAGTTATTACATAAGACACACAATCGTGTCCTGAACAACACACCATGGTCGCAAATTATTAGTTCAAATTAAATTTCCGAATTCCCAAACGAAATATATAAGGTAAGGGTGCGCAACTTCACTATTCAAGCAAATTTCAATAAAACCTTTTAAGGCATCCAATCACATGGGTTTTTGAACCACCATGCTTATACTTTACAGAAGTTAACACTAGCAGATCTGCTCCAGCTTTGACTCTACTTTACACCCCTGCCAACACGTCAATTCATCCCCTGACATTCAGCTTTGGCATTCTCGAAAACAAGAGTTAAACATCAATACTAAAACCCCACAAGCTGGAGAAAACCTGATCAAATCATTCAACAAAAGTGAATTGCACTACCCTTTAACAAATACCACGCTTTGTAAACATGGCCTTGAGCCAAATGTAGAATAACGACCAAACAAGTCACCACAAAACACTCGGTTCTTTTCTTTACTATACTTTCAGTTATAATTTGATCTGATATTTTTTGAGCATTATTGATTCTTTATTTTTTTACGTTTTTTTTTCCTATTTTTTTTTTCAAACTATTTTTTTTTAATTTTTTTTCTTTAACTTTTTTTTCTTTCAGTTCTTTTTTTCTCAATTTAATTTCTTTTTTTTTTCTTTCCTTTTTTTTTAAATTTGATTATTTAACATACATTCTGAGTACTTTTTCATTAGCAAATATTCGAAGTAACTTGGAATTATGAATGACCAAGTTATTACATAAGACACACAATCGTGTCCTGAACAACACACCATGGTCGCAAATTATTAGTTCAAATTAAATTTCCGAATTCCCTAACGAAATATATAAGGTAAGGGTGCGCAACTTCACTATTCAAGCAAATTTCAATAAAACCTTGTAAGGCATCCAATCACATGGGTTTTTGAACCACTGATGCTTATACTTTACAGAAGTTAACACTAGCAGATCTGCTCCAGCTTTGACTCTACTTTACACCCCTGCCAACACGTCAATTCATCCCCTGACATTCAGCTTTGGCATTCTCGAAAACAAGAGTTACACATCAATACTAAAACCCCACAAGCTGGAGAAAACCTGATGAAATCATTCAACAAAAGTGAATTGCACTACCCTTTAAAAATCCCTAACTCTATGATCATGGCTTTTTGACTTTGATTCTTTAAATTATAATTTTAGTACTCTTCCATTAACAAATGATTTTTGAATTAACTTGTAATAATTGATAACTAAGTCATTACATAAGACAGACAACCTTGTCTTCAACCACGTCATGATAGCACATCAACACTTCACAATTCAAGTCCTCAAACACACAAGCAAACCTGGTTGCCATTAACAACACACTTGCTGATCAGAATGGGAGGTCAGCTCAGGCAGTGTTGATGGTACTTTTCATGAATGTAGAAAGTAGTTTGATGAAAGTCGTCAGCTCATCAAGAAAAGAGTTATCCTCAATAACTGGCTCCACCTCTTCATTCCGACATCTTTGAAGACAGTCACTTGACACCTGCAAATTGAAAGAACAAAATGAAGACTACGAACAGTCAAACACAACACACAAGACATAAAGGACGCAGTACCAACCAGATTCTCAAGTGGCACCCTGCTTTTGTTGGAAATCCCAACACTCGGGTTAACACCACAGCCCAGAAGTGCTGAAGTCACTCAGCTCAAATAAGCTAGGCGAAGCCTGAACTCCTTCAGAAGTAAATTAAATTTTCGCTCCTTTGGCACCAAAAGATGCATTCTTGTCAGCTTCACAGAGGTGCAATGGTGACAGTTTCCACAGTTTCAGTTTTCCATATGGCCGGGCCTGCCTGCTCCTCCCGTGCGCCATGTCCTGCGGGCAAGAAAAATAAGGGGCCGGGGACCTGCTGCCCTTCCCGGTTGCCCTGCTGCCCTTGCCTGCTACGTGGCGGCCCATGCCACAGAACAACCGGGAAGGCCAGTAGGCCCCATCGGTTTCCTAAAAGCTTTGCTAACGCCAGCCACAACTGACACATGCCGGGCCTGCCTGCTCCTCCCGTGCGCTTCTTCATTCACACTATGGCTCCTGGCCTGACCGGTGGCCTCCACACATGATCCACACCAAAATCTAAAACAAAAACATTGATAATTATATGAAAAAGCAAGACAAATAAACAATTAATTAGGTTATTTGTGAAGACGTACCAGTATGGAGGTAGCACCTCCCTTGACAGGACCTAGGGCGTGATGATGGTAACCCAAACAATGGCCGGGCCTGCCTGCTCCTCCCGTGCGCTTCTTCATTCACACTATGGCTCCTGGCCTGACCGGTGGCCTCCACACATGATCCACACCAAAATCTAAAACAAAAACATTGATAATTGTATGAAAAAGCAAGACAAATAAACAATTAATTAGGTTATTTGTGAAGACGTACCAGTATGGAGGTAGCACCTCCCTTGACAAATGCAGCTTCAATTTGTCTACTACTGTTTTTAATAATCTTTGAACTATTTGAATCTGATTTAGTTTGCGATTCACCCCCCCGTCCTCGTGCCGGGCCTGCCTGCTCCTCCCGTGCGCTTCTTCATTCACACTATGGCTCCTGGCCTGCCAGAAGGCCCTCATACTAATTGGTTCCACCACAACCTAAGACAAAAACATTGATAATTATATGAAAAAGCAAGACAAATAAACAATTAATTAGGTTATTTGTGAAGACGTACCAGTATGGAGGTAGCACCTCCCTTGACAGGACCTAGGGCGTGATGATGGTAACCCAAACAATGGCCGGGCCTGCCTGCTCCTCCCGTGCGCTTCTTCATTCACACTATGGCTCCTGGCCTGACCGGTGGCCTCCACACATGATCCACACCAAAATCTAAAACAAAAACATTGATAATTATATGAAAAAGCAAGACAAATAAACAATTAATTAGGTTATTTGTGAAGACGTACCAGTATGGAGGTAGCACCTCCCTTGACAGGACCTAGGGCGTGATGATGGTAACCCAAACAATGGCCGGGCCTGCCTGCTCCTCCCGTGCGCTTCTTCATTCACACTATGGCTCCTGGCCTGACCGGTGGCCTCCACACATGATCCACACCAAAATCTAAAACAAAAACATTGATAATTATATGAAAAAGCAAGACAAATAAACAATTAATTAGGTTATTTGTGAAGACGTACCAGTATGGAGGTAGCACCTCCCTTGACAAATGCAGCTTCAATTTGTCTACTACTGTTTTTAATAATCTTTGAACTATTTGAATCTGATTTAGTTTGCGATTCACCCCCCGTCCTCGTGCCGGGCCTGCCTGCTCCTCCCGTGCGCTTCTTCATTCACACTGTGGCTCCTGGCCTGCCAGAAGGCCCTCATACTAATTGGTTCCACCACAACCTAAGACAAAAACATTGATAATTATATGAAAAAGCAAGACAAATAAACAATTAATTAGGTTATTTGTGAAGACGTACCAGTATGGAGGTAGCACCTCCCTTGACAAATGCAGCTTCAATTTGTCTACTACTGTTTTTAATAATCTTTGAACTATTTGAATCTGATTTAGTTTGCGATTCACCCCCCCGTCCTCGTGCCGGGCCTGCCTGCTCCTCCCGTGCGCTTCTTCATTCACACTATGGCTCCTGGCCTGACCGGTGGCCTCCACACATGATCCACACCAAAATCTAAAACAAAAACATTGATAATTATATGAAAAAGCAAGACAAATAAACAATTAATTAGGTTATTTGTGAAGACGTACCAGTATGGAGGTAGCACCTCCCTTGACAGGACCTAGGGCGTGATGATGGTAACCCAAACAATGGCCGGGCCTGCCTGCTCCTCCCGTGCGCTTCTTCATTCACACTATGGCTCCTGGCCTGACCGGTGGCCTCCACACATGATCCACACCAAAATCTAAAACAAAAACATTGATAATTATATGAAAAAGCAAGACAAATAAACAATTAATTAGGTTATTTGTGAAGACGTACCAGTATGGAGGTAGCACCTCCCTTGACAAATGCAGCTTCAATTTGTCTACTACTGTTTTTAATAATCTTTGAACTATTTGAATCTGATTTAGTTTGCGATTCACCCCCCCGTCCTCGTGCCGGGCCTGCCTGCTCCTCCCGTGCGCTTCTTCATTCACACTATGGCTCCTGGCCTGACCGGTGGCCTCCACACATGATCCACACCAAAATCTAAAACAAAAACATTGATAATTATATGAAAAAGCAAGACAAATAAACAATTAATTAGGTTATTTGTGAAGACGTACCAGTATGGAGGTAGCACCTCCCTTGACAGGACCTAGGGCGTGATGATGGTAACCCAAACAATGGCCGGGCCTGCCTGCTCCTCCCGTGCGCTTCTTCATTCACACTATGGCTCCTGGCCTGACCGGTGGCCTCCACACATGATCCACACCAAAATCTAAAACAAAAACATTGATAATTATATGAAAAAGCAAGACAAATAAACAATTAATTAGGTTATTTGTGAAGACGTACCAGTATGGAGGTAGCACCTCCCTTGACAAATGCAGCTTCAATTTGTCTACTACTGTTTTTAATAATCTTTGAACTATTTGAATCTGATTTAGTTTGCGATTCACCCCCCCGTCCTCGTGCCGGGCCTGCCTGCTCCTCCCGTGCGCTTCTTCATTCACACTATGGCTCCTGGCCTGCCAGAAGGCCCTCATACTAATTGGTTCCACCACAACCTAAGACAAAAACATTGATAATTATATGAAAAAGCAAGACAAATAAACAATTAATTAGGTTATTTGTGAAGACGTACCAGTTTGGAGGTAGCACCTCCCTTGACAAATGCAGCTTCAATTTGTCTACTACTGTTTTTAATAATCTTTGAACTATTTGAATCTGATTTAGTTTGCGATTCACCCCCCCGTCCTCGTGCCGGGCCTGCCTGCTCCTCCCGTGCGCTTCTTCATTCACACTATGGCTCCTGGCCTGCCAGAAGGCCCTCATACTAATTGGTTCCACCACAACCTAAGACAAAAACATTGATAATTATATGAAAAAGCAAGACAAATAAACAATTAATTAGGTTATTTGTGAAGACGTACCAGTTTGGAGGTAGCACCTCCCTTGACAAATGCAGCTTCAATTTGTCTACAACTGTTTTTAATAATCTTTGAACTATTTGAATCTGATTTAGTTTGCGATTCACCCCCCCGTCCTCGGGACAGGAGGGGGCAGGCTCTTGGTCTTTAAAGTGTGCGGTTAATGGTTAGTTCCCACCACCAGGTTATTCCCACCACCAGATGTTAGTAAGTCTAGTTGAAATGTGTAGTGTCGTGGTGCATGTAGTGTTGGTGTTGTCTAAACCTGGAAAGAGGTGACAAAACAGATTAGTGGTATGATCATTGGGAAACAGCAATAACAAGTCTCAGTACAAGTAACGTACGTGTTTTTCGAGCCTGTCCCGCTTGGTGCCACTGTTGATGCCCTTTATTTAAAATCACCTGGCCCCTGCAAACAGGAGAGAGACATTGTTAATGCTATTACGTCACAAATGCAGTCATTACACACAATCACAAGGATGGCAACAAACAGGCACAGAGCAGAGTTGAAAACAAGGTCAAAATAGCAGTGCCCACGTCGAGCGGGGAAGAATGGGGAAGGAAAGCAACAAGAGCCAACAACATTGAAGCCATTGCATCACAAATTCAGTGATTGCACAAGGATGGCAACAAAGAGGCACAAAGGTCAGTTAAAAGCAAGTTCTAAATTGAAGAGTCACCACAAGAAAAACTTTTTAACCATTGTCTACAAAAACACATTCCTGAACACTACGCCAAGTCCAGGGAGTCGGCAGTTCCGAACGAACACAACCTCTGTCGGAAATAAACACAAGCTTGAGCTTCGCGAAGAGTGACATATTAACAAATGTTGTTTTATACTGTGAACGAGAATTTACTTCAGGGACAGGGTTTCACTTCAACGTCATACAATCTATAATTTATGTTTCGTACTTGAGCAAACAGAAGCCGGGCTGCAAAAGCATCACACATCCATCCCCGCCGGCCCGGCCCGGCCCGGCCCGGCCCGGCCCGGCCATGTGCCCCATTTGGCTCGGCGGCCGTCGTCTCCATGCTGCCGAAGCGACGGCTACGGACCCGGGAGCAGGGGGAGGAATAGAGAACGGGAATTCACCGGACAAAGCGACTGTTTCACGAGTTCATTAAAAATCAGAGAAGAGTCGGGGAAAGGAAAAGTTCACCTGCCACTAACATCCTGAGGGCACACGACAAGAGTGAAAATCGGCCTCGGCCCATGCCGAATAGCACCTCCCAATTAACCTTTAACCTCCCCTCAATGAATGAACAAACTAACGTGGACGACGGAAAGCGCATGTACTACGGCAGATTTCAGTTACCACGTCGTTAAATATTGCACCTACAATAACGAGACGTGATTCGAATGTTCTACAATTATTCGTCCTAATCCGAAAGACGTCAACTAACCAACTTTTCTAATAATGGAGCAAGCACCACGGTGCGCGAAATGCCACTAGACGCATACAATCATACATTTACTTTCAACGACAGACGCAAACCAAACAACACCGAACATTACACATGTGTCTACTCACCGAGGCTGGGAGGGCGAATGGCGGGCCGGCCGTCGCTGCTCGTCCGCCCGCCCCGGTCCCCCCCCCCCCCCCTCCGAGCCGAGGTCCAGCTTTCACCACCAGATGGCGCTGCAGCAGCACTACCGCCGCAAGTGCAGCGGGATTTTCGAAATATCTAAACGTCCGCCAACGAATTTGACGGCTGATTTTCAGAGACCATCATTGTGGCGAAAAACTACTCGTGCATTTCATCCGCAGCATTGTGGACTTATCTTAGAGGCCCCTTTTTGCTGCTCCTTGCCAGAATGCTAGAACCTGCAGCTGCCAGATCTTTCCCTCTTCCTCAGATCGTTTGGAATGGATTATGTACCAAACTTGATGAGACTGGCTAATAGGAACCCCACAAAGTATGCCGGCTGTTCCGAATTTGCAGATGGTTCTTTAATTTATTTATGTTTTATTTTATTTACTTTTTTGATCTACATCGTAATACACACCGAGCAGTTAGTGCTGCTCAAAATTTTCATCCCCCACAAGCATAGCCTCGCAGCAGGGTGTCTCTTGGCGCGGCGATATCGAGTTCGATTGTGATTGGTGATTGTGATTCCAAACGAATTTCGCTAAGCGACGCGAGGTGGCCACAGGGAAGGTACAGGCTCCCTGGTGGCCAGACGGAAACAAAAAAACAAAACAACCGAGATCACTTCGAAAGCTTCGAAAGCAAAACTTCTTGAAACGCAGTGAAAATTGGTAGATTAGCATGTAGGCGCGCAAATACGCCAGGAAATAGGCTCTTGCCGCTCGCGAATGTACTTATGCCTGTAGAATAATCTTTTTAATATTAATTTTTAATTCACCCTCCCCCCCGATAGTATATAGTTCGTTCGCCCTATTTCGGGTTTGCGTGCGTTCAACCAACTCTGCCGCCTTTGCCAGTCAAATACGTTTATGTCAATATTTGTGAAAACTGTTGTGATACATTTGTCCTGGAAGAACCTTGACGGTTTCTGTACTTTCGCCTAAGTCGTTGGAATATCCCTTGCGTGTTGCCGAACAGCCTGACAAGTTTTAGAGATTGTTGTAGAAGAGTTAGGTGAAGTGTAACGAAGCTGCTCAGCCTGTTTTCTCCTTCCCGGGGGAAATATTTGAGGTTTCTATCGTCGTCGAGAATAGAAGATGCCATGAAAATTGTGTTTTACAAATTTCTATTGTTTGCAGCTGACATAGTGCTACAATGCCCCGCGGCAAGAGGCAATATCAACGCAGTGCTCCTAACATTGGGGAAGAGGTTCGAATTAGTGTCAAACTAGAGCTGAAGAACTTTTTATCTGATCCTTCGCAAACCGGTAAGTTTGTCTACATCGATTCGCGATGTATCTGTGTGTTTGTACTCATTCAATTTCTTTTGCATGTCTCATTGCTTTGTTTGTAGAATGTGAGTTTCCATCATGTTTTACATCTGAAGAGAGAGCTTACATCCACAATGCCGCTAAGGAATACGGGTTGCGTTCCAAGAGTAAAGGGTCAGTATGCCATGAGATGGTGGTATTAGCTTTTTGATTTACCTTATAATTAATAATATCTTTTTTTTCTTGACTGTCATGGTTGCAGTAAAAATGGTCTGAACCGAGCAGTTACAGTTTACAAACAAGATGGTTCTAGCATAGTCCAGGCAGACCCTGCATTCACTCTCTGCCCAACCTCTCGTCTGCTCATTAAAACATTGCTGATAGAATGTCCACTAACAACAAAGGAACGTCAGGATTTAATGCCTCAAATGGAACGAGACAGAGATCGAGAAAAGTCTTTCAATTGTGAAGGTATCAAGCTTCAAATTTAACATATTAATGGCATTTGGTTTGCCCTCCCAAAACCTTTCTACCGACTGTTAACTGCCATTTCTCTTTTATTTAGTGAAAGAAATGGGCAGAGCAATGGGGAGGCTTAGTAGTGGTGTACCTCAGATTCCAACAGCTAATTGTAATCATGAAGTTTTGCCATTTAGGCAGTCACTTCCTATTTGGAAAATGCAAGACGAAATAGTTAATACCATATCCAAGAAGCAGACAGTTCTAATTGCAGGTGAAACCGGGTCAGGAAAGACTACTCAGGTGAGGAAGGAATTAAAATTCTTCCTTTCATCCAAAACTTATAACCTGACCTTAGATCTAATCTTTTACTCAAATATTTCTTGAATTGTTCATGAATATTGTCTTACTGCCTCTTTCAGGTTCCTCAATTTATCTTGGAACACTGCCAGAGATCCAGCAGGCCCTGTCGTATTGTGTGTACAGAACCAAGGCGAATATCTGCTGTGTCTGTTAGTGAGAGGGTGTCATTAGAGCGCAATGAAAGACTTGGACAGTCTGTAGGGTACCAGATACGGCTTGAAAGCAGGTGCAGTCATTTGATTCTTCTTAAATATAGAAAAGGATTCTTTAAATTCCATTTCTTCTTCAAAAAATTCTCACATGTATGATGTCTTTAATCATTTTCAGAGTGTCACCCAAAACTGTCTTAACATATTGCACCAATGGAGTTTTGTTAAGAACGTTGATGGGTGGTGATGCCATTCTTTCTACTCTCACCCACATTATTGTGGATGAAGTTCACGAACGAGATCGCTTCTCGGATTTTTTGCTCATCTCCTTGCGAGAGGCTCTCCAAAAATACAAAGACTTAAGACTCATACTAATGTCTGCAACAATGGATATCAGTGTATTTACTAAGTACTTTGATGATTGTCCTGTGATAATTGGTATGTTTTTTTGTTTGTTTTTCTATTTTGTTTGCCACAATTTAATCACAATTGCGTACTATGGAAGCTGCGTTGTTTGTTAGTCACGTGATAGTAGTTATTAAATAGAATGCCTCTCCTTTCCCTTCATTTAGTGCCTGGCCGTCAGTATGATGTTCAAGAATACTTTTTAGAAGAAGTGTTAAGAATGTGGGTGCAATTGTTTTTAATCTTACCTACGCAACATTTCAAACATTGTTATTTGTAAATCTCACTTTTACTATTTGATCCTTCAGAACTGGGTATATGAATGGACGCCTTCCACAGCTGCCAAGAAAAGCAGAACACCAGAATAAACCAAGACCTGAACTAGAAAGCTGGACTCAAGCTGCTGCAAATGGATTTGAATCAGAAGTTGATAGAGTTTCAAGTCAACCTCCACAAGAGCCTACAACAAATAAGCAGCAAGAGCAGGTAAAAAATTAACCTTCTTCTCATAAAGTGTGCTTTTTTTGTCATTTGAAAATTAATCTTGTACTTAATTTTTTGTAGGTAGCATTAGAGCCATGGGTGGTGGAACAAATGGATAGAAGCTTAGAGGAGGCTTGGCTGCTAGGTTCTGAGGAGGCATTCACCCAACTTCTGTATTTTATTCAAACTGGAAGTGTACCAGTTGATTACCAGGCAAGTGTTCTTCATTTTAATTATATTGTTGTGTGCTGCCATGTTTACCTAATGTAATGTAATGTTAAACCTCTGATGCAGCATTCCGGTACTTTTGCAAGTTCTCTCATGATCGCTGCTGGAAGGGGTCAACTTGAAATCACAAAACAGCTTTTAAATATGGGTGCTAATATAAGTGTCCAATCAAGTAATACTTGGACTGCTCTTGATTGGGCTGCAAACTACGGTCAGGTAGCCACATCAGAACTCATTGAGAGTTACATGTAAGTAACTGATTTGGTATTACCCTATAGAATTTATACAAGACTCCCAGAAAATATGCAGTATATTTTGGTTTCCTTGTGTATGCTTAGGAAATTGAGACAATCATCCCCTGAGATGTCTTCAGTGTTACTGCAAACAAGATCTCAAGAGACGACCGATGAAGACCGCCATCTGCTTGATATGTATCACCAGAGCTTCAATGATGATGATGTTGATATCAAACTGTGCCTTGCTCTTATCTACCATTTGCATTGTAATTCAGATAAAGGTGTGCAACATAGGAGAAGCATTGCTCTAGATTTTTCCTTGGTGTGCTGTCGCACCTTAAAGTATGTTGAATTTGTTTCCAGGTGCTATTTTGGTGTTCTTGCCAGGGTATGATGTAATCACAACTCTTCGTGACAGAATCAATGATGAGAAAGAAAAATTCTCACAGGCCTGCAAGTTTCAATTATATACACTTCATTCTAATATGCAGGTAAAAATACTGCGCTATGCTTTTCTCGTCAGTGCTGTTATTATTTTCTGTCTTTCTATGAGAACAATTTCTTCCTAGACAATTGACCAGAAAAGAGTTTTTCAACCAGCTCCCATGAATACCAGAAAGATTATTTTGTCAACAAACATCGCTGAAACCAGTGTGACTATAGATGATGTAGTTTATGTAATTGATTCTGGGAAAGTTAAAGAGGTATGATAAAGAGAGATGAGAGTAAAACCAATTTTATGTTCTTTAAATTTAATTTGAAAGACATCTGTTGAATTTTTTTTATAATTTTGTAGAAATCTTTTGATGCTATATCGGGTGTCAGCTCCTTGAGAGATGAGTGGGTATCTCAAGCATGTGCTAAGCAGCGTAAAGGTCGTGCGGGAAGAACTCGCCCTGGATTTTGTTACCACATGTTCTCTAGAATACGTTATAGATCCTTGCAACACCATCAAACCCCTGAAATTCTAAGAATGCCTCTTCAAGTATGTTTCTTATCTTCATTTAATTTTTTTTTCCCCCAATCTTTGGCTTTTAATAATATTGATTTGGTATGTACAGGAACTATGCCTTCACACCAAACTACTGGCCCCACCAAACACAGCCATAGCAGATTTCTTGTTGAAAGCTATGGAACCCCCTCCATTTATGGTTACCCGAAATGCGGTTCAGTTACTGAAGGTACTTAATTCTTTCATTCTATGTGGCCTTATTATTTCCTTATCCTGTATGTGTGAAAGGCGAGTTATGTTCTTTCCCTGTAACAACAGACTATTGATGCTCTTGATCCATGGGAAGACCTGACTGAACTTGGTCATCATCTTCTGGATTTACCAATTGAACCTCGCCTTGGTAAAATGTTGTTGCATTCTGTTGTTCTGAAATGTTTGGATCCAGTACTCACTATTGTGTGTACCCTTGCATACAAGTAAGTGTCAGTTAACTAGTACATGAAACTGGATACGAAGAATATGTTGATATGATTTACATTCATTTTTGGCTTTTTTGTCAGAGATCCATTTGTACTTCCAACCCAACCAAGCTTAAAAAGTGCTGCACGTCTTTCCCGTGGTAGCTTTTCATCTGGAACATTTAGTGACCACATGGCTATGCTGAGGGCTTTTCAGGTTCGTGATGGGGAAGTGTCCAGGCCATGTGGGAAATGAGTAGATTTCTAACTTCCTCTATTTGTATGTGTTGGCAGGCTTGGCAGGCAGCTCGTTCCCATGGGCGCGAGATATCTTTTTGTCAGAAGAATTTCATATCCTCTGCAACTATGGAGCAAGTTATGGGCTTGCGCGCTCAGCTGCTCGGTCAGCTGCGGGCCTCGGGCTTTGTCAGGGCAAAGGGAGGCGGGGACATAAGAGACCTTAACAGTCATGCTGAAAATTGGGCAGTGGTAAAAGCTGCCCTGGCTGCAGGGTTCTATCCCAACATTGCTCGTGTGGATAGGGAGGCAATGCAGCTTCGTACAATGTATGAATTTAATAAGTGCTAGGGCTTTGTTAAGATTATGTATGTAGAAATGCTTCATCTCATTGGTTTCCTCTTGATTGCAGGAAAGAGAGTTTAGTGGCTGTGCATCCTTCTTCTATTCTGCGAGAAGAGAGAGTGCCACAAAATCTCCCCACAGATTGGATCCTCTTTGAAGAAATGAGCCGCGCGGGAAAACTCTGTCAAATTCGCATGTGCACTGTAATTTCCCCAATCACAGTTGCTCTGTTTGCTGGACCATTCCGACTACCTGTAGATGCCTTGTCATCTGGTGAAAGTAATTGATACAAATAATATTTCCACGCAGTATTCCATTGAAATAGTCTAAATTAATGCCCTATGATTGTTTCTTATAGTTCCAGAAGATGACAGTGTCAATCAGTACCACAGTGATTCTGATTGGGAAGACCATAATGATAAGAATAATAGTATGCTGAAACTTGATGACTGGATAAACTTTAGTGTGGATCGTGAAGCTGCCCATTTGACTTACCAGTTACGCCAGAAATGGACTTCAACATTTCTCAGAAGGATGCGTACTCCTTCTAGAACTTGGAACACAGTAGGTTTCACTTTGTACTTGCATAAGAACTTGACGGTAGATTTTACCATTTTCCACCATTGCCCTTGAAAGCATTCATGTGCCTATGTTATTTCAGGCTGATGATGCAGTGATCCAGGCTGTTGTTCAGATTTTATCATCTGAAGAGAAACAGTTAGGCTTGCAACAACCAGAGGGTATTGGTCAGCGGCCAAGACCAGTCAACATCGACTTCCACACGCCTGGTATTTATCTATTTCACTAAGCAATTATGTCGCCTTTAAGTAAGTTTTGTTTATTGAGAATACTGGAATTTAATCTGTAATACTCCTAATTTGCAGTGGGCAGTAGACGACGAGATATGGAAGACATTGACTCTGTGCCCTCATCAAGTACAATTCATATGGAACGATTCTTTCACAATTCTGGCCGTGTCAACAGAAAGTATGGCTCTGAAAGTGGTAAGGTTATTACTTTTTTTACTGCCATTCCATAGTCTCCATAGAATCCAATAACTCTGAGGTATCAAAACTTTACAGGTTGTAGCTCTACTTCTGCTGATGACAGTTTCAGTCAGAAAGACATTTCTCACCCTGATGCTGGCTTCTCAAATAATGGTAATTGCAGCAATCATTTGTCTGTATATTGTGTGACAAGTACACTCTGTATAACCCCCCCCCCCCCCCCCCCCCCCCTTATTTTGTTTGTATAGGTGCTAGGTATTTCATTATAAAAGCTGTTACTCAGCAATCAATTGAAGCATCCCTTAGACTTGGTGTTTGGTCATTCACAACTAGTACTGAAAGAAAGGTTCTTGCTGCTTTTCAGGTATAATACTCCATACCATTAGATTTCTTGAGAAATTTTTGTGATTTGTTTTATATTCAACTTATCCTGTTTGTTTTCCAGGAAGGAATCACTGTCATGCTTATATTTAGCATTCAAGGCAGTGGAAATTTCCAAGGCATAGCAAAGTTAGTCAGTAATCAGCCAAAAGAACCTATTGCTGAGTTTACAGGTCCCAATTTAGGTTCCCCTTTGCCAATCAAATGGATCAAATATGGTGATATTTCTTTTCAAGCCACCCAACATCTAACAAATCCCTACAATGAAAACCAAAAATTGCAGAGTAGTCGTGACGGGCAGGTAAGCGATCTTGTTGGTGAAAATGAAGTTGTTAGGTATTTTTTTCATACACATTTTGCTAAGATCTTTAATCTCTTCCTGACAGGAGGTGGAGGGGAAGGTTGCTCTTCAACTGTGTAAGTTGTGGGACAAAGTTTCAAGTGCTACTCAGTTTCAACATCGTTCACAAAATAAGTGGTCCACTAGTACCAACTCCCATTCTCATCAGGGAGGTAGGCCTATAAGAGGCAGTCATCAGAATGATTTTGGTCACGACTCAGGACGGCACAATGGAGGTGGCTACAAATACACATACCAAAATTCATACAAGTAAACTTCGAGAAGAAAATTAGTTAAGTTGTAAATTTGTTGTCAAACAAAGTGATATATCTCTCGTCCAACTATGTCAGTGTCTCTTCTTGGATATAACTGATAGTAGAGTCATATTGGCATATCCAGTAAAAATTATGAATTTACGAGTGAAGTCAAGAGAACTGTCTCATTTTGGTAATGCATATCTCAGTCCAATAATTCAAAAAATATGTTTGTATGATATATGTTAAGTTTTCTAGTACTTTGTGTATGATATTTATTTATGTTGATTTATCATGACATTAATATTAGAGTAAATGTCTTGCTTCAAAGGTGATTGTCCAGTGTAGAATATGAACAGGTACTGGTGCATTTGTACTCTCTGCAGTACGGTTTCATTTATAGGTGACCAGTAATGTGACTGCCAATCTGTTATGCGAGTGTCGTTTTATAGTTATCAATTATTACCTTTCTTTTGCTTGCTTTTTTGTTTTTTGTTTTTTCCCCTCATATTTGGTGTATACACCGAAGCAACCAGGATTTTATTTTTAGAAGTTTAGGCATTTTGTTGATGCATGCAGCTTCAGTTGCTAATATTTTTTATTGCAATAGAAATAATTATATGTGAATGCAGTTGCTCAAGAATTTTGAGCATTGCATTCACTGCTATCTGTTGATTTATGGACCGTGACGTTCCATAGTTTCTTAATCTGATTATTTGGTATGTGCATTTTGTTATGTGTACTGTTTGTCAATGAAAAGTAAGTGCATGGTGCACATTGGGATTCCTCTTTCATTTTTCCAATGAATTCTTATGTTTTAGAACCCAAAATTCTATACATACTTCTGTCGTTGGTTACACCATCATTCAATTTTCATGAAATCTTACGACAGTTTCAGCTTCAGTACATTGTTTTTTAGTAACTTTGCCTTGTTGCATGTGTAATATGCAATGTTCTTTTGGAGCAGCGAAGACAGTGAAGACATGGTTATTTTTTTTTAAATGTTTTAGGTATAGAAAAAAAATAAAAAGTTGACTATTTGAGTGTGATTAAAACAAATGAATTACTTAGATGCTTATTAGTATGTGTATTGGTTTGCACTTTTTCTTCTCTTTTGTATTGGTGCATGTGCCATAAAGAATTGGTTGGCTGATTCTATTATTAGGAAACTGTTAATGTGCCCCAGTAGATTAGGAAACTAGAGGCTTCCTAAACAGGCATGGCTAACTTCATGCTGCTGTTTTGAAATTCCTTGTGTTGATGTTAATTTTTTAGCACACTAGTCTTTATTACTTGCGTTACCTCATAATTGACAATGTGATATTATGTGCTATCTCTTTAGTTTTATTGAATGGAAACTGTTATGTCCGGGATGTTTGGTGGAATAACGGAGCTGGCGGTTGGTGACACACTGGGTTTATTTCCACAAGTTCAGTCCGTAGATACGCAGGCAATGGCCCACAAGTACAGGTCAGCAGGTACAAAGGCAATGGCCAATCTTGGGAGGGCCGTAGGCACGCTCCAGATACAACACCAGATCACACACGAAAGTCACAATGCACACAGGGTGGTCACGGGTCGGTGAGAGGCCAGCGCGGGGTAGCGACCAGCGCAGCCAGAACGAGAACCGAAAACTGGACTGGTCGTTCCCGGCTCGGCGGCCGTCCGGCGGCCGCTGCCGGGTGCTGTGCGCCCTCTGGTGGCGCTCCCCGGTACTAGGCGTGTGCCCGCGGGATTTCCTTCGCGCGCGGACACGGCAGAAACTATATTCTCCTGTTTATACCACACTCACGAAAGTTTCAACTTCAGTATTCAGACTGTTATTGTTTGGGAAGAAAAACAGAAGTGGAAAATTTATGGTTTGCTACTGACTGATTATCTCCCTATGATTGCGCTGTGTTGTGATGTACTCTAATTCTTCTAATAAATAATTTCCTTCAGAACTTCAAACTTTTTTTCTTGCATTTTCAATTCATTAGCTTTAATTGTATATGAGGTTGTGTGTCTTCAGACAGGGAAATTTATGATATTGGGGTTGAGAGGATCGCAATAAGGTAGAAATGAAAACTGGATGATTGCTTTTGTTATAAATTATATTTCCGCCTGAGGTGACAGACTGATATTCAACAGCTGTGGAACCAGTCTTAATTAGATTTAGCAATTAATATGTCATTTTGAAGCAGCAAAGTACAGTGTCTCATTTTAGACCATATGCTGAGATACATTAGGTTCAGAGTGAGCAGAGAAGCGCAACATGAACTAATGACACCTAGCAAATATCTTGAATTGATACAAAGGTGATCATTAACATGTATTCAATAAAACCAAGTGAACAAATTGTATATTCCAGAAATTTCTACCTAAATTCACCTTTAAGAAATTATATCTAAATCATTATCTGTAATGATTTACTCTCAATAGGGTGGTCACAGCCAAATTTATTAAGTTACAAGATGGACTGTACATTGAGAGGCTCAATCACACTATACTTAGCCACAGAGATCACCAGGCGCTTTAAAACAGGTCACGTTATGACTTTTAATTAGGTATGTTCTCTTTTTGAACCTCATTTTAAAAATATGCTAAAACACTGTGTTGTACAATGATGGAATGACAATAGTGTGTGACAATGAACATGCTCATAGTGATGAATATTAGTGTTTACTTCAAAAGATGCTTTAAGACACTACACAATAACTGCAGTTAATAGTGCATACACATCAGAATTCATCAAAACTCCCTGAAATTCTTAACAATTTGCAATATTTTTGGGAGATAGTTTAAAACCATTCCTTCCATCCTTTCATACAGCTTTATGAAGTCGTGTAGTGTAAGTCTTGTGAGATTTCATTTCATAGGCAAGTTGGCAAAGTCTTTCATACAAACCCCAGTTAGATACATCTATGATAACAATTTAGACAGATTAAGCAGCACTTTCTCATTCAGCTCATAGGTGATCTGACCTTGGCTAGTGTGCTGCTTGGCTGCTGTCCTACAGAGAATCCGGTCACATATATCTGTACACATTTACCGCTTTATGTACCTACTATCAATTTCTGAGCAAGTTTAAATTATTAGAGTTCTTTGGATCATGACTACATTCTGACACAAGTCACCTTCTCATTTTGATATGAAAATGTTACAGGTCAAGAACAGAGATTTTCATATATATATATAAATAACATATTACAATATTTCTTATGAACTATCCATCCAAATGGCAGTATGTGCTTTACATCTTTGGCAAAAGCACGCGTGGAATGCAAATGACAGTAACAATTGATTAAGAAGTGTGACTCTTCAAGGACTCTGCTACAATAGCCTCCATAATTTCTACATTTGTATTTCTCTCCAGACGGTGATAGCAATAGGCCCTCTAATTTTTCGGAAGAGATCTATGACGTCCGGCGTCGGCATTCCGTCGACAGTTTCATCATTAACCTGAAAGAATAAAAAGTTCAATAACTCCTCGATCGAAACTGGAAGGCGTAAATTGAACGAAAACAAGCGTGCACGTACAAGGAAGGCACGCATTTATCCGAGACGAAGCAAGCAACACATACCATGATCACCCTGTCTCCGGTCTTGAGTTTGCCATTTTTGGCAGCTACGCTGTCATTGTAGATCGCACTGATCACGGTGTAGTCGCCCTGGTTCTGCAGACTAAACCCAAGCCGCGAGTTCCAGCCTCGGTTGAGTTCGACGGTGAAGACCTGTCCGCGCAACGCATCAACGCATGGGATCAATCGCACTTCAAAGAACAAACAGAAAATACATGCACGAAGCCGACAAGCAGCTCAAGCCAGCCCACGGCAATGAGCGGAAGTGCGACGAGAACTTCCCTGGGGCTCGCGGCTCGCCAAAACTCATGCCTCACCTGTCCGTTGCTGTCTTCCATGGTGCTCTGGCTGGCTGTGTCGTCCAGAGGCGAGCTCGACACAGAGTCCGTGTCGTCCTCGGGGGTGAAGACGACCCCCTTCCACTTGAGGAGCCCCGTGCGGCCCTCGCCCCCGACTGCCTGAGACGAGTCCTGCGAACAGTTGCGAGGTCAAACACGGGAAGTAGGAGAAAGTAGGGCTCCGGCTCCTGAGACGATCTTTCAGTCGGAACAGGCGGAATGGTGAATCCGAGTCTCTCTCACCTGCAACAAAACCTCGCAGCCGCCACCGCGCCCCGCTTCCGTGGAGGCGGAGGCCCCGGAGGCCCCGGTCAGGGCGCCGCCGCCGCTGCCTCCCCGTCCTCGGCAAGGCGGGTGCGCAGACTGGTACGCGGGGTTGCGGTACTTGAAATTGGCCTGCCTGCCGCCGCCCGCCTCGTCCGCGTCCGGGCTCGCCGCATCGCAGGGCAGGCTGGCGAAGTCGGTCGATCTGCCGTCGTTGGCCTGCAGCAGAGTTTTGGTCGTCAGTGGGAGATGCAGAGCAGCCGCTCCGCCAGAGGCCAAGGGTCACGGCTTCCGTCACGGAATATTGATTGCGCCCAGCTCTAACTCACCCAGCCGTCTGGCGCGCGTTCGCTGGCCAGAGTAAGCCTCTGTAGGTGCCAGGTCGGCGCGCTCAACGCGCCTCTGCCGGCAGCCGCCGCCCGCTCCCGCTGCTGCTCGGCGGCCAGCTCCAGGAAGTCCGGCCGCCTGGTGGTCCCGGCCCCGGCCCCTGTCCCACCCCCGAGGACCGGTCGCTCCACCACCGAGTTGGCGCAGGACGACGACAGCGAGCTGAGCGACGAGCTGGACACGGTAGAGTCCACCAGGTCCACCAGCGGGCTCTGCTCGCGGTCCAGGCTGACGCTGCTGGAGCCGCAGAGGCGGCCTCCCCCGCCGCGCCCCGCCCCCGCGGCCCCCGAGTGACTAGACGAGATCAGTTCTGGGTGGGAGCGGTACGAGTGGTGGCCCTGGCTCTGCTCCCCGAAGGACTCCCCGAATGACTGCGTGCGCGACCGCTGCTGCTCGGCGAGAGTCTGCGGCCGGCCGTCGGACACCTTCCGCGGCCGGCCCAGGGTGGACGACTCGCCGGCGCCGGGGCCTCCGGGACCAGCGCGGGGGACCATCCGCCGGACGGCCAGGTCACTCAGCATGTCCAGCGCCTCTTTCCTGTCAACATCAAAGCGGGAATGTGAATCATCACAGGGCAGGCAGGCAGAGCCCTCAAGGGTTCTCGGCCTAGGGCTCGGCCCCATGGCAATACTCCCCCGCCGACCGCGCCGCCGAGTCGCTACCCCAGCCTCGAGCCGCTCACACGAAGCGGGCGCACCGCCAGAGGGCGCCAGCGCGGCCATACAAGCAGAGTGCAAGGGTTGTCAGTGTCCCGCTGCTCCCAGCGCCTCACCTACCTGAGCGTCTTGGGGCGGAACGCCTTGTGGGCCTCGGTGGGGGAGAGGGCGGAGACGGGGGTCTGCGCCACGTCCCGGTACAGCCGCAGCTTGACCGTGTCACCGGCCTGCCGCAGGAACAGCACCGCCTCCTCGTGCGTCAGGTGACAGATGTCGACGCCGTTCACCTGCGCAAGGACGCAAACAGAACAAAAATCATCTCTGTTCCAAAAACTCTAAAGATTGAAGTGTACTAAAAATACAAACCTGAAAGTTTAGAGAGTTTCAAAGTTCGTTTTCACAGTGAGCGTATTTTACGACATAAAAAAAATGCTGCATTTATTTCTACTAGTGACTTGTACTTACCGCGACTATCTTGTCGCCGGGGCGGATGCGGCCGTCCGAGAGGGCCGGCTCCCGGACCAGAGCGCGGACGTAGTGGCCCAGCGCACTCGAGTCCTCCTTGCGCAGCGTGAAGCCCAGACTGCCCTGCACCTTGCTCAGCGACACCTCCAGCTCCTGCCGAGTGTATGTGTGATGCGTTTGCGCCTGCCAGCTGTAGCGTAGGCCAGCCCGCCGGACCGTGCCGCCCGGCGGGCTGGCCTACCCACCCGGCGCTCCCCGTCCCCGTACTCACCCCGCATGAGTCCTGGCGCACCATCCCCGGCGGCTGCAGCTGCAGGAACTGTGGCGGCTGCATCTGTCGTCCCGTGGCCGAGGCACCGCCGGTGCCGGCCTGCTGGCCGAGGCCCTGACCAAGGCCTTGAGCCACCCATGACGGCGGCCTCGACGGCCTGGCTACCGTCAGCACGACGCGGTCCGGGGCGGTGCGGAGCACCTCCAGCGCCTCGTGGTTGGTGAGGCCGCTGAGGGGCTCCCCGTTGACGGCCAGCAGCACGTCCCCTGGGCGCAGGCGGCCGCTCTGCCAGGCCGGCTGGTGCGGGAACAGGCGCTTGATGCGCACCAGCCCGTCGGCCGAGCAGTCCGCGCCGCCGCACACCGACAGCCCCAGGCCGCGGGAGCCGCGCTGCAGCGGCACCGACTCGCACGCACCTGAGCACACCGTCATGATGATTATTGTCATGTTGGACATTCTCTCCCAAAAGAAAAATGCGTTTCGCCCATCCTGGTTGACAGAAGGCGCGATAAGTTCTCGACGGAGAGGCAAAGCCGTCGTCCAGGAAGAAGGGGGCAAGAGGCCGCTCCGCTCGCACAAGCCGCTGACGGACACACAGACGAGCCGCTGGCCGCTGGCAGCTCCGTGGGAGAAAAATGAGGGCGCCGTGTTTCGGCAGCAAAACAAAGTTTCCCATATCGGAACGCGCCGTGACAGTGACAAGAGAGTATCGTCCTGCTGGGAGCGGGAGCCCTCAGCCCTGCGGCCTGAGGGGTGAGGACACGTGTCCGGCCGCGTCTGCAGGAGGCCGACCTCGGCTCCGGCCCCGGCCTCGGCCTCGGGCGGAGTCGCACTTGGTTGGGGGGGACAAAGCCGGGATTTTGAGCGAGGCGCGCCGCCGCCGGCTGCCCGACACCCGACGGAATTGGAAAAGAGGGGCGGGGCGGGGCGGGTAGTGAGGACACCGGAGCGGAGCGGAGCACTGGAGCAGCGCCAGCCGTGGTGCCAGCGGACACCGGTCCTTTGATATCCGGGAGAGGGGGAGGGAGGGGAAACATAGGTGACGAGGCGGGGCGTATGCAGTAGTAGTATGGCAAGACGTCTGATTTGAGTGGTTGAGAGCAGGTGACAGAGAACCCAGGAGAAAAGGGGAGTGGTGGCGCGGCTGGGGGGGGGGGGGCAGAAAAGTGCGACGGGAGAGGCTGGATAGGCGAGCGCCGACGCGGTAGCCCTAGGGGAAGCAGTGATTGAAAGAACCCCTTGAGGATTGCAGACGATGGGGGTCCAAAAGGAAGCGGGAAAAGGGGGTGGGACGGGGGTGGGGGTGAAGAAAGACAAGGCCCAGCGGAAAGGGGGAGGAGAAAAGACCACTCGTCACCCTACTTTCTTCTTCTTCTCCCTCTTTCTTTCACTACTTGTCTGTCCGTCTCTCTCTGTTTAGAGTCATGACAGGAACATCAAACGGAAACAACTATTGGTCGACGCCAGAATCTGGTCCCTCCGCTGCTAGCGTTCTGCTTCCCCCACACGTTCGCCTCCTCCACACTCACACACACGCACACCCTTCATCTCTCCTTTTCTCTGTGACTCGTCTGCTTCCTTCCTGTCCCCCTCCCTCCTCAGTCTCCACCGCCCTCCTCCTCACTCTCTCGGTGTCGGTACAGACCCAAAAACTTTTGGCCGGCGCGGCGTTTTCGATTCCACACCACACTCCCCCAAGAGCGCCACACCAGCGCACCTGCAGTAGGAGTGGGCTGGGCTCCGAGTCACTATCTCCAGGGCGAAGCCAAGCCGGCGATGCAAAGCACGCCATCGCTAAACTTTTTCATCCGCGTCCGCGCAGACGAAAATAACCGTTCCGGCCAACATTGCGCTGCTGCCCCGCTGCTGCCCCGGGGCTGCCCAGGCTTCTGCCCGCCACGCTGGTGTGCCAAGCAGAGTTATTGCGTCCAATAAAGGACGAGATGGTACACCGAGATTCACCCCATTATACCTGTCGGTCGGGGTGCGGAGGGAGCACAGCGCGGCGGAGCAACAACAGCACTCCTGCCAAGGAGGGGGGCGTCTTGAATACCCGGACGCCGGCGCCCCGCTGCCGGCTCGGCTCGGCTCGTCCTTTGTCTCTGCACTCGCGGACTGGAAGAATCATTGTCGCACTGCAAGGATGAAGGGCAGGGCGAGGCCGCGTGCGCAAGTCCGGCCGATTTGAACGGGGGGGGGGGTCGGTAGAGTGACGCCGTTTGAATAAAGCGCGCCTCCGTGGGACGAACTAGCGATATTCGCAGAGGCCTAAAAGTGCAAACGCTGCGCTCTCCGGTCGGGAGCCGGAGGCGCAGACGACACGCGGCAGACGAGTCAGGGCCTCGGGCGGAGCAACACCATTCAGGATTCCGTGAGTACTTGGTGGTCAGAACAGTGTCCCAATCCCTTGTATGTGTACCTTTCTACCAACCCCCTTGAGCTACACTCAGCCGGATGTCAGCGGGTGGAGCAGTAAGTCACTCTACGAATACACACCCCATATGCGCGGTGTCCGACAGGGGGGGGGGGGGGGCGCAAATAAAAGGCAGCCGGGGGCGGCCAAGGCAACCAAACAGAGGGCCGCGGCCGCCGCGTCAGCAGAGTCCGTAGGATATAAAATAAGAGCGCGCCATAATTCAAAGACTCGCGCCGGAAATTGGGAGCACCAGGGCAGCAGGGAAAGGGAGCAGTGCAGGGAGGAGGAGAGGAAAGGGAGGAGGGGGGTCGTAAGTTCCCTGCCATGTCATGTCCGGCCCGGCCCGGCCCGGCCCCCGGCCCGGGTGATCCGCGCAGACTGGAGGCGGCCTCGTCTTTGGCGCAAAACGCACTGGAGCTGGAGAAGAAAGAGGCGGGGGGCTAAAGAGCACGAGAAGCGGGGAGTGCGCGGCCGCGAATGCAAAAACGTCCAGTGGCGGCGGAGCGGCCGGGGGTGGGGGTGGCGATTTGAGACCGCCACGGGGAGCGTCCACAAACCACGGGACATGTATGTTCCGGACCCTTTTTTATGCACACCGGAGGAACGGAGCAAAGCTGTCGCTGTTGCAGGCCGGAGTGCCCCAACTCCAGGCCGAAGTGAGTTCGATTCTCACGGCCGGGTCCTGACTTACTTCCCCCTGTGAGGCTTCGAATACATTTTTATTATTTTTTCCCCCACTGTCCCCGTCACGTGGTTTGCGGACGCTCCCTAGGTCCTGCGGGGCGCAGGTCGCGGGGGCAGACGATGAATCATAGCACGTCCGCGTGGCCTCGGCCCATGGTGCAGCACCTGACCCACCACCTCAAGGCAGTGCGGCGGGCAGTGCGGTAGGGGTAGGTCCGGGGCCGGCAGGGGGCAGGGCCGGGGACTTCCCCTGCGCACCCACCGCCGCTGTACAATGCGCTACCGGCAATCGACCACAGGTGAGTGTGTGGGTATGCGTAGGTGTGCGTTGGTGTGTGAGTGAGCAGGCGTTAACACTTCTCCGTCCGCTCGGCAGTTCATGCTCGGTGCTCTATGGGTCGTTATCAGAGCTGCCGGCCGCGCGAGGGGACACTGGGACACACACATACGACTGCCGTTTATCTGCAAATAGTGGGCGAGGCCACGCGCCATTCGGCCTCCGCTGCGTCGGCCTGTCGGCCTCGAACTCGGGCCGGGTTCGGCGGCATGGCCAGAGCATTTGCTATAGCGTGGCGTCGCACTTATCTCTCGGTCCCCATCAGGGTCTGCAGCGGGCGGCGGCAGGCGGCAGTCCTAGTTGGGGCTGGGGTGTTTGATTGGCCACTCTCTAAATGACGACCCCCATGTAAATGGACGGAAGACCGTGGGCAACACGAGTGAACATGGGAGGGAGACGGAGAGAAAGAGAGCCTGAAAGGGAGGCGGGAGGTGTCAGAAAAGCATTGGAGCGAATGCTGCGGGATCTACAAACCGCCACTGCTGTCGTGGAAATAACGGATGAATGTGAAAGGGCTTGGGGGGATTAGCCGCCATACCCGTACCAGAGCCAAAGCTTTCTCTCGCTTCTACCCCAAACCGCCCCAAACACCCCCTCCCCCCTTCTTTTCACCCCCTTCATCCCCCTTTCCCCTCGTTTCTTTGCGGTTCTCATCGCTAACTCGTCTCCCAGCGTGACACAGACAGTGTGAGCAGGATCATCCCCGGCCATGGCCGCCACCGGCCGCCACCCTCACCGACGTCAAAGCATGCCCCACCGACACAGGCACAAGTCTTATCATTACCAGAGAGTTTGTTCATTACACAATAGAGCCCGTGTCACCGCCGTGCGCCGTGTACACGCCTCCCTTACCATCCCTCGTTAGCTCAAAATCCCAACGAACACCACCGAAGAAAAATTACGGAAAATCAATTCAGGCAGACTAAAAATTAAAGCATTAGAAAAATAAGGCGCTGTCGCGTTGGAGCATCGTGGATGAAGTGGTACTGTGGTCTGCCGGCCGCGGCTGCGTAGGGGAGGGCGGCGGGGCGGGGCGGGGCGGGAGGTGGGAGGGGGATTCGCTTGCGGGCGACGCGAGTGGGGGCGATGGAATACCGAAGCGGACAGAGAGATAGAAACACACACAGAAAGACGTCGGAGGAGATAAAACAATTCCGAACGCGCGGGTGATGGGGTTGGCGCGGGCGCGATGTCGTATGTGAGGGGCCGGGACCGACTTCAACGCCTGGAGCGGGGCGGGGCTGCGGGGGCTGCGGGCTGGGGCTGCGCGGGGAGAGGGAGGGGCGGTCCAAACTCGACTCTGATAACACGACTGAGCCTAATCCCAGCACCAGCACCCCTGCAGCGCTGGGGAAGGGAAGAACGTAGTTGTTGTTTCCAGCCAAACAAGCCAGTCGAACTGTGATCTCTTTTCTGTACACTGTCATTTTTTTTAGAAAAGCTGTCACGATTCATTGATCACCTGAATGTGACGTCACTTCACAAAGTATATTCGTCACGTGATGACATGTTCATATGACGAATGAATCGTCACATTTAAGCAAACTGGAAGAAGGCATACTTTTGGAGCTGTTTGGGCAAAAATATTTTAGGTGACGACCTACTCGTTTTATTCGTTTATTCGTTTTTCAGATTTAGACTGAGAATTTTCGTAAAGAGACGAAAAATATTTTTACAGTGGTTAAGCCTTCGACACGGCCGGCTGGCCGGTGCCCCAAAAATTGTAAATAACATAAAATTGCGGGGCAGTATGAGAATGTAAATCTAGGTGGCAACGCAGTTTCTCGTATAACTCGAGTACGTGTACGTACCGGACATGTCCCCTGGGAAGTGCTTCTCCTCGTCCGGGGAGCGCTCGGACGCGTAGCCCAGGTCCTGCAGGTCCTTCTCCGAGACGGCGGGGGACGCGGGCGTGATGTTGTTGTTGTCGCACACGTCCAGGCCGTCCTGCTGCGAGGCGTCCAGGTGGTTCGGCAGCGAGCCGCACAGCTTGTACCTGAGCCCAGCAAAACAACGGCAGCGCCTCCTGTTTATACACGGCCCGTGCGGCAACAGCGAACAGCGCCTCCACTGCGAAAGATCGGCAAAGAAAGCGGCAACAGCACGTGAAAGCGGGACTTCCCCGCCAACACACACGTGTATGAGAAACTAAGGCCTGCAATGGGGAACTCGCAGTTTCTCATACACCCCTCCCCTCCCCCTCTCCAGAGATGGAGTTGGCTACCATGGCTCAGAGAGCCCACGGCCATCAAACCTTGACACCCCCCCCCCCCCCCCTCTGTCTCTCTTTCTCACCTGAGATGGCGGCGGTGGTCCGCATGGCTGTCGTTGGCGTGGTGGCCGTTGTGGTTGTGGTAGTGGGAGCGGTGGTTGTGGCGGTGGCGGCCGCACGGCGCCAGCAGCCGGCCCAGCCGGTCGGCCGTGCACAGCGAGCCCGAGGACTGCGTGCGCCTGCCCAGCAAGCCCTGCTTGCCGGGCGGCGGCTGCCGGCTGCCGCTGCTGCCCATGGAGGCCGAGGCCCTGATGCTCTCCTCGTCCTCGCCGTCACCGTCTACTGGCGTCGTCTGCTGGCGGCAGTGGTGGTGGCGGCAGCGGCCGCTCGCTCGCGCCGGCGTTGCTGCGGCGGTCGTCGCAGTCGACTGCTCGTCGTCGCCGTCCGAGCCGGTGGCCAGCGGCTGGTGCTGCTGCTGCAGCGGCAGGGAGCGCAGGGCGGGCGCCATGGCCAGACCGGCATCGTCAACGCCTGCAACAGACACCAGGCCCAGGCGGCGTTAGCACTCGGCAGGTGGCGGTGGTGGTAGCGGTGGCACACTGCCGTGCGTGTAGGCTACGGCACGGCCTTCGGGCTCACGGCCTTCGGGCACACGGGGAGGTACAATGCGGGACCGGAAGCCATTCGTGGTTTATAGTGGTGCTCGAGCTCCCCGTCGTCCCCCCTCTGCTCGCCCTGACTGGTGGTTCGTGGTGGTTCAAATGGAACTCATCCCCGGCCTCCCCAGGCAGTGCTGTTGCCTTAGCCCAAGCCGGGCTCAGAGAGGACACCACTCAGCAAATGAGGCCTGTGCGACGTTGTGAGATAAAGGAAGCTCAAGGTGGCTGGGGCCGGCTAGGGCCGGCTAGGGCCGGCGGGGGCCGGCGGGGGCCGGCGGAAGGCGACTGGGGCCTGTTACCTCCAGGTCGAGCAAAGGCATCGCAATCAACTCCACCCTCCTTTCCGTCCCATCTTCCGCTCCGCGCTTCCTTCCCACCCGTATCCTTTCCGTCTGCTCTGCCCTTCCGCCTCCCCTGCCCCAAACTCTCAAGGTTTAGCAGAGCAATCCGACTCACGAACACGACGGAAAAGGAAGCAAAAGGAAAATCTGCATGAGAAAAATGGCGCTTTTTGGGCAAAAAGGGCGTTCACTCTAATGCCGGCAGTCATCACAGACGCATCGCCGGACATCGTTGGGCATCGCGTACCCCGCCACGGTGTTTTTGCCGGCGTCCGAGTGAGTGGTCAGGGACTCGGTCACGTCCGCCCCGGCCCGGCCCGGTCCAGGACCATTACTCAACATGCGGGAGGATACACACAATACCCTACGGGGGCACTATCGACAGCGATGGCACGCACAGAGTGGCACAGAGTGGCACAGAGTGGCACAGAGTGGCACAGAGTGGCACAGAGTGGCACAGAGTGGCACAGAGTGGCACAGAGTGGCACAGAGTGGCACAGATAGCCACTCACTGCAGCAAACGGAGCGCAAATTTTGTGCGCGGTTCCACTCTTACAGCGTGCGTGAGCTGTTGGGTACACAAAGTAGTAGAATATGCACTAGTGTTCCTATTCATACTCCCCCCCCCCCCGCCCACCCTGTCTCTCTTTCTCTCTCTTTTCCTCGCTCGCACCGCGCATCATTCTGTCTCCCTCGCGTAGGAACGAGGACGGGGGTGAACGGAACCGCAATACGAGAGGGCAATCCATTTGCGTCAGCTGGGGCCTTCGGCCTGCATGTGGGAGTGCGCGTGCGTGAAGCGCCCCTGCCGTGCGCGACGGACTACACGGAGACCTACCAGTGCTCCGGGGCCTGCCCTCCGGTGCTACCGCCGTATCCAGGGACAGCTGAGGCCCTGTTACGTGATTCTGTTGCGGCCTCACTGGGTGGGGAGGTGGCTGCACCTCCCGCCTCTGCGGGGGAGGGAGTGGGGAGGGGGGACTCGTGTTATCTCCGTCCACGCAACCATTCGTCAAAATCGGCACATTGCATGTCGGCCGACTACCGCACCAGCAGCAGACTGCCGTAACTGTTCGGAGCCGTGAGAGCGGCCGCTGCGGGGGCTGCGGGGGCTGCGGGGGCTCTAACCTGCCGTGTCGTAGCCTCTCGCTCTCTCTATCACTATCACTATGCACGCGCGCACTCACACATACCCCCAAACCACACGTGCGCCCCTGCGATACTCGTGGTGTGAGCAGGAGAGGGAGGCAGAGAGAGGGAGAGGGAGAGAGAGAGAGAGAGAGAGAGAGAGAGAGAGAGAGAGAGATAGATAGATAGATAGATAGATAGAGAGAGAGAGAGAGAGAGAGAGAGAGAGAGAGAGAGAGAGAGAGAGAGAGAGAATGAATGGGTGGATCCGACACGAGCAGCACGCCAGCACGCCACACCACAGCCCACACACAGCCCTTCTGAGGCAGGCATACGGCACGGTGCGGTAGTAGTGCGTCGATGTGCGAGGTCACACAGCTTCTCTCTCTCTCTCTCTCTCTCTCTCTCTCTCTCTCTCTCTCTCTCTCTCTCTCTCTCTCTCTCTCTCTCTCTCTCTCTCTCTCTCTCTCTCTCTCTCCTCTTACACGCTCCAACACCAGGGATCAATCGCCGCACACCCCCATTCCCGCTTTCCAGGTACGCTCCGCGCCTCTGCTCAACGCATACAGCAAAACGTGTGAGGCGTCAGTGCCGATCCGTGCGGTTGGTAGTTGGATGGGGAGCGCCTGTGGGGTAGGCCGCGCCGCCGCAGCCGTGCGCGCTGTGCTGCCTACCCTGCGCATTGCAGGCTGACGGCACAGCCGTGTGCCGTGTGGCACCGCTCGCGAGCAGTGGTCCGAATCTGAAACTTTTACCGTGAGAGTTGCGAAAACTGCCTCCAATCTGAGAGCGTGCCTCTGAAATTTGCTGCGGTGAACATTTTGTATGGCCTGATCCGCGGGCAAAACGAAGCAGCGGCCATGTCGGGCCGGGCTGGGCCGTGCCTAGTAGCCTAGATTAACAGTCGTCCCCCAAAGTGTCACAGCGGGACGGCCATGTTTCCAGGCGGGCAGAGCTCCGGCACCAGACACGGGAACACGGATGATGGCGTCGTTGTTGGTCGGCACGTACACGCTGTCACCGTGACAGTCGGAGTGTGCATACAGCTTGACGGGGACCCGCAGGACCCGGAGGACCCGGAGGCAGGTCCGGAGGCCCGGAGGGTGGACGCGAGACCGACAGCCAAGCCGCCCGGAGAACCACATTAACTCCATGTAACCGTCACGTTAGAACCGTTAACCGTCCTGTTAACGCGCAGTTAACGTGGTGTTGACGGGGTCCACTTTGTCCACTCAGTCGTTCCGCCCATTCGGAGTGTGTCAGTAGCCTTGGTGATAGTCATATATTCGGCAAAACCTTTTTGATTCCTTTCAGCAGGTCTTTGGGACGGATAGATAGATAGATGGATGGATAACGCTTCGAGGGGTGTCATTCGAGTCACACGACGAGGCAGGCAACCCGGCCCCCACGGGGCCCGGCGGGCGGGGCCGCACCGCGCACCAGCGACAGCTGGAGCCGCTATATATATAACACAAAAAAAGAATAAAAACCCATTTTGTCCCAATCTTCGCACAAGTCGCGCCTCTCCCACACGCACCCCGACGAAAATAGAGACATAGGGAAGGAAACGGGAAAAATGAGAGCACGCTTTAGGCTCTTGGGGACTCACTCTCGTCTGTTCAAGAGGGCATATATGGAGGAGGCGGAGGTGCGTCTTAGGTCCGTGTTTGTGTGTGTGTGTGTGTGTGTGTGTGTGTGTGTGTGTGTGTGTGTGTGCTGGGGTGGACGGGGGTGGCTGGCTGGCTTGGGGAGGGGGTTTATTTGCCCGGAGGAGCTGGTTCGTCTGTGACGACCGTCGCCGCCTGTCGCTCCGGATGTGGAGCAGGAAGACACGCTGTGGGGGACGCAAGAGATTGTGTCGACACGGACAGACTGTGCGGAGCGGCGCGGAGCTCCAAGAGTGCCTGCCTCTGCACACTCTTTGCCCCCCCCCCCCCCCCCCCCCGATGGGTCATTTGCACTCGTATCGAATTCCGTCGTCACTGGTGCCAACTGCTCGGCCCTTGTCCGGAACACCTCCCTGCTGCGCTGTCACGCGCTCGGGAGCGGCAAGGAACACCAACGAGGCGTCGTCGTTAGCAGCCTAGGCCCATATCGTGCTCAGGCAGGGCAGGGCAGGTGGTCGCCTCTCCTGTGGCCTGCCTCGTCTTCACCTTCAGGCTGTGCAGGATGCCCTGCAGGATGCCCTGCAGGATGCCCTGCTGCGGTGGAGACGGCAGCACGGCGTGGCGCTGCCGGGCGGTGGGGCAGCGCATCCGCTGGCACGGGCTGTCTGCCCCCCCCCCCCTTGCAGAGGGGGTTCCGCGCCGACAGTTTTGCGTGGCAGACGTCTCACTTCCACGCCGTGCACAGCAAATGCACGGCGCCTTGTTTCGAAATCTGGGTACAGCTGCCTGAGCCCCATCACGGCAAACACTCAGACAAATAAAATCATTTTGACAAATTAAAAAAAAAACCCTGTCTGACGAAAATGTTTGTCACCTTTTCAGTTAAATTTTATTTTATTTCGGAATTTAGTTTCGGTCAAAATGACCACCAAGTTTCGGTCAAATAAATCGAAAATTCAGATCAGTATTTTTTTCCGAGTTACTTTCTATGAGAGTGGAGGAAACACAGAGACACGGTGGAGTCTTGCCGGCGTGAAAGAACGAACGAGAAGTAGTAAGTGAGCGGCGATTACTCCATCCCGCGAGCGCCGCAAAACAACAGCACGTAGTGCCCGGAGGGGCCTGACGGGGCCTCCGGGGCCTGGCGGGCAGGAGGTGCAGGGTGCTGCAGGGTGCTGCAGGGCGCTGCAGTGAGGCTCTAGCCGAGCCTGTGCACAATGGCTGCTCATCACCACGGGGCAGCCCGGCCACAGGCTGCCACAGGCTGCCACAGGCTGCCACAGGCTGCCACAGGCCACAGTGGAGCAGGCCAGGCAGCAGGCCCGCCAGGTATCGTGGTTTGTGAGCAAGCCTTGGCCGCCTCGGACTAGTTCAGCAGCAGCAGCAGCAGCAGCAGCAGCAGCAGCAGCAGCAGCAGCAGCAGCAGCAGCAGCAGCAGCAGCAGCAGCAGCAGCAGCAGCAGCAGCAGCAGCAGCAGCAGCAGCAGCAGCAGCAGCAGCAGCAGCAGCAGCAGCAGTCCGCACAGTAGTAAAGTGCTGCAGTAAACTGGGCACCACTTCGGCCTGCCCCGCCCCCGCCTGCCCCACCTGCCCTGCCTGCCCTGCCCCGCCTGCCCTGGTCGGCAGCCACTCGCAGAGTTTTATTAATTTCATCGCGCACAACTCCCGCGTGCTGAGAAATCAATTGGCGAGATGGGCTGAAGCGTACCGCAGTTTCTCCTGAGACCACAATTTTCGGAGCGTACCGCGTAAACTCCGGGGGTTCGGAATAATTCAGCGAGGCCAATTCGAATCAAGCGGTTGGTTATCTTGGAGAATTTTTACTACCTCCGATGAAACGGAAGGCAGGGGGGGGGGGGGAGGAGAAAGGCTGTTTACCACGTAAACCTACTTGAGGCTCCTTTTCTTCCTCCACCAATTCCATCTCCCGGACGGAAATAATTCTTTCCGACCTGGCTTCCCCGCCTGCACACGAAGTCTCCACGGCATCCACCGGCCACCCTCCTGCAGGGCCTCGGCTACTTCTAGTGAACTTGAATTGTGGCCGGCCACTGTTTTGACAGCGGCCACTCAGATAAGAGGAGGGGCCGGGCGGGGCGAGGGAAGGGAAGGCAAGCTTGTTGTGGTCAGTAGTGCGAGCCCCGCAGGGCCGGGGCCGTCCGGGGCCGTCCGGGGCCAGGCTGCCCGAGAGACCTCCCCTCGACTCGGCCGGTCGCGTTCAGGTCCACCAAGAGAGGCGAGAATATGACCGGGGCCCGGCTCTGTTAGGTGCAGTATATCTTTTCATGGGCGAAAACTTTTCCCCCTTAGAAGCCGGGTCCCGGGCCGGACCCTCTTCCGCGCCGTTGCCGCCGTGGCGAGTGTGGGCGGGGCCGCGCCGGGCGGAGGCCACCGGGGGCCACCGGGGGCCACCGGAGGCCCGGGCCGGGGGTAACGCGGCCGATGAACCGAGTACGCGGCGGCCGTCACCACAACTTGCTTGTCGTCGTGAGTGTTCCCTCTCCCGGGCCGGGTTACACGCTCCTCAGAGTGCCTAGAGGGCTACACTACTTTGCAGCGAAAACGGCTCACGGAGAGACACACAAAGTCGGTGCAGCTGCGGCGCGCGGCGTCCCGTTCTGGGCATTGCATTTCTGCCCCGGGTGCAGCCCCGCAGCGGGCCGGGCATCAGGACGAGAGCAGCCCGAACGCCATGAAGACGGCGGCGGGCGGACAACACACGCAGCCCAGCGGGAGCCGGCTGGACAGCACAGCGCCAAGCACCAGGGCTGGACCACCCCAGCCACCGCCTCCTCTGCTCAGCCCCATGACGGTCCGCATCCAGTCCGCTGCGGCTGCGGCTGCGGCGCGGACAGGGACAGGATAGGAGGACCAGCGGCCCCGGCGAAAACAGACACTCCTCTCCAGGGCGGAGGAGTGGCCCGGCCCGGCCTGGCCACTGCGGCCGACACGGCCACGGCGCGGACTTGGGTCGATGAGGAAGGCTGAAGAGATCGTCGGAGTTCTGGAGGTCGGTCTTGAAGTCCCTCTCGTCGCTCCGAGATGGTCGATGATATGAGTCTTTCCGTCCTCGGTTATGTCAGGCCGTGTGTTGTGACCGTTGTGACCCTGGGCTGGGCCGGGCAGGGCCACACCTCCCGGAGCACGCTCGGGCTGCTCCCGCCGTGAGGGCTGGGCAGGGCCACACCTCCCGGAGCACGCTCGGGCTGCTCCCGCCGTGAGGGCTGGGCAGGGCCACACCTCCCGGAGCACGCTCGGGCTGCTCCCGCCGTGAGGGCTGGGCAGGGCCACACCTCCCGGAGCACGCTCGGGCTGCTCCCGCCGTGAGGGCTGGGCAGGGCCACACCTCCCGGAGCACGCTCGGGCTGCTCCCGCCGTGAGGGCTGGGCAGGGCCACACCTCCCGGAGCACGCTCTGGCTGCTCCCGCCGTGAGGGCTGGGCAGGGCCACACCTCCCGGAGCACGCTCGGGCTGCTCCCGCCGTGAGGCTGGGCAGGGCCACACCTCCCGGAGCACGCTCGGGCTGCTCCCGCCGTGAGGGCTGGGCAGGGCCACACCTCCCGGAGCACGCTCGGGCTGCTCCCGCCGTGAGGGCTGGGCAGGGCCACACCTCCCGGAGCACGCTCGGGCTGCTCCCGCCGTGAGGGCTGGGCAGGGCCACACCTCCCGGAGCACGCTCGGGCTGCTCCCGCCGTGAGGGCTGGGCAGGGCCACACCTCCCGGAGCACGCTCGGGCTGCTCCCGCCGTGAGGGCTGGGCAGGGCCACACCTCCCGGAGCACGCTCGGGCTGCTCCCGCCGTGAGGGCTGGGCAGGGCCACACCTCCCGGAGCACGCTCGGGCTGCTCCCGCCGTGAGGGCTGGGCAGGGCCACACCTCCCGGAGCACGCTCGGGCTGCTCCCGCCGTGAGGGCTGGGCAGGGCCACACCTCCCGGAGCACGCTCGGGCTGCTCCCGCCGTGAGGGCTGGGCAGGGCCACACCTCCCGGAGCACGCTCGGGCTGCTCCCGCCGTGAGGGCTGGGCAGGGCCACACCTCCCGGAGCACGCTCGGGCTGCTCCCGCCGTGAGGGCTGGGCAGGGCCACACCTCCCGGAGCACGCTCGGGCTGCTCCCGCCGTGAGGGCTGGGCAGGGCCACACCTCCCGGAGCACGCTCGGGCTGCTCCCGCCGTGAGGGCCGGGCAGGGCCACACCTCCCGGAGCACGCTCGGGCTGCTCCCGCCGTGAGGGCTGGGCAGGGCCACACCTCCCGGAGCACGCTCGGGCTGCTCCCGCCGTGAGGGCCGGGCAGGGCCACACCTCCCGGAGCACGCTCGGGCTGCTCCCGCCGTGAGGGCTGGGCAGGGCCACACCTCCCGGAGCACGCTCGGGCTGCTCCCGCCGTGAGGGCCGCGCCCAGAGCCCCGCCCCGTCGCCCTTTCTGTCTCAAATGAAATTACAGTAGTTGTTGCTTTTGGCGCCCGTTGGCGACCGTGTAACGTGCTGCAGCCACGTAGCGTGCCTGTCCTCCCGCCGTCCCTCTCGCGCCCCCCCCCCCCCCACTTCTCCCCCACGGCTAGGACACGGGCCCGGCCGGTTAGCAGCGACGCGAGAAGGACGAGCAGCCGGCCGACAGGCCGACAGGCCGACAGGCATCCACTTCGTGACCGGCGGGTAGACGTGTTTTGTTTCAAGCCGAAATTTCACTACGTGCGTTGGTGTAGATCTATACTGTGTGCGTCTGTCTCTGTCTCACCCTCACGGTGCATTCTGGCTCTTTGTCCCCCCCCCCTTCCTCCGCTCCGACCAGCGGAGCCAATAAAATGGCACGGTAGACGTCGGGACGTTTTTAGTACGCGCGCTGCCAATTGGTTTCATCAGCTTTCGGCGATGACAGCAGAAGGGTCTCCGCGGCGAGCGGGGGAGGGGAGAAGAGGGAGGGGAGGGGAGGGGAGGGGAGGGGAGGGGTCTTCATCAGTCCGCAAATTGGCGTGCCCCAGCGAAGAGGTGCCGTAGCGAGGCGTGGCGTGGCGTAGCGTGGCGGGTAGTTGGAGGCGTAGGCCGCTGCCGTCTGTGGGATGGCGGGCAGCACAGTGGCAGCGGCTAGCGGGGAGCGCTGCTTAACTCGATTCGGGCTGATCTCAGTGTGAGGCCCGCGTTGTCCTCCCCCCCCCCCCCCCCCCCCCCCCCCCCCCCCCCTCACGAGCCGCACGAGCCGAGCCGTGAGTGAAGAGCCGTAGCCGAGGGCGAGGCCAGCGGCCGTAGCCGACGGCCGACAACGGTCTGCTGCTGCTGCTGCTGCAGAATTTAATCACCACTGCCAGGGCGTAACGCGGACCGGATTGGCGTGACAGATGCGCGGGCTGGGTTGGGTATACGGTGGAGCGGCTTTCTGACGCGGCCCCTGGATAGCCACGCTGCTGCTACTGGTGCTGCAGGCAGACTCCGGGCTCCGCCGGCCTCCGGGCTGCCGAGTGCGCAACACACAGAGTGCTCGCGTGATGTTTGCGGTAGGTGAGGTGAGACGTGTGCCGAGCGCAGCAGAGCGCCGAGTATAGAGAGCGAGAGAACTAACCCAAACTCGACTTCTGGACTTGTGACTCCGGCAGAGCAGAGCGCCTGGCCTGGCGCCCGCGGACGAGAGGGTAGGCAGCGCCGCACGGCAGCCCCGCTCGGCGGGCGTGCCTACCCTCCGGGCGCTCCCTTTGGCGCTCCTGTCTTTCAACACCTCAAAACCCCCAAGATAGGCAAAATGCAAGTCAGAAAAAAAATTCCCCCAAAATTCAAAAATGTAAAAAAGAAAAGCGAGAAAATTTTAGAAACATATTTTTTTTTAAAAACAACTGTCATATTATACACCAAAATTCAAGTTTTCTTTTCCAACACTTATTATTGGTAGTGTACGCCGTGTGCGCACGCTAGCCGCTGGTACACGCGTGCGTACCGGCACGGCGTCTTCAGGGCCCGTCACGCGCGCTGCTGGCGCCGTCAGCAGGGCTGGGCCGCACGACAACATCGAGTGGCGTCTCTAAACGCTCCGCCCCCGTCGTGACCACGTCATCACCACGCGCCGCGCACGCACGCACACGCACACGTACGCACGCGCCCGTGACAGCGTCGTGACGTGCAGAGTGGAAAATGGTTGGTTCCCTGGCAAGCGAGCGCAGCGGCGGGCGCCGTGTTTGAGAGACGACAAGGAAAAAAATACTTCAAGGTGCGCGATTCCAGTTGAGACGGCTGGAGAAACTTGCGACCGCGTGGGGCTCTGCTGAGTTCCAGATCGATCAACTGGAAGTATGACTCTTGTACTGGCAGGTCAAACTGGGACGATACATTCGAGGAATCTTTAATTTTACGCAAGGAATCAAATTAACTTCTGCAAACGGAGAAAGCCAAACAGACGGCATGCACCAGCGCTCCTCCGCGCGCGCGCGCGCTTCCCTTTGGAGGCACCCTGCTGCTCTTTTAAAACGTGATGCTCGACCAACTTTCCTGCTTTGACGGCAGCGCGGGCCGAGGCCGGAATAAATAAGGGGGGGGGGGAACGTAACACGTAATTTCAAAAGGAGCCCTCCCTCTTTCTTCTTCCCCTTTATTTCAGAGACCTATCAGCGAAGGCGCGGTGGCGGCGTGCGCTCAGCCCCCGAAAAGTCAACCCAGAACACAACCGCTCAACGTGTGCAGCACCTGCGGCAGCGGTACGGCTCGTCCAGGAGCCCTCCTGGGAGCCCTCCTGGGAGCCCCCGGCCCCCGGCCAGCGTCAGCCAGCGTCGACTCGAATGCAAATCCCTCGTTTTCCATACCCATCAACTACTCAAGGTGGAGTGAGGCGGGAAAAAAAGGAGAAGGGAGAGAGGATCAGGTACCGGCGTACACAATGCACCGGCACTGCAGCTCACCCGTGAGGACCGCCAGGACCGACCGCTTCCGATCGCCGATCTCAAGTGCTTCGTCACAAATGCGAAAACAGCGCTGAGAGTCAGACACTCTCCTACCGGGTGGAAAAGGTGGTAGAGGCCAAGCCCACATGGACCCCGGCGGCGCCCCTGCCGGCTCCTGCAGCTGGATGGAGTCATACCGACCGCTGCCCTGCCCTGGGCTGCTGATTAAGGTGGTTGAAGGCTCGGCTCGGCTCGGCTCGGCTCGGCTCGGCTTTGCTCGGCTCGGCTGCCCTCGGCCTCCGCCTCCCACACCGCACCGCAGGACCGCAGGAATACGCAAATCGTAAATGAGCGAAGGGCACCACGAGACGCAACTCCCATGGCGATTCATCATTCAACGGCCGGCAGCCCCCTCCCCCCCCCTCCCTCTCATGTCCCCCTCCCTCTCCATCCCTCACCCCTGCCCTGTTTTTTCTCTCTTCCCTTTTCCTACGGTCTGCTGGCCTTGCGATTCACCCATTTCTCCCTTCCTAGCCACCACTTCCCCTCCCACAGCAAATTCTACACTATACAGTCCTTACAGTCGCCGCCTAACCTCCGGCCTTTTGCCTTCGGCATTATAGTTCCCGCCGCATGGCAGCAGCGAATGAGGGATGGCGGCAGAGAGGCTCTCGGTGGCTGTGAGCGTGAGCAGGTCACACAGGCACAGGGCTGCACAGGGCCAGGCGAGGGAAGGGTGTTTCTATCGCGCGGAGCAGTTGGGTTTCGTTTTCGTGCAAGTGCTCCCCCCGCCCCCCTCCTCAAATCTTTCCATCCCCCATCCCACCCCCTCCCCAGCCCTTTACTTTTCTGTCTCACACCCACCCCGTTCTGGCTGCTCTGCTGTGGAAATGAATTATGCTGTTTGCACGGCGGCCTCAAACCAGGACGGGGCCCTGCGGGGGCCCTGCGCGGCATTCCGAGAGATAGAGAGAGAGAGAGAGAGAGAGAGAGAGAGAGAGAGAGAGAGAGAGAGAGAGAGAGAGAGAGAGAGAGAGAGAGAGAGAGAGAGAGAAAGACGCCGAGAGCAGGAGGGGTGGAGGATATAGGGATGATTGAGAAGGATGGAGAGCGGCCGGGGGGACAGTGTGGGTGCAGCCGGAAGGTATACCCAGCAAGCAGACAAACAAGGCAGACAGTGCCGAGGCTCCATCATACTTTACCTCACGTTTGAGATGACAACCAACCTCACAGAGACACATAAGTGGGGCATGAAAATCAAAATTATGCCCGCTCGAAAAAAGGAAGAAGAGAAAAAAAGAAGCCCAATGGAGTCAGTTTGAAGAAAAAAAATCGACAGGAAACCTAAGATTTGTAATCTTATGACGCTGCAGAGTATTAACGCGATTACCCTGTTTCGCGTCGCTGGGCGTTTTTACATGGAGCTAGGTTTGCGCTTCCAAAACAAACCACTCGGACCCGGGGCTTTGTGGACTTAGTGTAAAATGCCTAGGAAGGAGGTCAGGGGGGATGGTGCCCGAGAGAGGGTTGGTAAGGGAGGGGGGAGGGGGTTCTGACAGATGCGAACGACAGCAGCATCCCCCAAGCTTTTTGGCACGGCGGCCGGGCTTCCCCTTCTTGCCCTTTCGTCTGGCCCGGAGCACAGACCCCGATTTGCAATTCATTCCTCCGAACAGAGAGGACACCTCCGCGCGGCCGGGCCGGGCCGGGCCGGGCCGGGCGCCGCGTCTCGGCGAACCCTGTGAAACAATCTGGACCGACCCCAGCCTCCAACCCCCAACCCCACCACCGATTATCTCCCCGCTCCTTGGCAAACCCGCGGCTCGGGTCCGGTCCGGTCCGCTTGGCGGCTCCATGTCTGATAATGGGACTGCACCCCCGCTTTCCCAGAGAGGCCGCCGAGCCGCCGCCAACTCTCAAAATGCAAGACGCGAGCCATAAAAATTATGAATTAATTTTTGATTTGTCTGCTTCCCGCTGATCAGCATGGTGTCTGGTCGTTGGGGTGGCAGCACTGCGCCGCTGCCGGAGATGGCGGGAAGATTGCGAACACACGCGGGTCCCGGACGAGGCAGTCTGGCCCTGGCTGAAGTCTCGCGGCTAGGGAGGGGAGGGTGACAGCCACCGCTGCGGGCCGCCGGACTTCTCCCTTTCCATACAGCGCGGGCATCAATAAGTCCGGCCCGAGGGCCTCTGTAACGAGCACTAAGAAAAATCTGCGGGGGTGAGCTTGTGCCCGTGCCAGCTATTTGTTAAGAGCGGCGAAGGGGGCGGGAAAGTTGTGGAGACAGAGAGGTGCCGAGTGAAACAGAGAGGGAGGACAGTGGCTGCGGGAGGGGAGGCAAGATGGACCGACACAGTTACCGAGGCTCTCGACCGCAAAGAAAGCATCGTGGTCTCGGAAAGGGAAAGGAGGGCAAGCCAAGGGGGCCAGCGTGGCCGCGGCATCGGGGGCGCGCAAGACGAGAATGGATGTTTGGGGGAGTTTGCTTTGCTTTGGTTGGCAGCAGTGAGAGATATATGGCCGGCCAAGAGAATGGTGGAAGTAAAGGGAGGGGGGGGGAGTAATAATTGAAAGTTAAGTGTAAAATGCTTTCCGACGCGGTGGCGGGAACGCGCAGCCTCACCGGGAGTAACGGCTGGCCGGGCTGGCCTGCAGGTCCAGCGGGGGGGATGAAGGGTGAATGCTGCGGTGCTGCGGCCTCGACTTGCAGTAGTTACCTCCAAGGCCGCCGAGGCGAGGGTACGGGGGTACGGATGGTGCGATTCTATCCGAGACTGCCTCCTCAATTATTTAAGGTATTCCGAAGACGGGTCGGACGTGGGCCAGACAAGGACGCACATAATGCTTCATGAAATATCGACGTGCTGCAGCCGACCGGTCCCCCCCCCCCCCCCTTCCCCGAGGCTCTATCCACGTCAACTCGGTTTGGGGCGAATCACTTGTGTGGTACCCTGTACACGTCCCAATGCCGAGAGAGATCGGGGAGGGAACAGGGAGAGGAAGGGGAGGGAGGGGAACGCCTGCTTTGCAAATCAAAGACAGGGGTCCGCGTCTGCCCGTTCCAGCAATGCTTCACTCTGAACAATTATCGGTCAGACCATTCGCAGAGCAGTCGAATTAGCAGCGGACAGGGGTGGCGGGTGGCTGTGCTGATGGGACAGCAGCAGCAGCAGCAGCAGCAGCAGCAGCAGCAGCAGCAGCAGCAGCAGCAGCGGCGGTAGCAGAAGCGCTACTCATTACCACGACCGACCGTACCCCGGGGGGAGGACACAGTGACTCTAAATTTAGGCGCGTGCGCCAGAATTCGAATCCAAAATGCATGCGCTAAAATTTTAAAACAGGCTGGACATTTTCAAATCACTCTAATTTTAAATTTAAAAGAACTAAAAATAATTTTTTTGCACTGATTTTTCTTGTCAAAATATACGTATATTCTCTAGTCCCATGCTGATGTGCACGACGCAGCCTATGACCACGCCCCCTTTCCCGCCCGAAGCCCGCAGGGCCTACGTCGTAGGCCTAGTCTACCACAACAAGTCCATGCCACGAATACCCCACCCCCTCCCCCCGCACCTCCCATCCCTTTCACCCCAAACCAAACACATACCTTTCCCAACCAGACCGCACCACCTCCCCGCACGCATCTGGCAGGTCACATCAGCCACAGCCGCCCCATGTCCTCCCCCGGCCTCCCCCCTCGCCGCATTCCGCCATTACCGCATGGCCCCGCCAGCCCCGCCCCGCCAGCCCCGCCCCGCCAGCCCCGCCCCGCCCGGCCCGGCCCGTGGCCGCAGGGCCGCACGCAGAACGCGTCACTGCAAACCGCACCAGCGGCGCTAACCCCCAAAAATTACCCCATCTGCCGTACATCAGTGAGCCCCCCCGACCCTCGCCAAGGTCCCATCCTTGGGGCGTCGCTCCTGCAGGGCCCCCCATAGGCGCCCGAAGGGCGCCTGAAAGGTGGGCAACCTGCGAAACCTCTCAGCCTGTAAATAGGCAAAAAGTGGTACTTTGCCCCTCCCTTGGGCCGCTCCTGGATCCGCGCCTGCGGTCAGCAGGGGGGCACACGGTCCCAGGGCGAGGGGTACATAACATGACAAAGTCACTGTACACCCAACGGAATTGTGTCATGTGCAATCACGTCCAGTCCCTTCCCAACCATTCCAATCATCAGACACCGAAATGATTCCGAAAAAAATTCAGAGCGAGAAAAAAAGCCTCATGGCATGTTTGACCGCTGTTGACAAAACCTATGTCGTCCCGGCTTCCGCCAGGACCCCTGCCTTCAACTTCGGTGATCTTACGGGAACCGGTGCTTTACGGCTGCTAGTTGGCCCCGGGACACAGCACTAGAACCCGCTACCCGGCTTGCGCCGGACGGATCTCCCGGCAACCCCTAGCCCGCGCCTATGCGCGAGGCCCCCTCCGCTAACCACGGCCTCCGGGACTCCATCATACTGTAGTGCCCTTCAACCGCAGTCTGGTTTGGCCCCACTCATCGTGGGAGTCCGCCCCTGCGAAGATTTGGAGGACATAGGTTCCCTTCGTACACGGCCGAAGCCGCTGTACTCTACTCGCTACGTACCGAGTAGCGGCATGTCCGCACCTGCCAGATTCAGAGAGAGGAAAACAGAAGCTTCGAACCCTAGAAGCTCTGTACATCCCCCGAGTCTCCCCCCTGGATTTCTCCAGAGGCACAGAACGCCCCCCCGGGCGGGACCCTCGAATCTAGGGAATTGAACCCTAGACCCTCGGGACCGGGGGTTTGTGCCGGCGGCGCCTTAGCCCGCACGGTCGCTTGGACAGCCATACCTGTGCCGCGTTCGGAAGTATTCTCTAGCCACTGTCCTCTGAGCTGTGTCACAAGAAAAGTTGAGCGACCGGCAAGATTTGAACCCCGGACCTGCCGATCGCCGGCCGGTCCGCCTACCCATCCGGCTACCGAGCCACGATGATGCGCGCAGCGCGCTCCCGTCACTCTAGCTCCGCAGAGCAGAGCGGAACATCGAGGAAAAAAATTGGAGGCCGGGGCCGCATTCGAACCTGGGGTAAAAGGGACCACTTACCCCCCTGAAACTGCACCCCCGGTACACCATCCCCAGGGGGGTACATGGCCCCTAGGGATAGTGTACCCCCGAGTCGGTTGCTGGCGGGGGGGGGGGGGGTACACGGCCCCTGGGGATGGTGTACCGGGGGTACAGTTTCAGGGGGGGTAAGTGGTCCCTTTTACCCCAGGTTCGAATGCGGCCCCGGCCTCCAATTTTTTTCCTCGATGTTCCGCTCTGCTCTGCGGAGCTAGAGTTACGGGAGCGCGCTGCGCGCATCATCGTGGCTCGGTAGCCGGATGGGTAGGCGGACCGGCCGGCGATCGGCAGGTCCGGGGTTCAAATCTTGCCGGTCGCTCAACTTTTTCTTGTGACACAGCTCAGAGGACAGTGGCTAACTTGGGGCGCACGAGGGGATTGGCTCCGTATGCAGGCAAGTGCTTCACGCGACAACGGCCCTGTTGTTACAGCGTTGACGCGGCAACTCGAAAATTACAGAAATCCCGTTATAACAACCGGGTTACACTCTCAGAAAAATAAAACCAAATCGACTAAGGAATGTCGCCTTGATCAAGATCCTGCGTCGATTCAACTAATTTTATGTTTAATAGACAAGAATCTTGATCAAGGTGACATTCCTTAGTCGATTCGATTTTTTTTAGAGTGATATATCAGACGCGGTTTCAGCGCCAGTGCATTCTGAGCGAAAGAGGGGGGGGGGGAGCAAAACTTGTGCTGACAAAGCTGAGTGAAAGCCGGCAGAAATAGCAAACGAAATATCGTGTTGATGAAGGGTTTCCTCGCCTCTCCAACTTTTCCGCCACTGACGGCCGGACGCGGCGTATTCACGCGAAAACGGAGACGAACGCGGAACGGGATTACTGACGCTTGATCCGCTCCGGTCCGGTCCGCTCCTGGTCCTCCCGTCCTGCCGCGCATCTCGTGATAAAACGCCGTCTGTCTTCCTTTTGAAGTGCCGCCGCCGTGTAAGTCCCGCCGAGCCCAACGAAACCACCGCCGAAACTTTCCAGTTGTCATAATTGGATAACTTTGATTGCGTTTGCTCCACTCCACTAGGTGGGCCGGGCCTTGGGTCCTTCCCTCCCGAATCTGTTTCGCTCGGCGCTGCGCGTGGCCCCCGGCGCCGCTCCGTCAGTCTATTCCCGTGTCTCCCCGTAGACCCCATGATCACAGTCTAGCAGACCGTGCCATGGGCGACGCTACCAACTCGTCCAGGAGCACGGAACAATAATTCTGGTCCTCCGGGAGCCCGTGGCTGCGTGTGGCTGGCCTGTGCATGGCCCTGTGCCCTGTGTGAGTGGAGCGGGGCCTCTCTGGCGTCTCTCGGAATACCCTATTCCATTTAGCTCTGTGCATTGCCGGGGCACCGTGCAACAACCGCCTTCACACTGTCGCGGGATAGAAGTCGGGGGAGCAGAAAGTTTCGCCCTGAAGCCGTAAACAGCCCACCGCGACCCGATACACCTCCGTTCTCACACACACACACACACACACACACACACACACACACACACACACACACACACACACACACACACACACACACACACACACACACACACACACACACACACACACACACACTCACATACACACGTGCGCGCTTCGCATCTTCTCACGACTTCCATGCTCACCTCCAAAGTCACCCTTGCGGCCACCCATGCCCTGCTCCTCCTGTTCTCAAATTCTTCGCACCCCCGTCACCTCAAGCCCGACGAGTGTGTGTGTGTGTGTGCCCCCGTAACTCACCCCCTCCCCCCAACTCTCCTCTCTGGTGAGAATCAACTTTGACTTTGGGGACAGAGGCGACGACAAAAGGAACGGTATGGGGCTCACGGAAGGGACGGCCGCGTACCACGGCGGCGGCGGGGGGCGGCGGGGGGCAGCGGGGGGGCGGCGGGGCGTCGCGGAGCCCCGACAATACGGCGCGCGAGATTCGCGCCGAGAGATAGTGAGCGAGCATGAAACGTATGCAATTCCTAGGCCACCCCCAGCCGCCCCCGCCGTCGCCCCCGCAGCCGCCCCCTCCCCACCGCGCTCAACATTCTGCGCGTTGCGCGCGCTCGCGGAATGTGGAACCGACGGGGGAAGCTGAGCCGCCCGCCCCGCCGCCCTGCTCCCTTCACCCTCCACGCCCCCCCCCCCCCTAGCGTAGACCCACAGTTAGTGTCATTTCCCAGCACCTTCTTTCTCGTCAAAACCACCGCGTGCTCCGCCCCGCTACCCCCCTGCCCTGTCCCCACCCTGTGCACGGGCCGGCCGGGCCCGGCGCTGCGGAGAGCATCCGAAGAGCATCGCATACCAGTGCTAAACGACCGGGCCTGGCCTGGCCGGGCAGGCATCTCCAGCACCCCCAGCGGCACGGCGGCACCGCTGGGTGACGCCCCCCCCCCCCACACACACATATTGAATGTCAGCATCTTTCGGATCACGCCCCATCCTCGCAGTGTATTTATTTCCCCTGCTTCGGTGCTGGAGACCCCATCGGGGTCCTCCCACCTCGGCCCCTGGTGAAGACTCTCTTCTCCTGTCCCTCCCCTGTCCAATAGTGGCAGCCTCCTTCGCAGCCCCACCCCTCCCGCCTGCCTATAGCTCGCCGCATCTGTAAATAACACGTCCCATGCATCGCCACGTTTGGCGCTGTCTATACGACAATTTATTCCGCGGCGAGGCACGGCACATCCGATCAGGCGGCACAGCCGGGCACAACCACACTGCCGACAACCTCTCCAGCAACTTACTTTACCGACACAGGGCATACGATACTCGGAAGAAGAGCCCTAGACCGTCCCCTCTGCTCGCTCTGCTCCCGCCGCGGTCTTCAAATGTCAGCGCATAAATTTAACGGCAAGCCGTCTGACCTTTGTTTTGATGGCGGCTCCCATGGCAATCAGGCCCGCCAGGAAAAGCGTCGTGAAAACGGAGGGGGTTGGACTCAAGAGCGTCCGCGCGGCTGTCAAAAGACGCGATTAAGACCGTTAACCAGAGCCGGTCGGGCTTCGCGTTTCGTAGCCTTGCCAACGGATTTTCTAGGAAAGCTCCGTGCTGTCAGTGGCGGACCCGGACCGGACCTCCGCTCCGCCTTTACCGGCCCTCTCGCAGACATCTGCCGCTTCCCAGCGCGTTTCAAAAACTGATTTGGGCGCGCGGCCCCGAGCAGTGCGTGCCAGACGCAAAGGAGAAAAGAATAGCGGCGTGGAGAAGGGGGACAAATTATGGCCAGCCCGATCGGCAAAATATTCACACCCGTCGGGCTTACAAGTCTGTTAACGTTTTAACACCGCGTGTTGATATTGCTGTCCCACCCACTGTACCCTTCTGTTAGCCCCATATTAAAACCGCGGGATAACGCCAACACTAGTGTTGCACCATACTGGTGTTGCACCTGCACGCAATCCTCACGCTGACGCCTCGTCGGCCTCCGTCGTGTCAGTAGTCGTCACCCTCCCCAGTGTCGCCATATCGTCTCTCACACGGTGCACCACGCGCAGTGTTTCCATGTTGGACGCACTCGTTGTCAACTCTGAGGTGCTGCCTTCAGACATCGCTTGGTATCCGCTCGTGTTTCTCGTGCCCAGGTCAGGTCTGCCCGCGAATGAGTACTGCGTCAGTACCCCGTGCACTGCGCTACCTCTCAACCTGGCGATACTCCCCGCCCCATGGGTACCCCGCACCCCACCCAGCAGACAGAAGAATTTTAAGTAATAGCTTCAAGGTGTATTCTCTCCTAGTTCTCTAGATGTTTAAGTTGGCTTTTGTGATTCTTCATAACTTCTTACTTCCGTTTCGGCTCTTCTCCGGGATATGCTTATTGCCAGTCGGGAGGCGAAGCAGGCGGCGTTGAGAGAACGAATTCCGTTGACCGAATCGTGGTGCCGGAGCTCCTTGTATCGGCACGGCAAGTACACTGACTAATCGGCCCTGCCAGCCCTGCCCGCAACACACACAACACCGCCCGTAAAGCGGTGGCCCTCCGCTCCCGCTCCCCGAGGTCGTAGCAGCGACAAGCACCGCACAGCGGGCGTACCTACCACCGCTCCGGGGCCGCTGCGGGGCCGGGGCTAGAGAGCCGGGGCTGGCCCGGACTGTTCCGGGCCAACAGCCGAGCACCAAATAAAAAGCCCTTTCCGAGTTATATTGATGCCGATTGCTTTCGCACGCCTGCCGCACGCGTGCCGCGCGCGTGCTGCGTGCCGTGGCCAGAGATGGATGCAATATCCCAAATGGCCCGTTCGGGCCGGCGCCAGCTCGTGGCGCTCGTGTCATGGAATTCGAAAATGTATCAAAACAAAAGGGATGGGGCCAAAACTGCGATGACTGGAATGCTACATATGGCTGGCTGGAAATACAATAAAGTACAATAAAATCCAGTAGTAGTCAGCACCAATGGTCCGCGATCGAAACGGCATTGAAGTTCTGTTGATTTGCATCCCGCCCCCCCCCCCCCGCCCCTTCCCCCAAAAAAGTGTCGAGATGATATGTCGGTATGAGGTATGAGGAAAGAGGACGGTCAAGGAGCGATAGTGAAATCGGTTGCCATCAGCTTGGCATGTGAGAGGTCTGAGCTCGCGGCTCGCGCCCCGGAAAATGCATTCATCCTATTTCGCCACGTGCGCCTCATTGTAGTACAACGGCCCCGAACGGCCCCGGCAGGGAATGGAGCGGAAACGGCCCTGCATTCCGCAGATAAAGTGATTTCTTCTGACCGACCTGAATATGCATCATGCCGACCGGCCGGCCCGGCCGCCGCTGCGTTTGGCTGAGCCCGATCAGTTTTCTCTGGCTCTCTCCTGCCCTCTCTCTTTCTCTCTCTCTCTCTCTCTCTCTCTCTCTCTCTCTCTCTCTCTCTCTCTCTCTCTCTCTCTCTCTCTCTCTCTCTCTCTCTCACATGATCCACCTTTTGTACAGTCCAACCAACACCGCTCTTTCGCTGTGCCAAGTGGAAGATGTAAATTTTCCGAAAAATACAAAATTTGACTGAAAATTTAAATGAAATTTTTTCAATTTTTTGTGGAATATTTCCCGGTCAAAACCAGGAAATCCTGGGAAAATTTTCAAGTTCTAGTTTTCAATTTTTCAATGAGAAATTTCCTCATTTGCATCTCTACGCCAAACCATAAAGGTCCACCAAGTATGCAGCAAATCGAGGACGTGTGTGTGTGTGTGTGTGTGTGTGTGTGTGTGTGTGTGCATGTGTAGCGCGGTGTACCGGACGTAGATGTGCCGCCCGTGTTCGGACTGGACAGGACTACTCATCTGCAAGCACGGCCGCGCCGAAATGAACCCGCAGACCCATCCCAGCCCGACCTATACACACGCACGCACGCACGCACGCGCGCGCGCACACGCACACACACGCCGCACACTGATTGCACACACTGCGCCCGCGTTGCCAGCAGTGCAAGGACTGCCATGGCTGCCACTGGCCTAGGAATCGCGATGCTCTCACAGATTGGGCGCACCAGTGGCGCCCAGTTAGGGGGTTCAGGGGGTGCAGATGAACCCCCAGTTTTGGGGTGGGTGGGTGGTCCCACCCATGGGGGGTGGTAGGAGGGAGAGGGAAAGGGGAGAAGAGAAAAAGGAGAAAAAGGAGAATAGGGAGAGGTGAAAACATCGGTGAAATTGTGGTGGGGGTGGTGGTGGTTGTGGGCCCTGGGGGTGTCTTGAACCCCCAGTTCAAAAATCATTGGGCGCCACTGGGGCGCACACGCGGCGCGCGCATACACATTCGGCGGGGCGGGGCGCCCGGGGGCGCCCGTCGGGTCGGGGCAGCAAACACGCCCGCGCTTCGCTCGCCCGCCTCGGGTCTCGGGTCGCGTCGAGGAATAATACTTTTCGTGTGAGAAAGATGAGGAGGTGCGACGGCTGACGGCGTGACGCGCGCCCTCACCAACTTCGCGAATATTACCCCTTGTCAGTGCCAGGTGACGCGGCGGCGGTGGCAGCGGCAGCGGCATCAGCGGAGGCCCCCCTGTCCTGTCCGCGCCTGGTTCGCACGTGAGCCTCGTTTAGCGCCGCGCCGCTGCCGCGCTTCAAGGCGCCTCAAGGCCGTCGTCCTCACACCTCCTTTCGCCGTCTTCATTCACCTGTAGCCTCATTTCACTTTCCTGCAGCAGCAGCGGCAGCGACTCCGCCTGCCCCGAGCCTCTCTTCCTTTTACATTCCCCTCCCTCTCTCTCCTCTCTCTCTCTCTCTCTCTCTCTCTCTCTCTCTCTCTCTCTCTCTCTCTCTCTCTCTCTCTCTCTCTCTCTCTCTCTCTCTCCTCTCCAGCGGCGGCTCCTGGAGAGCCCGGACTCCAGCCCGGACCAGCCTCAACAGTCCCCCACCGCGGCCCGCAGGAGGCTGCGGGAGGCTGCTGCCCGGCACACGGCCCGGCACGCGACCGTGCATGCCAGGGGGGATCAAGGCAGCGCGGGCGGCGATACATCCGGAGAAAGCCAGCCACACACTCACACACACACACACACACACACACACACACACACATTCCCAGCAGGCCGCCACGGCCACCGCTGTCCTCAAATCTGCCGCATCCAGATGCACCTCGAGACACTACGTGTGCTTTTGGACTTTTGGTGCGTTGTTCGGTCCCACCGAAACCACAGCGCGGCGGCGGCGGTGGCAGCGGCGGCGGCGGCGGCGGCGGCGGCGGCGGCGGCGCCCGGCACACGTGCGGTGACCGCACAAAATACATAAGTGGGGCACGTGCTCTGCGTGCGTGGACCATGTGTGGGCGACGCCCTGCTTGACCTCGCAGCCGTCGGGACACGGTCCGGGACCTCCGGGCCTCCGGGCCGGGACACCCTGGGCAGCCGCCGCCGCCGCCGAATGCCGGCCGGCCGGTCCATCCAAGGAGAAGATGGAGAAGAAGAAGGAGGGGGAGGAGAGGGAGGAGGGGGGGGGGGCGGTGGGGCGGACGGGAGATACTTTCCCCGCCGTGTCCGGGTCACGACGGGATCGCGGCGCTCGGCTGCTGCGGCCGTCGGATGCAGAGCAGCGCAGCAGCGCAGCCGAACATGTAGCCACGCTCCGACCCCGCGCCTCGATCACGCAGGCCGACGGACACAAAAGGAAATCAAAACGGCCATGTGCAATTGACAACATTCCAGGCTAGGATTCCTATGATGGTCATGAAGGAAGCCCCATAAGAAGCTTGTCTGTACCCATGAGAGTTTGGGTGATGGCCATGGGAGGTCTGAATGCATTTTGCATAGTTTTCGTGGGTTTACTGGCCACACTTTGCAAGGTCAGTTCCAACGTGTAGACTATTCTCCATTTTTTGAATTATTGAAACGTCATGCAGATACAATTTTTCTTCAGCATTTGCATTGCACTAGGACAGACCAGCAACACACCTCCACGTTCTGCATGGGGAGCCGCGCGGGTCGGATAGAGGACCGCGAGGCGAGGGGAGGGGACGGGAGCAGAGGCACCGGTGCGCGTGGGGTTCGCAATCAGCTAGCTTCAGTGATGTATTGTCTCGGGCGGTGCAATTCATTTCACCGGCGGCGGCCGGGCGATATTTAGGGGGTATAGACTGGAGCGCACACAGTGTGCGGCGGCGAACACAGAAAGCTCGGTGTGTCCATAATGATGGCAATTGAGCGTGAACCCGCCCCCAGGGCCGGCCGGACCGCACGCCACACCACACACGGCAGCGCAGCGCCTGCCAGCGGCGGCATAGGCCACACGGCACAGCACGGACGCCCGGCGGCCGGCCTGCCCACCCTACGCTACGGACGCCTGCGGGCCTGCGGGGTAGGCAACGCCACGGCAGCGATGCTCGCCGGGTCTGCCTACCTCCCCGGCGCCTCTCTGCAGCCCGGTCGTCTTACTCACCAGCCACCGTTATTTATCGTCGCGGTAATTCTCTCGGCTAAGTACCTGCAAAAGAAACAAATGCATTAAGAAATTACTTTTGATAGGAAGTTCACATAGTTGGCACACATAGCAGCAGCAGAGAGGCGAGAACGATTTAATTATTTCGACCCGCTGATGGGGCTGGTGAGAGAAAAAGAATTAAAAAAAACTTTGAAAAATCGTTGCACAAGTGATAATGGAGGAAGAAAAATGGACTCTGAAGAGAATTTTTTTGTGCCGGCTTCTGCTTCGTTGGATGAAAAGTTTACTGTGAGGTAAAGGAAAGAGAGAAGGTTTTTTTTCTTCCTTTTTGCCGTGATGACAGCAGCAGCTGTCTGCGCTGTCTTCTCGCCAAACCAAACGCTGGCGCAGCCATTTAACTGACGCACCAACCTGCAAGCAGTTCCGTGGATCTACTGTGCCCTACGCCGCAGCAGCGGCAGCAGCGGCAGCAGCGGCGGTCAAATAGCCAACCAGCCGGTCCTCCCTCCCCATGCAAATGATAATGCCCATTCCATCAGCTCATTACCCAGGCACCTCACGCCCGCGCCGGCATCAGGCGACCACACGGCCGCCACGCACTTGCAGCCAAATGGCCAAACACGGCCCGTGCGCCGCCCACCGCAAGACCCTCCATCGCGTCGACAGGTTGAAAAATACCGCAGACAATCGGCCGGGGCTTCCGAAACTCGAGTCGAGAATCTGGCGCTCGCCATCACTGTGCGGTCGGGATGATGCCCACGGGTTGGGACGGCCGCCCCTCCATTAGAATCAGCGCCCGGCTGAAAGCGATGTGAGACTTAAGCCGCCGAGTAAATAAAGCAGTGAGCGGGATTTAGCGATTTGAGCGACGGGGGGGGGGGGGGGGGGGGCACCAGGTGGGGTGTGGTTAAGACCCCGGCATTCAACAGCAATCGGCTCTTTAACGGTGTTTTTTGTGTTTTTTTTTTTTTTTTTTTTTGGGGGGGGGGGGGGCCTTGCGGGAGCACTCACACGCACAAAAACAAACTCACAAAAAGGGGGGAAAAGAAACACGAGCACGCGTTGGGGTTCTAAACAAAGGTAAAGTCCCCGTGCCAGGCCAGCTGTAAAAGATGCAGGTGGCGGCGGACTGGCTCCAGCGCCAACCCCAGCCCGCTCCGGCCGGCTCCAGCCCCCTGCAAAGGGCAGCAGATAACAACCGCTCTGGCGGCGAAAATCCTTTCGCCAGCAGGCGGTCGTTTTAAATTCAGCGCAGAGCCGCCGAAACAGCAGCAGAGTACACGGAGCGATTAATGTTTGCGCCCAGCAGGAGGGGTTGCCGTCGCACGAGTACACAGCGCGCCAGAACGAGGCGCCTTCAGCCGCTGATCGGTATTTGCATCCAAGATGCGAGCCGTGCATAAGGCGGGGATCCAGAGAGGACAGCGTTTGAAGCCCTCTATACCTCTACCGTGCTCCCACCTGTCAGGAAAAGGTAAGCTTACTATCCCGCCAGTCCCCTCCGGTCCCCTCCGGTCCCCTCCGGTCCCCTCCGGTCCCCTCCGGTCCCCTCCGGTCCCCTCCGGTCCCCTCCGGTCCCCTCCGGTCCCCGCCCCGTCCCCTCGCTATCCCGGCTGCATGTAAATGAAGGCCGCACCACTACCATCCACAGTGCGCACTGGAACTGGCTGACAAGTAATGGGGACGACGGCCAGGGATTGGTTTGGATGGTTATGTTCCTTTCCGGGGGTCTTCCCGCATCCGGTTCCTCCCCCACCCCCTCCCTCCTCGCCCTTACCCCTGGGCCCTGGGCCCTCTCTCTCTCTCGCTTCCTTCCGCCCTTTGCCTCTTTGCCCTTCCTGCCCTACACTACACGCTGCCCTTTCCCTGCCCTCTCTCTTACACACACACATGCAGTTCGAGTATCTGTCGCTCATCTTCTCTTCCCTCTCCTGCTCCGGGATCTCCTCCCCGCCTCCGGGGCTTCCGGGCGGCAGATGGCTGTCGGGCAGCGGCGGCACGGCAGCGGAGAGACACCCCCTGACCCCAGCATGACGAGGGCCGGGACGTCGTCATGAGAAGCTGCCACACGCAAAATCCTAATGCACGAATTTAAGCGTACGGAGTGCTTACGGCGGCTTACGGGCACGCTCGCTTTCATCGGCCCTATGCACAAAATTGTACCTCAGTATTTAGTGCGCACGTTCTGCTGAAAGTCACGCGCCGCGACTCACACAATCCGCGGGAGTTCAAAATGCCACTGCAGTGAAGAATGGTGACCATCCCCGGGCGCCGTGGGCGGGCAGCCGTGGGCCCTGGGTGGGCCCGGCACGGCTGACACGGCTGACAGCGGCGCATACATGTCATATTTCCCCCAGCCGCGCTGCGCCGAAGTCCCCGTGGCCAGAAGAGTGCTTTTCCCGCGTGTTCTATGGACGGCTCCTCGCCATATTTCAGCGCCGCTTCGACGCACACTTCGGGGCCGAGCGCCGCCGCCGCCGCCGCCGCCGCCGCCACCCCTTCTATGCCCGTCACGTCCTCCGCATGAGGTCCGCGCGGCCCGGTCCGGCCGGTCCGACCGCGCACAGCTACATGATGTACGCGGCTGTCACCCGCCGGCATATTTTATGGACGGCCCCCCGGCTCCGCCGGCCTCCAGAGCGGACAGAGGGCGTCGGGGCACGCGAAGCGCACGCGACACGCGCGCCACACGCGCCACGCCCTCGGCACAACGATAATTAACTGACAGCGCGAAATGTGAGGTCACAAGTTGAGCGCTCGCACTCTCACAGGGCAAATCCTGGGCGGGTCGGAGCGGGGCGGGAACGAGGCCTCGTCGGTAACGTTCCACTGCGACGACGTTGCGGATTCAGCAGAGCCGCCAGGTCGCCGCGCTAGAGTAAATCCTCCTCACAGCGTGCGCAGCGTGCGCTGTATGAACACCGCGACGTTCCGCTCGAGCTTCCCCGACGGTCGCTGCTGCCGCCGCCGCTGCCGCCACTGCGGTGGTGGTAGTGGCGCTCCGGTTGCCTGGCCGGCTATAACGCCACCCCTGGGGCCGTGGGGCCGCGCACAGCGACAAGGACGGGAAGAGGCACGGCTAGCCTTGGCACGACACGACATGGCACGGCTCGGTACGACACGGCACGGCACGGCACGACACGACACGGCACGGCCGCCGAGGAGCCATAGCATATTACCCGCCCCGCACTGGAGGGACAGGGACACCCCTGAGGAGCAGGCGGCTCGCATGTGCGTGTGCGTCGTCGTCGTCGTGCGTTTATTACAGCGCATATGAGGGCTATGAATATTTATACAATTGTTTCCGTAAAACGTACACTGTGTGCGCGGGGGCACGCAGCCGGGGGCACGCAGCCGGGGGCACGCAGCCGGGGGCACGCAGCCGGGGGCACGCAGCCGGGGGCACGCAGCCGGGGGCACGCAGCCGGGGGCACGCAGCCGGGGGCACGCAGCCGGGGGCACGCAGCCGGGGGCACGCAGCCGGGGGCACGCAGCCGGGGGCACGCAGCCGGGGGCACGCAGCCGGGGGCACAGCCACGCGTCAAGGAGGGCCGCAGGGCAGGACCCTCGGATCTACAAGATGCCGGCAGCGCTGTCGCCGTGCGCCGCGGTTCCATAATTTGGCAAATTACCCATCTCTCTCTCTCTCTCTCTCTCTCTCTCTCTCTCTCTCTCTCTCTCTCTCTCTCTCTCTCTCTCTCTCTCTCTCTCTCTCTCTCTCTCTCTCTCTGCGCCGTTATCGGCAGAATTTATTGATTCGTCCGCGCTGGCAGGGCCTTTTTATTCCCTCCCCGGCACCCTTCGCAGCCCGCAGCCAATAGGCCCCGTTCCTCTCCAATAATCAGCATCCCAGGCCGGGCGTGGCGTGGCGCCTAGCTTCTCAGCCGCCCTGCCCTTCACCTTCCCGCCGGCCTCCGCTATTCACCCATTCAGTCCATTTGTTCCTCCGTCACCGCCGCCGGCTCGGGGAGGGGTCGGGTCCCGGACAGGATCCCGGAGGCGGGATGCGGAGGAATCCGCGAATGGAATCCGCGGCGGGACTAGAAGCGGGACACCGGGCCGTGTTGTCCTGTTCGCACCTCTGAGCAGGAGCGCTCCGGCCTGAGTCTATCACGATTTAGGAGAGAGACGGAATGACAGAAACAGAGAGAGGGAGACAGGGATGGCGAATAACGCAAAGGGAGGTTTCGCCGCTTCTTCTTTTCAGAGGCAGCGGCGTGAAACTAATCAGGCCCGGTATTGAAACGGGTAGTAATAACCTCGTTGCTGGCCGTGGGCGGCACGGCCTCTCATCCTGCGGCGCGGCTAACCCCACCGCCTGCTTCCTCTTTTATTATTATTTTCGTCTTTTTCAATTTCCTCTTTTCTGCTGCCCTCCGCGGGCTGTTATCTCAGAAGTGTAATAACATTTGTGGGCTTCACATGGTGCCGCCGGGGGGGGGGGGGGGGGGGGGGGGGGACACATAATGTGACTCAGTGAGGCCGCGAGCGCCTGGTGGGTAGGCAAATCCGACTACTGCGTGCGCGCGTGTCGTGCGGGCTGGCCTACCCTCACGCTCACAGGCGCTCGGCGCCGGCGTTCGACCGGTTTTAGGTGTCGGCGGAGGAGTGGATCGTGGACGGCCTTAGCCTTGGGTAACAGGGCCAGGGAAGTTCCATAATGACGAGCAAGGTTCGCAGTTCGCAGTGTTGTGACGGAAGGTCCCTCGGAGCGAGCAGCCATCGCGCCCGTGCCAATTGGTCTGGAACTCGCCAAAACGGCGTCATCGTGATGGTCGTGACGGGGGGGGGGGGGGGGGGGGCGGAGGGCCGCGGGGACTGAGTCAGCGCTATGGATTTACCCGCTGGGCGTTACCAACCCTCCTTTACTTTTCCGCCGTCCGTTCCTCGACGCGTTTTGTTCGTCACAAATCGATACCGCTGCGAGTTCCGTGCGACCGGGTCATTACTGGCTCTACGGCCCCCAGGCAGGCCTTGCCCCAGGCCCCCAGGCCCCCACCCTCCCGTCTGGTACCGGCACGCACCGCCCGCACCGCCCGCACCGCCCCCGCCCGCCCCTCCCCGCCAGACACCTCACTCTGCCTCCCATAACTCCCCCACTGCAGTGCTCTTTCTTCCCTCCCCACCTCCGGCCTCCGGCCCCTCAGACGTCACCCAAGGCGATACCCCGTTGGCTCGAATCGTCAGCATAGTCCTCGTCCGCACCCGCACAACATAACCGGGTCCGGCCACTGCGCCCACCACAGCCATTTCACCACCGCGAGCTAGCAACAAGCGTCTTCCAGCATCGTTCCTCATGCAACCACCTGCTGCCTCCAATTGCGAAAACAACTTATTTTTCCAATAATAACTCGCCGCTCTCCGCCCTGCTTCCTCCTCTCCGCCCGCACCGGTTACCTGGTTTCCCTCCGGCTCCTCCGGCTCCCCTCTCGAGCCCCACCCACCGCCAGCCTTCAGAGGCACGCGACCTACGGTGGGGCTACCGCAACCCCTGTTTTCCGCCCCTCCGCCTCTCCGCCCCTCCGGGCTGTCTCCGTAATCTCCACGTTCTCTCGTTTCCTTTTCTACCCCCTCCTCCCCCTCTCCGTATGGAGTTTACATCGGCCTTTGTCAACAAAGCCGGAATGCTTTCTTCCGTGAACACGTAGCGACCACCGCACTATTTGCTCAGCGAGCAGAGAGCAAACCGCACGAGCCTCACGCTCGCCGCAGTGCTCACTGCCCCGGCCGGAGAACAGGTCAGGTATGTGTAATCTCCCGTGATTCTTTCCGTTTTAGTCCCACCTTGGCCAGAGCTTCAGCAGACTGGGCACGATGAGCAGTAGGGAAGGGGGATGAACGCAGCCAGGAGTCGGTAACAGTGTGCGAAGTCACGTCAGCATTTTGGCGCACAGCTTTCCCGCAGGGCCCGCTCGCCTCACATATGCCTGGCGCAATTCGTTCCCTCTCTCCGCCCACCCCTCTTTCCCTTTCATCCATCTTTCTCCCTCCTTTCTTCTTTAATCGTGAGAAACTCATCTGCGTCCGCACGCATGCACGCACGCACTCACCCGCCCACACGCAGACACGAGCGGGCGAGTGCTGCCGTGCTACTCAGCCGCCGCGAATGGTCCATCTTGAATGGACATTCGTGCGTCTGCACCAGCGGAAAGTCGAATAGACTTTACCACATTCCACGTAGCAATATCCTCTGCCATTGAACTCATTCAAAGTTCAGAGACACCCACGAATCTAGTATTTTTCCATTTCCCGAGACGGTCCTCTCTTTTGGCGCTGTGCTGCTGATGAAACCCCAGAGCCGAGGCGAACGCACCTTGACGATTTGGCCGAGCCCCCGCCATATCGCACTCGGCCCCCAGCCCACCTTTACGTGGTTGTGTTGGACTCTGGCCGGCCGCGGCCGAGCTGGCTGCAGGCAGAGCCGGCAGAGCGGACTGCATTCCATGGCCGCCTCTACCGGGCCGCAGGGGCCGCAGGGGCCGCAGCCGGGGCGGGGCGGGGCGCTGCCGGTGGACTTGGCCGGCTAAAAATAGCCCTTAACACAGTCGTCGTCGAACGGACGGCAGCAGTTCAGTTCGTGCCTCAACAAATAGCGGCATGGACCCCGCACAGAGGAAAGGCCAGGACGGTTTGGGCCGTGCCGCGCCGGTGTGGTCAGGGACGGACGGAGGACGGAGGTGCAGTACCTTCCTCGGGACCCCGGCCCCCGTCCCGTCCCGTTCCCCAGTCGTGGAGCTCGTGCCACCATGATGTGCGGTCGTGATCTGACCCGGCCGGCCCCGGCGCGCCGCCCGCCGCTCTCCATGGCGAGGCGTGGCGGGGCGTGGCGGGGCGTGGCGGGCGGGTGCCGGGGGAAAGGAAGGAAATGGAAAGGTGTGGTGGTGGCGGTGTGCTGGCCTGGGGATCCAGACAAACCAAGGAGTAAGAGGAAGGACGGGACCCGGGGCGGGGAGGAGGAGGAGGAGGACAGGTAAAAAGACATAAAAATTCCTGGAATACATAATTTTGTTGTGGAGAGAAGCGGCGTGTCCTTCCTGCTCGCTCAGTTATGGTACGTTCTAGAAATGAGGGACGCTTCCATGTTGTTGGTTTCTTTTTTCTAGTTTCACCCAGCGTTTCCCGACTCATAATCGAATTTCGGGAGAACATTGGAGGTCAGAAATACGCGACTCGGGACGCGAATGCCAAAACCATATGGGCACGCGTTCTGATCAAAATGGTTACCCCCTTTCCGCTGAAACGCACTTTTACGTTGGCGTATTTTTGGAGCACGCAGGGTCTTTCCTGCAATCAAACTCGGAACAGCAAGTTTGTCTTTTTCGCCCGAACCGCCCACAAAGACAAAGCACCGGCAGGAATGGCCGGACTGGGCCACGAGAGCGGATGCGGTGCTCAACGCAGTGATGATGTGGGTCAGCCGTTTATCGGCCCGTGTGAGTCATTACAAAGCTTTCAGCCGCAAAACCGCACCCTGCAATTTTTTATAGGCTTCGTTACCATCAGAGGTGTTACCTGTCGCGCTTGACTTATTTCTTTCCGAAAAAAATGAAACAGAACCACAGCGAGTGGGCCGGAGGAGATGAAACACCACATGCAGGGCAAAGTTCGAGGGCTGGTCGGCTTATCACACGACCGCTATCAGCGGGAGAAAATAGGATAGTGCGGTGGAATCTTATTTTTCCGCGCCACAAAAAATGAATTCTTTTCCGGCTGCTTCCGGTCCGCGGGCTGGAGCGGGTCAGGCGTGCGCCGTTATTAACCGTTTCCACGCCTCCGCGGACAGCGGCTACATCCCGCACTGGCATCTTTTCGAGCCATTCCATGGCGTCAGCACGTTTTCCCGTTCTATTCCCCTGTTGCAGCCTTCTGTATGCTGGCCCGGCCCGCTGGCCTGTGTCTGCCTGTGGCTGCCTGTGGCTGCCTGTGGCTGCCTGTGGCTGCCTGTGGCTGCCCGTGGCTGCCTGTGGCCTACCGGTGTTGCGTCCAGTAGGCTTGCTGCCTTCACGCAGCACCTACTCTTCTTTCCTTATATTCTTCCTCACGATCCAGTGCATTATATATATACACTCTAGACACGCCTTCGGCATACGATTTTAGACAGTGTAAGACAACAACAGCCGCAGCATGCAATGCAGGCTGCAGAAACTAACGCAATTATTGTGCAAGTGCGGAACCCGTTGTAGTTAAGTGTAGATTACTCTGCGCGTTGCTGCCCCATTTAATCCGCGGCGTGACGCTACGTCGAAACGACGAACGAAAACTAGTCACAACAACAACATTATTAATAATAATAAACAAATATACGCATTTTCTGTGGTCTACGAATAGGAATCTCTTCAGAAATCTCTTCGCGCATGCGCCCAGGAGGTCTGCAGACCCGCAGTTACGAATAGCAAGACGCACAGCACGCAGAAAACAAAGGAGATGCCGGGAGATGCTCCCCCCAATTCCCGTGAAACAAGCAGGCAACTTGGGGGAACTACATGGCCACGATGTGTGACGGTAGATGCCTCCGCGGTCACAGTACGATACCCCCCGACGGAGAAAGACCCCCATTCGCAGCAGCTCGAAGCGTTTAAAAGTATAGTGGTTTCCAACGAGGCTCAGAAGCGGAAGATAAAGAACAAAGACACTGCCAGACCAGAAGCTCTTGAGAGCAGGTATGAGAAATGTTGATGCACAATGGGCGTGCCAAATATGGCAAATGATCTCTAAATTTACTCAAAACGCCATTCAAGTTTCTCATACTTGCCCTCGAAAGTTTCCGGTCTGAGAGTGTCTGTTCTTCAGCTTCCGTTTCGAGGTCCCATTGGATACCTCCATTGCAGTCACAGCAGAACGCACCAACAGTTCTCGGCAGAAGTCTGGATTCTGGATAGCACCACGTACCTGAAACAAATGACAGGCCGAGGTTAGAGTTTGAACAGCTCCGTCTGGTGGCCGTGGGGGACGGTTCCCGCTCACACGCCGGGGATGAAGCCCCGCTAAATAGCGCCTCGGGACTCTCGTTCGTTAGCAAACACCCAAAAAGCCCCGTCGTCATATTTATGTCTCCCGGGTAAAAGTTCTCCGCCGGGGTGCGCAAGTTAGCAAATAATACAAAACTCGAAGGAAAGAATAATTAATGGCCGCAACGCTTCTTGTTTGAAAGTCGTATAAACAGCGGGGCGCGCGTGTTAGGCAGTGCGGCTCTGTGCCGCTGTGCGCCGCTGTGCGCGTCAAAGCGGACCACTGGCAGCCACTGGCAGAGTCCCAGCCCAGCCCGGCCCAGCGGGCTCAGCGGCCGAGGGGGCCAGTGCCGTAGTGCCGCGGCGAAAGGGAGAGTTTCGGGGCGATACGGACGGAGCGATGCAGGTGTACTTCCGAGGGCAGCATACTTCCACGCTTCCAGCCCGACCCCACAACACCCCGGCACCGGCACCGGCACCCGAATCCGCCCGACTCCCATTCACTTGCAGTCAGTCCACGCCGGCCAAAACTTTTCGCCCAGGGCCGGCCAGCCGGGCCGGAGGCCCAGAGCTACAGTGCTTAGCCGACATTTCTGTCAACCTGTATTCCCGCCGCCCGCCCCGCCACCAAAGCCATGACTACTGAGCGGGGGGCTCAAGAGGAAGACACATTTCCGAGATGATAAATATTAATCGGTGGTGAGGATGGGGGAGGAGGGGTAGGAGAGGTCGAAGACTGGTACGACTCACTTAGAATTTATCACTTAGCCGACGCGGTGCGACGCCTTGTTCTGTCTGCGCGACGCTTGTCGCCAAGTTGGATGGGCGGAGAAGTGTTGGTTGGTAGACAGGCCGTCGGCCGCTCCTCGTCCGTGACAGCCAGAGTCGTCTGCTTCGCAGTGCATCCATTGGCTCACATTGGCAAGGCAAAAAAAGTATCACGGAGGGGATAAACCGCGGCAATAACATTCTTAAAAAATGCATGGCTTTTTAGAAATATATCCGTTCAGAATTATTTGATTATTTTATTTATTTGCGTGTCCCTATACAACACGGCGCGCTCGTTCCGCACACGAAAAACAATTTCAGCCTTTTGGCACCCACATCCACATCCGGGCACACATTTTCACGAGTTGGCAAAAGGTCGAACTGCATGGAACGGGAGAGAAGGGGGGGGGGGAGAAAGGGTTATATTATTGCGCCATGTCAGGTCGTCGTGTTGTGTCGATTTTTATTGAAAGCCGACGTGGCACCAAAAAAGGAGGGTGGCCAGTTTTGACTGGCCGCATAATGGGTATGCCGATGGCAGCGGGGAAGAGGGGGGCCGTCCAAATGGTCTGCTCAACTGTTTCCGAATACAACCCTCCGCCGTGCCCGCCTTGTTCCGGCGTAGTGCCTTGGAAGGGAAGTAGATTGGTTCATCAATTCAGTATGAGAGCGTGTGCCGGCCCGGCGTGGCCAGGGTGTGCGGTCCGGACCCATGCCCGGAGCTATGGTCCTCGGGGAGCACGTACGGATCAGGTGGAACAGAAGGAAGACGATAATACCGAAGAACCAAGATGCTCAGTTTTTTTTTAACATTTTTAAGCGGGTGCCAACGCTGGGGAAAAAAATTCGCAAAGCAATCAATTGGCCTTGCCGAGCGAGCGGTAAAAGTGATTATAGAAAAGAGCAGAAGCAAAACAAAAGTTGCCTCGCGCTCTCCTTTTTCGAGCGCGCTGATCGTCTTTCTGGTCATTTGCTGCTGATGGAATGTACACGAAAGCCGAGTCGGGTATAGCATGGCGTGCCTGCGGCCGGCCGCCCGCCTCGCCACTCCCCCCCCCCCCTTTCACGGTAAACACATTCATGTCGTTATATAGAAACAGCCTCACCTGAGCCCAGGCCAGGCACGCCGAGTGATTCAACAAAAATTTCATTTCGCGACATGAAACACTCACCGCGACGGCCAAAGTTTGCACAGAGCGTAGCGGGCTGCCTGGCGGTGCCCGACCACCGCTGCCTGCTACACATACAACATAACATACAGTATGACGAAAGCTGTCAAGAAGTCAAACTAGCAGCGCTTTAAAAAGTAAACTGAGAGCGAATCTTCGAATTGCGACAGGTTGAGCTGGCTGCTTGAGGAGGCCGTTAGGGGTCTCGGCGTGTGCAAACGGGCACCGCACGCTGACAGCTGCCAAAGACGCTGCAGTGCCTCCCGCCGGCCTCCGGGCGTGAATGGCATAATGTCCCATAATGTGACTGACAGCTCTGCCACGGGCTGCCGCATGGGAGAGGAGCCCGCTTCGTGAATAAGACTTGCTGGTTTGGCCCACCGCCACCCCCGGCCCGGCTCCCTCCTCGACAGCACACGGAGCCTCTGGGAGACACAGTAGTACCTCTCAGGGCCGGTCGAGTTTCGCGGTGCACTCTTTCGCCGTGGGTTGCCGTCGCCGTGGTGAGACCCTCGTGCAGTATTCATGTTTGGTAAAGCCTTCGCAGCCACTTCTTTTGCGGCGTGCTTCTCTATAGCGTGCCTCGCCCCCCGTGCGTCTGCTTTGTGTCACTTCCACATCACGTGAGGAGTCTCCATGAAACTCTCCGATGCGTCTCTCCTCAAAATCCCGCTGAAGCTGCCACTCGACTTTCTCTCCTGAAATGGCGAATTAACTGGCTGCAGCCGCCCGCGCACACCCAGCATAGCAGTTCCCCTCTGTGAAAGAGGAAGGAGCCGGGTCCATACAAAACTCTTGGCCACGCCCCACGCCCGACGCCCCCGTCTCTGACCTCCGCTATGGGAAGGCTTGTGGCTTTTGGGGGACTCTGTGAATGAGCGCCTCCTGGAGAGAGACGGAAGGCCTCCGAGGGGGAAGATGGAGCAAAAGAGAGGGGCGCTCACGCAGGTATAAAGTTTGTCCTGATGGTTGTCTGCCGGCCTAGTAGATCTGGACTAAGCAGCGCCAAGCTTAAGAGTTTCGTTGGTGACGATGCTGTTCGCAAACCTTCTCTGACAACGAAAAGGGTTTCGACTGATTTCTTTTTCAGTTGGCGCGTTGGCATCTACCACTTTTAGAATGGGGTGCGATCTGATTAACCTCACCAGGCAGAGAGTCAATGCCATGGCCACCCGGCACCGCCAGTCCCCAACCGGCCCTCGAACTGATCTAAGCAGCACATCCTGCTGAAGGATGGGCCTAATAAGCAGCTTTGTGGGCTGAGGGCTTAGCGGGCGCTGAGGGGCGCTGCGGGGCGCTGAGGGGCGCTGCGGGGCGCTGCTGCTGAGCTCAGTTTAGAATTTCGGAGGTTGCCTTAGGATTTGGATATACATTCAGTGAAAGGGTTTAAAGACCCCCGATGCCTCCCCTCACTCCCCACCCGCTGGGAGTTGAAGCAAGGAGGAGGAGATATGGGGGTAACGGCTGAGGCGGGATTCGGGGCAAAACCAAGATGTTCAACTAGCAACTGAGATCCACCTAACTTTCGGGTCAAACTCTAACACTTACCACCGGTTGGATAACAAGTCGACACAGTCTCTAGCGGGAATTCGTCTCGGAGCCTGATGGATGCACCTCTGCTCCCTCCTGACGTTTCGGGCTATCCCCGGTCCTCCAGTCCAACCCCCACATAGCCGAGGGGCCAGAGTGCGCTGGAGGAGTGATCATTCTGAAACTGAGGGCAGCTCAAGGGCGGCTCAGGGGCAGCAGGGGTAAACGCACCAAAGGGATTGGTAAGGTGCAAAGGGTTCCCTTCGCAGGTGAGGTAGTTTGCTTCAACTTGTACATTGGCTTATTTGAATTCATGGGAAGGCAGGTTGCCTAGATGGTAATAAAAGAGAGTCTAGAAAGAAGTAACTCCGGAATTTCTGCTGAGTTGCCTACAATACTTTAAATTTTGGCCCGATTTGTTGCGGCACGAGCAAACGTATACAAAAGGAGTGTCGCAGAACTTGTGTACACGGTGGGGGGGCCGCGGGGTCCGCACACTTCTCTGTTCTCTCAGTTTGTTCTTCGCGCCTTCATTATTCCGTTTCCCTTCCGTTTCCCCCGTTAACTTCATCTCATTAACTCTAAGCACTGCATTCGCGCGTTATTTAGCACAGCGAGGATTATTTGGATCCCGAAAGTCCAGGTGGTCCAAAATGCTAAAGCGTCGTGCAGCAGACTTAATTAATTTGAGACGGCTTTGTGCCGCTACCTGTTGACATGGACCCGGCTCGAACGTCATTAGCAGCAGCGCTCCGCGTCTCTAATCTTTGACGAAGCCGAAAGGGGCGACGAGGGAGGCCTGTAAGAGTGTTTCACACACTTCCAACGCATGTTACCGCCGCTAATTATTCAAATGGAATGTGTTCCCAGCGGCTGCTCGACGCGTGTTCCCCAAAAGGGCTGTCGGAGATGATGCGGAGACTGAAGATAACCGGCAAGAGAATGGTTTAAACATGCCACGAAGCCGAAATGTCACATCACTTCACTCCGACCAGGAGCTTTAAGTATACACACCGTGTGCACCACAAGGCGAGTGTTAACACTTCGAATATGACAATGGAAACTTTGCGAAACCTTTCAACCCGCGTACCGGACCGGCCTTCAGAGGGGGTGTATGGCGATGTCATGTCGCGGAGGGACGTGTGGAGTGACGACAGGCGGCGGGCTATCGATTCCTGGCGCGGCCGGTGGCGCGATGTCATGTCGCGGAGGGACGTGTGGAGTGACGACAGGCGGCGGGCTATCGATTCCTGGCGCGGCCGGTGGCGTGCTGTGTGCTGCGGTGCGCTCATAGAGTGCTGCGGTGCGGGCACCGTGCTGCGGTGCGGGCACTCGTGCTGCGGTGCGCTCATAGAGTGCTGCGGTGCGGGCACTCGTGCTGCGGTGCGCTCATAGAGTGCTGCGGTGCGGGCACTCGTGCTGCGCGCTGCGCGCCTCATTCAGGCCACAGCCACGGCCTGCTTCGTCGGCTGAGGGCGGCACCTCATCGCCGGCAGTGGCGAAGAAGTGGCACTGGCGGACTCGGCATCTCAGCGCCAGCGGAGACTTATGGCTTCATCGACGGCAACTGCGAAGCAGTAGCAGAGAATGGTGGCGACAAAGACGTGAGGAGCGCACACACAGGGGGCGCGGAGGAAAGGTCGTGACCCGCACCGTGAAAACCGACGGCTCCAAATGTGGCGAACTGGGTGCGCAGTCGGCACGCACAAACTGCGCGGCAAACAAGCGCAGTACACATTGTGCGATCTGCGGAAAGTCGCCGTCGTTGGGCGAAGGGGCAAGTTGTGGGCAAGAAATCAACGTGCTGATGCGAATCACCATCGCTATCAATTTTCTGCCCGCCCGCTGCTCCGCTATTCCTCCGCTATCGCCCCGTTCCTCGGGCCACCTCACCCCGTTCCCCGTCTGCACCTCCGGCCCGCTTGCCGTCCATAAAACGGCATATCTCCCCGATGAAAGTCCCGCACGCCGAGTCCTTGTCCTGCCCCGCGTGCGCTCCGCTCCCCCCCCCCCCCCCCCCGGCCCCTTTATGGCCGCCGTTCCTTATCAGCCGCAGGTTACACACGCTACGGGGACACGGCGCGGGAGAAATGAGGACGAATGGCAGGAGGAGGTGGAAAGCAAAGGAGAAGTGCTCCGGAAGCGGTCGCAGAGGGGCTCGGAAGGAAGGGGAGGGTGAGGAGGTGGACTGGTGCAGAGGTCGGCTGGGCGGGCCCTGCTGCCCTGCCGGGCCCTGCCGGGCGCTGCGCCAGTAATTAGCAGCAGCCCAACCCTCAAGGTCATGTGTGCTGGTACACACATGCACGAGTCATCCAAACGAGTCTTCGGCATAGTGGTCGTGGCGATGGAATCACAATGTCGCGGTCTCGAGAAAATCAAACATCTATGTGGATCGTAAAAACGCACTGACAGACATTGTCTCCTTTACATCTTGTTTCCGGGAGGCGTCACCGAACTCGTCGCCGCATTCTCAGTTACGATTTCATTCTCTTCATTGAATGGCCTCGTAAAATAAAATCTTATAGGGCCATCGTCAAGTGAGAACCGCCACGACCACGGTGTGTGACTTCAATGTCATCATGGGCAGACCCGGAAAGGGCACCGGAAATGTAGGCAACCGGCATTACTTTTCCGCCTGTAAGTAGGCAAACAGCGGGGCATCCCCTCCCCTCTCAAGCCGCTCCCAGATCCGTCACTGCCCTACGCACATGCGTGTGAGGGGGGGGGGGGGGGCAGGAGGGGCCGGCGTCACCTAGCCAGACGCAGCAAAGCGACGCCACGCCTCGAGTGCGTGCCAGCTCGCCTCGCCATGCCGCGCCACAGCTGTAAAACTGAGATGTAAACAAAAGCTCAGTCATCACTGCCCGGCCGCAGGGCCATAAGTGCATAGACAAGGGCTTACCAACAGCATCCGGCCAAAGCACACGAACTCTAGGTCAGCTTAATGCACCTCAACTTTTTATGCGCGACGCGCACATGAAAACAGGCCCCCTGCGTATGAGGTCGCTGGATAGGGCTGCGAAGGAACTGGCTAGGGCTGTGAAGGAGATGCGAAAGCTGCGAACTAGGGTAACGGTAATGCCAGCCCCTAATAGGGCCTGTCAAAAAAAACACAATATGGAGCGGATGTTGGCTGCGCATGTGACAGCAGTATAGACTTCAAAAACTTTTGGGCATTGTTATTTGGACACTGGAACACCAAACATGACTGTTGTGCCCCGAGAGGCAAAAGTGTGTAGCTAGCTTCCCTCTTCCTCTACCCTCCAAGCTCGCTCGTCTGACTTGTCTGCAAACCCCCCTAACCTCGTCACGCCTGGAAAGTGTGACAAAGTTTGACGAGTTACAACTCCTGCGTATTCTCGCTCTTTCCAGCCACTGCAGCTGCGGCGAGCAGCCACTCTTCCCCTCTGTCCCTGACTCTCTCTCTGTGTTTGGCAAGAAGCCGCGCGAGGCACCACGGCCACAAGGGAGTAGGAGAGCAGCGCTAATCAGCACAGGTTCGAACTTTGGAGAAGTGTTCACTGTGTCTCCGGCAGCGTCTCCACGTGTAGCACACAAGCCAGCCATTCATGGCCCCGATGAAACAGTGTACACAGTTAAAATCCTACGAAGAAGCTCTTGGTAATCTACGAAGACAGTCTTCGTAATACGAAGAAAATTAGGTTCGTAGGATCCTTCGAAGTATTACAAAGCATTTTTTTCGTAGCCTGCGAGATCGTCTTTGTAATACGAAAGAATCATACTACGCCTGAATTTTGTTCGTGGTACTTTTACAGAGTGCGGCAGGCGGCACGTGCCCCCGCTAGAGCCCCCGCTAGAGCCCCCGCTAGAGCCCCCGCTAGAGCCCCCGCTAGAGCCCCCGCTAGAGCCCCCGCCCTCCGCTGTTCTGCATCCGCCCACGACCCCACCTTCTCGCTGTGCCTTGTCGGAAGTCCTGGACGCCGGATCAAGTTCGGCCGCCGCGCGCCGCCGCGACCATCAAACTCCGCCGAAACATGAGCACAGCACGACGCTGCCCCTCACTCTCACTGAACCGGCGCGGCGCGATATGCTGCTCATGTTGCTATACTGGGAAGTTTTCGGCTGACACATCGCTCACACACACACACGCGCGCGCGCGCGCCTGGAACTGTACTCGATGCACTGTAAAAGTGGGAGCTCCCTTTGCGTCGCGTTTCCTCTGCTCGCTTGATACACAACTTTGCAACGTATAACCCGCACGCCAAACACACACGACATCCGGTCCGGGTGGGATATGGAGTCATGTACACACACACACGACAGCAGTGTAGTATTGCGCGGCGGGAAGCGCGTAGGCGTGACGACACGCGTAAGCATTCCACCGAAAGAGCCGAAGCAAAGTTCACACGCGTCATCACGGAGTAGTGACACCCCGCAGACTTTTGAATGGTGTCCCGCCGGGCAACATCCGGCTCACCGCTGTGGTACGGGCCGGGCCCGCCCTGTGCCCGCCCTATGCATTACGTCACAGCGGCCGCAGCGCCCAGCTCCGCTGCTCCGCTAGCAGGGCGGCAGCGCGGCCTCTCCATACAAAACGCATCTGAATGCATGATGGCGGCGGGCAGCGCTCAATAACAGAGCGTGTATGCACGCCGTTGTCGGGACGGGCTGCCGCGTGGGAAAATGTCCGGCCGAGAGGAGCGAGTTTCAATTCTAGAATTTTCTGCCGTGAATTATTTTATCGATGTTTTTGAGACAGTCACAGCGACTGCTTTTTGAGATGGTTAGTAGTTAGAGTATTGTAATTTTTATTTTAAGAATGCCTATGAAATAGCTTTAATTTTTTAAATGAAAATTACGTGCACGTCTAAAATTTGCAGTTGATTCCCCTTTGGGCCCGTCAGTGCGTCAGTCCAAATTAAATAACTTTGGACTCTTGAGGCGCGGCGGGGACGGACTGGACTGAAGGTGGCGGCCGCCGCCGAGGCCACCACACCAGGCCGAGCCGGGCCGGGACGAGCCGAGCCGAGTCGAGCCGAACAGAGGGCGGGCACACCATCACACCGGCAAGGCAGGACACGGTAGGGCACGGTTGACTGGCCGGGCTGCCAGGGCTGGCAGGGCACTGCGGGCACGTAGGGAGGGGGAGCCCAGCTGACTCACTGCACTCACCTGCTGTGCGGTTGGAATGCCGGCTATGGGGGCGCGGCCGACGGCGGCGCCGCAGTCACATGTATCCCGTAATCCTGTTCTAGGGGCCGCCGGGGCCGGATGGGCACAGAAATCCGGTTGTTTGCTGTTACTGCCTCCTGCCGCTGTGTTCGCACTCTGCGTTTCCCGCGGCCACGGGGCGGGCGGGCCTCTAGGTGCAGGGCTCGGGCTGCAGGCTCGGGCCAGGTCCGGGACTAGTCCGGGACCAATGGCGACCAATGAGGACGGGGAGAAACTTTTACCACTTTGGCACGCGGACGTGCACGGTGGCTCTATCTACACACACGCACACGCACACACACACTGCTTACTATTTTCAGCACTTTTTCATCGCACTTTCTCGTCGACACTCACTGCTGTGCACTTCCGGCACAGTGGACACTATTTTATTTTATCTCTCGTCAAATTCCAGATGTTTTATTAGGCACTTGTGACGTTATGCAGCACTGAGTCGTAATCCACTTGCTCTCCCGGCGGTGCTCACGGGCACGCCGACGCGCAGTGTGCCGCAGTGTCCCGCAGGCCGCAGGCTCCGGTGTCGTCCCGCTGTCACGGCCGGTCCGGCGTCACTGCCGAATGCCGCGAGCTGGTCGACCGCACACGGCGACAGGCGGAGGACAGCGAGGCTGCAGCCGCGTCCCGCCGGGAATCAATTAGGACTCGGACGAGACGGGAACGGGACGGGGACGCTGCCGTTCCGAGTCAAGGTCAGCGCTGTGGCGGCTGCGGTGGCGGCGGCTGGCGGCGGACGCTGGGTCCGGTGTGTCGCGTGTCCCCGCGGCGCGCCGTCAGCTGACCGCCAAATCGCGCCCACTGACTCAATCACGGCGCCGAGCCGAGTCAGCCGAGCCGAGGTGAATGTCATTCGTCACACTGTCATCGGCAGGGCAGGGCAGCGCCGCTGGTGCACCGTTCTAGCCCGGGGCGGCGAGTACAGCAGTGCTGCACTGGCGCTGGTGCCGGAAACACTTGCAGTCACAGCGGCTCAAGTACCCACGTTTGCGCTGCTTTTACGTATTCCGTTCCGGTCGGGCACACCGCGGCAGAGCGTCAGGGGCCGGGCCGGGCCGGGCCGGCAGAGGGAAGGACTCGCTTCGCTCGCGTCGCGGTCCGATACGCTCGACGTGGCCGCGTCGTGGAGCTCGTGGGGGGCTGGGCTGGCGGCGGCGGCAGGGCGCGGTGCGGCGCGGCGGGGCGGCTGCCGGTGAGAGAGCGACGCGCACGCCTCGGCCGCTGGCGCGCTACTGCTCCACTCCCCGCCCGGCCCGGCCCGACACGAGTTCCGGCCGCCGCCGCTGCGCCCGCGACCGCCGCAGAGGGAGAGGGGCCGGAGCCGCGCCGGAGCCGTGCCGGAGCGGGGAGTGGGCGCAGCCAGCGCAGCGCACAGCGCACAGCGGACGGCGAGCGCACAGCCCACATCAGGTGCCCGTGGTGTGTCACTAGACTCCCTGCCTCTCCTGGTCTGGTGCCCGTCCGTTCGCAGACTCGGATCACCGTCCATTAAGTACGCCCGAAGCCCGAATTTCATACGCCGTCTCGGTTTACTGTGAAGTGGGAGCCCTGGGTGCGCCAAACATGAACCTGAACTTGAACTTGGTATCATAAACCATGAAATATTTTTTGGACTTACTTTTGACTTCCCCGACGGGTTGGGGTCGGAGCCGGAAGCAAACCGTCCTTGGCAACGGTTCTTGGTGCATTTCCTCCCTCGGAGACTTTGACTAGGAATCAATTTTTTTCAAAGGCCCCATCATTGGTTTGGACGGTACCTCACCGCACGGGTGTCGGCTCGACCGCCACAATTTCATTGCTTTAAAAAAAAAATTAAAGTTAAAAACAATTTTTTGGAGGTGACTACAGATAAACGCTATGCTGACGGGGCGGAAATCATTTATGATAAAGAATCCCCAAACGAATGCGATTTCCTGTCCGCGTGTGTGATGGATTAGCTAGCTGCTGTCAGCATATTCAGCATTCAGGTCTGCAGAGAGAGAGAGGGAAGTGTCACCTCCCCCCCGTAAAAGGCACAAATGACTTCATTAACCATTAACTAGCCACCAGTGGTCGAGTCAGGACGTGGTGGGGCGGCCAGGCGGCCAGCGACCAGCCCTCTCTGCGTGACAAGAAGGCGAGCAGCCTCGGCCTTAATTTTTCATATTCTTTTTTTCCGGGGAGTGGGCCAGAATACAGACCCCTAGAGCTATGACTTGACCCGAAACAAAAATCGCGCTAAAAAGTATGATAAATGGGAGAGTTTGTGTTTTCCTCCTCTACATTGTTCCGACTTTGTTCCATTTTGTGAAACGAAGGGATATTCCTTTTTTCCCCTTTTTTTCTTTCTTGTTTTTTTGGGGGGGAATTGTGGATTTAGGACAATGCTCCTTGTTCTCCTTCCTCCTCGTTCCTTCAGTCGTGGCTGCAGCAGACCAATTTTTCCAGCTCTCGGCGCAGAAAAATTGAACAGGTGTAGCCCGCGGCGCTATGTCTTCCCACCATGATGGCGCCCGCGTGCTGTTCCCCCACTTCTGGGGGCTGAGCCTTAAGTCGCTGCTCGTTCCCTGCCCTCTGTGTGTGTGTGTGGGCGTGTGCCTCCGTGCTCATATCCCGACTCACCGTGTGGGGAGCGCACATCAAAGCGAAATCTTTATTTGGCCACCTACCCCGCCTTGTCACCCCCCCCCCCCCCACACACACATACACACACATGCTCCACGCCCACGACACCCAAATCTGATGAGAATGTCACCCGCTCTGCTCTTCCTCCTTTATTTGTTAGCGCACATCGCAAAAGGGAAAGAGAATGACGACAGAGGGTTGGAGATTTTGATGGGGATGGGGGACGAGTGGAGCTTAAAAGCAGCACGTGTGTGCCGGTGGGCAGAGCTCAGGGCCGGGGGGACGACGGGGCAGGAAGGACACAAAAGTTCAAGGAAGGGCTGCCTGCTCCGAGCGGGAAGCGTCGTCGATCTCTTGGCAGTCTCTCTCGGGAAATGTTTATCCTCCACTCCAGGACGGAACACACGATGCGTGTGTCTCCTCGTTGTGCTGTCTTCTGTTTCTTTACCTGCACGCCGGGGGGCCGCCGGGGGCGGGGGCCGGGGCCGGGGCCGGGGGCAGAGGCCGGCCACCAGCACAAAAGGAGGTCCGTGTGCAGAAGAAGGATCGCTGGCAGGCAAAGCACACGCGGAGGGCAAATATTTGCCGGAAGACAGACGATCCGTCGTCGCCCTCAGCCTGGCCGTGGCGCGTGGCGTCTGGTCCCGCACCCGTGTTCGTGTTTCGTATACGAAATTCCCGCTCACAAAATTTCAGGGCCCATCACGACGAGTGCCAGCTGCGGTTCCATGTGTCGAACTATAATAAATCTCAATCTTACTCCCGATTATTGGCTGCGGAGTCAAGTGGGTGCGAAGCCATACAGACGCTCGACACGCCGCGAGGGTAAATAAATTAGGGCATGAAAATCAGGGGGGTGAGAGTGGAGTAAAAAGAATGGTGATTCATTACGAGCTAGTTTGGCATCCTGCCGTCCGCGGAAATTAGGGCGACGTGAACTCTTTTCCCGGCTCCGTCACCCCGCCGCCCGCCACCCAGCCCACCCCGACCGCTGCCGCTGCGGGCTAGCTGCCTTCCTGTTCTATTATTTACCTCACCATCCCAAGATGGACAACTTCTTTTCTTTTCCCCCGCCTCTCTCTCTCTCTCTCTCTCTCTCTCTCTCTCTCTCTCTCTCTCTCTCTCTCTCTCTCTCTCTCTCTCTCTCTTGCATCCATCCACACCCAGCTTCGGTCCCACTCTCCTCCTCTCCCCCCCCCCCTCCGTTCTAATTTCCACCCTGTTCCCGCCGTTCTGCGCCGCTGATTAGCTCAGCCCTTGTCACAAACCTAATCATCAGCCGAACCCACCCTCCGCAGCTCTCCTCCCCGGCACTACTTTTGTCCGGTTAGTGTGACTGATTTGTGCCCTTGAGTCCCTGAATTGGTTACCACCACTGCTGATCAATGTTGCTAATGTGCGCCCCAACATAACCCAACGTGCTCGTCTTAACGGAATCAACGCCCCGTTTTAACCGGTCGACTAAACACGATCCCGCTGGCGGCGCCGTCTCCTCATTCATTGTGTTCTCACCTCGTTCTCCTCTCTAATCCCCCAGTACTGCGGCCGCGGTAACGCCGCTACAGAGTAGTCCAAAATGTAATTGTCCTGGAGGGGGCTGCTGTCGCCACGGCTGCGGGGCTGCCGCTGCCAGCGAGCCGCCGACGCCGACGACGGCATTTAAAGGCCGCCATGAAAAGGCTCCGGCCCAGCCGCAAGACGACGTGCAAAGCCCGAGGCGAAGAGAGAGAAAGGGGGTGGGGGAGGGCCCGAGGAAGGCAGGGCAGGGTAGGCCGAGCAGCCCGTGGCAGCCAGACACCGTTTTCATATCGATACGATGCCCAGGGCTTTAGAGCAGACAAACTGTGCAAAAGAAAAACACAATTTCGTTTTTGGTAAACCTGTGAAAATTGGCCATGCCATGCTTCGAGCCTGGACTTTTTCTTCTTCTTAAATTAGTCCTGGGAAAATTTGTCCTATCGAACCCAATTCCATGAGTTTACTTACCATGGCCACAGCTGATACCGAGCGGCTCGGTTGTCCCGGCTGGAGGCTTCCGAGACTCTTTCTCTCTCTCTCTCTCTCTCTCTCTCTCTCTCTCTCTCTCTCTCTCTCTCTCTCTCTCTCTCTCTCTCTCTCTCTCTCTCTCTCTCTCTCTCTCTCTCTCTCTCTCTCTCTCTCTCTCTCTCTCTCTCTCTCTCTCTCTCGCGCCCCGGCCAGACCCGGCCAGCATGCCGAGGAGAGCGCCTGCCAACGCTGGGGTAGGCAGGCCAACGCGCACGGCTGTCCCGGGCGCTGCCGAGCTCCAGGTCTGCAGGAGCCCTCCACATAAGCCACCGGCACCGAACCGAGCTTGGCCGACTTCTGAGCTTTTGAAATGAGTGTTCCTAGTGCCCAAAAAATTTACAGGACAATTCTAAACTTTTGGTATTTGGAAATATTTGAATTTTTCGGGTAATCTGTCAAAACTCTCGCGGAAACAATGTCCGGAAAGCTACCTTTCCACCAATCGGTCCCCTGACATCGCAGCCGATCCCAAACCCCTGGCTGGCAGTGCATGATGACCCACTCAGGCTCCCCGTCCATCGGTCCCCTGTCCGCGCCGCGCTGTCTGCCTTTAATTAGGCGGATGCCCCATCAATCTCACTGGCTGCCAGCTCCGGCGGGGCCCCGGCGGCGCCATCGCGGTGGGACGAGCTGGCAGGCCTAAAGGCAGGGTATGGAATGTGCGGGCCGGAGGCGGGGCCGGAGGTCCGGAGGTGAGCCGTGGGGTGTAAAGGCTCCGTGCCTAGTACAGCCGAGCATTCCCTCTCGAGTGCAGGCGCCACCACTTGGCGCCATCACTATAGGCGCCATCACTATAGGCGCCACCCTGCCCTGGCATCGGCCGTGCCCCGCACCGTCCATCGCAGCGCTACACGCACTTAGCGCTGACGCGGGCTGTTTGCAGAACTCAGCGCCGGGGACGAGCGCTGGGGGCCGGAGCCCACTGCCAATGCCGGCGCCCGCATCGGATACATCGGATTGGAAGGCAGCACACTTGCGTGGGTCTAGGCTGGGTCCGGGGGAGCCTTGCTGTGCTGCTGCTGCTGCTGCTGCTGCTGTGAGTACGCAGCATTGCCGATGCGCGAGCCGGGCAGAGCGTGGTCGAGTGATGGCAGGGTGGGTCAGTGGAGAGGGTGAGAGAGCGAGAGAGAGAGAGAGAGAGAGAGAGGAGAGGGGAGGGGAGGGGGAAGAGAGAGCTTTGGCGCGGCGAGATAACACAAGCACAAGGCGAAGGCTCGGTTGGTTGGCCGCACGATGTCTATCGTCCGGCCACGAGAGAACAGGCCGCCCTAGCGCCCTAATATAGGCTTCCGATCTCTGCGGGGGGTCTGGGCCCAACACCCACACAACTCGGTATGCCGGATTAGGTCGGCGCCGGGGCCTGTGGAGTCAACGGGGGGCTGCGTGCGGGCTGGGCTCGGTTGGGGAGCTGGGATCCAGCGGGGATGCGGCGGCAACTGAGAACTGAGACCTTGCAGCAGAGATAGGGGATGGGAATTTCAGCACACAAGGAGTGGCATACTTTTCCACAGCCTGGCCTGTAAGACCGGAAGAGCTCTGAACGCATCGCGCACAGCTCAGCAGCCCCTGGTGATTCTTCAAAAGGAGACGGAGACAGTTTGACCAACGCAGCAGCAGCAGAGAGAGAGAGCGGAAGGGAGCGAGAAAGAGAGAGAAAGAGAGAGAGAGAGAAAGAGAGAGAGAGAGAGAGAGAGAGAGAGAGAGAGAGAGAGAGAGAGAGAGAGAGAGAGAGAGAGAGAGAGAGAGAGAGAGAGAGAGAGAGAGAGAGAGAGAGAGAGAGAGAGAAAGAGAATTGCGCTTCGGATTTTCCCCTTCCTTTTCTCCTTTTTTCAAACAGCGGCCGGCCCTCTTTGGCCTCATCAGCGAGCGTCACGGCGGCCCGGCGTAGTCCGGCGCAGCCCGCATGACCGTTCATGGGGAATGAGGGGCGGCCAGGAATAAAGAGATGTGGAAACGAAGCGTTTCACCGCGGACCGAGCAGCGACTGGACGAGATGTCAATGAGCACGGACTGCTCGTGGCTGGCTTTTAACCCCCCCCCCCCCCCCTAAAAAAAAAAAAAAAAAAAAGAGAGACAAAAACTTGTTAAACAAATTCTTGGTTGGCCAATTAGTTCAGGTTGCCAAATATTTAGCAAGTGATCCCAAGTGGCTAAATATTTCCACCTGTTTTTTAAACAAAACAAAAACGATAGGAGCTGAAAAGGTTTTTTTATTTTATTTTGGCGTGTACCCGAGAGCAGCGCCAGCACCAGTGAGTGGTGCTTGATAGCACGGAAGGTTCCACGGTTATGTTGTGAGCGCGGAAGGGAGCGAAATTGGTGCAGGATTTCACCACACACAGACGCCACACACGCTCGTGCGCTAATACCGAATGCACAGCGGGCGGGTCGTGTGGGTAAGGCGTGCCCCGGCCGCACTATGGGGTTGGGGGAGGGTGCGCGTGGCCGGCACGTGGCCGGCGCGTGGCACGGTATGACGGAGCACACCGAGGTCGGCCCCGTCGTCTGCAGCGCGCGGAGGGCGTGGCATAGTGGCACGCTGAGCGAGTGGCATAGCGGGTTTTCATGTTGCTATCAAGAGGTCGCGGGCCTGGCTGGATACTGTAACGGTGCTGCTGCTGCTGCCACAACCACTGGCCCCTTCGTGCAGCGGGCGACAAGTGAAACACGGGGAGGGGTAGGGGTATTCTGGTCGGACAGGAGAGGCTGCTGCCCTGGTGACTCGTGGTTCGCGGTCCTTTCGCGGTGCGGAGCGCCTGTGATCGGGAGGTTAGGCAGCCCCGCACATCATCTGTGCTCGGCGGGACTGCATACCTTCCAGGCGGCCTCAGCAGTCGCATCGCGCCGCTGCCCTCTGGGCCTATGGGTGTTACCAGTCCGCCGTGTGTGAGGAAGAGAGTGCACACGTACCGGAGGGGCGGGGTGGCGGCGGTGGCGGCGGTGGCGGCGGCGGCGGCGGCGGCGGCGCAGACCCATTCAGCAACAGCGCGGAAAGTTGGCCGGCTCGCCGCCGCCGCGCGAGTGTAAGAAGCTTAGCAGCGAATGGAGAGGAGCGCTAAGTTTTGCAGGTTCGGCCTCTTTTCCGCCGGAGCGCAAAAGAGGCGGAAGGGGAGGAAAACCCCGGTCTGGGCTGGTTAAAGACAGGGCAGTCGGGGGTGCGAGTCCCGGGGGTGAGTCCCAGGGGTGAGTCCCGGGGGTGGGTCCCGGGGGTGAGTCCCGGGGGTGAGTCTCGGGGGTGGGTCTCGGGGGTGCATCCTCACGGCCTGTCCGTGATCCCACCAGCGGGGACAACATGACGGACCACCGGACCACCAATTCCTCTGTGCTGTGGTGTCTGCGGTGGACTGGTGGACACGCCGGTGTGGGGCAGTGACATGTCCGCTCGCAAGCGCTCTGCAGAAACACACAGACAGACGTGCGCCGGGCCGGGAGGGAGAGAGAGAGCATGCGGAAAAATGTGGGTTCCGGAGCGTGATGCCCGTGAGCCCCGGGAGGCCCACCGCGGCCTGACGTAAATGAGGATCCGAGCCGGACTTTTAATTGGAACGCGGCGAGGCGCGCGGCGAGGCGCGCAGCGACAGACATTAGACGGCCGCCGAAATATAAATCAGTGTAACTGTGCTAGGAGCGGGTGGGTGTGGCCGTGCCGAGGCGGGGCCGAGGCAGTTGTACTGCCGGGCGGCGTCTGGCTTGTTTTGGCCGTGCATTTTGTTATTTCTGCGTCTGGGTCCTCTGTTACTTCTGCTGCGTTGTTGAGGTTTACTCTGCCCGGAGTCGCCCTCTTTCTCCTTTCGGTTTGTTTCGTTTTGCGGCGGAAGGTTTTTTCTTTCTCTTTCTCTTCCTCCCCACGCCCTCGTGAAGGCCGGCCTAGCAAGCAGCTCTCGCCCACTTTGGCGCCTGAGTGGATGGCAGGGCTATAATGTTGTGCTAAGACCAGAGCTGGGCTAACGTTTGATAGTCCCACGAGTGTCCAGTTTTTATCAGAATCGTTCACAAAAGTATTTCGTTACATGTTTCATTTCTAGAGAGCAAGCAAAAAAAAAAAAGTTTAAACTAAGACCAAACAAAAAAAAATGTATGTGGCAAGCTGTTTTCGACACTAACTTCATAGCCCACTTCTCTCCCGCCACTAACTGGGTCCCCTTCCCCACCAAAGTTCCGCGATGAGGTCTTTCATCATCCTGCGGACTTTGGCCTTCAGCGAGTGAGTGTGAGTACGCGTTCCTCCATTTTCAGTTTTTTTTCACCCCGTCCGCGTTTCCCCGGTCGTTTCCTATGTCCGCCATGGCCTCCAGCACAGCGAGCCACGTCATCAAATCGTGTCCTCCTCCCTCCCACGCGTTGATCCCTCCTCTCTCTCTCTCTCTCTCTCTCTCTCTCTCTCTCTGTCTCTCCGCATATGCGTCCCTTCCTTGAAAACGTCCTGCCTGTTGGAGCCCAAATCTTGACATTTGCATGCATCCGGGGACCAGAGAGGACCGGCCTAGCCCCATCCAGGCGTGGCGCTCACTCAGGGCTGGGCAGGCAGCGCGCCGCCTCCGCTGTGCTGCGGGCTGGCCTACCCTGCCGGGCGCTCTCCGGGCCTCTCCCCCGATTACAAAGATTAGATATCGGTACTTTCGCTGTGGGCCATCAACCCGACGTAGAAAAACAACGACTGCACCATCTAATATACTCGTGGGGGGGGGGGGCGGGGCGTACGCACACGCGTTTAGAAACGTTACTGCGACGAAAATAAATGACGTAGACCTTTGCCGCAGCCGAGCCAAACCACTGCACGGAGATTAAGTATTAATCACCGCCCCGACACGCACGCAGAAACGCAAAACACGAAACTGCCGCACCTTTGTCCAGTGCACCTCACAGCTAGACACGCCGCGGCCTGGGAGAGGAGGCCGGCGAGGCGGAGGGGCGGACCGTGGGGCGGACCGTGGGGCACAGCGGAGCTACCCTGCCGTCTCCGGCCAGCGGTGTCGGTGACTTGCTGGTATGAAAACAATGCGTGCGCCCTGACGTTGACACGCGGCATTGTGCACCGGTCAGAAAGCACGGCCGCGGATCATGACCCGAACACTATATTTCATTGCACTTGATTTTCTCCGCTGGACAATTACGTTCTCTTGAATTATTTGTTACACACTGAAAAATGTTTTCTTCGATCAGGGCAAGACTGACCTTGAAAAGTCTAGTCTTGAACTTATCAAGGTAACTGACATTGATCCAAGCTGCTTTGAATCTTCCTGCAAGACTATTGACCTGAGTGAAGTCTATTAACCTTGTTAAGTTCAAGGCTAAGACTACGTTTTTCTGGGTGTATGAGCTCGGCCCGGGATACTGACCGTACTGTCATCCCGAGGCCGGCCGGCCAGCCGGCCAACATCGCTTTCCACTCAGCTCTTCCTTAGCAATGGTGTGAATGCTGTGCTGTCTGCCGCTGCCGCTGCCGCTGCCGCTGCCGCTGCCGCTGCCGCTGCCGCTGCCGCTGCCGCTGCCGCTGCCGCTGCCGCTGCCGCTGCCGCTGCCGCTGCCGCTGCCGCTGCCGCTGCCGCCGCCTCCGCCGCTGCCGCTGCCGCTGCCGCCGCCGCTGCCGCTGCCGCTGCCGCTGCCGCTGCCGCTGCCGCTGCCGCTGCCGCTGCCGCTGCCGCTGCCGCTGCCGCTGCCGCTGCCGCTGCCGCTGCCGCTGCCGCTGCCGCTGCCGCTGCCGCCGCCTCCGCCGCTGCCGCCCGCCGTCAGCTTCGTCTCATCTCATCTCCGGCGGCAGCGTGACAGCCCCCGCCGAGGCCCTGCAATGGTTTATTCAGTGGCGTCGCCATTAGTCCCCGCAGCCGGAGCCGAGGCGGAGGCCGAGTCTGAGCAGCCGCGGGCCACACAGCGACACCAGAGGCTGCTTTAGCTAGTCGAAAACGCGACTGCAGTCGCAAAACACTGCCGAAGAGGGACGCGAGCCCATGTCGCACTTGTTTGCCTCGTTCCTGGGATCATTATTCAGCGACGAGAGTCGTGACTCGTGACGGCCGCGTAGCGACGCCGTTAGCGCACTGCCATAAAGTGCAGCGCGGCTGCAACTCCACGACCACCACCCTCTCTCTCCCCAGTGCAACCCTTCCCTGCTGCCGCTATGTGCCGCCCCCGGCGGCGGCCGCTTAGACCGTCAACTTGTAACGAGGCATTATTGGGCATATCGAGTGTATCAGAAAGAGATTGTGCCCGGCCGGCCCTGCCTCTCTGACAAGTTCCTTGTCGTCTGCCTCCCCGAACTACCCGCCGCCGCTCCCGCCGCTGCCTTGGCCTGCTGCGCTGAAACTCGGAGCGGTGCAGCGCCATAAACTGAATCCATAAACCCCCGGGCTTGGCCTGGCCTGGCCTCGGGTGACGCGCTCGTGTGCAGCTCGGCAAGGACGCGCCTGCAGCGCCTGCAGCGGCCGTAAGCGCCTGGTCTGGCAGGGAGGTCAGGCGACAGCGGGGAGGGATTTTCGTCTCATCCCAGTGTGGCCATTCCAAGATACAACGTTTAGGAGAACCGAGGCCAAACAGTTTGACGCTTGCCCTGATGCGACGGAGCTGGTGAAATCTCTAAAACTGTAGAAAAGTAAAATTTGTCAATTTTTCTCTTTAAAAAAAATAGTGCCAGCTCAAAAATAAAACAGAGCAAGAAGCGGCGGAGGCACGGTCAATCAGCGAGGGGCGTTGGGAATAGAGGCTGCTAAAGATGAAAGAGGAGAGATAAGAGCGTGTCGCGGGGGGCTGAAATGAGATAACGGAAAGAGGTGAAATTTCAGAAGCGGAGATATATATATATCAGGAAGAATGACGATGAAAAGAGAAGAATATGAGACGAGAGCCCTTGGAGAGGCAGCGCTGAAAACGACGCGCCACGTCGCGATGATGGCGCACAAAACGTGCAACAGCAGCCCCGGCAGCTCCGGCCTGCCTGGTTCCGGAGCGGTCCGGACGGCCCCAGCGGCTCCCGGCGCCGCGGGACAAGAGAGAGATTGATGTGATTTCACGCGGTCGAGGCGAGGCTCCCCCACGAGCCCCCCCGCGAGGCCTCCCGCGAAGTCCCCCGCGAGGCCCATAGGTCCCGGGGAGGATAGGGGTGAGATTCGGAGGATAACGCTGCGCTGAAAAACAATATATCGTCAAACGTTTCTGCCTCAATCAGCGCACATGAGAACTTTAGAAAATTCAATCCTCTTTCTTTTCAAGCAAAAATCTTCCTGCCAGATTATTGCATTATTAACGCAGCTGTATTGTGGGTGAGAACCTTATCCTGTTGGCTGCTTGACTAACACTATTTACAGTGGAAACTCTAAGAGATTATTCTCATGACCCCCGAGGGGTGGTCCTGGCCTGTTTCACTCACACACACACACGCGCGCGCGCGCGCGGCAGCAAATTCTCCTCCTCGTTTTAATATGTTTGCGGTCCTTGCATCCGGCTTTGCCTGGCAACATTTGACCTGAACAAGCCGGTGCACAGAGCGGTAGAGAGCCACAACCAACAGCACAGCAGGCACCCCGTTAAGCTCCGCCCCCTCCCTCCACGCCAAACACCGCATTCGCGTCGCTTGAGAGCGGGGAGAACGCCTGGTGGGTAGGCAACACGAGGGCATTGGTGTGTGTCACGAGATTATGTTGCCTACCTACCCAGGCGCTCGACCACACGCGGAACAAAACACACACGAAAGAGCATACATTCCAAAGAAAGACATGTTTTTATTTTGTATTCCTCCGTAGCTCCGCTAAACGTCGAAAGAACGTAGGCCAAGACTCTCGAAAAGTTGTGGCGCGATGATAGAACGTCCACAGAGAAACGATTTGTCTTTCGCTGAGCTCTGAGCTGTTTGACGTCAGGGATGATCGATCAAAGTCGCTCACTTCGAATGAACTTTCACCCACCTCATTACGAAAAGAAAGTGCGATCGGGTTCCTGTGACGCGAACACCAACAATAAGACTCGAGGAAAACACCAAAGCGGCCAGAACAAAAATGACAGGGATGTTTTTTTTTTTTTCCGGGCGCCCCTACCCCTGTGGTTCCCCTGCCTCTGCTGTGTAGTCGTCCCTATATCATTCCGCCATCTTGAGTTTTAATTACTTCATATATGGGAGCGGACGGGCGCAGCTAGCCTCGCCCGAGTCCCGGGCGTCCGGGCCGAGGGTGCGGGCGGTGCGGGCGGGGGGAGCAAAGCAGGGCACCGGCCAGCCCCGCCCCCGCGGGTACGGAGCTGACCGAGCTCAAGAGGCTTGAGGGGGTGAGAGTGAGGCACGAGAGAAACGAGAGACCGGCGGTGCGAGTGGCGGTTTGGCGTGATGGCTGCAAGGGGATGGGGGAGGTACAGAGCCAATGTCTGCGAGCATCTGCACAGTGTGCGAGCGAAGGGGTGAAAATCTCTCTCGTGAACTCTCTATATCTCTCTCCCCTACCCCCACGGCCTGAGCGACGTGAGGGAAAAGGAACTCTATTGGGAGGGGCCCCCTTATACCAGTCGAGGAGTTTCAGCTTTGAACAAAGACTCGGGCACATAAAGTTGGAAAGTTTCACCGCCTCATCGCTCTTTTTTTTTCCTTTGCATTGCATACAACTAGTCTACATGGGCCGTCAAGACCTGGAGTGGAAATGAATCTTCCCACCCGCCCGGGCTGGAAGTGGCATGGCCATAAAGCCCCAGTGCTGACTGTCGGACATATATTCGCGCCCAACACAACTCTTGTTTAACTACTTTCTCAGACAAATATGGCCAACGCAACGAAACTAATTTTCACGTTCCCCGGATTACCTCACGAATGTGTGCGCTTTGCTCACAAACCCGCAGGGGTAAAAATCCATTAAGGCCGCGTATCGCCGCATCGGCTGCCCCCAACGAGGACCTCCTCCCCGCCCCTCCCCTCTCCGCCCCTCCCCTCCCCTCCGTCTCCGCCGGTCTCCGCCCCAGCTCGGCCCTGACAGCAGCGCCAACCGACTCCCCGCACATGGCAGGGACTCATAAGTTGATTAAAAACTGTGCAGCAGGGTCTTTGCGTTGGCAACACGCTCATCCTTATGCAGGAGCCCCCTCCCCTCCCCCTCCCCCTGACCCGCACCCCATGAAGCTTGTTCGCAAGAAACCCTATACGCCCCGGACCGCCCTGGCCGAGGCGCTGGCCTACCCCTACTCCCGTGACACTTACCGCCACCCTTCCCCTCCTCCCAGCGTCCGTTCGTAATTTCCGGTCGTCATCCGCGATATACTAGTCCCGTTTCTTTTAACTCGGCCCGTATATCTGTGACCTTTATTGAGTAGTGCCTCTGCTCGCGTCACTGGAAAATCCCCCTCCCTCCCCAAGGTCCAAATCCTGTTGTCTCGCCGCCCCCAGGCGGGGTGTCAGACTTCCGCCAGACTCCGGCAGTGCGAGGGCAGGGCAGGGCGGGGCGTGGCGGGGCGCGGCGGGGCGCGGCGGGGCGCGGCGGGTACTAAGCCAGTTGGTCGAGCGGTTGCCCTGGAATGGAGCTGGAGCGAGCAGTCATAAGTCAATTAGTGTACGATTCCGTTCCGAGACAGGGGTGGGAATGGTGGGTACCCGGGCGAGTACCCTACGAAAGTGGCACACGGAACGAATTCGCTTTCTTCGAGGCTAGAGTACCGTATAACGCAATGAAGAATATTTCTTCGTTTCACGCTGGAAAAATGGAGTGGTGGGAGGACATTCTAGGCTAGGAATCCACTTTTCGTGGCCGTGGTGGCGCAGCTTGAGGGGGCCGGCGGCGAGGGCGAGGCGGGTAGAGGGCGGCGCCTTCAGGGTGCAAGGCTCGCTGCGCTGCGCTTCTCCCGGCGTATTTCGACCACAACATCTCATCTTCGGACCGATGCGATGTGGCTGTTGCGGTCCGCCGGAGCCGACCCTTCCTGGCTGTCCCTCCAGTGCCCTGCGGTGCCCTGCGGTGCCCTCCTGGCACACAAAGCGCCCTTCGGCGGGGCGGGGTGAGGGTGCGAAGCGTGCCGAGCGTGGGGGAGAGAGATAGAGTACGCCGTGACACTGCAGGCCGGGGGCCACGGGAGGGCACAGGCCCTGCAAGTTTGGCGAAAACGGCCGCGGGGCGAGAGGGGGGAAGACATGCGATATGGCCGCTACTTCATGAATGTGTGCGCGCGTCCGGCAGGGGAGCGCCACGCCCGGACACGACACGCCCCCCCCCCCCCCTCTCTCTCTCTCTCTCTCTCTCTCTCTCTCTCTCTCTCTCTCTCTCTCTCTCTCTCTCTCTCTCTCTCTCTCTCTCTCTCTCTCTCTCTCTCTCTCTCTCTCTCTCTCTCTCTCTCTCCGCATGCCTCCCACTTTGACGTACAATTTTCCACGGCCTTTCCAGGGTGCACTGCCAACAGCAAAAGGCCGCGGTGGCGGCGGCAGATAGGGCGGCCGCGAGGTTGGTGACGAAGAGGGCCACGAAACCCGGCGCCCTTTTTGGGGCAGCGGCGGCAGCAGTAGGACCCATGCCATAAAACTTTATTCGAATCTATCGTCGTGTTATTCAGTTGAGCTTTACGCGTCGCCCTCCTACGGCTATGTAGTATGCAGTAGGACGAGAGGCATCAAAGGGCGGTTGTGTCCCTCTCCCTTCCTCTTTTACTCCCTCGCTATCTCTCTCTTTCTCTCGCTTGCTCTCAATCTCGTGGGTGGGGTGGGGGGATGCAACAACTGGAACACTGACTTTGACTATATACGGCCGCATATACGACCCCTCCGGCAAACTTTCCCGACCCTCTTCCTCCAATTCGATGGACTTGTTTCTGTGCGTGGATCTGCAGAGGAGCGGCGAAGGCGCCACCTCGCGAGATTAGTGGGCCAAAGGAGTGTCGCGTCCTTGCTAAATAAGAAACAGTAGGAACTTAGAGCAACGATTGAAATTCGCAATGATTCACATGTTCGTCCTTGCGAATTGGCGCCTGCCGATGTCCAGTGGGCACGAGAGGGAAGGGGTGGAGGTGGAGGGATTGCAGAGGGCGCAGGCGGCGCGGGGATCGGGGGAATGGAGGCGGCGGCAGTAAAATGCGTTTCCCAATGACCCTCGCTGCTCCTAGTGTGACCCCCGCCCGGCCCCGCCAGGCCCGCCGGCTATCTGCTGGCCGCAATCTCGCTTCCCTTTCTACCCTTTCCGGCGCCCTCCAAATCCAGCCGAGCCGAGCCGAGCCGAGCCGCGGGTGAGCCGAGCTACCGACCGTGGCGGGCTCCTGGCGGGGCAGGAGCCGAGCCCCCGAGCCCTGGTCCGGCCACTGCAGCGCCATGACACGCTCACACGGTGCGGTACGCCCGCTGTAAACCCCTGGCAGGGTGAGAGGTCAGACAAGACAAGCCGTTTTCTGCTTTCAGAATTTCGGCGCAGGCCAGAAACAATTTGGCTGGGGCTTTAACCGACTACGTGTATTCCATACGTACTGCGAAGGAGTTAATGTATTTGCTGCGGACGCTGACAGCGATGACGGAGAACCAGATGGCCCAAACGATAGCCCTTACCAAACAATTTCGTATTTGTTTCTTAGACATGTTTGAGATTTATGTATTTTAGGCTGGAGTGCGGCACTGAATGCTGACTTCCTCGCCAACAGCACGTACGGAACTAATGCATTTCTGCGGTCGACGACGCATATTGCGCATCATGGCAACAAAGTAGTTTTTGTTTTGGTTTGTTTTCAATTCCGGAAGCAGCCGAAAAAAGGGACAAACTGCGCTGCCAATGTACATGTGCAACAGTTCCGTTGAAAATTCTCAAATTTTCATCGGTGTCGACAAGTTTATTAACATGAACGGAGGCCCAATTTTCCCTAAAAATTCCCCAGCAATTAACCAGCCAAAAACAAGTTCCCCTTTCTTGTTTTGCCGAAACATCACAATTTCACCATCAGCTGCTGCGATACTTTTGATCTCCCTCTTTTTCGTCGTTTCTCTCGGCGGTACAAGTGTGACTGTTTGACAACGACGGCGACTGCACGCAATCCGCAGCTTTGTGTTCGTTCATCATTAGGAGTTAACAAACTCTCTTTCGCTCTCTTGGAAAAGCCGGTACGGTGCACTGGCACTGGCCGCTGCAGTGCGCCCCAACGCAGCACAGGCAACGGCAGCCAGCGGCTCCACCCGATCGAACCCGCACCCATACATTCGCAGGTACACTCGCACGCACGCACGTTGTGGGCGGGCGGCGGCCGCGCCGATATTTCTGCGCAATTTCCCCCGATCAAAGTGAATTACGGCTTTCTTTGTGTCCCCGCGGCGCACGCATGGGCGGCGCCGGAGGAAGGTGAAGGTCGTCGTCGTGGAGGACGCGGGCGAGGAGGTAGGTGCAGTAGGCGCAGTAGGCGCAGTAGGCGCAGTAGGCGCAGTAGGCGCAGGAGGTTTGTAACCCGGCGTACTCTTCCCTCGGTGCGCCGTCCGCACTCACAAAAAGTACTCGCCCGCCGCTTCCTCCCCCGTTTATTGCCGTATTAAGGCTCCCGAGGCGCTCCCGAGTGCCGTTGTGCCGTGCATCATGCATCATCTGAGGCCACGCGCCATGCTGAGATGTCGGCCCGAGATTTTGGCACGCGAATACGCTCCGGCGGGACAGTATGGAGATGGTCTAGGCCCGTCGGGTCCGTCTCCGTCCGGGCGCAAAAACGGGGAGCACAGCATGTGGATGTCCCCCGGAACGAGGGCATTCACAGTGTGCGGCGGCGCGGCCCACGGCTGCTTCCGATTTGATGCGATTTGCCGGTAATGCTAATGCCGGCCAAGCAATTCTGGTCAGTCTCTAGGGAGAACGAACGAGCGCGGGCTGCGAGGGCTGCGAGGGCTGCGAGGGCTGCGAGGGCTGCGAGGGCTGCGCGGGCTGCGAGGGCTGCGAGGGCTGCGAGGGCTGCGCGGGCTGCGCGGGCTGCGAGGGCTGCGAGGGCTGCGAGGGCTGCGTGGGCTGCGAGGGCTGCGAGGGCTGCGTGGGCTGCGAGGGCTGCGAGGGCTGAGAGGGCTGCGAGGGCTGCGAGGGCTGCGAGGGCTGCGAGGGCTGCGAGGGCTGCGCGGGCTGCGAGGGCTGCGAGGGCTGCGAGGGCTGCGAGGGCTGCGAGGGCTGCGAGGGCTGCGAGGGCTGCGAGGGCTGCGCGGGCTGAGAGGGCTGCGAGGGCTGCGAGGGCTGCGAGGGCTGCGAGGGCTGCGAGGGCTGCGCGGGCTGAGAGGGCTGCGAGGGCTGCGAGGGCTGCGAGGGCTGCGAGGGCTGCGAGGGCTGCGAGGGCTGCGAGGGCTGCGAGGGCTGCGAGGGCTGCGAGGGCTGCGAGGGCTGCGAGGGCTGCGAGGGCGAACTCTCCGCACTGATCAGCCTGAGTGGAGACGACTGTGGCATGAAGGAGTCGGGGATGAGAAAGGGTTATGGGATGGGGTCGGAACGAGGCCAGTCCAGAGGCCACTGAGGGGAGGAAGAGGGGAGGGGGACATGAGGCTGATACCGAACGAGACAAAGCGGGGCGGGGCGGAGCGGGACGGCCTCCGTTATGGACTGTGAGAGCGGTGCGGCCCCGCCCAGCCCAGCCCAGGTGAGGCCGAGCGGAAAGGGCCGTTCTGTATCAACAGGGCGACAAGACGAACGGCGGAGTTTCGCGCCACTTTCCCGATCCGTCTGGCATAACAGCTGTACTTGGCCGCACACCCTGCGGCGCGGCTTTGGAGCTCGGGGACTCGGAGCATAGTCCGTGCCGGAACAGCGGCGCAATGGATTTACTCACACTAAACTGTGTGCGGACCCGGTGCGGAAACGATCCTTCCAGCCTCCCCGGCCCAGCCCGGCCCCCGGCGGCCCGAGGCTCCGACTCCAGAAACATGAACCATAACTCTCTCCCGGCCCCGGCCGGCCGTAAAGCCACTCCCGGGCCCCCGGACCCGGGGTGGGCCGGAGCTCAAGTGGCGGCTGCTAGTGTGCCGCGCGGTGTCAATGGTTACTTTCGGATTTGACCCCGGCCCGGGACCCGGCCCGGTGTCACGCCACGGCCTACACTAGCTCCTACAGGGGTGTAACAGCGCCGTACAGAAATGGAGTCACCACCAGCAACACATCCAACGCCGAGCTCGGCCGTGACGGACGACGCCGCGCTGGGTAGGCACCCTATCCGACGCCCTGTACCGCGGGCTGGCCTACTCTCCGACCCACAGGGGCTCCGGCCCCGGCTGCCACTGTTGCTTAGGGGGTGGTGGGAGGGAAGGGCGCCGTGTTGGATTCGCGGGGCCGAGGTAGGTTATATGCACTACAAAAGGACGGGGCCCTGCTGGGCCGTGTCGAGCTGTCAATACGCAATTCGTGTTCACGCGCGAAAACAATCACAATAATATGCAAAGTATTAAATTCTCAGCCCTCCCCCCTCCCCCTAAAAAATTACGTGCTACCTCTGGGATAGTGTTTTCGCAGAGGCGTCCATACACGTGACTTTTGACACAGTCGTGCCTTCACAAAAATTGGTGAATACGATCACACGTCTGACCAAAAGTCGACCGTACTTTTGAGTCGTGTTGGCTTCATAGTCGAATTTTTTTTTTGTCGGTCTGAAAGTGAAATTGTATTTGAGGAGCACCACACAATGCCATCCGCGAGCGTAGGTGTTCCTATTCATGCCCATAAACCCCGCCGTGCTGGTGGCGGGTGGCCGCGCGCACTGACCAGGATTCAAGACTCAAGATTCAAAGATATTTTATTGCCGTGTAGTTTTTACATTGGAGGCGGTGCCGTCGGAGTGACCGCGTGACCAGTGGCGTGCGCTGCGAGGCCCCGGCGGCCAGCGGGGCGAGGAGGTAAGCCTGTCGGGCTGCCGGGCTGACTGCCGGGCTGACTGCCGGGCTGACTGCCGGGCTGACTGCCGGGCACTACAGGCACGCCGTGTGCGCTGGCCGCTGGCCGCTGGCCGCCGGCCCAACAGCCGGACCCCGGCCACGGCGCGGCCGGCCACCGCCAGAGCCACTCACTCACTGCAGCAGCTACGTAGGAAGCAGGTGACCACTCCAAGAGGAATGCAAACGTGCCGTAGTAGTAGTAGTAGTAGAGATTTCGGAGAGAAAATCGTAAAAAGTCGTCTTGGTAATCCTCGTCCTCAGTTTCTCACACCTTATTTACGGCTGCAGCAGCGAGCTAGCTAGCGCGCGCTCCTCGCTGCGAGGCGACTGCCGTCATACTCTTCGTCCTGGTTGTACGGCGACTCAGGACAAAGGCACCGCGCCAAGAGCATCAATTACAAAAACATGCTGCGACCGAGTCCGCCATGGCCATGGCCACCGGCGTTCCGATTCCATCCATTCATAATCACTTGACACACAGCCCAGTAAGCACACACTAACACATCTGACCCGAGGCGCAGGGCGGGCCGGCGGGGCGGGGCGGGGCGGGGCGGTGGTCTAAATTTACTGACGGAGACTTCTATACTCGCTCTACCCGCGCGGCGCCTCCGCGGCACCCCGATAAAATTAACCCGCAATGTCATGGCAAGAAGCGGGATATAAAAATAAAAATGGTGAAAACGCGGGGGGGGGGGGGGCGTTTTCGGGTCGGATGGACTGGGCCTGTGTGATACATCGTCGCGTCGTAAAGAACGAACGAGGGGGAGTGGACTCGCTTCCATGCAACCGCGAGCGATGATCGGTCAGTTGGCCGCCCTGCTGCCCACGACTGTGGCCGGCGCCACGCTGCAGGATCAGCGAGCAGACAGCCCCCGCTGTGACGCCTCAGATATATTATTTTGCGTCACAGCGACGCGAGAGAAAGTACTGTGTAATGGCATTCCGCGACCGAAAATAGGGGCGCGGCGTTCCTTTCTCTCTTTCTATTTCAAACTCGATGAGCGGCCGCTGCCCGCTCCCCGGGGCTTAGTGTTGGAAGGCGGCGTCCATCAGGAACGGCCGGAATTTTCTCCGAGCTGCTAAAGCAAACGGTGACGCCGAGCGCCTGCGAATCCTAGGGTAGGCCAGCCCGCAGGACACGCGTGCAATGCACAAGGCGGGATTGCCTACCCACCAGGCGCCATGTTTAGCCAACAAATTAGGTTTGCACATGCCGCAGTGCTGTCATGGGCGCACTTTAGAGAAGAGACAGGGAGGAATGGTGGCAGTGCGGAAGAAGGATTCGTAGATGCCTCATTAGCTTAATGACACGCCGAGATAATACGGCTCGGCCGACGCTTCCCCTTCCTCCTTATGCTACGAGAGCCGGCCACAGCCGGACCGGCGGGGATGGGGGCGACAGAGCGGCGAAGCGCGAAGCGGGCGAAGAAGGCGAAGAAGGCGAAGCGGGCGAAGAAGGTGAAGCGGGCGAAGCGGGCGAAGCAGGCGAGCGTGTCCGCGATCACGCAGCGGCGAGGGCGGCGCCGGTTAGCGTGCGGCCGGCCAGCGGCCAACGGGGGACACGAGGCGGGTAGCGGCCGGGCCGAGGGATGATGGTCCGGAGCTGCGGAGCTGCGGAGCCGAGCGGACACGTGCACATGGGGAGGCCGTCGGCTACCGGCTCGAGTGCAGACTGAGAGGGGAAAGTTTAATGTCTGCTGGCGGTGCCACACACACGCACACACACACACACACACTCGGCGCCGTCGGACGCCGCCGTCGACACGCGCTCATAAACACGTTCGAGTACGCCGTCGTCGTGGTGCCTGCCGGGTTGCCGGGCTGCGCCCCGAGTGGCCGGTGGCGGCAGGGGCAGGGCGGCAGGGGCAGCGGTCAGTCTGGCACTATGACAAGGCCGAAGCAAGGCAGCGCCCAGGAATCCGTCAGATGCCAAGAATGCCACGGGGCGCGTCGGCACAGGTGATCGCGGCTGCGTGAGACCCCCCCCCCCCCCCCCGGCCCGCCCCCGGCCGCCCCCGCTGCCGATGACCGTGTCCTACTCGCTGGCCCTGTCCCTCAAGTGTGACCTCGGCCCTCGACGTCGCGACACTGCCCCCGCCCGCCCCCGCCCGCCCCCGCCTCCTGCCGGGCTACACGCCACACCGGTCGGAAGAGAAGAGGCAGGCGACCCCGGGGCCCGGGGTGCCTGGTCCGCCCATCAAACTGCCCCCCTTCCCTCCACCCCTTTCCTTTTACCTGAGCTGGACGTGCTGATGTCAGGACAACGTTTGTGATGTTTGTGGTGACGTCTTCGTTGTCGGCGCGGTCTGAGGGCACTGACGGTGTCTTTGTCCTCCCTGGCGGTGTCGATGGTGCTGACGCTGGTGTTGCTGTTGCTGTGGTAGGTGCCGCAGTTGCTGCCCACCGGGGACGAGGCCACGGGGGACGCCGACGCCGACGTGTCGACGAGCAGCCTGCCGTGATGGTCGTACAGCTGCACGGCGGGCACCACCAGGGCTGGCGAGGAAGCGGACATCCGCAGCTGCCACTGACAGTCACCCGGCTTGCGTAGACTCAGCCGCAGGACATTGCTGAGTTGTTGCTGCTGCTGCTGAAGCCCCTCCCACGACAAGGACGTCTCGGAGCAGATGGAGGAGACAGGTCTCCGTCGTTGGCGACACGATGCTCCAGTTTCGGGTGGCGTCGGTGACGGCGCAGCTGCAAGGATGGATGTAGAATTAATGTCCTCGCTCATGTCAGTCCCACAGAACTGCGCTTTCCTTTCAGACGAGTCGAGACGCTCACCTGGGGGCGGCAGGGTGGCAAGCAGGGACGCCGTCAGGGAGTCGGAGCCGCTGCGCTGAGGACGGCGATGGAGGGGCGCGTTGTGGTGGACGCCGAGGCGGACGCCGACGCCCGCCAGCTCCAGGTCGATCATGGCGGAATGTTGGCCGTATCCGCAAGAGTTCGTTCGATTGCGTTTCGTCGGCTCGCTGGCAAGAAACGTGATGCTGCTCGTCAAAGGGAAGGATTTCCACCCCGTTCGCTCCCGAGCCGAATTCCCTCCTGTAGGCCCGAGGTTATTTCGTTTCTCTGCCGTAGAGACCCCTGGCGTATGCCCTATCCTGCTCAACCGCCTTTGAACCCTCTGGCTAGGACTGTCAATTTGGCCACGTGGACGCTTGCGGCTGGGGCGGGCTGTGGTCGCTGTGTAGTTCAGGTCTGGTGCAGTCCTCCACTACAAGCGGCCCCTGCCCGGCCCGGTGTCCCCAGCATGATCATACCCGCGGCAGCCAGCCCCGTAGCCACTTATTGCCTGTGACACCCTTCTGCTGCTGAAGGGGAGAGAGAGAGAGAGAGAGAGAGAGAGAGAGAGAGAGAGAGAGAGAGAGAGAGAGAGAGAGAGAGAGAGAGAGAGAGAGAGAGAGAGAGAGAGAGAGAGAGAGAGAGAGAGAGAGAGAGAGAGAGAGAGAGAGAGAGAGAGAGAGAGAGAGAGAGAGAGAGAGAGAGAGAGAGAGAGAGCACACAGGTCTGAGGGGAGTAGACGCGCCCACAGTAAGGGTGGGAGAGAAGGAGGGGAGTAATGGGTGTAGGAACAAGCAAGAAGGGGCCCTCGGGCGGGCGAGGGCCGCTCCTGTCCCCCCTGCCCCCGCCTGTCCTGTGCCTTCCCTTCCCTGTCCGAAGGGCCCTGGCCTACCCTGGCCTGCCCTGGCCCCGCGTGGGGTAGGCGGCCTGCGGCTGCTGCGGCTGCTGCGGCCCGCTTGTTCTTGTGGCAGGGAGCCAAGTGTTATGCTGTTGACTGTTTGATCAAGTCAGCGATGCCCCCCTCCAACCCTCGGGGACCGTGGCCGCGTGTTTGGGTTGTGACGGCACCGGCACGGCACGGCATCGGCAGGCCGCGGCGAGGAACACCATCGCCCGCAAAACTCAAGGAGGAAACCCGCGACCAGTTTTTTTTTTTTTTTTTTTTGTCGCAAAATGAGATCACACCTAGCATACATATCACCGGCCATTTTCCCATCGTGCGCCTGCCGGAGCCTGTCTATGCCGGAGCCTGTCTATGCCGGAGCCTGCCTCTGCCGGAGCCAGTCTATGCCGGAGCCTGTCTATGCCGGAGCCTGTCTATGCCGGAGCCTGTCTCTGCCGGAGCCTGTCTATGCCGGAGCCTGTCTATGCCGGAGCCTGTCTATGCCGGAGCCTGTCTATGCCGGAGCCTGTCTATGCCGGAGCCTGTCTATGCCGGAGCCTGTCTATGCCGGAGCCTGCCTCTGCCGGAGCCTGTCTCTGCCGGAGCCTGTCTCTGCCGGAGCCTGCCTCTGCCGGATTTCAGCCTTGATGGTTTTATGGAGCAAGCCACGAAACTGCTGCGACCATGTTGTACGCCAGATGAGATGACCGATGTGGAATCGTCCCGGAACAAAAACGAGCGCTAATAAAGATTTATCTCTCTGCGGGCCGATCCCACCCCGCGGCCCGGCGGCGTTACCGCGGACAGGACCAGGGTCACTCACGCGGAGCACTCACTTTCCGAAATCAGTCGGGGACAACGGCGGCCGCTCGCTGCAGCACGCGCGTGCTCGTGCACAGAACCCTCCGCTGCGCACACGCCGCGCACACGCCGCGCACACGCCGCGCTCGGTCCGCGGTCGGGTCTCGGGTGCTGGTCGGCGCGGCCGCCGGCGGTGTACTAAGCAGCACGACGACGGCGGGGGCCTTCGCCGGGGGCCTCGGGCCACCGTAGCTGCCAAAGCGAACCGCCGTCGTGGTGCGGCGGCGCCGGGGGATGCAGGGGCCGCGGGGGCCCCCTGGTCTGGCAGTGGACCGTCTGCACTCGGGCGTGGGCGTTTGCCGCGGCCGTATATGCAATAAGACACGCTCTTTTCATCCCCGTGAAAACAACAGTATGAGTCCAAGCGGTTACGAATGCTCGGGATAAATGGCGACCAGGCAGGTGTGGTCCTCTGGGAAGCTGCAATTTAGGGCAGTTTCCTCAGAAGAACAGAGACAGAGAAATTCAATTTGACTAAAACATTAGTCACCACATCTCGGTCATTTTGACCCCAAAATTCACTCGGAAAACCAACTACTTTTGTTGTTACTTGGGGGAAGTGCGCTGTAGTGCAGCACAGGCCCTCGAACGTAAACCATTATTAAAACACGACCACCGGGCCGGCACTGGCACTGGCACCGGCGTGGCAGCTGCTTACGTTCGGCCCGCAAGACGTCCATCGACATCGGCTTAACGAACGCAGAGCGAAAAGAGTTCTGCGCGTGAGAGGGACGTGATGAAAGTGCGGTGTGTTTGGAAAGGGGGGGGGGGGGGGGGGGGGTCGGAGCTGTTGGCAACTCCCGCCGCGCCACCCGACTACCCCACAATCCCACAGACACACACGCACGCAGACAATCACACGCGCGCACACACACAGCCCCCTCTCCTACGCGCTCCGTGCTCACTCTCACGGCACGTCTGGTTGGGCTGCACGTTTAATGGCTGTGTTTGCTCTGGCCTTCCTCCACCCTCCGCCAGGGCTGTTCCCAGCGCCGTAGGGCCGTGCTGTGCTATGGTCAGCCTAACAGGCAATGTCCCGCGACCGGCCACGCTGTTTACTGAATTGTCAGTCCTCGCGCTACTGCTGTCTGTTTTTATCTTCCCCACCTGGTTCCATCGGCTCCCACCCCCGGTGCTTTGTTATCCGTTCCTGACCTTGTCTGTGCGGCTCCACGAGACCGGCGTCCACCCTGTCCCGTCGGTGCCGCGGTTAATAATCCAATAGGTGACCCCCCCCCCCCCCCCCCAGCACCGCCTATACTGCACTGCCTGCACCGCCTGCATGGCCGGGCGGCCAAGATACTGCAACGTTGCAACGGCAGAGCGCGGTCAGTGCCCGGCCAGCCCAAAGCCAAAAGATGAACTGAAATGTACATCTGATTGGAGACGGGACTTTGATTTGTGATCGCGCGCCTGACATTACGGATTGTGTCCCGGTCACACGCCATTTGGTGCACGGTGCATGGCAAAGTGGAACCCCTCGCCCTGAGCCAGAGGCAGCCAGAGGCAGCCAGAAGCCAAAGGCGGCCACGGGACGGTCGGCCTCGGTCCGGCTCGGTGGCCGCCGGGGGGTGGAGGCCGTCCCGTCGGGCACGGGTGTCCACAGGGTGGCCTACCCTCGGTGTCGCAGGCGCTCGGGGCCGCTGCTTCAGCTCGTTGGGAGTCCCTCACCTTTCACCGGTGACCGGCGCTGGTACTGGCGGCTGTCGCTGCCAGGAGCTGATGGGGTGCCGACGTCGAGGCTGACGCCGAGGTGGACGCCGGGGCGGACGTGGAGCCCCGGGGAGCCACCCTCCTCCGCGACGGACTCCAGCGGGCGCCGGGGTGACAACGACGCGCAGCCGCTTCTGATTCGCGGGTGTCGTACCTGGCGGCCGACGGCGAGGGGCAGAGCCTCGGACAGGGCCCTGTGCTGGATGAGGGGAGACGTGGCCACGGTGCGGCAGCGCGACGGCATCCTGGTGGGCGCGCCAGCAGCGAGCACGCCGGCGAGCACAGTGCGAAACTCTGCGGACATGGCCACCGCGCGGCAGCTCGACTCCAGCACGACGGCGCTGGAGGCGCTGGGGGCGTCAGCCAAGGCAGTCGCTACCGCCCCTACAGGCAACGGCGCCGGGGCCGGGGCTACCTCCAGCAGCATTGGCGCGCCGGACGACTCTTCAGGCGGGACAGACACTTCTATGGTCGGCACTCTCAGCCTGGGGCGCACGGGGCGCACTGGGCTTGGTGCTTCTTCACCCGATGAGGGGGGAGTCGTCGGGGTAATCGAGGTCGGGACTTGGGCCCCAGCGACACCGGGAGCGTCCTCGATAGGCGCGTCACTCTCCTCGGACATGGAGGACTTTGGGTCACTCGCCGTAGAGCCGCTCCTGGACTTGAGGCGCGGCGGCCGAACGGGCGGCCGAATGGGCGGCCGAGTCTCGCGCACGGCACCGTCGGCGAGGGCTGTCGTCGCAGTCATGGCACTGCCACTGCACTTCGCGCTCGACGCCGACGGTCATCGGCCATCGGCGGCCATTCCTGGTGGCCCCGGCCCGGCCCGGCCCCCGCGACGTGGACACGTCCACACGACTCCGCACTGCTCCGCACCCACGGTGTGCACGCCCTGCCCCGCCCCGCTGCACTGTGCTGCTCGAGACCGCCGTGCGGCGGTGGCGGCATCTTTCGGTCTACCAGACCCGACAGCCATATGCCTCCACTGTCAATCTCTCCCTCTCTCTTTTTCTCTCCCTCTGTGACACTCGTTTTGTCACACTGGCGAGAGAGACTGCAGCATGTTTTCGAACGCGCGTGCCCGAAGCAGCAACAGATTGAGAGACTAGGGCTTCCCTCTAATGGGATAGAAGGTGGGGCTGGCTGTGTGTGGGAGGGTTGGGTGTGGGTTGGGTGGTGGTGGTGGGGGGGGGGGCTGCCTCCAAATACAGACTCTCTATTGCCCCCGGGACCTCCACCCCAGGCCAGGGGTTCCTGGTCACTCCTTGTCCCAAACTGACCGTACAATCCGCGCGGTGTCATCGCATGGAAACAATTATATGGTAGGGTGATGATATTAGGAATCACATAATCATGGCGGCGCACTGTCCCCGAGTCCTGTCTCGTTCTCGTTACCACCTGCAGCCCTGTATTAAGCCATCAGTTTGGTTGGGAGCCTGCTGTTCGGTGTGGACTGTCGGCGTGTTCGCGGTATGCAACTCCACCACCGTCAGATAATATTGCTCGTGGCAGTTAGCAGGTTTTAGTTGGTTCGTGGCATTGCGTGGGTGCTATCTGTCGGCGTTCGTCACGCTTTTCTATCGTAGAAGTACAGTCAACTCACAAAGGACCTATGTTGGTTAAAATATTTCCGGTCAATCTTTGTGAAGTGGCGTGCACTTTGAATACCAAGTTTTGACAAGCACTTCCAATCGGGTGCCAATTTTTGGCGAGCTTGCGTGCCAAATCTTGGCAAGCAGTTTAGTATAACATTTGAGGAATGGAGATACAGCACGCCGAAAATTGGCAAACACAGCCGCTCGCCAGAAATTTGGGTTCAGAATTGGCAGCCTCCTCTGGTATGCTTGCCAAAATTTGGCAGACACAGTAGAATGCCAATAGAATACTCCGCAGAAGCCCGTAGCGGAAGTGAGAAGTCGTAACGAAGAAGAAAAGCGGAAACAGTATGAAGGGGAACCGCAGCAGAGAGTATCTCCGCACGGCGTCGGCCACGAGCCAACTGAAAATAACTGGAGCCTTAGCTCTCGCTGACGATATGTCTCGACCATTTGGTATGGTCAGACAGCGCAGAACTCTCTCGTGCGGACTAAGGATTTGAAAGCCTCGGTCGCGTGTAATAGAGCTGCGTTGTGTGACCCTACCAAATAGTCGTGACGTAACGTCAGCGAGAGCTAAGGCTCCAGAAATTTTGAGTTGGCTCGTGGCCGACGCCGTGGCGGAGATACTCTCTGCTGCGGTTCCCCTTCATACTGTTTCCGCTTTTCTTCTTCGTAGCGACTTCTTACTTCCGTTACGGGCTTCTCCGGAGTACTCTATTCTCGGCGAGTTAGCATGTCACATGAGTAACAGTGACATAGAATGGCACAGACATGCCATCGCGTCTAGTAATCTCTTGTGCCCAAAACAGGATGACATGTTTCATAAGTAATGTTGAGATTAGGAACTTGGCAGTGATGGCTTGGATAAAAACTAAAAACACATTTTGATTATTTTATTCTGGAAATTGTATAACAGCAAAGGCAGTTGCTTTGCCTTGGTATTCCTGGGGTATATTTTGATCTGACTAGAGCCAGAATGTGGATACCAAACATACCAATGGATAACCGACACATTATGAATACAAACTCATAATTTCACATTATTTCAAGCCCTGAACCATGAACATTTAATAATTGGAAGCTTAATGAGATGGAACACACCATACACCAATACAGAAAAATTTATAAGCAAATAGGTGACAAAACCCAAAGTGGTCTTTAAATGTGAAAGTACCCGGCATTCACATTGAGTATTAAATCTAAAAATAGCACAAAAAGTAGAATTCAGAGAGGTGAAGGTTATAAATTGATACATTGATAATTACCTTCATTGTCATTTAAAATGTGTACAAACCACAAAACCTTAAAGGTAATTAAGTAAACCTAGCATTCAGCTGACTGAAACTGCTAAAATACAAAAATAACAATACTATCAACCCTTATCACAGATAATGCCCACAACTACACTTTCCCCTAAAATGCAATGAGAAACTTTTGTTTTCATTGCAGTATCACAGAAATGTACCTGACAAACAGAAAAACCAATATTGGAAATCTTAGAGAACACAAGGGAAATCTGAACTAATAAATAATTAAAAAAGAAAATATTTGACCAGAAAAAAAGTGAATGAGAATTTAAAACATGATTCCTATCATCTTTTCCTTTCTTTTTAAACAATACATCCTCTGCCTCAGAGAGCTTTAAAATTCTATTGTCATGTTAATCACCAGATTCTGATTGTGTCTTCTGTTCAAATGGGCAATAAAAACCAAAACAGGAGGGCTGTGGAACCTCAGTAAGGACGAAGCACAACCATGGTAACCAATCCTGCAAAATAAGTCCCAAATAAAAAAGTGTGAATAAATAGAAGTACACACAATTCAATCAAATATTGACATAAGTATTCACATTACCCAGAACATAGGCAAGAACAAGTTTAAAGTTGACAGAGAGGTGTAAGGGAGAAGAAATTCGCTCTCCCTCTGTGGGCAACATAAGTGCAACACAGCACAGCACTCCAACAGCTACTGCAACATAATTTGGTGTACCAGCCCTACCTAAAATCAATAAGAAACATTAAAAAATGTAAATAAAATTTCTGTGGATTTGAATGCAATTTTTTATGAGAATACAGTTCAATTCCACTTCCTCACCAGGTCTCCCTTCTCTGACAAGGTACTGTTGCTGCTGTGGAGACTGACCGCCAGAAACTATTGGCAGCTGCTGAAAGTTGTCACGATCTCGTTCTGAGGAAGTGTCCTGAGTACCTTGTACCAGGCGAGCAGTTACATCTCGCTTTCCAATTACCTATGGTGAAGAAAATAAGGGTTGGATGGCGGAGGCTACCATAGAATCATTTCATGAAAACCAGTAATAAATTAATTCTACTTGATTTACCTGCTTTGTAACATGATCCTGCATTTGAATGCGGAATTTGTCAGTGACATTACAATTAGATGGCGTTGTAGCATTATGACGCACAACAATGTCAATACAGCATTGAGGCTTAATTGATCCTTCAGGATCCACAACTGTGTACTTGTTAGGTGCAGTACACATAACTGTTAACATAAAATAATCACAATACGAACAAATATGGTTATACAATCATTGCCAGACCAGCTGATCACTCACCTTTAAATCTTACAGCAAAATCATATGGATTGTATAGGGTTAAGACTTGTTTATGGGTTGTTTGATCATCTAAGTAGAAAGCAACTGATTGCGGAAAAACAAACACAGGCACCTTTTGATCAAACCCAGGTGACGGCTGCATCTTTGTAACCTGAGAGTTAGGAGAAAATCAATGTTATTAAAAATGAGACAATAGAACTAGAAATACTCCTAGAATTCAAAAACAAAGCACTCCTCAAGAAAGTTGAACAGAAGCACCCTATGAGAATACAAGGATAGCAGCTTTTATGAGAAAATTAATTAATTGACAAGCTAGAGGAAGCTACAAAGAAAGCCGAAGTTCTAAAAAAAGAGTTCCATAGTTCTGATGACTGATATAGCGGTTTAGATTTCAGTAAACTTGACAACAGACTAATTTATGAGTCAGATGAAAGTGAAAAACTTGCCAATGACGTTTCACTTCTTGAGCGAGTGAATGTGGCATATTTTTGAATGTTTACATGCAGAAAATGGTCACTTTCATTAAGGTTGGGGAAACTCTATAAATAACATTAACGTGCAGAAATGACTTCGATATGACAAAGAGATTCTCATAGACCTAAAACATACCGAAAGTTCTCGAATCGTTTATAACTATAGCCAGTGACGGTTCTTAAAGTTTTAATGTGTCAGAAGACACTTCTTGATTAATGTTTTAGTCGTGACTCGTTGACTGACTGATTGTTCAGGATCGAGCTTGGATCGGGGATTCAAGTGACGACTCGTTGTTAACAGAACGACGGTTTATTCCAAACTAACACACAGACCCTTGGATACAGTAGAGACAGAGCCAGCGCCTGAAGCGCCCTCTGGTGGTGGAGGTTATAAACACCACATCCACCCGGGGATATTTAAAAACAGCATGATTTTTGTTTTTAAATACACAAAAGGACAATACAAAGAACAATACAAAGACACATGTATGTGGATACAATACTGACAGAAAATACAAAAAAAAAAAAAAAAACAAACAGAGTAACAAAATATTACAGACAATCACTGAGCTCTAGAGAGCTGGTTGTGGTGGACTTCACGTTCAACACCAGCAACAGAAACTAAGTATCTGGTAGGACCAAGGATACGTACAATTGTAGCATGGACAACTGGTGAACGGTGATTGAGTTTAAACATGACTTGGTCACCATCACGGAAATGAGATGGGAACGAACTGGAATTGGGACTTGGAACTAATTGAGTTAACAAGGTTCTTGGTTGATACAAAAACAACATTTGATTAGGACTTTTCATAGTGGTAGTTGTAGGAGTATTCCTATAGTTGTACAAAAACTTGTTAATTCTAGTATTTATCACATGTTGATCACTAGATGACACATAAGAATTCTCAGAGAGAATGATCTTTTCCAAACCTTTTTTTGCTAAATCAACAGATTTCTCAGCCTGACCATTAGCTTCAGGACTATACACCGGGGAATGTAAGATCTTAATATTATAACTAGTACAAAATTGAGCATAAGCATTAGAGTCAAATGGTGGACCATTATCACTAACTAAGATCTTAGGTAAACCAAAGATAGAAAATACTGACATCAGTTGTTCAATGACAAAGGGAGCTGCTGTAGAAGACATAGGCACAATACTCATCCACTTTGAGAAGGCATCAACTATGATAAAATAGGACTGAGACTTCTTGTCAAAGAAATCAATATGAACCCTTTCAAAAGGATGTGTGGGAGTAGGCCATGGTACATAAACTTTATCAGGTTTAAAGTTAACAGTAGAGCAAACAGTACACTTAGCAGCTAACTGATTTAAATCATCATTAAGGGTGGGCCACCACACTATTGCTCGAGCCAATAGGCGGGACCTAACAATACCAGGATGACTTTCATGAATGTACTGAAGGACTTGAGATCGTAAGGACGTGGGTATAACCACTCTTGAAGAGAACAAAATACACTTATTTACAATAGTTAAATTGTCTCTCAGTCTGAAATAGGATTGAAGAACAGGATTATCTTTAAACTTATCTTTAGGTGGCCAGCCTAAGTGAATAAACTTATAGACTTGTTCTAAGATAGGATCTTGCATAGTTTCTACAGAAATTTTATCTGAGGTCAAGGGCATGTCAGTTGCCACTTTGACTGTAACTACATTGACTTGCAGATCTTCCACAAGCATTGGGGATGGTAATCTAGACAGGGCATCAGCCACTGCAAGATCTTGACTTTTCTTATGAACTAACTTATAGTCATAAGGTTGTAACAAAGCAGCCCAGTGCTGGAGACGATGACCAGTACGGACGGGAAGGGACTTAGAAGGGTGTAAAATTCTCTGAAGAGCAGAGCAATCAGTGACAAGGGTAAAGGGACGACCCCACAAAAATCTATGAAATTTAGATATAGCATGAATCACTGCTAACCCTTCACGGTCTATTTGGGCATAATTCTGCTGTGCTTGAGAGAGTGTACATGACACAAACATGACAGGTCTATCCACTAACTTAGATGTAGACATAAGGGGTACAGAATGGCACAAAACAGAACCAATACCATATGGACTAGCATCAGTATATACTACTACTGGCAAGGATGGATCAAAATGGATAAGGACTAGATCCGACTTAATTAGAGATTTACATTTGACAAAGGCACTTTGGCACTCTGGAGACCACTCAATCTTAGAGTCAGAAAGTTTAAGCAAATTATACAATGGTTTAGCTACAGTAGAAAATTGAGGTACAAAAATGGAATAAAAATTAATTAAGCCTAAAAAGGACCTAACTTGTTTAATATTACCAGGTACCTGAAAGTTATCGATAGCTTTAACTAGAGATGGAGTCGGTTGACGTCCATGCTTTGACACAATAAAGCCTAGGAATTCTAAGGATTCCACGAACCATTCACATTTGCCCAACTTTAGCCTAACATTGTGTTTGTCAAGACGAGATAACACTAACAATGTCCTTTGGGTAACAATAGGTAAGGAAGCACCAAAAATAATAATATTGTCTAAATATACTTTGACACCAGGAATTCCAGCTAACATTTCTTCCATCATATTCTGGAAAATGGCAGCTGCAGATGCAACTCCATAGATAAGTCTTTTCAATTTGTAGAAACCCCTGTGTGTGTTTACAACACAGAGTTCTTGTGACTCAGGATGTAACATCAGTTGGGTATAAGCGTCTTTAAGATCAAGACTCACAAACACTGAACTATTGCCTAGATCAGCAAATATTTCCTCAGGGGAGGGGATAGGGTAGTGATCTATTCTAAGCTGCGGATTTAATGTCTTTTTAAAATCCACTACTAGGCGATAGGAATTATCCTTCTTAGCAACCGGGAAGCAGGGAGAAGCCCATTCAGCTTGCCTGGTGCGAACAGCTTTACCATTAGATTCCCAATCATCTAGCAACTTATTGACAGGATCAACTAAACCAAAGGGGACTTGGTAAGCTCTATGCTTGACTGGAATAGCATTATCTTTAAGAACTAGCCTAGCACTAAACCCTTCAATAGGGGAATCAGAACTTGTATCAAAAGCTCTGGGGAACAGAGACTGTAAATCCTTAACACTAGGAGGTTTAGAATTAAAAATAGCATTGATATAATTGGACGGAGTTAACAACTCTCTCCATTTAGGGACTAAAATATCAAGCCAAGGACGGCCTAGTAATGGCACTTGGACCACAATACCATCACAGACTACAATAGGAAGTTGAAAAATTTGATCACAAGGGTGAACATCAACAACAATTTCACCAATCACAGTGATAGGCCCGGAGGCTGAACTAAGGGTAATATTAGACACTGTTGGCTTCAGTGTGGGGTATAACCTTTTGAAATAGGTTAAGGGGACTATAGTTGCCCCAGCACCAGAATCCACTTCCATAGACAAGGTTTGACCAGAGACTAAAATATCTACTATTAGGGGTTGACTGTTGGCAGTAGAAATTACAATATTTACCTTGTGACTGACTGACGTAGTGGAAGTTACAGTATGAGACTTAAACAAACTAAGGACTACAGAAAATTTTTGTTTACACCATGTCCAAACAGATGAACGACGAACAGGGTCTGTAACCACGGGTGAATAAACTGGTGGTTAAGACACAGTTGGTGAAACACTAATCGAAGTCTAGAAGACTGTCCAACAGCTGATCATCACCATTACCTTGAGGGTTAGAGAAGATCGCATGGACATTGTTCTCCTTCTTCTTAGGACACAAACGAGCGATGTGACCTTTCTGGTGACAGGAGAGGCAATCCCAATTGATAGCCGGACAGGTGTTGACGTCATGTTTACGTCCACAACGATGACAAGGACCAAACTGGGAGTTCTTGGAATTGGATGATCCTCCAGATCCTCCTGGTTTGGAAGAGCCACCCGAACCGCCTGAACCACCAGACTTTGAAGAAGGGTTACCGCCATTGTTCTTGGGGGAAGGACCACTTGTGTTGTTGAACTTGTTTCCATTTCCCTTCTTGGCTGAATTCTTCTTCTCTGAAGGTTTGCCACGGTTTTGAACAGTATTGACTTGCTGTGACTGGATTTGGTTGTGAGCTTGTGCCAGAGTTCTCATTTGAACTCTTAGCATGTCATCAGCTATAGCGGCATTCTTAGCGTCCGTCCACGACCACTGGTTGCTATTAGTGAGCAGCTTCGCCTGAGTGTCGGGGTAACGGATGCCAAGAGTCAACTGAGATTTCAGGGACTGATCGTAGAAATTCCCGAAATCACAGGAAGCCGCCAAAGACTGGAGTGCGGACACGTACTCACAGACTGACTCATTAGCATGACGCAATCGTTGTCGAAACGTGAGACGGTTGGCTTCGACAAGTCCGACGGGCTCGTAATGCTGTTTAAGGTAATCCAACAGCATTGGGATTGGAAAATTAGCAGGGGATGCCGGCAGGGAAGCGGCATGGAGAACGGCGAAGGCACGAGGACCGATGCAGGTTAGGAACAGGTTTCGCCGACGGTTGGGTTCGACATTGAACGCTCCATTTGCAAGACGTGGTTCCTCTTGAATGCCGTTGGCATTGCAGTATATTTCGAACCTCTGGGCCCACTGAGACAAGGTACTGGGTCCATTTGGATCGAAATGTTCAATCTCCCCCACGTGTTGCATCAGAATGCGGGGAGCCGCACCGGCTTGAGCCATCTTGACAGACACCTGCTACCGCACTTCTCTTCTTGCACTCGCGTTATTCTTTAAGACCTCGTCGCCATTAATGTGTCAGAAGACACTTCTTGATTAATGTTTTAGTCGTGACTCGTTGACTGACTGATTGTTCAGGATCGAGCTTGGATCGGGGATTCAAGTGACGACTCGTTGTTAACAGAACGACGGTTTATTCCAAACTAACACACAGACCCTTGGATACAGTAGAGACAGAGCCAGCGCCTGAAGCGCCCTCTGGTGGTGGAGGTTATAAACACCACACCGTCAGCGGCAGCGGCCGATCCTCGCTGTCGTCGCCGACGCCTAGCAGCGAGTGGAACGCCGTCCTCGACAAGTCCATCAACATGTTCAGGACAGGCTCGGACTGGCCCGGGGTGCCACCCTGCCATCCTGCGTTCGCGAGGGCCCACCAGGACCCCGGGCCCACCAGGACCCCGGGCCCACCAGGACCCCGAGCCCACCAGGGCCCCGTCCTCCCCAGGGCCCCGGCCTGGGCCCCGCTTGTTGGGTCCGCACGGATGGGATGGGCCCAAGCGCGCAGTGCGGCGGGTGCGGCTTCCAAACTTGCATGCAGTATTGCAGTATACGCTAACTTTGCTGGGCCCCCGTCCGTCACTGCATCCTCCATCCAAACGTACATAAATAATAAAATAATAATCAAATTTACATCAAATTTGAGCGTTTTAATTATGTTTAAGAATCCCCCCCCCCCCCCCGCGCTCTTACACGTAGTGCGGGGCCCCTCGGGCCAGGTGAGGCCCCGGCATGCCCAGTCCGAGCCTGGTTTAGGAACCTGAGCGGCTCGGGGCGTGCGGGGGCGTCGCAGGCCTACAGCGTCATCCATCCAGGTACAGTTCTGCTCGCAGGCGCCGTGCGCAGGGGCGCGGGGCGGGGAAGCACCAGCACCCTTCCGAGTGTCATTAAAACCCGGGACCTGCTTGTCGTCCGCCAGGCACTCTGTGGTGCGGCCAGGGGTCGCGGGCCTCGCGGGCGCACTCCTTCGACGAGCTGGGCGTGTGCGCGGGCCCCGACCGCTGCTGCCGCGACCACGACCACTACCACTGCCCGGACTCGATCGGCACGCACGGCCGCGGCCATGGCCTCCACAATGACCGCCTGATCGCGACGCAGCTGTGCGCCTGCGACCACAAGTTCCTGCAGTGCCTGCGCGCTGACGGCTCCGTCATAGCGCGCGAGGTCGGCCGGCTGTACTTCAACTTCCTGGAGCCCGTGTGCTTGACGTAAGACTACCCGGTGCGCAGCTGCAAGCGCAGAGATACGTGAGGATGCGAGTTGAGGGCCACGGGTTCGAACCCCACCCGGACCCGGAGGGGAGGACACGTCGGAGGACACTTGTCAAAAAGCGAACTACGTCAACTCCTTTGCGGGGAGGTCCGGTCTGCCAAAGCATTCCGGTCGAGTGGCCCTCCAGCGCGGGGCGGGGCGTCGCCTTTCGAAACCTTTTGAACTTTTTCGTGAACTTGAATAAAAAAGATGGGCTCCCTTTTCCAGGCACGGCAGCGGCGGCCGCTGCGTGGAGTACGAGTATGACACGAACCGGCCTCCACAGTGGCACTTCGAGGACTTCCCCTACCACTACGGCAGCCGGCGCGTGGACCACGAGGTGGACATCGCGTCCGAGGCCACCACCTCGCTGGCCGGCCAGGAGCGTCCGGACTCTGCCGCCGACGGCGAGGACGCCGAGCTCTGGAATGCCCTGCTCATGAACCGGCACGTGCGCTTCGGGACCAAGTTCAGCGGCGACCTGAACCCGGCCGCCGACGGCGGCTAGGCAGCCGTCATCGGCGGGCCGCATGGGCACCTCATGTGGCAATAGCCTACGCATTCTTTGACACTCGGGGGGTGCGCACACCCTCCGGATCCTCCGGGTTGACTTTGGCCACGCAACAATACCCCACGCAGTCCTCCCCCACGTTGGCCACATTTGATTCCCGGCCGTCACTTTCACTTCCCATCGCGTTTTCTATCTCCCCCCCCCCTCTCAACCCAATTTTCTCAGTCAACTTGCAGCGGCTCAACACCATCAGACCCATCTACATTAGTTGTCAAAATTGTTCCACCCTACCTCTTTTAAAAGCCCTGCTAACTCGCACAATGCTGTCACAGTGTACCTGAAGTTACATACTTCAAATGCCTTCTTGCAACAGAAACCAAATGTTCACGGCTTTGCCCATGAAGACAATTACCAAAATCCAGATGTCAACGACCAATATGTAGTTGTAGGGTCAAGGTAATGAAAAGTTACGCCTTCCTCCATTGTCAGGAGAGGAAGAGACAAGAGGGGTAAATGATTTAATAGCCATCAAAATATTTCTAAACAAGATCCTAAAAATGCAACAACAGTTGAGTAGCAGAACAAAAGTGCAACAGTGGAGAACTGGATTAACTAGTAAAAGCAGCTAAAAGCATGTATGCTCCTGAGTGATCGGGAAAAATTATTAAACCTTTCTTTTGGAACATTTACCCGATAATTCCAGCACTCAGACAACTACATTCAAAACTGCAACAGCTACATAAGAGCTTTAAAATGTATCTGAACTACATGACAATATTAAATCTGGTAGTGAAATTGAAAAAGTATAAGCTATCACAGGTCACATGGTTCAAAATGTTTAGAAATATTATCTTAAACCAAAAGTTAACAAAAGCAACAGAGTTTGTTCAATTTTTTTTTATTAAAGAACAGAGCAGTACATGCAACTAGAAATCAAAAGCTTATTAAAACCTAAAAAAAAAACCTGAAAATATACTCGGCCATTTCACTTATTAAGAAATCGATAGTTGAACCTTACATCACAGCTCTTACTTCAAAACATTTAAGAAATAGATGGATGGAAATGCATTTGGCTCATATCACTTAAGTTTGATCACGTTGGGTAAATCAGTACATTGAAGTTTACTAATCGTCTCCCCTCACATCAAAATGTAGCATATGCTTGGGCCAAAATCAAAACAGGAGCATTCAATACGAAGTAAGGAAATACATTAAAGCCACCTGCTGAAAACCAGTCTCGCCTCTAGCAAACATCCTTTCTCGAGCTTCCCCACATCAACCTCACACTTGACTTTAGAAAATTGCATTAAGAAAACCAAATTAAATCGACCAGCAGATATTAACAATTTCACTAACACTCGAGTCCTGAATGGACAAATATTTTAAAATACTGCTTAACCAAATCAACCTCAACAAATCCAGTCACTTTCAATCCTTGCATTCTTGAATTTGGAGACCACATGGCTGACCTCAGTTGATACTTTGACCCTTCTTCAGAGTGCCCCACTAGATTCAATCCAACAATAATTCCCTAATGAAGCTACCCGAGTTGAGTCCTCTTTCCTGCGAGGCATTTCAGATGGGAGCATTGGACAAGTGCACAGTACTCGAACTAACTAGCCTGGTTTATCTTCCCTGCAAAACTGCCAAGATCAGAATTTGTTTTGCTGCAGCTCGTAGGCCAAGTTTAGAGCTGGTGAAGTAAAGACAGTTGTCGACAGGTTGTGCCAAGAGATTAAATAATGGATGATAAAGAAAGACTGGAGTCAAGAAAAGAGACAAAGAAAAGGTCAAACAATGCAGAAGACTTTCAAATAATGCTTTTAAGATTAAGGGTCAAACTTGCAGTAAAGAAAATTTTGAGCTGTCTGTTTCAACACTGCCTACTTTGCCTTAAATACATCTTGCTCATAAAGCCCTGAGGACTTACAGTTAACTTGAATTCGATTATGCATATTTCACAGAGAAGGCGCCTTTCTCTGCGAATGTAAACTAAGAATGCCACTTCAGTAGGAATTCACGAATATAGGAAAGGGAAGGTGGTGCACCACAGCTAAAGGAAAGGAAAGGAAACAAACACAACATACAATGCCCAACACCAAAACACAAAAGAGGGAAGGGAAAGTGGCATCCTCAGAATACTCAATATCTCAATGTCAAATATACTGACAGTTGCAACAAATCAATTCTGTCAAACTCATAGGTTGGCCACGTCACAGTTGCCTAAGATGGCTTTCAAGATTAACTCCACTTGAGCAAACCTTGTTGGTCTGGCAATATGACAATTGCCTCATAGCATCTAGATTAGCTCCACTGTGACAGAACTTCCACAGGAAGACTATGTTTGAGCAAGTAAGTAGGCAGGCAATGACAGATGTACTATGTTTAGGCTGGTAAAAATCATTTTCTTTACAAGTAGACTCAAATGAATGAACTAGGGACAAAGGGGAGATTCTCTGACTCAATTTGACACACCCAGATCATGGATGTGAATAAACTGCAAATATAAAGACCCAAAAATTGGATAAGTACAAGGGTGCTGCCAGACAGACAGACAGAAGGAAGATATGACAAAGCTGACAGAAACGCGACAACACAGCCAGACTTGCACAACTCTCTGAAAACGCTCCCCAGTTCCGATCTCTGGCTGGACCCATCTTTACTACATTCCTTTAAGAAACTAATGCAGAGGATTTAAAAGACTGGTATTTAGTTGAGGTTCAGCATGAATAGCATAAAAAGAGGTGCACCCACATAATTTTGCCCCAGACATCCAAATTCGACAAATGAACAAAATAATCACTGGCTGGTTCAATATCAGAGCTAAAAATTGCATTTCGAGAACCGACTGGAAATCAACAGAAGCTGGGTAGAGGTGCTTTTCTCGTAATTTTGCCAACAATTTCCGAAAGCGCACAAATATCACTACAGTCAAACAATGAACAGGGATCATGTTATGCTCCTGGAAATTTAGAAGAAAACCTTGCCACTATTAGATTGCATTTCCATCACAACAGCAAATCAACAACTCAAATCAACTGATAAATTGTGCTTAATCATATCAAGAATCCATCATTGCAATAAGCACTTGTAAAGAAGCTGTGATGAGGTTCATACCATCAATCCACACACCTTTTTGGCCATTTTCTTGGTTGAAATCTAATAAATAACTCCCTAAAGAAAGAAGCAAGGTAAGGGTGCGCAACTTCACTATTCAAGCAAATTTCAATAAAACCTTGTAAGGCATCCAATCACATGGGTTTTTGAACCACTGATACTTATACTTTACAGAAGTTAACATTAGCAGATCTGCTCCAGCTTTGACTCTACTTTACACCCCTGCCAACACGTCAATTCATCCCCTGACATTCAGCTTTGGCATTCTCAAAAACAAGAGTTAAACATCAATACTAAAACCCCACAAGCTGGAGAAAACCTGATCAAATCATTCAACAAAAGTGAATTGCACTACCCTTTAACAAATACCAAGCTTTGTAAACATGGCCTTGAGCCAAATGTAGAATAACGACCAAACAAGTCACCACAAAACACTCGGTTCTTTTCTTTACTATACTTTCAGTTATAATTTGATCTGATATTTTTTGAGCATTATTGATTCTTTATTTTTTTACGTTTTTTTTTTCTAATTTTTTTTTCTAATTTTTTTTTTCAAACTATTTTTTTTTTTATTTTTTTTTTTAACTTTTTTTTTAACTTATTTTTTCTTTAAGTTATCTTTTTTCTCAATTTGATTTCTTTTTTTTTCTTTCCTTTTTTTAAATTTGATTAGTTAACATACATTCTGAGTACTTTTTCATTAGCAAATAATATTTGAAGTAACTTGGAATTATGAATGACCGAGTTATTACATAAGACACACAATCGTGTCCTGAACACACCATGGTCGCAAATTATAAGTTCAAATTAAATTTCCGAATTCCCAAACGAAATATATAAGGTAAGGGTGCGCAACTTCACTATTCAAGCAAATTTCAATAAAACCTTGTAAGGCATCCAATCACACGGGTTTTTGAACCACTGATGCTTATACTTTACAGAAGTTAACACTAGCAGATCTGCTCCAGCTTTGACTCTACTTTACACCCCTGCCAACACGTCAATTCATCCCCTGACATTCAGCTTTGGCATTCTCGAAAACAAGAGTTAAACATCAATACTAAAACCCCACAAGCTGGAGAAAACCTGATCAAATCATTCAACAAAAGTGAATTGCACTACCCTTTAACAAATACCACGCTTTGTAAACATGGCCTTGAGCCAAATGTAGAATAACGACCAAACAAGTCACCACAAAACACTCGGTTCTTTTCTTTACTATACTTTCAGTTATAATTTGATCTGATATTTTTTGAGCATTATTGATTCTTTATTTTTTTACGCTTTTTTTTTCTAATTTTTTTTTCAAACTTTTTTTTTCTTTCAGTTCTTTTTTTCTCAATTTGATTTCTTTTTTTTTCTTTCCTTTTTTTTTAATTTGATTATTTAACATACATTCTGAGTACTTTTTCATTAGCAAATATTTGAAGTAACTTGGAATTATGAATGACCAAGTTATTACATAAGACACACAATCGTGTCCTGAACAACACACCATGGTCGCAAATTATTAGTTCAAATTAAATTTCCGAATTCCCTAACGAAATATATAAGGTAAGGGTGCGCAACTTCACTATTCAAGCAAATTTCAATAAAACCTTGTAAGGCATCCAATCACATGGGTTTTTGAACCACTGATGCTTATACTTTACAGAAGTTAACACTAGCAGATCTGCTCCAGCTTTGACTCTACTTTACACCCCTGCCAACACGTCAATTCATCCCCTGACATTCAGCTTTGGCATTCTCGAAAACAAGAGTTAAACATCAATACTAAAACCCCACAAGCTGGAGAAAACCTGATGAAATCATTCAACAAAAGTGAATTGCACTACCCTTTAAAAATCCCTAACTCTATGATCATGGCTTTTTTGACTTTGATTCTTTAAATTATAATTTTAGTACTCTTCCATTAACAAATGATTTTTGAATTAACTTGTAATAATTGATAACTAAGTCATTACATAAGACAGACAACCTTGTCTTCAACCACGTCATGATAGCACATCAACACTTCACAATTCAAGTCCTCAAACACACAAGCAAACCTGGTTGCCATTAACAACACACTTGCTGATCAGAATGGGAGGTCAGCTCAGGCAGTGTTGATGGTACTTTTCATGAATGTAGAAAGTAGTTTGATGAAAGTCGTCAGCTCATCAAGAAAAGAGTTATCCTCAATAACTGGCTCCACCTCTTCATTCCGACATCTTTGAAGACAGTCACTAGACACCTGCAAATTGAAAGAACAAAATGAAGACTACGAACAGTCAAACACAACACACAAGACATAAAGGACGCAGTACCAACCAGATTCTCAAGTGGCACCCTGCTTTTGTTGGAAATCCCAACACTCGGGTTAACACCACAGCCCAGAAGTGCTGAAGTCACTCAGCTCAAATAAGCTAGGCGAAGCCTGAACTCCTTCAGAAGTAAATTAAATTTTCGCTCCTTTGGCACCAAAAGATGCATTCTTGTCAGCTTCACAGAGGTGCAATGGTGACAGTTTCCACAGTTTCAGTTTTCCATATGGCCGGGCCTGCCTGCTCCTCCCGTGCGCCATGTCCTGCGGGCAAGAAAAATAAGGGGCCGGGGACCTGCTGCCCTTCCCGGTTGCCCTGCTGCCCTTGCCTGCTACGTGGCGGCCCATGCCACAGAACAACCGGGAAGGCCAGTAGGCCCCATCGGTTTCCTAAAAGCTTTGCTAACGCCAGCCACAACATGCCGGGCCTGCCTGCTCCTCCCGTGCGCTTCTTCATTCACACTATGGCTCCTGGCCTGCCAGAAGGCCCTCATACTAATTGGTTCCACCACAACCTAAGACAAAAACATTGATAATTATATGAAAAAGCAAGACAAATAAACAATTAATTAGGTTATTTGTGAAGACGTACCAGTATGCAGGTAGCACCTCCCTTGACAGGACCTAGGGCGTGATGATCGTAAACCAAACAATGGCCCCAAACAATCTTTCAAATTATTGAAAGCTTTGCTAACGCCAGCCACAACATGCCGGGCCTGCCTGCTCCTCCCGTGCGCTTCTTCATTCACACTATGGCTCCTGGCCTGACCGGTGGCCTCCACACATGATCCACACCAAAATCTAAAACAAAAACATTGATAATTATATGAAAAAGCAAGACAAATAAACAATTAATTAGGTTATTTGTGAAGACGTACCAGTATGCAGGTAGCACCTCCCTTGACAGGACCTAGGGCGTGATGATCGTAAACCAAACAATGGCCCCAAACAATCTTTCAAATTATTGAAAGCTTTGCTAACGCCAGCCACAACATGCCGGGCCTGCCTGCTCCTCCCGTGCGCTTCTTCATTCACACTATGGCTCCTGGCCTGCCAGAAGGCCCTCATACTAATTGGTTCCACCACAACCTAAGACAAAAACATTGATAATTATATGAAAAAGCAAGACAAATAAACAATTAATTAGGTTATTTGTGAAGACGTACCAGTATGCAGGTAGCACCTCCCTTGACAGGACCTAGGGCGTGATGATCGTAAACCAAACAATGGCCCCAAACAATCTTTCAAATTATTGAAAGCTTTGCTAACGCCAGCCACAACATGCCGGGCCTGCCTGCTCCTCCCGTGCGCTTCTTCATTCACACTATGGCTCCTGGCCTGCCAGAAGGCCCTCATACTAATTGGTTCCACCACAACCTAAGACAAAAACATTGATAATTATATGAAAAAGCAAGACAAATAAACAATTAATTAGGTTATTTGTGAAGACGTACCAGTATGCAGGTAGCACCTCCCTTGACAGGACCTAGGGCGTGATGATCGTAAACCAAACAATGGCCCCAAACAATCTTTCAAATTATTGAAAGCTTTGCTAACGCCAGCCACAACATGCCGGGCCTGCCTGCTCCTCCCGTGCGCTTCTTCATTCACACTATGGCTCCTGGCCTGACCGGTGGCCTCCACACATGATCCACACCAAAATCTAAAACAAAAACATTGATAATTATATGAAAAAGCAAGACAAATAAACAATTAATTAGGTTATTTGTGAAGACGTACCAGTATGCAGGTAGCACCTCCCTTGACAGGACCTAGGGCGTGATGATCGTAAACCAAACAATGGCCCCAAACAATCTTTCAAATTATTGAAAGCTTTGCTAACGCCAGCCACAACATGCCGGGCCTGCCTGCTCCTCCCGTGCGCTTCTTCATTCACACTATGGCTCCTGGCCTGACCGGTGGCCTCCACACATGATCCACACCAAAATCTAAAACAAAAACATTGATAATTATATGAAAAAGCAAGACAAATAAACAATTAATTAGGTTATTTGTGAAGACGTACCAGTATGCAGGTAGCACCTCCCTTGACAGGACCTAGGGCGTGATGATCGTAAACCAAACAATGGCCCCAAACAATCTTTCAAATTATTGAAAGCTTTGCTAACGCCAGCCACAACATGCCGGGCCTGCCTGCTCCTCCCGTGCGCTTCTTCATTCACACTATGGCTCCTGGCCTGCCAGAAGGCCCTCATACTAATTGGTTCCACCACAACCTAAGACAAAAACATTGATAATTATATGAAAAAGCAAGACAAATAAACAATTAATTAGGTTATTTGTGAAGACGTACCAGTATGCAGGTAGCACCTCCCTTGACAGGACCTAGGGCGTGATGATCGTAAACCAAACAATGGCCCCAAACAATCTTTCAAATTATTGAAAGCTTTGCTAACGCCAGCCACAACATGCCGGGCCTGCCTGCTCCTCCCGTGCGCTTCTTCATTCACACTATGGCTCCTGGCCTGACCGGTGGCCTCCACACATGATCCACACCAAAATCTAAAACAAAAACATTGATAATTATATGAAAAAGCAAGACAAATAAACAATTAATTAGGTTATTTGTGAAGACGTACCAGTATGCAGGTAGCACCTCCCTTGACAGGACCTAGGGCGTGATGATCGTAAACCAAACAATGGCCCCAAACAATCTTTCAAATTATTGAAAGCTTTGCTAACGCCAGCCACAACATGCCGGGCCTGCCTGCTCCTCCCGTGCGCTTCTTCATTCACACTATGGCTCCTGGCCTGACCGGTGGCCTCCACACATGATCCACACCAAAATCTAAAACAAAAACATTGATAATTATATGAAAAAGCAAGACAAATAAACAATTAATTAGGTTATTTGTGAAGACGTACCAGTATGCAGGTAGCACCTCCCTTGACAGGACCTAGGGCGTGATGATCGTAAACCAAACAATGGCCCCAAACAATCTTTCAAATTATTGAAAGCTTTGCTAACGCCAGCCACAACATGCCGGGCCTGCCTGCTCCTCCCGTGCGCTTCTTCATTCACACTATGGCTCCTGGCCTGCCAGAAGGCCCTCATACTAATTGGTTCCACCACAACCTAAGACAAAAACATTGATAATTATATGAAAAAGCAAGACAAATAAACAATTAATTAGGTTATTTGTGAAGACGTACCAGTATGCAGGTAGCACCTCCCTTGACAGGACCTAGGGCGTGATGATCGTAAACCAAACAATGGCCCCAAACAATCTTTCAAATTATTGAAAGCTTTCTTCATTCACACTATGGCTCCTGGCCTGACCGGTGGCCTCCACACATGATCCACACCAAAATCTAAAACAAAAACATTGATAATTATATGAAAAAGCAAGACAAATAAACAATTAGGTTATTTGTGAAGACGTACCAGTATGGAGGTAGCACGTCCCTTGACAAATGCAGCTTCAATTTGTCTACTACTGTTTTTAATAATCTTTGAACTATTTGAATCTGATTTAGTTTGCGATTCACCCCCCCGTCCTCGGGACAGGAGGGGGCAGGCTCTTGGTCTTTAAAGTGTGCGGTTAATGGTTAGTTCCCACCACCAGGTTATTCCCACCACCAGATGTTAGTAAGTCTAGTTGAAATGTGTAGTGTCGTGGTGCATGTAGTGTTGGTGTTGTCTAAACCTGGAAAGAGGTGACAAAACAGATTAGTGGTATGATCATTGGGAAACAGCAATAACAAGTCTCAGTACAAGTAACGTACGTGTTTTTCGAGCCTGTCCCGCTTGGTGCCACTGTTGATGCCCTTTATTTAAAATCACCTGGCCCCTGCAAACAGGAGAGAGACATTGTTAATGCTATTACGTCACAAATGCAGTCATTACACACAATCACAAGGATGGCAACAAACAGGCACAGAGCAGAGTTGAAAACAAGGTCAAAATAGCAGTGCCCACGTCGAGCGGGGAAGAATGGGGAAGGAAAGCAACAAGAGCCAACAACATTGAAGCCATTGCATCACAAATTCAGTGATTGCACAAGGATGGCAACAAAGAGGCACAAAGGTCAGTTAAAAGCAAGTTCTAAATTGAAGAGTCACCACAAGAAAAACTTTTTAACCATTGTCTACAAAAACACATTCCTGAACACTACGCCAAGTCCAGGGAGTCGGCAGTTCCGAACGAACACAACCTCTGTCGGAAATAAACACAAGCTTGAGCTTCGCGAAGAGTGACATATTAACAAATGTTGTTTTATACTGTGAACGAGAATTTACTTCAGGGACAGGGTTTCACTTCAACGTCATACAATCTATAATTTATGTTTCGTACTTGAGCAAACAGAAGCCGGGCTGCAAAAGCATCACACATCCATCCCCGCCGGCCCGGCCCGGCCCGGCCATGTGCCCCATTTGGCTCGGCGGCCGTCGTCTCCATGCTGCTGAAGCGACGGCTACGGACCCGGGAGCAGGGGGAGGAATAGAGAACGGGAATTCACCGGACAAAGCGACTGTTTCACGAGTTCATTAAAAATCAGAGAAGAGTCGGGGAAAGGAAAAGTTCACCTGCCACTAACATCCTGAGGGCACACGACAAGAGTGAAAATCGGCCTCGGCCCATGCCGAATAGCACCTCCCAATTAACCTTTAACCTCCCCTCAATGAATGAACAAACTAACGTGGACGACGGAAAGCGCATGTACTACGGCAGATTTCAGTTACCACGTCGTTAAATATTGCACCTACAATAACGAGACGTGATTCGAATGTTCTACAATTATTCGTCCTAATCCGAAAGACGTCAACTAACCAACTTTTCTAATAATGGAGCAAGCACCACGGTGCGCGAAATGCCACTAGACGCATACAATCATACATTTACTTTCAACGACAGACGCAAACCAAACAACACCGAACATTACACATGTGTCTACTCACCGAGGCTGGGAGGGCGAATGGCCGACCGGCCGTCGCTGCTCGTCCGCCCGCCCCGGTCCCCCCCCCCCCCCTCCGAGCCGAGGTCCAGCTTTCACCACCAGATGGCGCTGCAGCAGCACTACCGCCGCAAGTGCAGCGGGATTTTCGAAATATCTAAACGTCCGCCAACGAATTTGACGGCTGATTTTTAGAGACCATCATTGTGGCGAAAAACTACTCGTGCATTTCATCCGCAGCATTGTGGACTTATCTTAGAGGCCCCTTTTTGCTGCTCCTTGCCAGAATGCTAGAACCTGCAGCTGCGAGATCTTTCCCTCTTCCTCAGATCGTTTGGAATGGATTATGTACCAAACTTGATAAGACTGGCTAATAGGAACCCCACAAAGTATGCCGGCTGTTCCGAATTTGCAGATGGTTCTTTAATTTATTTATGTTTTATTTTATTTACTTTTTTGATCTACATCGTAATATACACCGAGCAGTTAGTGCTGCTCAAAATTTTCATCCCCCACAAGCATAGCCTCGCAGCAGGGTGTCTCTTGGCGCGGCGATATCGAGTTCGATTGTGATTGTGATTGTGATTGGTGATTGTGATTCCAAACGAATTTCGCTGATTTTTTGGTTGTGGTCGGCTGCGGAACGGGGGAGGGAAGGACAGGCAAACGAGGAGAGAATGGTCAAACTGAAGTTTTCAAAAAATGAGACTTTAAAAAAAGGCCGCCATAATTTAACACAGTCCCCCCCCCCCCCCCCCCATTGTCAATTGCTCCGTATGCCTGCAAGGTAGGCAACTGCCTCAGCTAAGGACTGGTGTGTCGAATGGGTTGCCTGTCGGTCGGGCGTTTCCTTACGGGCGCGAATCACGAAAATCTACTGGGCTGTGCCGTGCCGTTGTGTTGGTGGTGAGCTAGAAGTTGTGAAGTAGGAAGTAGCTTGATAAGCTCGTGAACTAGAGTCGTGAAGCCTGTAAAGCTCTAAGCTCAAGCTCTAACCCCTTGAGAACAATAAGCCGCTCTCCGCCTCTCCTACCCGTTTGTTTTGAGTGCCTGACAGCCGCTCTCAAACAAATCTCTGAAACCACTGAAAAGTGGCATTTTTTATTTTTGTTGAAGTCAATACTTTAGTTTACTCCATGATGGACTTCGATTTTAAACTTAAAACCCTCAACGAGCGGACAAAAGTCGAAGATTTGTTCGAATTTGAGGGGTGTAAAGTGGGAAGAGGGACCTACGGGCACGTCTACAAAGCGAAACGGAAAGACTCGTACGTATAGGTTATGTTTTGATTACCTTACCAATCATATATTGAAATATTTACTACTTTTTTATTTTCTTTATCCGAAGATCAGTTTTCATCATGACTTTTATTTGTTTCATTCATCAATTAACTGACTTAAATTGTTCTGTATGAAGTTGCCACCTTATGTGTGTCAAAGACTTTATTGCGTTTTCTCTCAATACCATTTTCCTGATAATTTTTGTCTCTCACAGTTTGCTGTCTCATTTTTTGTTTAGGGCCGATAAAGAAAAAGATACAAAGGACTATGCTTTGAAACAAATAGAGGGCACGGGCTTGTCAATGTCAGCATGTCGAGAAATAGCAGTAAGTATTTCTAGTGAACTTTGTTGATATATTTTATGTCTGTAATTGTTTGTTAACACACCAATCTTTTTATATGGCCTTGTTCCAGTTGTTACGAGAATTAAAGCATCCAAATGTGATAAATTTAATAAGGGTGTTTTTGTCACACTTGGACAGGAAAGTTTGGCTACTTTTTGATTTTGCTGAGCATGATCTATGGGTAAGTTTTCCTTTTGTACATTCTAAATTCACATTGTTAATGAACGTAACATGCTTCTCCTAACACAACCTCCCTGTTCCAGCACATAATTAAATTTCACAGAGCAGCCAAAGCCAATAAGAAACCACTTTTAGTGGCCAAGGGAATGGTTAAGTCACTTCTTTACCAAATTTTAGACGGCATTCATTATCTCCATTCTAATTGGGTTCTCCACAGAGATTTGGTAAGGAAGATACATCCTTTGCATCTTCTCAATGCAGTAATTGGTTTCCAAATTGTAGAACATGCAAAGAATTAGTTGATTTACATTTTTAATTACAGAAACCAGCAAACATCTTAGTAATGGGAGAAGGTACTGAACGAGGTAGAGTAAAGATAGCAGATATGGGATTTGCTCGTCTCTTCAATGCTCCCTTGAAGCCTTTAGCAGACCTTGATCCAGTTGTAGTTACTTTCTGGTACCGGGCTCCTGAACTATTACTGGGTGCTCGTCATTATACAAAAGCCATTGGTCAGTATTGTACTTTTTTTTTTGTTTTTGAAAAAAGGTGTGTGCTTGTAAAAAATTTCTAGCCCTACATTCTCTCCTGTTATTTCAGATATATGGGCCATAGGATGTATCTTTGCTGAGCTGCTTACATCTGAACCAATATTTCACTGCAGACAAGAAGATATAAAAACTAGCAACCCTTATCATCATGATCAGTTAGACAGGTAACATTATCACACCAGTCTTGGAGAGATGAAGTAGTTAAGTATTTTGTTAATTTTATATGTAATGGAATTTTTGTTTCACAGAATATTTAATGTTATGGGTTTTCCATTAGAGAAAGAATGGGAAGATATTAAAAAAATGCCAGAGCATCCCACACTTCAGAAAGACTTCAAGCGTTCAAAGTAAGTGTTTTAAATCAATGTATTTATTTTTCACCAGTGATGGTAACTTGATTCTTCAACGATGAAATTTTATCTCAGCTATTCCAATTGCTCATTAATCAAGTATATGGACCGACACAAGATCAAACAGGACAGCAAAGCTTTTCATCTGGTGAGTTTCTTTCAATTTCTTGAATTTGCTGGCATAATTCAAACAGTTCATGTGAAATTTTATCTTCCTCTTTAGCTCCAAAAACTTTTACTGATGGACCCAACTCGCCGTATTACCTCTGAACAAGCCATGCAGGATCCTTATTTCCAGGAAGACCCTTTGCCAACACCAGAGTGAGTTCCTTTCAATTTTCCATCTGCTCCATCTGAATTTTATTGTGTTCATGGCTGTAACTACTTGAATCTGTTTTAGTGTTTTTGCTGGCTGTCCTATTCCATATCCTAAACGAGAGTTCCTTACTGATGATGATCAGGATGACAAATCTGATGCAAATAAACGTCAGAACCAAGCTGCAAATGTAAGTAATTTTTACCAACTTTTGTCTTTTGAAGTTTCCATTCCTATTTATTATTTTGTTGCATGAGACATTAAAAGCAGAATTATCATGTCAAAAGAATTTTTTTTCTGTTCCAAGCCATAATTATATATTTTATTATGTGCCACCAATTCATTGTGCAATTGCTGCTGGAATCTCAATAGCATCTTTCTATAACTGCTTTTCTTTTATCTGCTACTTACCTTGCTTCAAATTTGAAAATTTCTGGGTCTTACATGTCATGCAGTTCGTGTATTGTTTTCTGCTAACCAGAAGATAAATTTCTGTTTGTTTATCAATTACAAGTGTGAAACTTAAATGTAGTTTTATTGTAATTTTAGAAGTCCTGTTTCTGAAATTTTTGTGGCAAGTTCACTTGTGGTAACAAAATTTGTCCTGAAAATCTCTGACGGCCTCTGACATATTAACAAGAGTTTGTGCTGTGAAATGGGAAAGGGCTTAATTTTCTTTCAGTGTTTTATCACAGTCTCAATTCTAGATTTGCTTGTATTCATCAAACAACTTTATAGGTGATGATTATGCCCCTGATGTCTTTGTAAGGAATTGTTTTTCATTTGTCTGGTCATCTTCTACTTTAAAAATTGAGTATGTTTATAATTTTGATCTCAGTCTCATAAATTTCTTTAATAGAACGACTTCAATACAAAATTCTTGCTTTGCAATTATCTTCCTTGGTTGTTTGGCTTGGTTATGGCTCCATTGGTGGCACATCATATTTGATCCATATGAATGTTCAGGTATTAAATCAAAAATCAAAATTGAATTGGTAATATCTTTGAAATGCTAATGTCAGATCTCTTGCATATTGTAACCTTTTTGCTCCTGTTTGAATGTATCAGCCTTACAATATAAGTTTGCTCACGATATAGTTTCATTTAATCTCATTACATTATCATAATATAATTGGTGAATTGTGATGGAAATCATAGTTATTCGTCTTGTACTCCCCAGGGAAACCAGGGGCAAGGAGATCAATCAAGCCACCATGGACCAAATGCCAAGCGAGCTCGGTTAGGGCCCCCACACCCTTCCGTAAGCACTGCAAGCAGCATGGGTGGACAACAACAGCAACAGCAGCAGCAACAGCAACAACAGCAACAACAGCAGCAGCAGCAACAACAACAACAGCAAGAATTCCATCATCAGCAACAACATGTTCAGCAGAATATGATGTATCAAAGCAATCCTGGAAACAATCAAGGCCAAGGCTTCCAAAGATTCTAAATACCCTTTACGTTATTTCAAATTTAATTTATGCTGGCATTTTAAAGATTGTATCTTATATTTTTGACATTAATGGCCTTTTCCTTGGTTTATTAATAACCTAGATTAATTAATTTATGTTTGAAGTAAGTGTTTTAACTTGTCTATAGTCGTCCTTGCCAACTTTCTTAATCTTGAAAGTTATCAGCATAGTTTTTCTCAGATTCAATTGCTAACTTAAAGTTCCTTTCTCGGTGCTGTCCTTCCAAAAGATGCCAAGTTTATTTTTAAAATCTTTAAGTCTTCCCTGACTTTGTAAATAATTTCATCCCAACTTTAAAAGTGACTTTTACCTTTGATTCATCATCTAGTCTATTGCAATATATGGTGGCTTTATTACAGTTTGCCTTATTTCACAGAGGTATTTCAAAACAGTGGTGGTCTTTCTTTTCAGCCTTTCAGTCTCCTTTCAACATCAATTTTGTTGACACTTGTCAACTTTAGCAAATCAACATATCAACGTTGAATAATGAAGGCAAGCCACTACGTAGTGACATAAAATAATTGTTAATATCCTTTATATATTTGGTTTTCTGCAATGAACTATTTTGTTTCAAATGTTAAAATTGGTATGTGATAGAGGAAGACTTTTTCTTTTTTGATAAAATCATGCTGAACTGTTAATGTTGACTGAGCTGATTTCTCATTTTTGTGATGTTGAGAAGTATTGACTTAGTTAGATATTCATGAGATGTAATTAATTTCTAGTTCTTATAATATCTAGTGCATTTAGTATCTGGTTATCAATCTGAATCAGATACTGTATTATGGCCATTAAGAAATTTGTCATGCACCATAAATCATCATTCATTTTCATCTGATAAAGGGGCTGGGTTTCTTGTGATGGGTGCGGTATGCACCTGTGTTGTTATGCTTTGCATTTGGTTAACTCAAGTTTGTACTGCTTTGTGATACTTATATTTATTAAAAATATTGAGTTTTATAGAAATGGAATTCTCTCCTTCTTTCATTGTCTGATTGAGCTCTTAATCTTCATGAACATAAACATTTTTATTTTGAATTTTCAAAGATGCAACCATTTCTTCTTGATCCTGACATATTTTCTCCACGGTTAGTCATTCATCAACTTCATCAGTTTTGCAGAGTCTGGGTACTGTCTGCCATAGCATAAATACAACTGACTTAAACTTCAGAAGCATTACATTTCTCAGCTGAATGAAATTACTAATTCATTTTTGTCATTCGATGCGGTTTTAGTTTGCAATAGGCAAGAGCAACCTTTGCCTTATAACAAAGGAACACCACTGACTTCTGTAGAATTTACTGACCTCTCTCCTTCAGTACCAGCAGCACCGCAGCAGCAGCCTCGGCCTAAGCACCACCAACTCGGGGGACATGGGCAGGGACATACCGCTGTCAGTACTCTCGTCGGTATCCGGACCGGGACCAGGACCAGGACCAATCCAACGTCTTGACGGCCATGTAGTGGTCGGCGTTGGTGTCGGAGGGCTGGCGGGGCTACGCGGGCTTCGCAAACGCGCCGCATCGGGCTCTGTGGACGCCGGGGCCGGGGAAGGAGGCCGGTGGTCCGGGGCGGGCGGCAGTGGCACGGGGTCTCCAGACGACGTCTGCCAGTCGTGCTTCGGCAAGTTCCACGACGACAAGAACGGAGAGGAGTGGATCCAGTGCCTGTCGTGTCGCTCCTGGTACCACGCCAAGTGCCAGGGCCTGCAGGCGTACCTTCACAATTTCCAGTGCATTCGCTGCAAGCCACCACTTGCGTGAAGTCATTTAATTCCTTCTATGTAGTTTCCTCTTTTCTACCATTGCTTGTAAACGAATGATCTCTAGCTATGCATCTCATTTTAGATTTTAAGGCTTACAAAGTTGTACATGTTAGTTGATCTCATAAAGAGACATATGTGTGGTGCAGCCTCTCATCCAATTTTGCTCAATTTTCTTTCAGTTTTTAGTTTTATTCGCAAAGGAGAGGTTGAAAGACTGCTCCTATTAAAGAGCACCCTACAGTACAAAGTATCTGGAACATTGGTCAGGGTATTCAACCCACACCACTGTTAGTTCATAAATACTTCGTAGTATATTTGTATGTTCCATCTCTTCATGAGAATCTTGTTCTAATAAAATATATTTGCTGGACAAAATATATGCAGTTGTAAATACTAAACATTAAACATTTATTGACTGGAATTGATGTTCATGTGGAATAAAAATGTTGGCATTTACTTGTTGATGTAGTCTGTTTCCTTCTCGCCTTGTCCTGTGAATCCGGATCCGGAAAAATGCATACCATAATCTGAATGCATGGAGTAACAACACAACGTGGGGTATAAAACTGTCTCGTGTAGTATTTCCACTGTCAGGGTATTGACACTTGTATGGACACAATACGTGGGGTATTCTCAAACAAACAAAACAAACTGCACAGCAAAATGGACAGTAATAACATACAACAGCTAAAATCGTAATAACGGATGAATAATTTAATTAAAGAAAACATAGATACTTTAGCTACAGCATGTTTTTGATATTAATTTATGTCCATATCTGATTCAAATGCGATCAGATGTCAACGCATAACATGTTTGAAACTCATTCAAAACCAAAGCAGAATCTCGATACAATTACTTAATAGTGCGTCGGGCACGAACTAATTCATAGTCGAATCCATAAAATCTCACTCGACAGTCTTAAGGTTGACTGGAGTCGACAATACATTTGATCCTGTGAAGTTACTACGCACGACACCCGACTCGATGTCAGGGACCTCCCCTTCGATAAAAATTCACATTGCGCATTGACTCTTAAAAATCCAGTTCGTCAGAGCTGAGTCCATCTAGTCTATCCTATCCCGCCATCGGAGCTGCACCGCTTTCAAGCACTTTCAAGCCGAGCTGCTGCTGCTACAACGGGAGGCGCTGGCCCAGTGGAGCTGCCGCAACTCTAGTACTAGCTAGCACCCCGCCCTCTCCCCGCACCCCACAACTCCATGGGCTCTCCCTCTGCTTCTATCTCTTTTCCTCTCGCGCTCGCACCGCCGATGTTGACTCATCTCTCTTTCTCTCCCCCTCTTCCCTCTTTCTCGTCCCGCCTCACCGCACCGCGCCTCACTCCACACTACCCGCGCCTCACTCCACGCTCCCCGCGCCCACCGACCCCCGGCCCCTCCTCCTCTTGAACTCACTCTGCCACTTCCCCTCCCTCCGGGCTGCCCCCTCCCCCTTTCCCTCCCCTCCACGCCCCTCCATACCCGCCTCCTTTCCTCTCCACGTTGCTGCAGTTGCTGCCAGCACGAAAGTTCGACCCGCAAACAAGTCGTCCCCTCTCCCCTCCCCCCCCCCCTCTTGGCCTCACCCCACCCTCCCCACTCGCCCCTCCCTGCTCGCCCGCCGCCCCGCTCCGCCCCGCTCCGCCCCGCTCCGCCTCGCTCCGCCCCGCTCCGCCCCGCTCCGCCCCGCTCCGCCTCGCTCCGCCCCGCTCCGCCCCGCTCCGCCCCGCTCCTCCCCGCTCCGCCCCCCTCTCCCCTCGGAGTGCCCGAGTTGGACTCGCCCGGCTGCGTCAACAGCGCTGCGCTGCGGCTGCGGGCGAAGCGGCGGAGCGAGCGCCAGTCGAGTGTAGCCCACTACCGCGCGTACTTCGTGTGCGTCGCCGTTGCATTCGCTTCGCGCTAAGTGTGTGACGTCACACAGGGAAGTCTGTGTGAGTGAGTGTTCGTGAGTGAGATATGTGTGATTGTTGTAATGTGCAGTGCGGATAAGCAAGGATTGTCGCGACCCGTCGATGGATGCCACGTAAGGGAACAGGCCGCGTCCTCATGAAGAGTGCAGTGCAAGATGGTTAGAGAGACTCGACACCTTTGGGTCGGAAATTTGCCGGAGAATATACGTGAAGAAAGGATTCGGGAGCATTTCAAACGGTAGGCATCCTTTTTGGTCTCTTCTCCCAAAGGATAACAGGGGGAAGAGCCGTGGAGACTGCCGTAAGGCGGCGCCTGTCTCCACATAATTTTTTCCTTTTTTTTTTGCCATGTATTCTGGAAGTGTTAGCCTGATGCCCTGGTCTGGAGGATCGTGTGTGTGGTGGTTCAAGTGTTGGTGTCAGTGATCTCAAGAATTATAATGTGTGGTGCCTCGACGAAATGTCAGTGGATATCACACGAAGCCTCAAGGAGTAACAGTGCCCGATCGGATTTACCTCCAGCCCCCTGGATACCCATACTTTACGGAATGAAGTGTTACCTCAAGACAGCAGTGAGTGAAGTGTGAACAGCAAGCAGACCCAAGTGATTTTTTCTCTCTCCAAACTGTGGGCGTCGGTACACTTTCAAAATCGTGGCATTTTTGTACATATTTTTTCATAGTTTTAATAATTTTGTTAAAAAAATTATGTAGCCTAATTTTTTAATTAACATTTTTTTTTTAACTTTCTAACAATGCATGTTGCATGGTATATCTAAGCTTTTGTGTGAGTGTTTGTCACCTGTGTATTCCAGCTGGCGAGAATCTCAATCCAAACTGAGTGTATCCCAACTCAGGATAGGAAACTTGAGCACCCCTTTGTCATTTTCGTCAGTGCCCCCCCCCCCCTCTCCCTTCACCGCCCTCTTTGCCACCAGCTGTCCCCTGGAATTCCCCTCTTCTGTGAGGTCTGCTGCCTCCCGCGCAGATCGTTTACGCGCGGACCCCGCCCCGCCCCACTCCTCTCTTATTTGGGGTGTAATCCTTCGCGCCAGTCGGTTTGAATTGCTTACGAAAATCAGTAGGTGGTGATGGGGGGGGGGACAAGGCTTGTGGGGGAGCAAGATGCCAACCAGCGGTGCGGAGTGCAGCGGCAGCCCGTTCCAAGGGGCATTGGCACCAACGAACAGGTTCAGAATGTATCCCGGGTTTAATTTTATCCCCCTCCGTCATTCCGACAGTGCCCGCATCAGTGTAGCGGGACAAAGAGAGGAGAGGAGACAGACGGAGACAGGGGACGTCTCCAACGCATGCATACCCTGCCCCCTGCGTTCAGAATTGATGGTATCATCCATCGTTCGTACACCGCCAAAACCAGAATGAGCGATTCGGACTCGACTTTCTTCCTCAGTAGTGCACTCGTGCCCTCCCGCCACCCCTGTCACTCCCACCACCCCTGTCACTCCCACCACCCTTATCACTCGCACCACCCCTATCACTCGCACCACCCCTATCACTCGCACCACCCACGCGCCGTTATCATCTCGTCCGGAACGATGCGATTCCGCCTGCTTTGCCATACTTGCGTCAACTCGGAATGACTGAACTCTCCTTTCCTTGCGCCTCGGCCATTCCTGCGGGCAGCCCGGCCCAGGCCCTTTCTAAGGCTTCTGTTCTGTTCCCCGGATCGGTTGGATCCGGCCTCGTCTCAGGTGATCGATTAAAACCCGAAACCCGCCGTCCCCGTCTTCGCCTTCGTACTTGTCCGGGCAGTGGACGGGACGGGCGGGGCCGAGGTTGGCCGCCGCCGACTTTAGGGTCATTGAGCGAGCTTGCGGCGACGCTGCTATGGATAGAAAGTTGGCCCGTTCTCTGTGCTGGGAAGCAGAGGCGAGAGGCGAGGCGGGAGGCGGCCGCGTGGAGTGGGGGGAGGGGGGGGGGGCAGAGGGAGGAATCGTGGCAACTACGCATCGTGGCTGGCTGCCCCGCCTGGCCGCCCGCCCGCCCGCCTGCGTGTTCGTCCGTCCGTCTTGCGCGCTGCCTCATGTTTTCCCTTCGCCTCCCTCCCTCCCTCCCCTCGCCTTCCCCTCCCTGCCTTTCCCTCCCTTCCCCTCTCCTGGGATGGGTTTGGTATGGGATGGGCGTCTTCCATCGTCCAGCACGGACGGGACAGCGTCGAGGTACCGGACCGGACCCGAGAGGACCCGACCAGACAGACACCCATCGCCCGGTCCGGCTCCAGCAGCTTTGTATGTGGCCCGTGTTGCCTAACTTCATCCTCCAGCCGCTGGGTTATTCCGCGCGCCGCGGCTCCGCGGACGTGGAGAAAAGGCGCCATCCTACGCGCTGATTGGCTGTACGCGTGTCCCGAGGACTCGCCAGGACCCGTTCCTTCCAGATTTGGCGCTGCCACGGCTGTGGCTTTGGGCCTTTGATCGCGTATCCAGCAGCGACCAACGGGTGCGTTGATATCTCCAGGGACGAGGGCGAGCCGGAACGTCTGGTCGTCCTGGAACTGGGGTGTGTCGGCAGTCGGGTACGCAAGGCGGCGATGAAGCAGGTGCATCGGTCTTGGGGCGGAGCGAGACCCACCATTTCTGCTGTGTTGGCGGCCGCCGCCGGGTATCGAACGCCGGACCCCACCCGCGCTGGCGCAAGGCGTCTGTCAGCAGCAGCGCTGACTGGGCTGGCCGTTGTGTGCTGAACCTGCTGAGGCTGAGGCTCAGCTCCCGGACGTGACTGCTGGTTGCACGTCGCGGACCCCCCGCGGAGCCCCGGCTTTGGCCGCCTCGCGCTGCGGGGGGTCGCGGGGGTGGGGGTGGAGATTAGGCCGCGGGACGCTCCATGTGACGCCAGGAGGGGGTGGGGCGTATCGTACAGAAGGAGAGGGGGGGAGGATGGCGACGCCGTCGATTTTGACAAGCCTTGGTGGTGGTGCGGGTGTTCACTCGGCCGCGAACGGACGACGAGAAGAAGGAAGAGGAACGGGAGACCGTCCAGAGGGAGAGGAAAAGGGGGATTCGGCGGAGGGGGGGGGGGGGGGTTCTCTAACGACCACCCCTTCGCCGGGATGCCCTTCCTGGGCTGGCATCGGCCCGCTTGGGGGCGGAGCGGGCGGAGCGGCCGCTGCCCCTTGCGGGGTGGCGGTGGCAGTGTTCGCCTCCCTCGCCGTCGCCATGCGTGACACCATCACCGCAGCCGCCGCTGCCACTACTTCACCCTCCTGCAATATTCATGGCATGATGCCCTGGACGTCGGCGTCCTGTCCTCATGCCGCGGCTGGGCTTGGCAAGGTCGGAGTCCAGCGGCCGCCCATGGGCCGCCCCTCATGACACACCGTGCAGGGGCAGTGCGGTCAGGTCGTCGTCGTCAAGTTGTGCGTTTCCGTCTTTGCTCTAATTTCGCTCGCCCCGGCCTCCCTCGCCCCCTCCCCGTCCGCGCCGTGCCCCCCCCCCCCCCGTACTTGACGTCGTCGCCGCGGAACGTACGGGTCGATACCCCACGGGGGGGTAGTGGGGTGGAGGGGGCGGGCTGGGCGGGTTCTGTGTCCGGTTCCGGCAAAGGAAGGGAAGGGGCACGCCCGGGCACGCCCCCGCCTGGGCCCCCGCCAGGCGCCCGCCAGGGCCCCTCACCACCCCCGCTCGGCAGGGCAGAGGGTGGGTGCCGAGCCGAGCGCTCGAGGGGTGGTGTGGGGTGGGGTGGGGCCGCCTTCGCGTTGCGACGCGTCCTGGAACGGGCTGGGCTGGGCCCTGGGCTTGGAGCTCGTACCCTGCGGAAAGACGTTGGTGTGACGGCAGACAGTCCGGGTTAGGGGTGGGTTTTTCCAGGTCGGCCGCGGCGGGGTGGATGAATTGAACGAGATGCCCGCGGCACTGGTGCTGCCACTGGTCCATTCCCTTCTTCTCTCTCCTCTCCTCGTTTTTCCCCCGTCCTCGCGTAGCGTCGGGTCGCGCGGGTCGTTTGGCGCGGCCGTTTTCGTGTCCGTCGCGGCGTTCCTCCTAGATTGATGTGACCCTTCCAGGGCCCGCCGAGTTGCCGCTGCCGCCGCGGGGCCCCGACCCGAACCAAGCGCGTTCGCGACGGACTCTCTGACCCGCCGAAAAGTATCCGTGTAATAAACGCCGTGCGGAGGAAGGGGCGGAACAGAGCGCAGTTCGCGGAAAAGGCCAGAGGGAAAAAAATAGTTTAATAGGAAAGTACTTGATGATGAGGCTTTGCCTTCGTTTCTTTTTCTTTCTTTATTTTTTTGTATCGTTTTCCTTCCCGCGCAAGATGCCATCTTGATCGCCACGATCATTATCTGCGCGCGCTGTTGCCAGGATGCGCCGTGGCAGGGCAGGGAGGCCGGGCCGGGCCGGCCCGCTGCTGCTGCTTTGTCTTGGGGATGGGAGGGGTTTTTGCGGTTCGAATCGCGGCGCGGCTGCTGCGGCTGCTGCTGCGGCTGCTGCTGCGGCGCACTGCGTCGTCGTTGGCGCAGCCTTGGTTCCGTCGGATCCATGGATCAGTGTCGGCTGTGGACGCCACGGCACGGCACGGCAGAGGCTGCTGGCGGCTGTGGCTTGCGTTTTAGATTCGGGTGTCATTACAGGGGAGAGGGGCGGGGCGGGGCGGGATGAGATGGGTGGGCTGGCCGGGACTCGCTCCCACTCCAGGGTTGCCGGATCGCTGCTCCTGCCTTGCCAGGCTTGGCCAGGCTCTGGCTGGCTGGGCCGTTTGCCCGCTGCTCCTGCTCTCCTGCTCCCGCTCCCTGCTGGCCTGGCTGTTGTTTCCCGCTGTTCTGTTTGCTTCGGCACCTTCCACGTCATCGGCCGGCCCGGGTCCGGCCGGCCGCCCGGCCGTGCTTTCAAGGTCTGCACGGCGGCGAGTAACACAGTCGGTTGAGTCCAAGCTGAGCCGGCTGTGCTGCACCGCGCGCCAGGCCGGTGCCGTTTGCAGGTGCGCGCGTCATAGACGTCGGGCGCCATCTTTTTGGCGGGTGAATGAATGGTCCGAAAGTTCGGACGAGGCAGGTGGATGTCGGATTACGGTCCGGCAGGCGCGGCATCAGCGGGCCAGATGCCACCTGCAGCCCGCGGTCAGAATGCTGTTATCTCAGCTGTTATCCCGGCGCCGCGTCTATAAGTTGGCGCACGTATTTTGAGCGCCCGTCCTGTGTTATCGGCGCCGGGGCCGGACTGTGTTGCCGAGGTGCGCACCGAGCCTTCGTCCCTGACTCGGACATGGCCGTCTGGACACGGCAGCAGCAGCAGCAGCAGCAGCAGCAGCGAAGTGAGAAGAATGTGACATATTGTTTGGGGGTTGGCGCCGCTCCCGACGAGGGTCGGGTCGCTCCTGTCCGTCGGTGCTGTCTAGGAGAGGCTCTCCTCGCTCTTTCTCTGTCTCTCACCCTCTTGTCCGTATCAGGAGCAGTATATACATATATTTTTGCAATGAGACACACGACAGACCCGATTACTTTTGATTCGGTGCGCAAAACACGATATGGGGGGGGGGGGGGGATTTATGTGTTTGGCGGAGTGGTGTCGACGTGTGCACCACACCCAGAGGGACGTAGGCGCAGGGCAGGGCAGGTGTCTGAAGGGAAGGGCGTCGCTGGACTGGGCGGGATTTGTTGTGTCGGATCGTTACGGTGCGGTTGTCACCACTCGGGGCCCGCCCATGGCAGCCCGTGGCATGGAGAGGGGGTCGACGGGCACCCCCGACGCAGTGCGGGGACGACGGGCTGACTCATTAAAAGAGGACGAGGTGTGCGCAGTTCCGCATGGGGCGGGACGCACGCACACCTGTGCTGGGGCGGACAGGACAGGTAGACGGCTCGGCGGGGGGGTCCGTTTCCTTCCGTTGGCTCCGCTGGCTCCGCTGGCCTGCCCCTGCCACCCCCGACCGGAAACCGGGAGGCCGGGGGCCCTGCAGACTGCCTTCCTCCCCGCCCCGCCCAGGTGATCGCGATCCGGCCCTTCCGACTGCGTGCGAAGAGTCACTCACCCGCGTCCCGTCCACGTCCACGTTTTGTGTCGCCCGCAGCCGAGGCCGGGACGCCTGGCGGGTCGGGAGTGGCCGGGAGGCGGCACGGCCCGATGGATGGGTTTCTCCGACTGCTACACGAATTTGGTCGGGCGGGTTGCCCGTCTCCGTCCGACCGAAGCTCTCGTGCCACACGTTAGTCCGCCCGCCTGTCCGCCCGTCCACCCGTCCACCCGTCCACCCGCCACCGCCCCCCTCTCTCTCACCTGTACGCCCCTCCGCCTGGCCGCGGTGCCGCGGTCCCTCCCCTCGTGGTGAAAGTTTCTCATGGACGCGCTTACAAAAGCGACGTGTGTGTGTGTGCGTGTGCGTGCGAGTGGCGTGACGTTGCGAGCGCGCATGTGTCTCCCGCCACGCCCCGTATGTGACAGACGCAGCATACGCAGTACACAACGGGCCTGCACTGCGGCGCAGAGGGGCGTTGATTGGCTGAGCACCGCCACCGCTGCTGCTGCGGCTGCTGCTGCTGCTGCGTTCTGGCGTCAGAGAAAAGGAAAAGAAATCTCTCCGCGTCGTCTCGTCTCCGGTGGTGGCGGCAGCAGCAGTAGTGCTTTGAAAGGACATCTCACGCCACGCGCCCGGAGCCTGCAGCCTGAAGGGCGGCGGGGGCCGAACGCGGCGAGGCCCTTGGAAAGGGCACACGCTGGCACACGACTGGGGGCGGTGTTTGCTGCAACTGCTGCTCTATGGGCGGCCCGGAGGCCGGCCGGGCAGGCCGCGGGGAGGCCTTATTTGGCCGTCAGCCCGTCGCCGTCGTCCGTCGTCCTCGGTGTGCGCCTTGCGGCCATCGCGACGAATTTGGGCCGCGGAGGACGAGGTGGAGAGAGAGAGAGAGAGAGAGAGAGAGAGAGAGAGAGAGAGAGAGAGAGACAGAGAGACAGAGAGACAGAGAGACAGAGAGACAGAGAGAGAGAGAGAGAGAGAGAGAGAGAGACAGAGAGACAGGTGCAGTTGGGGTGGGTGTCAGTGTCAGCCGTGCCGTGCTGTGTGCCGCGGGTGTGATGTACTTGTATCTGTGCGCACTTGCTGCCTCGTGTCGTGTTCTATCCTATCTCACCTTGAAAAACATTCTGTCAATGTTTGGCGACCGATATGCGGCTCTAATCCGCCGCGGCCCGGCCTGTGCTGTGGCGGGGTGCGGCGGGCCCTGGCCTGGGCCTCCTCTGGGGCCGCGGCACCAGCGCCGGGTTGGGTGCCGTCGTGGCACGGCGTTTCTTCTGGCGGTGCGCGGCGGAGCGCGGCGCGGCGCCACGTCCTGCCGCCCGGCCCCCGGCCCGCCTGCCTGGGATTGAGGGCTTTGCATCACCTCCTGCACAGTCCGTTGACCGCGCTGGGCCCCGCCAACCCGCGCCCCGCCAGGCCCCGCCCCTCCCCTCCCCACCAGCAGCCATCAGCCAGCAGCGCGCCCCAGTCTTGCCACGCGTGCCGTGTGGGACCTGGAAACCTGATGGGTACCTCTACATACGTGGGCACCTGTGGGGGCCGGGCTGAGGCTGCGGGCTCGCTTTGGGGCGCGGGTGCTTTCGACACGGCAAGCAGCAGTAGCAGCCGGACGAGAGACCCGTCGTCTGTCCTGACGGAGGCCTCCCTCCCGATGAGGTCGGCGATGACGCCCCTGTTTCTATCGATCACACTGGCGGGGGCGCGCGTGCCGAGGGCCGGGCCGGCCGCCTTTCTGGCCGCCCTGGTTGTTGAGGTTGCCATGGCGATGCGGCGGGCAGCTCTTTCTCCGAGGACCCTCGACGACGTCATAGACGTCAGAGCGCGAGTAGCGATCCCGCAATGAATGAATGAATGAATGAACGGGGGTCGTTACCGCCCCTGCCGCCGCCCGCGCAATCTCTGTCGGGTGCTAAATTTTTCGTTTACACGGGTTTTTATTACCATCCTTTGTACTGTAGCTGGAACTGCTTCCCCGATTGCCCGTGCTGCGCGCTGATGAATGGTGCTTGCCGGGCCCGGCTGCCGGCAGCCCCCAGCTGTATTGGCGAATTGGTGTCCACTGCTGCTGTTGAGTGTCGCTCAAACATTGGGCTGGGCAGCCGAGCCGAGCCAGGCTTCGCCTCGCCGTTATAATTGGTTTGGCGAGCCCGGCAGTGCCTGGCCTGCGTTGTGGTTCGTGTGGCGCGAACACGTCGACAACGACATCACATTGGCGATGTTGCTTGCAGGCGCTCGCAGGGGAGCGGGGCGGGGCGGGGGGTAGGATAATAGGATGTGAAGGGGCGGGTTGTTAGATTAATTGGTGCCCCCTTCCCTTTCTCTCAGAGGACTCGTCGCCGGTTGATGGCAGGCAGCGCGAACGCTCACGCACACACGGTCGATTGATTGTGAAATGTCGGCCGGCACATCCGCGTGTCACGCCGCGTGCAGTGCGCTGTGCCGGGCCGGCTGTGCCACGGCCACCAGAGCTCAGCCGAAGAGGGGCGGGGGTAGGGTAGGGGGCATGTCGGTCACCAAACAACGCATGCGATCGATTCGAATCGCTAACTTTCCCCTCCACCCCGGACCCCGGTTCACCACAACCACTACTGCGCCCCTCCCCGTCCCATGAACCCCCTAAAACCAAACCGCCCCCATCGGAGCCCCCCTTTCAACCAACTGCTCCTGGGACCAGAGGAGCCATTCCGATGTTCTCGTTTCTCGCTCTTTCTCTCTCCCGCTATCCTGCCCTCGCCCTTCTCACTCGTTATGGCCCCGTCTCGCTCCCACACCCTCCATTCATTGAGAATCCATCCCTCTCACTCTATCGCGATGCTAGTCCTCCCCCCCCCCCTTCAAGCCCTCTCCCTCGCCCTCAAGCCGCCGCCGTCGCGCCACCGATTGGATTGGAAGCCTTTGGCGCGCTCAGTCCTCTCACTGCCCCTTCCTCTCTTCTCTCTCTCTCTCTCCCTCCCCTTCGCTTTGTCTTTCTCTTCTTCCCCACCCCCCTCTCTTATCTTCCTCGGGGGTGTCCTCCCCTTTCCCCTTCACCATCAGACAACCCTTTTGCTCCCTCCCCCCGCCTGACGTCTTCCCTTTCCTGGAATGCCTTTGTGCCGCCATTGGAACCGATTGAGTTGTTCCCTATTAAGTGATGATTGCGTTTCCCTCCCTTCCCGGTCCCGCTGCCAGGACAGCGGCGTGTTCCTCGCCTCCCCGGGACACGCTCGGGCCTTGGCGGCGGCGCCGTGCCGTCGGCACCGGCCGGACACCCCCTCCCGTCCCGTCTTGTGCCCCGCGTCCGCGGCGACGCACCACGTCGTCCTCGCGGGCCGTGAGTGTGTGTGTGTGTGTGTGTGTCGTGGGGGAGAAGAGGCGGAGGAAGAATAAGAACGCGGGAGAGACGAGGAGGAGGGGGAAGGCAGGACGACGCCGAGGACGGCGACGACGACGACGTCGGCAGCAGCGGTGGCGGCGGTGGCGACCGGCGGCAGCGAGGGGGGATGCCCGGGGGCTTAGCGCTTTCCGTTTGATTTGAGCCCCGCCAGTTCGCCGCGCACAGCCGACCCGCCGCCAGCCGTCCCGTGTGGTCCCGTGCGGTCCCGTGCGGTCCGACCCCTACCCGGTCCGAGGTCCTAGGCGACGCGCTGCCGCCACCGCCTCTACCCCCCGATACAACCGCTGCCGCCGCCGCCGCGCGGACGCTGCTGGCGAGCACGCGAGAGGCGCCCCGCCCCGCCCCGCCGCGGCGCGCAGGAAGGAAGGAGGAAGCGAAGGGGGAAGGGGGCGCCCCCCACCCCTCCCCTTCTGCCCCGCGGCCGCGAGCTTCTTTTCTCTCTGTATCGGGTACCCGCGCACGGCCCGTCGCTTCGCTACGCCGCGGGTAGAAGAGGAAGAAGTCAGGAGAAAGAAATAGAAGAAGGAGAGAAGTGCAAAGTAACAGCGGGCAGGCGCAGGAAGGCATGGAGCCGGAGCGAGGCGGCCGGGTAAGGACGCGTGATTTGTGTTGAATATGAATGACTCCGGGCTGCGCGCTGCGCCGGGCCGCGAACGACTCGACACGACAGCGTGACGTTTGAAAAGTTCTCCCCCACCCCACCCCCCACCCCCCTTTCGGCTTAGTATTCGGCGCTCGGATGGTCGGGGTCGACAGGTCTTTAGTATGTACTTTTGTTTCTTTTTTTGGGTGATCCGAACCGCGCGTGTGTTCCGCGGTGCGACAGAGAAAGACCGCAGGATCCGCAGGCTTAGCCGGTGAGCCCCGCCAGGTGAGATAAGGAAGGGGGTCAGGCAGGCCGCGCACGGCTCCACTGCCTCCTCCTCTTATTTCACTCGTGTCGCGGTAGTGGCGGATGTTCGCGGACGAGGGGCGGGGAGGGGGGGGGGTTGCGGGGGCGCTGCTGCTGGAATATTCAGCGCGTCAGCGTAGCCAGCAGGGCCGAGCACCTGGCCGAGCACGCGATGGCTATCCTCTCCTCGACAGCCGATTCTAGCCGACTTTTCCCTCCCCCGGTCTATTTTCGCGCTGGCGGCGGCGGTAGTCCGCCGGCGCGGGGTCGGGCCGGTGAGGGGGGCGTGGCGGTGGGGGCGGCCGCCGCGGTCCGCCGTGCCGTCCGCGGACGCCGTGTGGACGCCGCAGGGACGCGTGTTTGTGTCGTGTGGCCACACGGGGCTAATCGAAGCCCAGGCGGTCGGTCTCATGCCCGTCTTCGTCGGCTGCCCTGGCACTACTGGCGGACGGCAGCTGACTATATGTTGCGCGGAATTCGACTCTGGCGTCTGAGGCCGCGGCCGAGGAAGAGAAGAAATTGGAGGCGGAAGGTGTGAGCAGAGCGGGGCGGGGCCTGGCAGGGCCCCTGCTGTCGGCTGTCAGTCTGTTTGTTGGCTTGTCTGTCTGTCTGTCCGTATGATGTGCTTGCGGCACACTCGGCGTTAATTTCCTACTTGGCCAACTCCGTTAGGCTAGTGCTGTACTGTACAGTAGTAGTGGTAGCTGTGGAGACTCCAGCGCAGCAGCGGTGGCAGCAGCAGCAGCAGCAGCAGCGGCACAGATGGAGTCTAGACTGGGACCGTTAGAACGGGAAGGAGAGCTCGGCCTCAGAGCGGAGCCCAGCCGCAGCCGCGAGCAGCCTCGAGCAGCCGCGAGGCCCAGTCCGTTCTTATTCTTCGTCTTCCGTGTCGTGCTCGCGAGCCTGTGGCAGCGGCGCGGAGCACAGCGAAGCACAGCAGGCGGGCCCAGCAGCCCAGCACCCCCACGGAGGGATGTCCGGACATACCGGCGCGTCAGGAGGAGCAGAGTTGAAAGTGGACGCGCGCTAAAGCCTATTTGCCTTGCCTATGTCCTCACCTCGCCTCGCCGTTGCCGGCCGGCCTTCCGCACGCACCTAGGCCTCGGTCCGGGCCTTGAATGGATGTGTACCGTGCGATGGCGCCATGCTTTGCATACGAGCGGACGGACATTCCTGGCCGGGCCACCGCCCCGCCCCGCCCCGCCCCGCCCAGGCACTCTGCCTGCACCTGCAGAGTCCGGACCGGAGGGGCTCGCGAAAAGCTCGGCTCCGCCATCGACCCCGTGCTGCAGGCTGCGGGCATGGAAAATCACCCATGGCGTGCCAGAGTGTGGAACACTGCGGTTTCGACACCGCTGCTGTTCGAAGTTTCCACCGGCGAGGACGGGGGTGGGGGGTGATCTCCACTCGGCGTATAGGGCGGTTATACTGCCATGGGACCGCCGCGCTCAGACCACACCCCTGTCGTGCAGGGCTGTGATTGGCTGCGGACCACAACACGAACACACACACACACACACAGAGGCCGAGGGCCGCCGGGGCTTTGCTTACGGCCCTGCCTGCATGGGACACACGACAGGCGGGGGGGACAGCACCGTCTTGCGGTTTGTGTTTCCACGACGATGTGATCTCTATCGGCCCCCGGGGCCCCCCTACACTACCCGGTCCAGGCCTGGTGAGGCTTAGAGGTACCTCTGGGTAGAGAGGGGCGATGCACCGCAGAAATGTCACGAGTTCCAGGCCAAAAGGGCAGGTCGTTTGATCAATATTCGATTCTCTACGAAAGGCACCTGATTGGTCAGAGAGAGAGAGAGGGAGAGAGGGAGGGAATCTGATTTGGACGAAAAAGAAATACCTGTCTCAGATGTTGATAAATTGTCCCTATTATGTCGATTATGTTGAAAACATAGGCATGTTGCCAGCGTCAGCTGACCTACCCCTTTGGCCGAGAATTCATCGAACATACGAACAAACACGTAGGTGACCGACCACGTCCAGAGTGACTTGCAGGGTGGTGCGGTGCATACCCACGGCCGGCGAAAGCAGATACGCCCCCGCCGTGTGCGTGTGCCGTGTGCGTGTGCCGTGTGCGTGTGCCGTGTGCGTGTCGTGCGAAACCCGACACTGCCACACACACGGCAGGCCTGCCGGCCCGGCGCCTGTGGGCGCCTGTGGGCGCCTGTGGGCCAGCAGGGGGTGGGTTCAAGGTCTTCTGCGCGGAGCCGTGCAGGTGCTCACGGGCGGCTTGTTGTGGCCCCCGTCCCGGGCCGTCCCGTCGGGGCTGCAGTCTGTGGCGGGCCCTCGCAGCCCTCGACGTGGACGTGCATCGTGCTGGTGGAAATGTCAGGCCGGGCGTGTGGCGTGCCGAGCCTGGCCTGATTGGAGTCGCGGCTGCGGGTTGGCCGGGATGCACTTCGCCGAGGCACGACGGAGGCAGCTCTCTGCGCTGCGGGTACCCCCCCCCCCCCCTCGGTATACCCCCCTGGGTAGCCCCGGTGGAGCCCCCTGCATGCATGCCCACGCTGATGGTGGGGCGCGGGGCTCGGCTAGGCGGCAGGGCGGGACGGGTAGGTGGGGGTATCGATTACCGTGTGTACCGTGTGGGCCCAGCAGCGCCCAGCCCAGCCCAGGCCGAAAGGTGGGTGCCCAGTCCGCGCCCCACCCCGCCCCGCTCTCCTAAAGGGTGATGAAACCCGGTCGCCTCGTCCGCCCCGCCCTGTCCTCGTGGACTTTGGCCGCACGGAACGCCCTGCCCGCCCGGTGACCGGCCCGGCCTGACCGAGGATGCAGCCATGCAACCCTTCCTCTTCCTCGCCCCGCCCAGCCCGGCGGTCAGCGCCTGTGGTAATGAGATGACGGCGATGGTGGGGTCGGAGGCGCGCACACACAGTCCGAACTTAGTGAGAGACGAGGATCCGGGGCGGGGCCGCTCTCAGAAACGAGTTCCGTTCGTCGATTAATAATTTTTTTCGCCGTCGCGATGGCTTTGTGTGTCGTGTCGGGGGGGGTGTAATGTGGCTCTGTCGCCCAGGGTCGCCCGTCCCGTCCCTCCCCGCGCTCGGTGTGTGCTGCTGCCGCCGCCGCTGTCGAGTAGTGTACCTATCCGGGATTGCATAACCACCTTGCTGGTTTGTCGGCAAGGGCGAGCCCGGCCCGAGAGCCCGGCCCAGCTCAGTCCGGACGCGGTGCAACAGAATGAGGTGTTTTCAAAACGGTGTGGATCGTTATTGGGCCATCGCACCGAGAGGGTGTGCAGCGCGGTGTGGTGTGCTCATGCACCGGTAGGCATGTGGGCCGTGCCGTGCCGGGGTCTTTATCGGAGTGGGCTGTGCTCGCCTAGAGCTGTGCTAGAGAGGTCTGGTGTGGTGTGGCCGTGTTCTGGCTCTGGCGTCGCGATGCGATGCCGCAAGCGCGCACCCTTTGGAGACGGGAAGGGGAAGCGAAGGGCGCCGCCGTCTGACGTAACCAACCAGCACCCTGCTGGCCCCGGCCGCCCCCGGCTGCACGAAGGGCTGTAAGGGCCGACCCGCCCCGTTGTCCTAACGCCAGACGCGGCATGGCGCCGTGTGGCGGGGCGCGGGTGCAATGACAGTTACGTAAGCGGTGACTCACGCCGCTCTGCTGCTGCTGCTGCTGCTGCTGCTGCTGCTGCTGCTGCTGCTGCTGCTGCTGCTGCTGCTGGCTGCTGCTGCTGGTCGGGATCACTGGGCACGAGAACGACGGTATTGTGCTTTACGCTTGACGTGTCGTATGCCTCCGCCACGACGGCGAACCCGTCAATAAAGGAAAGGACCATGCGCGACGGCGACGGTGATTCTCAAGCAAACACGGCAAGCGAACGACGACCAGTGCACACTGGCCAGGACCAGCTGCTGACGATGGCGACGCCAGTGCAGCCTGTGGTAGTCGATGGCGAGATTGCAATTTTCCGTAATGACGTCGCCGTCGTGCTGCGAGAGTGTCTCGCCGCCTGCTCCTATCCTTCTCCTCCTCCTTCTCTTCCCTCTCCTCTTCCCCGCTGCCCCCTTTCTCGTCTCATCTCGCCCTCCGCCGTCGCCGTCTTGTTCGCCGCCGCTCGGTTTTGTCGCATCGTGTTATACGCTGTACAGTGCAGTGTGCTGGCCGGGCCGCTGGCCGCGTCCTGCGCTGCATCCTGCATGCCATCAAGATGGATGAGTGGTGGATGCAGCAGTGCTCGGCCAGCGCCCCGGCCCGCATTGCATGGGGCGCTGCCGGCGCTGCATTGATTGCAGCTGCAGTGCCGTTGGCCGGCTGCGCGCTGCAGCGGGGCTGGATGCCGCCGCGGCTAGCCGGTGCCGGTTTGTTGTCGAGTGCATAGATGGCGCGGCTGCGTTGTGTGGACGGAACGGGTGACGCCCAAGTCGATGACATGACAACGAACGGCACACCATGTGTGTGGTGGCTCTTTGTAACGCGGTGACGTGCATGTCGAAATGGCTGTGTGTGTGTGTGTGTTGGTGTGTGCTGGCCGCCGTGCGGTTGTTCTGCCTCATCACGGGATTGGGGCCGGCCGAAGACTGTCAGCGGCGCGCCGTGCGGCCTATGAAGGTGGACAGGACAGGCTGGCAGCACGCTGGCAGCACGCTATGGCAGTGCCGCGGGCCAACTAGACGTGTGCAGGTGCAGCGAGGTGCGCGGAGCGGAGGCCTTGCGCGGCGCATTGTGTGTGCGGCTTAGCCGTGGCCAATGGGCTCCGTGCCGTGCCGTGCCGTGCCGTGCCGTGCCGTGCCGTGCCGTGCCGTGCCGTGCCGTGCCGTCGTCACCTTGCGCCGACGCGTGTATTTACGGCTTTGCAAATGCGCGGGTCGCGTGGAGCGGCGCGGCCATACGTCCTCTGCCGCCGCCGCACCGCCTTGGTCCTGGCCAGACTCGGCGGCCGCCGCTGTACACGGTAACCCGTGTTTCCCACGTTCGGGGCCCGGCCGTGCATGTCGGGGACGTCGCCAGAACCGTCCCGTCCCCGATTGGTGGTCCAGCAGCACGTGATGCGTCGCGTACAGTCCGGCTACGAGCGGGCTTCGGTGTGGCGTTGTGTGGTCGGCTCAATGAAGGGGAGTCCCAGTCCTGAGGCCCAGCGGGGCCCAGCGGGGCCCAGCGGAGGAGGCAAGGCAAGTCGGCGGCGGTGTATTTCTGACAGGGTGGGGCTCCGCTCTCGTATGGCGTGACCCGGACTCGGCCGTGCCGCCAGTGTAATCCGTACCGGGCCATCGTAAGGGATCGTGATCCCCACCCCCGTACTGCCCCCCCTCCCCCCTCCCCCTCTCTTCTCCCCACCTCACCTCTCTTGGCCCCGGTCCGACTCTCTGCCCGGGGAGTGGCGGCGCGTAGCGACGGAGCGAAGCGCGGGGTACCCGCCCCTCCCCCTCCCCTCCCGCCTGCTCTCCCTCCCTCTCCCTCTCCCTCCTGTCTCCGCCCCGCTTTCCCCGCGCTCCGCCACGGTTCGCTCGGAGCGCGGAGCGGAGCAGAAGCCGACCCGGGCCGGGACCAGCCAGCCATTGAAGCAGCCGTAGCAGCGTTGCCAGCTCGCCGCGGGCTGTGGCTGTGCTGGCTGTGCTGGCCGTGCCTCGGCTGGCAGGGCCGGCAGGGCGTGGATCCGGACTACGCCAGGACGCCATAGTCGGTGCCGCTTAGCCTGAGGCCCCCGCCCCTTCCCTCTCTCTTTACTCCCTCCCTCCCACACTGTAGAGCTCGCGCTGTGTACCTTTGGACTTGGCCCGCGGTGTAGCGTGGCGTTGCCGTGTTGTTGCGGTGGCGGCAGCGTTCGCGCTACGTTGCGTTTGTTTGTGCCACTGCCTCTATCTCTCTCTACCTCCCCCCGCCCCCCTCTTCGACTCGGCTGTGCTCTGCTTGCTGCTTTTTTGCCGACGGACGCCCATTATTCTTTGTTTTGCGGCCAGTGCACTCCGTCTCTCTCCCTCTCTCTCGTTCAGGAAGGGCCCGTCCTTGAGCTCCGTGCCTGCGTTGAGGGACGCGCCCCGGGTGGTGGTGGAGGCCGCGCGCGCGCGCGCCTCACGCACCGCTCAGCGGGGGGGGGGGGGGTACTTCACTGAAAAAACAACGTACAGTGGCAAAAAAATCACAAAAGAATATTTAAAAAACGTCAAACGACACGAAATGTTCAAAAAATCAGAAAAATGCCAGAGAAAAATAAAAAGCACAGAATAAACGAATTGTTTTCAGATATTTTGTTGAGAATGTATAAAATGAAATCGGCCATGATTCAAATGGGTGTACTGTACGTAGAGAAGGGGAAGTGATGGCCCGCTCGGGGGTCGGGGGGGGGGGGGGGGCTGTTTCTCTGCTCCAGGCCGTGTCCGGAGACGCTCCTCTCCTCACGGCTCGGCGTCGTGGGTTTGAAATTCTAATTAGCGGCCGCGTTGTCTCGCTGGAGCGCTCCTCGCACGTAGCACACGGGGCGGACGGCTTTCTGAGGTTTTCCCTGTGGATGCACGCTAGGCTAGGCTAGCCGCGGGGTCCTGGGTGTCTGTCGCTGTGGACGGCAACGAGGTTGTTGTGAGGCCGCGGCCCGCGTCAGGCTTCCCGATGGGGTGGGACGTGAAACCCGCCAGGGTGACTTCTGGTGGCCGACGGTGATCCTGGACCGGACCGCACCAACGCGGAACACCCGCGTGAACCCACTCCGGTTCACGGCTACCACCCTCGTTATTTTTTGTTTTTTATTTTCGTCCTCTTGTCTCTAAAATCCAGCCGACGGCCGATGACTTCCTCGTCGGCGGCCAGGCGAGGCGGCTGCGTTCGCCTGGGCCGGGCCTCGCTCGCGGTCCGTCTCCGTCACTCCCGGGCGTCCCGGCCGGTCCTCTCGCTCCCTCTCGCAGGCCGCCCGATGGCACGGCATGGCCTGGCTGCGTGCGTCACAAGTTTTGAGAAGACTCGTTTCTTCTTGTTGTTTGCCAGTTGTGCCCTTGACGATGCGAGTGAGATGGGAAGCAGGGAGGGGAGAGAATGAGGAAAAGAGGAAGGGGGGAGGGGGGTGCTGTTGATGTGGTGGTATCAGAGGCATGTGTAAGTGTTCGGTGTTAGCGCCGCCGCTAAGAATAAGACAATACCGGAGGGCCAATACCGTTTCTGAGGAATGGCGGTGTGGCATTCGGGAGGGGGACCAGCCGGCCCGGTGTTTTTATGTTATATCCCCGCGGCGTTTTCTTTTCACCGCTCCGTTGGTCCCCGTGAGCCGTTTGGGATGGGCCGCGGGAGAGGCCGCGCCGGGCCCCCGCGCCGGGCCCCTGCGTGGCGGCGCTCGGGCGCACAGGTGGCGTCGTCCGATTGCGGCCGGGACCCGCGGCCTACCCCTCCCCCTCCTACTTCGTCTTGGAAGGGGCAGCATCCGCATCCCCGGGAGGACGGCGACGTGGATACGAGGGCCGCGTGTTGTCACAACAGTCCTGTACTACTTCTACTACGTATGCACTAGCGGGCCGCCGCCGTGGTGAGGGGTGCCTAGAACAATAGGTGGCGGGCTGCGTGCCGCCGCGGTGCGGAGCGGTGGATCGTCGGCCATCCCCTCCGCGCCGTGCCGCGTCTCATCCCCTGTCCTGTCGTCGCCCGCCGTCAGCTCGACCTTCCCCAAAGCGCGGCGCGGTGCAGCGGCTGTGCTGGTGCCGAACCGTGGTATAACTGCGGCAGCGGCGGCAGCCATGCATTCATTTATCGCAGTCTGGTCGTTTGCCGCGCGCCCATTCCTTATTCCGTTACCCCTTCCTTGTTCATCCATTCATTGGTCCATTCGTTCGTCGATGGATTCATTATTTCCCACTCATTTATTCATTCCATGGCCCCGGTAGGTGCGCGCTCTCTCTCCCACTCTCTCATCATTGCCTCGCCGATCCCCCATGGTAACGACATGGCACCGTGGATGTATTGGGGGAGGGGGTTTTCAAGGGCGACGGCTGCCGTTTTGTTTGACTTTGCCTTCCGCAAATGTGGCGGCGGTGGCCGCGGCTGCCGGTGGTGTTGACTGTTCACTGGCGCCGCTGCAAGTGCTGCTGCTGCTGCTGCTGCAAGTGCTGCTGCTGCTGCAAGTGCTGCTGCTGCTGCAAGTGCTGCTGCTGCTGCTGCAAGTGCTGCTGCTGCTGCAAGTGCTGCTGCTGCTGCAAGTGCAGTTTTGGGGCGAGTTGGGCTGTTTCCGCCCGGGGGTTGTCGGGCGCGGATGCCCTCGTCCACCTCAGCGGCCGCGTCTGGAGAGAGGCTGCGCGCTGGCGGTGCTAATGCAGTGCTAAACGGCGGTCGGCGGCGATGTCGCTTCGCGGGCCGCCGCGAGCAGCGCGAGTCGGCGTTGCCGGCTGCGCTGCGCCGCGCACCCCTCTCCACTCCACCCCGACCCCGGCCACCTCCGACAGGCCCGACTGGCCCGACACCACCCCAGACACGTGCCCGCGCCGTCCATTACACCTCCCTGGGGGGCGGCGGGCCGGGCCGGGCCAGACGGCGAGGGGTTGCAGTCGCTGTGCCGCGCTGCCGCGCTTGATGACGGGTTGGTGTCGATGCGGTGCGGTGCCGGAGGCTGGAGGTTGAGCGCGTCATGGAAGCTGCCTGCCACCGCTAAGGGGTGCCTCCGGTGCCTCCGGTGCCTCCGGTGCCTCGCCTCAGTGAACGCAGAGACCAGGCCACTGCTGAGCGGGCGCGGCCGCCGTTGTTCGGCGACTCATGCCTGGTAATTTGGCCGCCCGTTCCGAGGAGGGCCGCCAGAGGTGGAGGGAGGATCCCGGACGATCCCGGAGGATCCCGGAGGATCGGCGTCGTTACTGCGGTCGACGTGATTGGCCCCGGGCTGTTCCATATTGCCATTATTGTGCCACGAGAAGAATGGCAGGTGGGGTTTTGCGTTCAATCTAGCATGCGGGAGCCGCAGCGGGGCTCTGTGCCCTCCGGCTGGGCTCCGGTGCGCCCCGCCGGGGCCCCCCTCCGGACCGCTCTGGGCGTCAGCCCTCCCCCTCCCCACGAACGAGCCACCCCAGTCCCTTTCTGAAACTTGAAAGAAGCTGCAGAGGCCCGGCCGCGGGCTCGCAGCACGCATAGGTGCTAGGAGTCTGGAGGGGGCGGTCGGAGGCCCGGCCGGGGGTGTGCCGGGGGCGGGAGGGGGTTGACGCCCACGCATTTCCCTGGGCGCTGCCCCCTCCGTGGGCCGTACTGCGCTTGGACTCTTGCAGGCCCAGGCAACTGCCTGCTAAACCCCTGCCGCTTGTCGTGCTTTCCGGCCTCAGCTCGTTCCAGTTTGCCGCCAACTGTCGGAGGGAAATATGAAGGGAAATTTCCCTCGCGCACCATAATTAGGCTGGTAGTCCCGGCGATGGATAGCCGGTACGCCGCGTCCTTTTGAATTTTGTTTTTGGTTTTGATTTGTGTCGAATTTGTTTTTATGTCTATAAGAGAAACAATAGAGTGTGTCACCCACGCGCATCACATCGGTTGACGAACGAAACCTACAGCATGCCCACAGTGTAATATTAAAGCAAGAATCGGAGATGAAATGTCTTTGGAAGGTAAGGAATCCTCATGTAATGAAAAATGAAATTAATTATTTGAAATTGTTTTTTATAATATATTCAAAAAAACAACCGTAATCTAAATTACAGTAAACAATAATGATGAAACCTAAAAGCTAGGTTAATTGCACAGTGCAGTCTGTATTAATAAATAAATAACTTGTAGACCTCATCTACTAGTTGCTGCTTACTCAACCCTGAAATTTTTGTTTTCCCTTTCAGGTTTGCCTTCAGGTCTCTGACGGTAAGCGTGTGAACCTGAAAAAAATATTACAAAATCATTGTAGTGTTACCTGAGGACTTCAAACCACGCCAGGGATGGAGTGTTTTCCTCCTACCTTTCTTGCCTTAACAAGGTCTTCAAAGGACACAGATTTGGTATGTTCTGCTGCTGATACCTGCAAATGACACATATTTTTTTTAGAACAGTTGGGTTAGGGACGAAATTTGAAGGCAATGGTTGTGAAACGTACAGGCGTACAAGGTGCACTGTTTGCCCAGCTTGCCATTACTTTTTCCCTTGCTGTTGAATTGTTTGGAGTTGGGGACTGTAGCAGCATGTTCTGTATAAAAATTGTAAGACAATTACCATAAAGCTTAAAAATTTCAGTTTCCTGTTTCCTTTAATTATACCAGAGATACTTACAGAAGGGGTTGAGAAGCCCAGTGGCGTTGTTGTTGCCTGTACTTTGGGCCTAGGAGTTAGATTTGGGGTCTGCACTAACATACCCTGCAAATGGTTAATTTTAAAATGTTAGACTACACATTTTGTTTTGAGTTTTGTCCTTTTTACCTAAAATTATGTCCATTGTACTTACTCTAGGGGTCCCGGCTCTCAGTGGAATGCAGTAGGGTTGTGGGGTACTTTCATGTGAGGCAATCTGTAAAATGATAATGTTTCTGTTTCCAATACTGCATGAATCCTAGACATTTAAACAAGTATGTGTATTACTTACTGTTACTGAGGACGGAGGGAGTCGTCGTGGCACTGAAATAAAAACAAATACACACAAAATTAATACACATTTTCTAGTGAGAAATGACACGTTGAAAAAGTGTGATAATATCAATGGTATTAATTTTTGTAAATACAAATTTCCAACATGATCTTTAATTACTCATGGGATTTTCACAATGTTTAGAAAACAGACTTAAAAGTGAAATGCTGTTATGATAAGAGAATGAAGGTTAATTCCTATTATGTATGCAATTTTAACTTATAATTTTGACTTCTCCACCAAGTTAACTAATCATATGAAAAGTACTTATCTGTTTTTATGACGTATTTGATATATGATTCCCATAAATGTGTGTCCACTCCAACATTCCTGCTGCTCCCAAATGACCACCCCTCTGCAACAATACAATAATTCCTCCATGCTATTAAATGATATCTTTTAATGATTTTTGTGTCCAGGTCTTGTGAAGATCAGCTCATGCCATCCTCTGAATGGTGTGGGAAGAAGACAATGTGAGACAGTTATGAGGGAGGTTCTGGAAAAGAAAATCTACTTGACTATTATGAAAAAAATTATGGTATCTCCAAGAATTGACTGATGTTCAAATATTCAACTGCAGCATGATGGATCTTGGATGGATGCAAACCTTTCACTCTGAAATGATAAAACTACAATCCAAACATGGTGATGATGTGATTACTCTACTGGGGAACTGTAATAAGTATACCACAACCAAATTGTTAATGTGAAAATACGCTCTGGAAGAGTATATATCAACCTTGTTGTGGTCGCAGAAAACCTCGAGACCCGCTCAGTAAAGCCTCATCATCCAAGGTAAGCTGGTGTTCTTCGTCCTCCGTACGCAGACCATCAGCATTTTTAGGGTAGTACACAACCTGCCGAGTTCGCCTATACACTCCTGTTTTTTTGCTAACATTAATTTTTTTGCATTTTCTCTCTATCAGGTAAAGCGCTGTCTTTGTAAGAAACTGGCTTCTGAAGCGATCATGATGTTCAGGACAGGCCATGGTGGAGATATCAAGCTGAACTTCAAAACAGTTGAGGAGCCTTTCAAGAACATCTTTTTTATGAAAGATGGTTGTCCAGTTGTCTTCAAAGATTTGTATAATGGTGAGAAAAGCGCTGGTTAAAAGAGATGAAGGGTAGTATTTTATGTGCGGTTTCATTGCATAATGACCTGAGGTAAGGCAAAATGTAAGGTCTGAACTTTTTTCTGGTGTTGTCAGGTGTGCCAGACACTGAGGACAGTCCCATTTCAACAGTACATCATTTAAGATGGTGCTGCAAATGAAAGATGGTGCTTTCCTGTTCACTTTGTGAAGCTTTTCTCCTACTGTGTCAGGGATTGGTTGGCAACCTCTCATCAATGTTTGATGTTGTTGTTGGCTGCTGGCTGCGGTTTCTTTAACAATCAAGCTCCTCATATCGTTCAAGATGAAACCATCATCATCTTCACAGTTTTTGTCTCTAACATTTCCACTGAATTTTGTGAGGAGACATGTTTTTAGTGCTCCAGTGAAATGGACTGTTGTAAGGTCCGAACCAGAGCCACAACACTGGCGGATGTTGCAAAACAAGTTTTCAATGGCATCCTGGTTGAGATGGCGTAGATTTAGGCTAAATATACCAACTTCATTTAGTCGCAGCCACAGCCACTGCAGTCCTTTCACAGTCTGCATCCAACCTTTTACGCAGGGAGGTACGTGCCTATCACCTGTAGATTTTCGAATGAATGACCATTTTTCCATTGACTTAATCATTTTTGGCCATCCCTGTCCTTTGCTCTTTTTGTCATGGTGGATTGAAGTTTTAGTAACCTTACATCTCCATATTTTTTTTTGTTCAGGCTTCTCTTTAGAAGAGGGACCATTTGTCAAGTCAAAAAATTCATCTACCAGCCTGCAGAAATCGGCAGTTACCAAACAACCCTCTAAATATTTGCCATCTGAGAGAAGTATGTTATTTTCCATTCCATTTGCTGTTCTTGAACTTAACAATTGTGCTGCATATTTAACCCTCATCTTTAATTTTCCTTGTGGATTCAGGTGTTTGTATGTCAGGGGAGACAGTTTGCACAGGGATTCATCTAATTTGAAAAATTCTATGAGGTGGCGCCATTCTGCCACTGAGCCACTATTGTACTCAATGTTACTGCTAATCAGGTTATTCCTGACATTTTTTAAAATATGAGGCACATCCCAAATGTGCACCATTCTGTTCCCATGTATTTCATAAATTACATCATCTTTGGTGGAAGAAGATTTCAGGTCTGACACAGCCCCCTGATTAGTAGGACCCTGATCCGACACTGTGGCAAGTACATTGAGGCCTGCTTCTCTAAGGGCACATACCACGTCAATAATTAATGTCTTCAACATTTTGCTCGGACAGGTCTTTTGTACAAAGTAGTAAGCTACGGGCTGTGTCCATTTTGTGTGGATGCCTTGTGCCATGAACACCAAGGCATGGTCAGCCACAAGATTCGTCCTCCCATGCTGTCCATAATTTTCAAAGCCATCTATTACACCAGTAAGTTTGTTAAGATAAACATTAGATACTAAAAATATTTCGTCAAATAATAACACACAATGCTTGTCTGCATTTTTCATTTTTTTCACAGAGCTTTTCAGGAGGTTAATCATCGGCCTTGAAATCCCAGGTTCCAATGGTATCTCTTTGAGAAGAGTTTTTAGAGAGCTCTCACTGGGCAACGTTAGGTGTTTAACGAGGAACCTGTATACCTTTGGACTTCTTTTGTAAATGGCTAAAGCAAATAGCTTATCATCCAGAGTCCACCGCCTGCCCTTTGGTTTCTTTTTAAAATTTCTGAGCTCTCCTGCGAGGATTCTCCTGGCTCCTTTGGAAATCAGCATCTCATCCACCTTACTTACAAACTGGCTTGTGGCTATTTTCTGAAGGCTACCACCTTTTCTCTGCGCAGCTAACATTTTTCTTCGCACATTAAGTGCCATATTTCGGTATTGTTGAGCAGTCTTTGCAACCTTAATTACATCAGGTGATGCCTTCCTGACGTTACTGACCCCTGCCAACTGCTTCAGACTTACTCTTGCGGTCTTGTGAGGTGTCCTCACAGAGGACCCATGAGGACTACGATTTGGACTTCCTTTAAAGAAAAACAAAAAATTGGGAACATCAGTTATTTCTACATGCCACTGGTAAGTGCAGCATTTGCAGCATAGCTGAATGGATAATATAAAATTAAAAATTTGAAGTCTTTCCCCATAATAAGTCAGAATAGAATAAAATAGTATTATTAATTTCTCCCAGATTTGATATCATACTAATCATGGATAAATTTAAAAGAAGCTGGATTTCAAATTCTTTCTCTTATTTCAGGAAAACCCTTCCATTATCAACAGGAATACTCTAGGTAGTCACACAATTTCATCCAAAATACATGCTGGTGATGTAGCAACTTCTGCTAAACAGGCTCTGAAGACTCTGAAAATGGTAATAATAAGAAATCACGTGCTCCCCCTGAGAAGTCTAAAAATAAAATCAAACAAAAAATGTAAAGCAAACAAAATATGAAAAGCAAACCTTGAAGATTTTAAGCCGACAGAACACATTTAAGTAAGATACAGTAGAGTAAGAAAGAAATGTTGTAAAGCAACAGCTTACTTCTGGTTGAGGTGTGCTCTGCAGGTGTATCCTGCAACTCCTGTCTTGGGACCTTGGGGTCAGGTGGCTCAAACATAACATCCATAGTCATCAATATAGATCTTTTAACTGTAACAAAGTGCAAAGAAGCTATTGCAATATGCATTTCTGATATTGCCTCTATGCCTCTCCTTACTGTACACAATTTTTGTGTTTGAGAGTGATGAAATACCTACCAGCCTTGCCTCGATGTGGGTGTGGAAATTCTATTTCAATTTCTGCAGTGGAGACTTTTTCTGCAAACACAAGGAATAACATTGTATAGTTAATAATTGATAAATAATTAACAATTAAAAGTTGTTTGTTCTTCAAAATTTTGAAAAGATTTACTTAGTATTGTAATCACCAGGTATTGTACTCACCGGGTATTGCATTACATGCACTGTCTGATGGTCTTTTCCCTGGGAACATAAGACAAATTATATTGCATTGATATTTTTTATGCAACTTCAACAGAATATTCTAAAAGCTACAAAGCAAGTGGACAATGTTAAGTTTGTTTACTCACTGGAATTTTCATTGTGACTGCTTGAAGAAGCACCATTATTTATTGTTACATCTAGAAGTGAAGAGTTGTACAAATTGTCATTGTGAATGTACCATTGTCCTTCTCATTTCATTTATAAAATTGTGTTACCAATTTATTTTTCACAGAGACAGCATATTTATTCTTAAATAAAGTGTGATTGTGAAAAGACTGAACTCAAAATTGTTGGAGTATTTAACTCTTACACTGGTCAACTTACCGTCTGGCAGAAAGGGCTGCATCACACAGTCAGGCAGTGCAGGATGAACAAAAATTGATGGAACAGCAGAACGGAGGAGGCCCACCTGACACTTGTTTGTGAACATGCATGCTTCAAAATGGTGAGAACAGAGGTACCTCGATTGGTGGACAGTATTTGGGTGCATGTTCAAGAGTTCAGCATTCCCCGCTCGCTGAATCCATATTTTTAGCCGGTGAAACCTGAAGAATGTATTAAAGAGTCCCAAATACAGTTGTCGAGAATAAAAAATATGTATGACTAGTGTACCACACATGTGTTCAAAGGTTATCATTGACATATTACCGATCATCTGGCCTGGGAAATTTGAACATAGGTTCATCGCTACGTGGAGGGGACGTGGTCCCACACCCGTACGCGGCACACTTTCGAATTTTGGCCGGCATGACAAAATTATTTCTTTCTTAACATTTGACGTCGACTCGCAAGCCGGTTTGTAGCAGACGACTAGCAGACGACTAGCAGACAAAGTGGGCGCCAATTTCACCTCAGTGCTACCGAAATTCCCCCCACGCGAACAAAAAATACATAGTGAAAGTGAATTTTCAACTGTCTCTCAGTGTAGTGATATTGTGTGAGAAGGTCTGGAAGTTTTTTTATTTTTATTTTAAAATCATAAGACCGTGTTAATTATGTCGGCTGTGGAAAAAATGGGTGCGTCTTTGTGTGAATACTTTGGTCTGGGATGTTGGCAGCAATCGGGAACGAACGCGTTAAGCGGCCGGAAATGTCAGCCTAGTTGCCTGGGCCTGCCCGCAACGGACCTCTTTGTTGGAGCAACTAACGTTTCGTTAGCCCAAACACAAAGAGTTCCCTAAGCAAAATTATAGTTCTCAGAACAAAAATTTACTGTTTTTCTGAAAATCAGCGGGAAAAAATGGTTGCGACGGCTAATCTTTTTCTCCGTGTTATTTCGGGGCCCCTCGCGTATCGGGAGCTAGAGGCTCTGCTGCCGCTGCCGCAGCAGCCGCTGCCCTGTGAGGCCTGGGACGGCGGGCGGACAGACTGGATTGGACTGGACTCGATGGCTCGGCTCGGCTCGGCTAGCAATCTTGGCTGACCAGACAAGGAGGGTTGTACACTAAACGGACCGGTTTGCTAGGCTAGAGCGGGCCGTGGCCGCGCCACCTCATCGCCACTGCATCCTCTCTTCTCTTCTCCTCTCCGCGCAGCCCAGCCCGTCACGCTACGCCCAGCTACGCCGCAGTACACGTTCTCTCTAGGCTGCTCCGGCCGCGAGCAACGAGGGCCCAAGCGGCTCGGGTCGGGTCGGCGGGCTCCACTGCTGGCAGCAGCAGAGAGTGTCGATGGCCGCGGTGCCGTGCCGCGCCGTCACGCCCGGCTCCTCGCGGACGGCGTGGCATTCCCCTGCCCTGCCCCTGCCTCTTCTCGCCTGGCTTACTTTGCCTCCTCCGCCTCGCCTGCTGAGCCTCGCCTCGCCACGCCTCGCCAAGGCTCACGTGGAGCCTAGCCGCGCCTCGCCTCTTGTGTGTGCCCGACTGGTATGGCAGAACGGCCAGGGGATAGGATAGAGCGCCCCTTCTCTCTTTCTCCCTCCCCCTCTGCAGCCCTGCCCCGTCTCTATCCCGATAAGCGGAGGGCGTAATTGTTGTTGCCAGGCGGGCCGGGCCCGGACGACTCCAGCCAGCCAGCAGGGTAGGAGCGGAGCGCCTGTCACGCGATGCCGCGCCGCCCCTCTAGAACAGCCGCACAAGGTTTCCCAAGGCTGTGTATCTATCTGCGGCGTAATCCGAGGTTAATCCGGCATTCTGCTAATCCGCCGCGGGCCACGAAATTGTTGAGAAGGTGTTGTTCCGTCTTGGGGCCGCGGGGGCCGCGCTGTTGATAAGAACTGGTTACGGCCCTCATGTTGTGCCGCGGCCGAAACCAACTGTGCGCCCACCTCACCTACCTCCGGGACTGCGGCTGGTCGTTTGCAGCTGCTGCTGCTGCTGCGGCGGCTGCGGCAGTGGCGATGGCCATCGCGATGTTATCTAGCCTTATCTCCGCGCTACGCCTCGAAGACTCGGGGCCCTCGGGGCGGGTTGTTGTTTGAACTGGGCTGTGCCCGGCTGTGCCCGGCTGTGCCGCTGGGCCCACTGCTGGGCTGGGCTGGGCTGGTCCCCGCCTTTGGCTTATGTGTCAGGCACTCGGGAGGGTTCTTTTTCTGTGCCGATGGCGTCAGCCCTTGTTGGCTCGTGCAAACGTCCAGCCGGCAGAGGCAGTGGCGTGCCGGTGGCGTGCCGGTGGCGTGCCGCGGTGCAGTAGTGGTGTGCAGTGCGCACGCCCGCCCCGCCTCATGAATTGGAGATGGGGCCGTATGTAAAAACACGGCGTGCATCGCTATAGTAGTACACCGGCAATTGCAGCGGCTGCCTGATGGCGGATAAAAGAGACAGTCATTAACATTCGCAGGCTGCAGCAGAGGCAGTGGCAGGGCCTGCCGCGGCACGGGGTAGAGGTGGCATTTTCATGATTTTTGCTCTTGCCGCGCGCATCACTCGCGGAAGGCGTTAGACGGGGAAGTCGTCTGCTACACGTGAGGGGAGAACAACGGCGGAGTGTCATCAGGCAGAGTGGCTGAGTGCGCCGAGGGAACAACAGTGTCCGCGAAGCGAGGGAAACGTGAAAGCAGGGCGCCGCGAGCGGGGCGGAGAGAGAAATGTGGCGCTTTGGAGAGACACTGGGATGTTTGAGGAGGGCGTGGCTGCCGCTGCATCTCTTGTCTCTCCTGCTCACCTGTTTGCACGGCCGTCTTCCCCCCGTCGAAGTGAGTCACGGCCGCGGTAGTGGTGCCACGCGCCCCGCACGCGCCCCGCACGCGGGCGCCCGCCTGCGGCCAGTGAAAGCGGAGCGGAATGGGATGAATTTTATACTGGTTGGTGGTATGGAGCGGTGATTGGATCGTGATGCGGGGGCGGCCCGTGTACCTTTCCATCGCGCTGCGTCCTGGGTGCCCCCCCCCCTCCCCCCCCCCGGGGGGCCTCCCTGACCTACCCCATTGCTGTTGGATACACGATTCCGGCCTAATCAGCTTGCTTATCAGGCAGCGAGCAGACGACCGCCGACTTTTTACTTCCCCTTTCCAGCCGTGGAGTGGGAGTTCATAATCCAGAGACGTGCGGCTTGTTTTGCCGCTGCCGCCCCCGCTGCCCCCGCCCCCGCACCGCACCTGTCGCTCCGGGCCGCATCACGCGCCCTCCACCACCCCGCCCCGCACGCTCGGCCTGACGCGACAGAGCTCCCCTTTCCAATTTCCGCATTGGTCCTCCTGTTTCAAAGCACCCCTCCCTTATTTGGACCAGGCTCGCCTGCACGCCCCTAGTCCCTGGCTTGCTTACTTAGCCGAAATTGTTTCCGATCGAATCGTGTACCCTCTCCAAGCGAAAGTGGGTGCGACCGGCTGGGTTCCAAGGTGATTATGGAAACGTTAAAAGCGCGGTGTGGGTGTAGTGTTTATCACTCAAGGCCCTAGAGATAACTGGAAGCTGCGGAGTGCCAGTCCCTAACAGGCCCTTTCCAAAAATTGCAACCTTCCCTTTTTTAACAGATACCCAACTGTATCCTGTGCAGTAAGAATCTTCGGCTGTGCTCTCATGATTTTTAGGTTTTAAATGTTACTTATCCATACCCCTAACCAAACCTGGCGTAAGCGACTAACGTCCTGGCCAAGGCCTTGCGCCTCGCTTAGCCTGCCTATTAGTGGAGGGTATGGAAATTATTACTGCACTTTTGGTTAGAAGCATGGGAGTTGGTACAGTTGTAGTTGGGTACCTAAGGGTCAATTTAAGAGCCAGAGGCATTCGATTCATCCCTTAGAATTCAAGATGGCGGCCATTTTCCAAAATGGCGACCAAATTTGACTTAAGCCCTTGCTCAGACAAAGCGAGGCACCCACTGAACCGATTTTGACGAAATAAAAATCGTTTCCGACTATCAAAGGCACGAGAAACACCATGGACTCGTCAGATTTCTTATATCTCATTTAGTTTTTGAAGTATATGTCAGATAATTTCAAAAAAAGTTTGCTAAAAAATTGCAGTTTTTGTTTTTACACTATAAATTTATTTCTGGCCCGAAATCGACAAAAAGTGCTTCTATATTCGTTGTTATGCACTGCGCGAGAAATAAAATGAGCCATCGTTGAATTTTTTATCTCAATTAGATTCGGAGATAGAGCGGTCTAAATGTGGCAATGCACGGATCTCTGCAGAGTTTCCCGGTAAGGGGCAGTAGGCAACCCGCAGTGCTCGGCCATTAAAAAAGCTCGAAATACCGGCGTTTTTAGCCTATGACGTGGATTTAATTACTGATTCACGTAGAAAACTATCACCAGCCCTTCTATTGCGACCCCTTATTTTAATCTTCAGAGTGATGCTGCACAAGGACAACCACCCTTTTACCTCTGGGATCCAGAAAGTTGTCTAGTCTACACATATATCCTTCCTATCAGGGGCATCTTCTGAAAACGTTAATAGTGTCTGTAATAAATGGTTTGAGAATGGTATTTGAAATAACAAGGGGGATTCCGAATTTATGAGGTATTCAGGCTTGCTTGTTGTGGCGCCTGTTGCTGTGTCGCCGCGCTCCGCTACTTCTAACTGACGCGGTCGCTGGCCGCGGGGGTGATGCCAGTTCTGCACAAGCAGCGGAGTCTGGATCTTGTTCCTCGTGTACGTCCTCCCCATCTCTACTTAAACAGGTTCAGCATGGAACAAATTGTTATGCGGCTGCTAATTTTAAAAACACATTTTTAGGCACACCTTAGAACGTTTAATTGTGCGTACGTTTCTAAGCAGCACGGCCCTCTGCATCCCGTACAGCAAATGGTGCAATCAACCCATTCTTTCCAGCAGGAGACCAACTGGGTTTGCACCCCCTTCGTGCACCCACACTTCACGAGGAAATGTTGGGGCCAGGTAGACCGGTGGGTCGTTGGACCAATGGGGCACCCACCCCACTGAAGACAAAACAGCTACATTGTCATAGTTTCAATGTAGGAGGCTACTCGATATTGCGCGATTTTAGTCGCTCTCACCGTTGTACGCCATCGTCCACCCCCATACCGCTAGGCGAGATTTCTCTGCAATGTGTTTCTAGAGCCTGCCCCCAAAGCTGCCCTGCCTGGAACGCTGCTCGCAGGATGAGCCGGAGGAGGGCACCGCTGGTCGGTGGTAAGGTGGTAAGGCCTCTATCAACGTCTTGTTGGACTCCTGAACAAAAACTGCCTGGCATCGTTAATTGTTGCACACTCTCTAGGACCAGAGTACATGTTGATAACAAATTTCTCCAGCAGCTGGTTTCTTTCTGGCGAATGGTCTGATGGGCGGGACAAGGGCCGGGATATGTCCTGGAACGCTTCGATTACTTCTGGATGTGCTTTCCATATCCTCCAGGCGGTCCTTTTGCCTTTCCTATAAAATGTTGAAGTCGTATCGCAGTCGGTCATCGTATGGAATCCCCGGAGCACGTGCCTCTCCGAGAGTTTCTGCAAATTTGTGGATCTGGGGGTATTTTTCGGTGTTTTCCAGTGCCGAAGTACACCCACAGTGTCGGTGGCCAGACGAAGGCGCTTCTTCTTAGGGGAGGGCATGGCGTCTGTTTGGAAATACACTATTCACGATCTCACGAAAAACGCATTGCATTAACGGAATATTGCACTGAACGCAGTAGAGGATGCTTTCCTTCCCCTAAGTGAGCGACCTTTTCGAGGTGGTGTGGCCGGCGCGAGCTGCTTCTGTCTGCGCCGGCGCGAGCGGGGGAGGGGGAGGGGGGGGGGTCAAAACGTTAACAACGCCACCCTCCGCGCGGCATCAAGAATGGATGGTCTGGTTTGGCGGTCATTTTACGAGGCATTGTGTAAGCGTTTCCAAAATTGGTGATCTCTTCATCAAGGGGAAACTGCGCCTGGTAGGTAAGCAACCCGTACCAGCCATGTCAAATCATGACCCATAGAAGGGCTGGTGATAGTTTTTTACGTGAATCAGTAATTAAATCCACGTCATAGGCTAAAAACGCCGGTATTTCGAGCTTTTTTAATGGCCGAGCACTGCGGGTTGCCTACTGCCCCTTACCGGGAAACTCTGCAGAGATCCGTGCATTGCCACATTTAGACCGCTCTATCTCCGAATCTAATTGAGATAAAAAATTCAACGATGGCTCATTTTATTTCTCGCGCAGTGCATAACAACGAATATAGAAGCACTTTTTGTCGATTTCGGGCCAGAAATAAATTTATAGTGTAAAAACAAAAACTGCAATTTTTTAGCAAACTTTTTTTGAAATTATCTGACATATACTTCAAAAACTAAATGAGATATAAGAAATCTGACGAGTCCATGGTGTTTCTCGTGCCTTTGATAGTCGGAAACGACTTTTATTTCGTCAAAATCGGTTCAGTGGGTGCCTCGCTTTGTCTGAGCAAGGGCTTAAGTCAAATTTGGTCGCCATTTTGGAAAATGGCCGCCATCTTGAATTCTAAGGGATGAATCGAATGCCTCTGGCTCTTAAATTGACCCTTAGGTACCCAACTACAACTGTACCAACTCCCATGCTTCTAACCAAAAGTGCAGTAAACTTCCTGATTCCCTCACATACCTCCTCCACTATATCGCCTGCCCGGCCCGGCTCAGCCCGGCTGGGCCCCCGTGCGCTGGGCTTTTTACGAGCTGCGTGTGCCCTTCCAAGGCCTCGTCCCGTTCCGTTCCGTGAGCGAACTTGACCCCATCTGTCTTCGAACGGCTGCTTTTTCACGTGAGGCGGAGCAGCAGCTGCAGCAGCGACAGCAGCAGCGACAGCAGCAGCGACTTATCTAGGAGCATACCTCGTGCCGATCCCTTGCAGCGGGTGGTGCCGGCCGACGCCTGGTCGTCGACCTGGCCAGACCGGGCGTGTTGCATTATACTCGATCTGCTAGCGCATGCTAGAGCCGGCCGGACGGCCGCCTCGGCCCGTAATGACGGGGTGAAATATAAATCTGTGCGCTCGTCTCTCGTCCGGCCGGCCGAACTTGGCCCGTCACGACCGCGAGGCTGGGCCGGGCTAGGCATGAGGCTGTGGCCTGTGCTGGGCTGGGCCCCTTACCTCGCGGATGGATCGGCGGCGGTACGGTGATTGATTGCAATCAATGGGCTGCTTGGTGCCGTGACTCTGCGCCGCACAATTCGCGCTTCTCCGAAGCCCGGCAGCGCACCTGTCGCGGTGGTCTCGGCTCTCCCCCGCCCCGCCCCGCCCCGCTGCTGAAATCGGATCGCAGCCGTTCACGTTACACCCCGTCGCGGAGCCTTCGTGCTTCTTGCCCCGCCCTGCCGGCCCCGCCTCGGTCAGGTGAGGAGGAGAGCGGAGGCCAGATTCGCGTCGAACCCGGTTCGGTTCGGGGCGTACCGGACCGGGCCGGGCCGGGTCGGGATGGGGTTGCCTTCGTGTCTGCTCGCGCCGTCCCGGCCCGGCCCCGGGCAGGGGCCATGTTGCTATGGCAGCCCGTGCGGCGTTGCCGGCTGGCTGGTTGGGTCGTTGGGTCCCAGTGAGGCCAGGCCAGAGAGACCAGAGGCTCTGCGTGGCCGCAGCAGGCCGCAGGCTCCTGGTCTTGGGCTGGGCTGGGCTGGGCCCGTGTAGTAGTTGGTAATATTTTCATCCATTTTGCCGGCATAGCCATAAAGGCACACGACACAACCCAGGCGGGTCTAACGTGGTCGCGGACTGGACGTGACGTGACGTCCGAGCGTCCGAGCCGTGCTGGGGTTCCAGCCGGGGTTCCAGCCGGAGTCCCAGCCGGAGTCCCCAGCCGGAGTCCCAGCCGGGGTCCCTTGCCTTCGCAGGGACACTCTGCGTCACTGGACCATCCACATCCGCTTGTCGCGCCCCGTCGTACAGTTTCTGTCGTATTTATGAGGCGGCGTGAAGTTGTCCTTTTGTCGGTCTCCTTCTCTCCCGTATGACCTTGCCGATTGAGGCGGTTGGGAATGCGCGCGCGCGTGTGTGTGTGTGTGTGTGTGTGTGTGTGCGCGGGCGCGCGCTTAGGTGTGTCTGGGTGATGAAGAGGGCCGGGGGGTTTTCGAACCCAGGGCTGTTGTCATGAGGCTTACGCAGAGTGTTTTCCCTGACGGTGGCACCAGGGTGACCATGTGACCGAGACAGGTGTAGTGGCCCAGTCATAGGCTACTGCCATTGTGGTGGAATCTTCCAAACTGCGCGAGCGCCCAGAGCGCAGCCGAGCCGGGCAGTTGGCGGTGGAGCCAGAGCCAAGCCGAGGCAGCAGGGCTGGGCCGAGCCGAGCCGAGTGACCCAGCCGGTCGAAACCGTGCCGCCGCTTGCCTTCTTGACTTGATCGGCTGGAGGCTCTGGAGGCTACCGGAGTCTGTCTGGCCTGACGGTGTTGTCAGGTGGATCGCAGAGAGAGGGCAGGGTAGTGGGCGAGGAGTGTAAATTCACCACGACCTGGTTGAAGGGAATCATGTCTATTTTTTTTTTCTGTGGGTGGTGTGTGCGTAAGGGATTACGGTTTTCTGTTTGCTATAAAATTTATGGCCGGGGTCGTAAAAGTTTTTGGGCCCGGCGCCCCTTTCCTTTCCGTCCCAGGGGTTGGTGCCCCCCTTGGCGCACTCGTCACTGGCTGGGGGGCACACGCCGGCACACGCCCAGTGCCTGATGTGCATGGGCTGCTTGTGACTCTCCTCTAGTTTGTTCGGGAACTCTGTTCTAACGACTGTTGAGAGTATAGTTTCGGCGCCACCCTGCCTGGGCCTGCCATCCATGGCCCGACCGGCCCCCCGGCTGGAGCCCACTGGAGCCCACTGGAGTCGCGGAGCCGAGCGCTGCCGCCAGCGTCCAGTGTTGCCGTTGTTGCCCTCTGCGCGCTGTATAGTTTCACCATCTCTCTTGCCCTTCTTTTCCCGCTAGTCTCTCTGTCTCTCCCCCTCCCCTTCCAGCTGTGTAGAATACTACCACTGTTGGGACCAATTGAATGAATTGATTCGCGGCAGGGAGAAGGGGGTTTCGGTGGTGGCCAGCAACCCATCTGACGAGCCTCGTATCGTATGAGGTCTTGGGAGGATGTACGCTGCGAGGGGCTGTGTATCACACGTAGTCCGAGGCTTTTTGGACGACTGAACTGCGTGGGAACATCTGATAATGTTTGCCTTCGAAATGGGTCCGCCTTCGCGCTGTTAGATACGTCTGCATTCGTTAGCGATGGGCAGAGGGGGCGTCCGTCGTCGGGGCCTGGAGAGAGACTTAATGAATTGGGGGGGGGGGGGCAGGAAAGGGGCGGCGAAAATAGATAGGACGAGAGAGGGGGGAGGGGGCTATGCGCTGCAATTTGCAGCCCCTTGATTAATTCCCCAAAGTACGGCGGGGTTGTTTGATCAGGAAGCGGCCGGGCGCGGCCCGACTTCATCGGATGGCGATTTCGGTCCCTGTTGTTGGTTTGGGCCCGTGCGATGTGGCAACGCCGGGCAGCGCCTCGGAGAGCGCCTATTTCCGTGTGTGTGTGTGTGTGTGTGTGTGTGTGTGTGTGTATGTGTGTGAGTTTTTGCTTGTGTGCGAGGGCCGGAGAACGTGGCGAACTCAAGGATCGTAAAAATTGTGAACATCTGTGCTCGGAGACTTGGCGGGGGAGGGGATAAAAAAGGCGGGTGTAGCTGTCATTGGGACCTGCGTGTGTGGAGGCACCAGGGAGGGGGGGGGGCGTCGCTAAGCGATGTCTCCGTCCACTGGGTGCTGTTTTTCAACAGGGCGCCCGCCTCGGAGCGTTTTGTCGGTGGGCGTATCTGATCAAGGCAGGCGCAAGCCTTTGAATGAACGTTGAATCGCAACTTTAAGGTTTCATTGGAATCCCACTTTTTATTCCGACTTGTTTCTCTGTACCTGGCCGACGGTGCGTACTCGCACACGGGTTAATTAGTTTTCCCGTCTGCCTCTGCTTTTTTCTTGCCCTTATTATTTCTTCTCCAAGTCCTTCACATGAATAAAGGTCCTTTATCTTTTTTTTATTCCTTCGAGGAAGCGGGTGCGTCTCGCCCGACGTTTGCTGGTGTTTGCACACGGTCCCGCCGAAGCGGAGCGGAGCCTAGAGAGCGAGAGAGCGGGACGGAGCGGAGAGTGTGAGAGCGAGCGAGAGAAACGGCCAGCCTGAGAGTGTGTGTGAGAGGGAGCGAGACAGAGAGAGCGGCGGGCGAACGGAGAGTGTGAGAGCGAGCGAGAGGGAGCCGCTCAGAAGAGAGAGAGTGTGAGAGAGACGGGGGAGGACGGGACGGAGCAAGGGCCTGGCACAGCCAGAGACCCGACTCGAGTCGGTTCGATGTGGCAACGCCGCGCCGCGCTGGCGTGGGCTGCAGGCGGTGCTCGGGATCCCATGCCGAGTGGTGCTCGGGAAGCCAGGCCGGCGCTGGTGCGCGCAGCCGACTCCTTCCCCAGGAGTCGGGACGGGGGACGGGGTGGACTGAACGCGATATTGCGCGGGGGGGGGGGGGGGGGTCGTCACTTTTTTGCCTGTGTCCCGGGGTACTGGGGTGTCCCCGGGGTCCCCGGGTGGGTCCGGTGGGGGCTCATTGTGCGCAGAGCCGTATGGTCGGGGGGCAGGCACGCCTGGGCACGCCTGGGCACGCCTGGGCACGCCCCACGGCTGCCATGGGCCATGGCCGCTCATGGCTGCCCGGGACTATTGGCGCTGGACTCGCGGGAAACGGACATTTTCGCCGAAGACATTGGAAGGACGGCCGTTGGACGGCGTGGTTTTTGAATAGTTTCGCCTGTGGCAGGGGCAGGGGCTGGGTTTGGAGCACCCGGAAGTGGAGCGGGAGGGTACTGGAGGCGGGCCCCTGGCAAGGCCCCCCGGCAGGCCCACCGCCCCCTCGTTAAAATGCGGCCGAAAAGCCCGGCCTGTCCCCGCACAGCGGTGTGACGGGGCGCCCAAGGACGTGCGGGGCCGCCAGTGGGCCCCAGTGGGCCCCAGTGGGCCCCCTGCTGAGGGGAAAGGGTTGTTGATGTATCCTTATCTGTGACGCATCGATACGCAAGTCCGTCTGCGGCCCATACGCAATGAGAAGCGCTGTAGGTGGGTGTTTGAACCCGCGACGCTGAGCTTCCGCCCCACGGTGTCCTTGGCACGACAGCTGCGGCACAGGTGATTTCCGAACAGCGGAGCGACGGCGGGCTCAGCTGGAATGAGAACAAATGATGTTTGCTGTGTGTGTAGCCGCCCCGCCGGCCCACGACTCGCCTGGGCTGGAGTGGAAGGTAGGGGTGGTGTTGGCTCCCACACGGTGACGTCACCGGCCGGGGTACAACGCTGTTCGCGGGGGGGGCGCCCCTGCGGAAGACGTCCGGGGGCGTCGAACTGTGCACAGTGCGCCTGGGATTGCTGGAGCCGCTGCCGCGTATGCTGGGCCCGGCCCCTGGACCGACTGGCAGGCTGCTGGAGGCGCTAGGCCCGTGGTGTGTGCACAGCGCTCGCCCCGCAGCGTTAGCACGGCCCCTGAAATGGGTCTCTCTCTCTCTCTCTCTCTCTCTCTCTCTCTCTCTCTCTCTCTCTCTCTCTCTCTCTCTCTCTCTCTCTCTCTGTCACACACACGGGACGCTCCGCACGTGTTCGGGTGCAACGGGGTCGGGGGTGGGGAAGGGGGACACGGGAGTTCCCCGCATGCCCCTTTTGGCCCGAATTGACGATACATTGCAGGTCTGGCGCGCGGCGGGGCGACGGCGGGGCTGGGAAAGGTGAGGCAGGAAGGAGCGTGACTTGTTATGCCCCGTCTCTCTCTCTCTCTCTCTCTCTCTCTCTCTCTCTCTCTCTCTCTCTCTCTCTCTCTCTCTCTCTCTCTCTCTCTCTCTCTCTCTCTCTCTCTCTCTCTCTCTCTCTCTCTCTCTCTCTCTCTCTCTCTCTCTGTCGCGCTAGCCTGCTTGCACAGCCAGGCCATCATCCCGGTTCCGGGCCGGGTGAGGCGATGCCAGGCGATGGCGCCCTCCATTTCCAAGCGGCGGCGCTGCCATCGCGAGTGCGAGGCCTGTGCCGGCGGAGACCTGGCCCGGCCTGGGTGCATCACTCTAAATGCTAATGGCGGTCTATTTTCTGCGTCGCGTGCGACACGGCCGTGCTGTCGTGTCGTCTAGGCGCGGCCGCGGCGCTGCTGGAGGTGCCCGTAGATGAGCCGTGCCGCAGCCCTCCAGCGTTCGACGGCCGGGGGCCGGGGACCGCAGTGCCTGTATGGGACGTCGTTTGGCGAACGCGGCTGATGCTGGAGACGACGATGATGATGATGATGATGATGTAGACCGGGTCGCCGCCATGGAAGTGACACTTGGCGCTGTCGTCTCCGCCGTCTGCCATCGGCGTTATGTACCACCGGGATGGGGAGGGAGGGTAAGGAAGGGGAGGTGGTTCTGATAGTGCGGACAGCGTTGTCGAGTAGTACCTGCCGCTGCCCATTCATTCGGGATTCATTCATTCGTTCAGCAGCGCCATTCATTCATAATTCATTCGTCATACATTCATAATTTGCTCATCATTCATTAATCATTCATTTTCCATTCGTTTGCCATTCGTTCGTTGTCGTGCGTGCGTGCGTTCGTCCACGGATCGCGGTCCAGCGTTAGTCCGCGGGGGTCCGTCCCGCCCCGTCCCGCCGTGGTGGGCGTGCTGACTGAGTTGTGATTCGCTTGATGGTTATGAGAGCGCGGAGCGCGGCGTGCCATTAGTGACGAAACGCGAGCCGAGGCGACCGGACCGGGCCAACCAGACGTCCCGCCCCGCCCCGCCCCGCCGCTGCCCACGCGCCCCCGTCGGCACACACACACGCACCACGCTGCCCGCCCGCTCCCACCCTTTCCCGCTTTGCATACGCCGCGTCGGGGTCTATTGTCCGCGTTCACTGGCCGGCTCGGGATTGGCTGCCAAGGGTTTGCCTACCCGCCAGGCCGCCGGCGGCTGGTGACGCCCGCCCTGCCCTGCCCTGCTCTGCTCTGCTCTGCTCTGTCCCGCGGCTGCACAATCGATAAGTAGTGTGGCCGATAAGTTTGAGGGGGCCCCTGCCCCCCCCCCCCCCCGGCCCCTCCGCGGGTCCGTGGGCCTCGGCCGGGGCGCACTTCCCACTGCTGGTGGCCCGTGGTGCCTCACGGCCGGGCACGTGAAATCGAGTGCCGCTGCCGGCCTTGGCAGTGCTTCGGTCCCCGGCAGGCTGGCCGACCCGAAAGGCAAAGGGCCGCGCCGGCGGCACGGACGGCGGGGCTCGTGTTAATGTTATCCCAAGGACGCCTTCGCGGGTCCCCCCCCCCCCCCCCCCCCCCCCCCCCGCGGCCGTCTGCGCATCGCGGCCGCGGAGAGTGCCCTGCTCTAATGCAGCACTTAGCCACCTGCCGCAGCTCCGGCCGTGGGTGGCTGCCTGCGGTGGGTGGGGACCACGACGGAGCTCCCCGGTGGACCCCGCGGCCACGGCGCGGCCTGCACCCCCGCGTCACAGCCAGTCGGCAGGCCGACCCAACCCGACCCTGGTTCACTGGCCCCGCGAGATACTTCGCCAATCTCTGACCCGGACGGGCTGAGTGGCGCTCTGATGGGAATGGGGGTGGAATGATTGACACAGGTTTATGTTTACTCGCCGATACAACCTCACTGTGTTCGTGGTCTGCCCTTGCCCGAGTCCGCTGCACGTCTGGCTTGCGTGTAGCCGGCCCCAACGGGCTGCTTCCAGAATTTCGCTGGGTACGCTATATTTCGCCTCTGAAAGGCGCGAGCCGCTTCAGGTTCAAACCGACTCTACCCTGACATGGTCCATAAGTGCCGTCTGTGAGTGGTTGGATCAGCCGAGCGGCGTGCTGAATGGCGGACTACGTACTGAGGCGGCGTCAGCCCGGCCCCGCCAGTGGCATCGCCTGATGAAAGGTTATCGAGGCCTGACGCCGTTGTGGCCGCCGTGGAGTAAACTACGTGCCGGGGGCCGGGCCGGGCCGGGCCATCTCCCGCCAGTGCGAGGTGCGGCGCTGCGATTCATCTCTGTCGTGTCGCCCCGTGTCCCGCCGCTGCCTTGGCAGGACTGGGCTGGGCCGTGCAGGGCGGGCGCTGGGGGAAGACAATCAGTGTACACATTTTGAGATCGTCAAACACAATAATAGATTAATAAAAATCTCACAAACTGCACTAAAATGAGGCTTGAGCTACGTTTCAGGACTGAAAACGACCGTAAAACGTCATTACGAGACCAAAGTTATCTGCAAGAATCGACACCATCAACACAATGAGCGCACACTTTTGGGAGGGTTGTGGACCCCTTTGGCTCGGAGTGAATGTCAGGGATGCGGTGCGCGCACAGCGTGCGGAGGAGCCGCGGATGACGGTCCCGTCGGATGACTCTGGTGGCCGTGAACCTTACCGGACGGTGTAGTGACCTTTCGCTCTGTTATGCCACTGATTGCAGAGCGCGGCCTGTTTTTGTGACCTTTGGAAGGGCGGGCTGCTGCCAGGCTGCTGCCGCGTGCGGCCCTGCCTGCCCGTCCCGCGTGTGTACCATACGTAGGTGGCCCGGTCCAGGGTTTGTTGGCCCCGCCCTAACCTCTCGTCTCTCTTCCCCCTGTTTCAGCTATGGCCGCGTTCAGAGCGTCAAGCTGCTCCCGCGGCTCAAGGACGACGCGCTTGACGGGGCCAGCGGGCTGTGCGCTACCGTGGCCTTCATGGACATCAAGTCGGCGTCCAAGGCGCACCTGACTAAGCACGAGCTGGACGAGCGGTGCCTTTCGACGGAGTACTACGAGCCCGCCGCCATTCCCGGAGGCAGCCCCGCCGCCTACTCCCCCAGGTTCTCTCACGGGTAAGTGTCCCTCACCCGGTCAACACTCTGCCCCTCCTCCTCCTCCTTCTCATCCTCCTCCTTCTCCTCCATCCCCGACGGTTAGAGCCAGTGCGAGGCGCGCAGTCGACGGACGCTTCCGAAAACACACTCGCGGCGCCTGAAAAAGAAAAACAGGTGAGCCGGACGGTGGGGTCGTGGCCGCGGGCCGGCCGGTGTCAAAACAACGCCGCGGCCGGCGCGGAGATGTCCGATCACGTCGTGGACGCGTTCCATCCGCCGGCGGCCCCCGGCGGCCCCCGGCGGCCCCCGCCCCGCGAGGCTTCTCGTCACACCGCGACGACGAAGTCGGGGGCCGGTAGGGAAGACCCCGTCGGCGGTCAGCGACGTGCCGTGCAAGGGGGGGGGGGCGCTTAATCTGGCTGCCGGCATCTTTATTTATTTTTTTAAATTATTTTTTTCGAGTCAGCAATGTCAAGGTTTCACCACCATACGATGGCGATGACGCGGGGGAAATCGAGCCGCCGACGAGCGCGCAGCGCAGTGCGGGGGACTCATCGCCGTGGGTGGTTTTTGGCGCCGTGTGTGTGTGTGTGTGTGTGTGTGCGTGTGTGTGTGTGTGTCCGCGCGCCCGCGCGTTTTCACTTGGCCTTGATCGTCGCTATTTTGCCCCTCTCCTCTCCTAACCCCCCTTCCCCTCTCACCCCTCAACACCACCACCACTGCAGCCACGTCGCGGACACGAAGACTCACCCCTCCGGCCTCAACACACTGCCAACACGACACTGGCCAACCAACTCGCACACGCAGGCAGACTGGACCATGCCGCAAGCAGCCGCGAGCCCAGAGGAGAGCTCAGTAACGGCAGTGCGAGTCACACTGTACTGCCTTTACTTGTTTTCCGTCTACCCTCGCGTCTGCTGATCCGGAATGCTCTGTACCCTCTGCCCCAGATTTTTGCATAATCGTCTGGAGCTGGTATGCTCCGACGTCCATCTGCGCACGTACTTGTGAAAAGTGAAAGTTATTTCCTCGATTAGTGCTTCGCCCAAAGTTTGTCAAGAAAAGGAAAAAAAATAATTGTGAAAGTGTGTGTGTTTGTGTGAGTGTGCCATCATTTGTGAGTGCTTCAAGAAACCAAGACATCGGCTAGTGGATTTTTGTGCCGTCGCACCGACGGCAACACCGCCACATTTTGGATTTACTTCGTTCGCCGCCCGCCGCTGCCGCCGCCCCTGGAGGAGAAGAGAGAAAACATCAAGTGACCAGTGTGGATTTCAGTGGATTTCAGTGATTGTGGATTACGCTTCGCCCATCGCCCTGTGGATTACTCAGTGAACCAAACGACGAGCAAGTGAACGCGAGTGCCGTGCACTTGCGGGGGCGGCTCTGTGACGTGAGCCCCCGCCGCCCCCGTCCACCCCCTCCCCCACCCCCTCCCCCCCTGTAACTCTGACCCGCAATACTCTACACAACACGCAATACACGGTACAAATACTCTTTTGCGGACGGTAAGTACGGGCCCGCAGCCCTCGCACCCTCCGCGGCCCCCGCCCCGCCGCCCGCACCTCTGGATGGATAGAAATGAAATTTCTCTAATGGAAAGACAGAGGCGTGGCCCGTTGGGTCGGTCGCGGGCTCGGCGTGGCTCGGGCGGCACGGAGGGCTCGGGCTTATTTGCTTTATTTTCCTCCCTTTTCCTCTCTGTTCTCTTCTCATATATCCCCGTGTTTTTGTTCCCATCTCCCGGGGCGTGCGGCCCGGCCCGGCCCGGCCCGGTCGGGGGTAGACGCAGCGCCGCAGCGCCCTGGGCGGAAAAGTGTATTTTGTGTCGCTGCCGCTGCTGCGACTCCAGTGACGGCGCCGAGGCCGGATCTCCTCGCCTCGCGCACCGTGACGTGCCCGCCGTACCCTGCCCTCCCCGCGGGCCTCTCGCGGGTAATCCGTGCACGTCGATGGGCGACGCTAAGGCGACAGCTGCTTGGCTCGGACGCCCGTCTCTGGATAGACTGTGTATTCCTCCCCGCGCGCCCTCTAGATTTTTCTCTGCCATGCAGAAAGGAAACACGGTCAACTAGAAGCAGCGGGAGAAGGGGGCGGGGGATTGCGCCGAGCCCACCCCCCCGGGCTGGAGCTGAGGCTGGGCTGGGGCACCGACGGGGACCTCCGCTGCGTGCCGCGTTGCTGCCTTGCCCCGCCCCCCTGCCGGCCTATAGATCACCTTTATGACCGTGTGACTTTTTTCCACCCTTCTTTTTTCCGTCTCTCTCTCTCTCTCTCTCGCTACTGCCTTTCGCGTCTCTCCGCTACGCCCCGCCTCGCGGAGCGCAGAGCGCGTTCCCGTCTACTTATTTTTTTTTTCACTGCTCGCCGCTGCGCGCGGCGGTCGTTTCACGTTTCGCGTTTTCTGTCTTTCCTGAAACGGGCGCGTTCTGGCCCGGCCTGGGGTGGCGCGGCAGGAGGCCCGGGCGGGGCGGGGCGGGGCGGGGCGGGGCGCGGGCCCTGCCGCGGCTCTGCCTGGGGTTTACCTTTCGCTCCGTTGAACGGGCTTCGCCGATGACGCCCCCTGCGCCGCCTACCCCGTCAATGCCGATGGCACGGCGGCGCCCCGACGCTCTTCCCTTCCTCCTTTCTCCGAAAACACGACCGGCCGCGGTGCGCGCGGCCCCGCACTCTACTACACCGAGAGAGCCGCGTTCGAGCCGCGTCTAATTTATTTTTTCCGCCGCAATGGAGCCCCCCTACCCCCATCCCCCTTTGGCCCTTCCCCATAGGGTTGTTGCCTGCCGTGTGGGGCTGTGTGCCCCCTAAGGGCCCCTCTCTAGTACGGTATAGCGCCGCCTGTGCCCGCTTGCCCGCGCCGTTGGCGCCATGGAGGTGTGGGTATTGATTGCAAAAGGGCCCGAAGTGGGAAGGGAAGGGCCCGTGAGCCCATAAAGGGCGCCTCTGGGGCCGGGACGGGGGACGACCTCACGGGGCCAACGGCATCCCCATCCCCATCCCCATCCCCCCGGAGGGGGACTATGGCGGGGCGCTCTTCGGACGGTTTGGCGATTCTGCGAGCTGGTTACGTATGGAGCTTTGGCTTTTAGTGCTGGCGGCGCCTTTAGAGACAGCCCCCCCCCCCCCCCCCCCCTCGCTCCCGGCCCGTCCCACCCTACCCCCAAGAAAATAGAGTGCCCTGCTCCGTCTTTCTTCCCTTTCTCTTTGGCGCTGCCCCCCCCCCCCCCCCCTTTTTCTTTCCCCTCTCGGCCATGCAGATGCGGCGCTGGGAACGTCCTCCATTCATTTTGCTGCTTTGACAGCCGGCACGGCATTAGTGTTCGGCCGCATTTCGTGAGATTTTTCCTCCATTTTCTTATTTCTCTCTCTCTGTCTCTCTCTCTCTCTCTCTCTCTCTCTCTCTCTCTCTCTCTCTCTCTCTCTCTCTCCTCTCTCTCTCTCTCTCTCTCTCTCTCTCTCTTTCCTCTCTCTCTCTCTCTCTCTCTCTCTCTCCTCTCTCTCTCTCTCTCTCTCTTTCCTCTCTCTCTCCTCCTCTCTCTCTCTCTCTCTCTCTCTCTCTCTCTCTCTCTCTCTCTCTCTCTCTCTCTCTCTCTCTCTCTCTCTCTCTCTCTCTCTCTCTCTCTCTCTCTCGCTCCCTCTCACCCCGTGTCTCTGCAGGGTTTGCCGCAGCGGCGTGCGCAGGGCTTCGGGACGTCGGGGACCCCTTGGTTGGTCCGCCCTGGCGCCGCCCCCGTCGCCGTTGCCCTGCGTGTGTAGGCCAGTCTAGTCCGCACATCGAGCGCCGCGCGTTTCGCGCATCGGGTTCGGCGCGCGTACGTCCCGGTCCTGACGGGAAGGGCCCTTGTCCTCGTCGGCTGGCTGGAGGGGGCCGTGGTGCGGTCGCGTGTATGAGAAATGTTGCGGAATGCCGGCGGCGGTGGCGCATGTGCGGGTGCTGCCCACGTACGCGGAAGGGGAGTTGAGGGCGGCCCACGGCCTGCCTCTGTTGCGTGCGAAGTAGCGCGGTACCCGGTGCCGTGGTATACCTCTGGCCGGGCTTAACAGTGGTGGGCGGGCGGGACGGGACGGCAGCTCAGGCTGAGGTCGGGCCGAGCCGTCGCCGGCCCCGTCCGGCCCGGTTCGCCTCTAGCCGGTCCTCCTCCCCCGACGGCCGGAACAGTTACCGTTGCCTTTGTCCAGACATGACGCGGCAGAGCCGGCGGAGCGGCACGGAGAGGAGCGGCCGGGGCCGGCGAGGCACTTGACGTTCCATTCCGCCAAGTGCTGCTGATCCGGGGGGCGTGGGGGTGGGCGGGGGGCTGGGGGTGGGAGCCGGCCATAACCCGCCCGCCACCCGTCCAGAGAGGACTCGTCTCATATCGCCGCCCGGCCCGCCGTGGTGGCGGCCAGAAATTGTCTAGTCTCCCCCACCCCCCACCCCCGCGCTGCGATGCCGTCATTGCGTCGCGTCCCCATAAAAGTCTAGTCTCGCTGCCTGGCGAAGCAGGGCCGGAGGCTGGCTATGGAGGCCGGCGGAGTGGAGAGCCACCCCCGGGGGGGGGGGGGGGGGTACCGCTTGGCTAGGAAATGTTTCATATATCGCTCTCGCCGTTGTCTTTTCGGACGGGATTGGATGACGGGGGGCAGCCATGCGATGGCCCGGGCCTGTTTGGTCTGGGCTTGGTAAAGCGCTGGGCCCGCCTCTATTCCCTTCAGTACGCTGTGCGTGTGTGTGTGTTTTGATTGGACGATGTCATCTCTTGGCCGTGTAGTTGGAGCAGCATCGCTCGCTGGCTCCGATCGCAATGCCTGACTGTCTCTGTTGACTCGGTCCTTGGCGGGGAACTCATCAGAGTGGACAGACGGCGGCCGGGGCCCTGCAAAAGGGATTCGGTTGGGGGGGGGGGGAGGTGCTGTTTGCGGAACTAGGCGAAGCGTCGCCGAGCTGAACCAGAGCCGCGCCTTGTGACGCGGCGCAGAAGTCCAGCCGGGGGCACAGTCCGCGAGGCGGGCCTAAGCCGAAACGTAGCGAGGGAATTACGAACTTTCTGTCCGTCCCCCCCCCCCCCCGAGATCCAGTCGGGACGGTGACGTTAATCAATCAGACATATATTTGCCCCGGCCCCCCTGGCGTTGCAGTGTCTGCCCGAGCGCCACGATCGCCTCCCCCGGCACCAGCACCACTGCAACCCTTTCGCAATAACGGCGTGGCGTGCACGTCGGCGTGAGTGCGTGCTCGGCCCCCTGGCTAGTGCGGGGCACTGACCACCGCACGGCCCCAGAGGGCCCCGTCGGCGGCCAGGTGGGCAGGCCCCTGTAGGTCCCCGTAGCCCCCCCCCCCCCCCCCCCCCGTAGTGGCGGTGCTGCTCCGCCCCGCCACGCCCCACACATCGCCGCGCCGCGCGCCGTCTATTCCTGGCGGGACTGGGCTGGGGGGGCAGGTGCTCCGGCCGACGGCCTACCGTGCGGCGGCAGCAGGCGGCGGCAGCAGGCGGCAGCAAGGGGGGCTTCATAAATTGATTAATTAAGGACGCTCCCTGTGGGGGCCCGTGTGGGCTCGGCTCGTGTGTGTGTGTGTGTGTGTGTGTGTGTGTGTTTGTCTCCCGGGGGAGCTCTCTGCAGGCGACGGTGAGGGATGTGCCCTGTGCCCCGCTCCTACCCGGTAGCGCAGCAACAGTGTGACGTCAGAGACCCCCCCCCGCCCCGCCCCGCCCCGCCCACGTGCGAGCAGTAAATAAAATAACGCAGCCCGAGGTGAGGAGAGCGCGGTAGGAATTTCTAGTGGGTTGGGTGGGGGTGGGGGGGACGGCGGCGGGTCTTGAACCCGCGACCTCTTCCCCGTCGGACCGACTCGTCTGGCGGGTGATGAATGGGCGTGTAGATATCGAGTGACACGCGCCCGCCCGGCACGCGCCGTGTTTGTGGTGGCAGGTGGTGCGCGTGGCGGGCGCGTGGCGGGCGCGTGCGTGTGTCTGTCTGTGTTTACACCCTTTGCCGCTTCCTGGAACGCCGGGCTCTCTTAGTCACGGCGGTCGTGTCATAACGCTGTGCCTGCTACCACTGCTGCTGCCACCGCGCTGGCAGTGACGCTGGAATTAGGTTAGCGAGCGAAAGAAAGGCGTAGGCCGCTGTGCCGCTAACGCGCCTTGGCGGGGACGGCGACATGACGGCTCTTGGCTCGGCCCGGTCTGTCGGTGGCCTGTGGTGTGCAAGGGCCTACTTGTAGGGGAGGGGGGTGGGGGCAGCAGCAGCAGCAGCAGCAGCAGCAGCAGCAGCAGCAGCAGCAGCGCAGCCCGCGAGGCTCGTAGGCGCACGTTATTAATGCGTCGAACCTTGCTCCGCGCGTTTGCACGGCGCTGTGGTGCCGTGCCAGACAAGCAGTTGGCGCTTTCGCACAGAATGCACTCAGGAGCGGAGCACGGGGCGGCCGGTGGCCTTCGGCGGGGAGGAGGCCCATAAATGTTGATTTCTCCGGCTAATTATATTCCAAGTACCTCATGTCGTGACAGTGGCCGGACTTTGAAAGCGTTGCCAGCAGGTTGAGGCCGCGGCGGCCGGCGGCCGGCAGCGCCGGTGTGTCCAAGGTTTCGAGTTGTGCGGCTGGAGAGGTCCGTGCGGCGCTGCTCTGCTGTGTGTCCTCCACGGCCCCGCCCCGCCCCGCCCCGCCGCTATGTGCCCAGGCCGGGGCCAACACACTTGGTCCGAGTCCCATGCTAATCGAGTCGCGCAGCGAAAACGGCACGCGCAAAGGAGTGGGACGCCGCCCGGCCGGGTAGGCAACCTCGGCTGGAGCGTGCGCTCGTGTCTGGCGGGCTTGCCTACCCGGCCGCGCGCAGGCGCTCGGCTGCGGGGACCTCCAGTTCCAGTAGGGCTGCTGTCTGACTGTGGTGCCGCGGGCTGCCTTTTTGTATTCGACCCGCGGGAGATGGCAGACAGGGTTGGGTTGCGGGTCGGTGCTGTGCGGCGCTCACGCTTGTGCGGCGCCTGCCTGGCAGGGACCCGCCGCTCTCCGCCTCCGCCGCCCTCCCTGCGTGTAGATGTTCTATTTCCCGGCCCCTCTCGGCCTCCGCGCGGGGCGGAGCCGGAGCGGAATGAACCGGGCGCGCGGACGGCATCAGAGAATCAAGCGCGTCAATTTTGGAAGCAGGGGGTGGTTTTATTCGCGGCGGGGCGGGAGATGAGAGGAGGGCGAATGTAGGGCAGGGTGCTGGGCTCCAGCCGGGGGCTCAGGCCAGCCGGGCTCCAGCCGGGCTCCAGCGAATGTTCGCCATTTCGTTACCGCGGCGCGCTAATTTAACTTGACGGAAAGTTTTGCTCTGCGCGTCCGTCTACCCCTGGCCCACTGGGCCCCGTGACAGACACGCTTGGCTGGCGGAGGAGAGCTCGTGTGTGTGTGTGTGTGTGTGTGTGTGTGTGTGGTGGGTAGCAGTTTCCAGGAACGTTCCCTGGTACTTGGGACCGTGCCGCGTGTATTTGTAGTTTCTGTGACGAGGCATCGGCGTGACGCTGATAGGGCGGCAGCCATGGTGGCAGCGCGGCACTGGCAGGTCCGTGGTTAACTATCCGTTGATGAGACCCGCGTGTCACCTGCGGTCACCTGCTGCTGCTGCTGCTGCTGCTGCTGCTGCTGCTGCTGCTGCTGCTGCTGCTGCTGCTGCTGCTGCTGTAGGGGAGACTTTAAGACTGTCGGGCACGGCGGGTGGGTGCGTAGGCGTAGGTGGGCGTGCAGCCCCGCCCCCGTGTGCGTGTCTGTCCTGGCACACGGCCGAATCATCGTTCTAGGCGGCCTAGCAGCGGTGGCAGCTCTGCCGGGTCGCCGACCTCCCCATTGTGGGGCGTGGCGCGGCGGGGCGCGGCGGTGAAGGGGGCGTAGATTGGCGCGGCGGAGCGCACGGTTGGGCGGGTCTCATGTGACGCAATGCAGAGCCAATGGCTCTGGGTGCCTTGGGGCCTGTGCCCCTCTCGGTCTCTCTCTCTCTCTCTCTCTCGCCCGGCCCCACAGCCCCCGGTGCGGTGCGGTCACTGGACCCCACCCCACTCCACCCCACACTACTACCCTCACCTGCGCACCCTGGCGGGGTCCCGGGGTCCCGGCCTCGCTCTGCAGGGCGATATTCCGTCTGCCGTCCTCTTGTCTCTCTGGCTCGCATGCCAACCAATCAGCGTGCAGGATCGGGAACTTCCCCGCACGCTGTCGCGGACCCGGATCGGTCCCGGGCCCGCTCCGTCCCTCTGCCACGTCGCATCTGTCTTCGTATTCCTTATTTTGCAGGGCGGTGTCGTGTGCGGCGCGTCCCCGCCGCCGCCTTTATCCCGTTACGTTAAGAAGTATCCCCTCCCTTTCCAATTAGCGCGGTGCACGTGGGGGTGGGGGCGCCGGCCGCCCCCGGGGAGCCTCGGGGAGCCTCGGTCCGGGGGGCTGGCCGTGATGACGGGCTGTGCGTCGCCACCCCCCGCGGGGCCTCGCGGGGCCCCACACTGGGCCCGCAGGGCTCCGAGGCGGAAGGAAGTGAAGGGTGCGCGCGGAAGGGCTGCGGCGGGGGGGGGGGGGGGCGTAAAGCTCTCACGGTCGCCATGGCGACGGTGCCAGGCCAAGATGGCAGCGCGGCCCGGCCCGCCTCGGCGCTGTGCGTCGCTGTGCAGCCGTGGTGGTTGACGCTTCGACCCGCTGCCGCTGCCCGCCCCGCCGCCCCCACTCCACTCGTCCAGGCCCACCAGGCCCACCGCTAGGCCGCGACAGGCGCCCCGCACCGCACCGCACCGCGCCGGGCCCCGCCTGCCCCGCGGAGGCGGCACTGCGGACCAGCAGAGGCAGCGGAGCTAGCAGAGCGCTCTCCCATTCAGCCGCCCGGCCGGGGCTCGGCGTTTTGTTGCTGGAACGTCATGCGCGTTCGGAACGCCGAGAGAGCTCGGCAAACAGAGCGAAAGCCCGGCCCGCTCGGCCCGCTCGGCCCGCCTCCCACTTCACAAAGCAAGCACCGTGCGGCGCGGAAGGATTCTGTGTTGTTGGAGAGAAGGGGCCCGGGGCCCGGGATTTGGGGCGGAGAGTGTGGGGAGTGTCGTCGGCTGCTGCTGCTGCTGCTGCAGCTGCTGCTGCTGCTGCTACTGCTGCTACTGCTGCTACTGCTGCTACTGCTGCTACTGCTGCTACTGCTGCTGCTGCTGCTGCTGCTGCTGCTGCTGCTGCTGCTGCTGCTGCTGCTGCTGCTGCTGCTGCTGCTACTGCTGCTACTGCTGCTACTGCTGCACCCTGGGAAAACACGGAACAGCGCTGATAACTGGCGAGCTCTCGGGGGAGCAGCCCCCGAGGCTCGGGCTCCGCGCACGCCGCACGCAACGCGTCGGGTCTTGGCGGGCAGCAGCAGCAGCAGCAGCAGCAGTAGCAGCAGCCTGATTATACGCGCCGTTGTGATGACTATTTCTGGAGCGATGCGCTCCTCTGCTGCGGGTGCGACCGGAAGGGTGGCCGAGTCTGGTCACTGGTCACTTGAGCGCGGAGGAGGGTCGTCTCAAGTGTGTGTGATGGTGCGTTGTGCGTTTGAAAAGCGACTCGAAAGCCGCGCCCTGGCACTGGCAGTGCCGGCCTGCCCTGCCCTGTCCGGCACAGCCCGGCCCGCCGCCCACATCCGCCCCGCCGGCGGCTAGCTGCTTGTGCCCGAGGCCCGCCTGACTGGCCGCCGGTCGAGACGGTTAGCTGCTCGGTCATTTCCGTTGCCTTTGCTCTCTTATTCCGTGCATGCCCATTGTCGTGTTGGTCCGCGCGGCGCTAGCGGTGCGTGGCCGTGCGCGGTGTGCGAGTCAAGCCTCCGTGAGTGCGCTGCGCAGTGTGTGCTGTAGGCCGCCCGGTGGGTAGGCAGCCTGGTCCGCTCCACGCACCTGTGTCGCGCGGGCTGGCCTACCCTGGTGACGCGCAGGCGCCCTGCCCCGACGGAGCCCCGGCGGCGGGGACGGTCTTATCGGCTGGACTCTACCCCTCTAGCCCTGCCCGCCCCCGCCCTGCGGACCGCCCCACAACCGGCCCGGCCAGTCCGCCGGCTCCGGACGGCTCAGAATATTGCACGTTTTTCTCGCGACCGTTGGCGGCAAAAGAGTGGAGGGGGCGGGATGGGGCAGGGCAGGGATTGATGCCCGCAGGTTGGGGCGACTTGACCAGAGTCGGAACGGTATGTGTAGAGAGAGAGAGAGAGAGAGAGAGAGAGAGAGAGAGAGAGAGAGAGAGAGAGAGAGAGAGAGAGAGAGAGAGAGAGAGAGAGAGAGAGAGAATATCAGCGGTGGCGCGACGGCGGCGACGGTAGAAGGCAGTTGGTAAGGTTGGAGGGAGGGGGGCGTAGCGTAGCGGGCAGGTTTCGCGATGTGGCGGGACGCAGTGCGGCTATCGTAACGGCACCTAACGGTCGTAACGGACTAGTGCCGGGGCCGGAGGGGGGGGGGGGGGGGGGGCGCTGAGCCTGCGAAAACTACTTCTGCGCTCGGAGAAGGGAGAATGGAAGCCTTAGCCGCATTTCCCTTTGGCAGTGTCTGCTGTCGCTCGCCGGGACGAGACGAGACGTATTCCAGGACGCTGAGCCGCGGGCTGCGGGTCCTGCCGGGTCCTGCCGGGTCCTGCCGGGTCCTGCCGGGTCCTGCCGGGTCCTGCCGGGTCCTGCCGGGTCCTGCGCTGCGCTGCCCGCTCCCCAACGCCCCGGCCTGCGCTAGCCTGCGGTAGCCTGCGGGCTGTCACGACACCGCGCCCTGGTCTCTGGCTGAGCTTGGCCGAGCAGACTTCTGGCCGAGGCGAGGCCGCTGGGTGAGGCGTCTGGCCCGGTCCGGCTGGACACGTGTGGACGCACGTGTGTATGCAAGGTTCCCTGGAAAACCGGGAAAGTCATCAAAAGGTCATGAGGAAAAAATATGGTCATGGAGAAGCACGGAAATCTTTGGTTGGTCATGGGAGAATTGAAAAATCCATACATTTTAATATGTTTTTGAAAATCTCGGGCTTCCATGAAAATTTTTAAAATAAAAAATAATGCGGGTACGGTCATTGAAATTTTCAAATTTTTGCTGAGAAAGTCATGTAAAATGCTTATGTGAAAATTAGCGGGAACCCTGGTGGGTGGGTGTGTGTGTGTGTGTGCGTGTGTGTGTGCGCGCGCGCGTGTTGTGACGTATTGAGGTCAGTGACTGCACCCCGCCGAGGGGCCCCGCGCGGGCCCCACCTGGGGACAGACCGGCCCTGCTGTGGGCCCCGTGCGCCACGTGCCGCCAGGACGACAGGCCGCGGGGAAAGCAAGGCGCCGCGGTCCCGGCCGTCCCTGCGGCGGCGGGAGGAGGATTTTGCTATCCGCTGCCAGTAGTGGTAGTAGTGCCTGATTGGGTACCTGATTGCCGAGGAAACGGGGTCACCGTACAGCAGCAGCCGATGGCTGGCTGCCGACGCCTACCGACTGCCCCAGGCTGTCATATAAGGCAATTGGAGAAGGTCCCGCCTGTAGGGGGTCAGCGCAGCGGGCAGCGCACGCGGCGGCGCGGAGAAGGCATAGCGAGGGGTCCCTCACTCGTGATGCAGGTGTACCATGATTTAAAATAAGATTTTTTAAATTTCATTTTTTGATTTTAAAATAATGTTTTTCTTTTTTTTTTAATCTAATTTTTCTGATTTTGTCTCAAAATAATTTTTTTTTCTGAGGGTGAACATTGATTTTTTTTTTAAATTGGGACCCCTTGGGGTCCTGGGGATGCACGCCGTCCTGGTCTGGGTCTGGTGTCGGCAGTGCGCTATGCGCTCGGCCTGCCACCGCCGGCCGCGTCGTGTCGTGTCGATTGGTCGTTGTCCTGGATCTGGGTCGTCCGTCAGTGGCGTAGGGCCGCTGCTGTGCCAAATCCAGGGGCCTGCCCCGCCCCTCCCCGCTGCCGCTACGCCCTGGCTGCGCGGTCTACGCCCCTCCCGCCGCCGCCCTCTGCCACGCCTCCACGGCCTCTGGCGGCGCACGCAGTTCGTTGACTCGGCCTGGCACCGCGGCTCGCCCCGCCCCGCCTCGGCTCCGACCGCTGCGCGGCTCCGCCTCTGCGGCGCGCGGTTTGAGCACAAGGACAGATCGAAGAACAATACGCTGTGCAGCTGCTGGCCTGTGGCTGGCCTGTGTAGCACATGTATATGTATACTGCTGGGAACACGACGAGCGCCGGGCTGCGTCCGGGACCCCGGGCTCCGGAGCCGCAGCCGGGGCCGCTGCTGGAGTCTCCGGCCCGGCCGGGCCCCTCCCGCACGCAGCCCGGGACCGGAGCCCGGAGACAACAGGCCGGCCGTGCCGTTCATCATCATGCAGTGTAATGATCGGCCCGATTTCGTGTCTGCATCCACAAGACGGTCCCGTGGCCGCATAGTCCAGCCCGGGAATACACTGCGCAGCATCACGGGCCCGTTACGGCCAATTTCTCTTCCACCATCATAGCGACGGGCCGGCGGCCTGGCGGGTGCGCGGATAGCAGCATTTGCCTCGGATAATCATGCGGGGACGGACGGGGCTGGACGGGATTCAATCTGCAGCTCCAGTCACGCCGAGCCGATCGAGGAGCTGGTACCGCAGTCACCGACGCGCGCGCGCGCACACACACACACACACACACACACACACACACACACACACACACACACACACACACACCGAACCGGTCTCGTGTGCTGGACATTTGGACTACTAGGGTGCACGACACCGACCGCTGGCTGGTGCCTGACGACGGCCCCCCCCGTCGACGACAAGGGCCCCCGGTGACGGCGACCCCTCCGTCACCTGAGGTCGTCAGTCAGCCTCGCGTGCTCATGGGCCGGCGCTAGGCCGCCGTCGACCCTCCTGCCCCGTGTGGGCGCGGCGCTGTGCTGCGCTGTGCTGCGGTGCAGCGCCGCGTGCGAGTGGGACGCTGGGAGTGACGGGCCATAAATCAGATTATGCATGTGTGCGCTGCTGCTGTTTGCGATTTTGTGGCCGTCGCTGCCATTGCGCGATACGTGCATACTACTCGTTTTATGTGTATATGTAGTATTCTAGCCTTGCGATCACTCGCCGCACCGCGGACCCGAACCCCTCTCCCTGCGACACCTCATGCGACACCTCATGCGACACGGGTCGGCTCGCGGGGCTCGCGCGTCGCGAGTTTACTGTTAGGACTCGGGCTGCAGACATATGCTATATGTATAGATAGATTACATTACAGCTATATGTGTTGTCTGTCTTGATACGCAATCTGGGAACGGGACGCTGCCGCGCCGCCTTTTGCGAGAGCGCGCGCGCGTGTGTGTGTGTGTGTGTGTGTGTGTGTGTGCGCGCGCGCGCGCGCTCCGTGTGACCGTTAGGCCCTCACCTCCTTGCCCTCTCGGGCGGCGGCTGCGGCCCGGCCGGGGGACTTCGGTGTTCAAATTTCACGCATACGCGTCGTCTGCCTAGCTGTGCCTGCTGCGGGGAAGGGTGAGGGGGAATCCCCGCCCCGGGACACTTTTATGGCGCCGGGCTGGTGGGGCTGGGCCGGGCTGGGCCGCTGCCTCTGCGAAGCACAGGGCGTGCAATCGGGATCTACGCCATCATTTTTCCAGCTCGTGTCCGTGAAATGACGTTCGTTCCCTGCCTGCCCCGAAATAGGTTTATATTCCGGGGGCTGCCGCCCCCCCCCCCCCCCCCAATCCTGTACTCCCCCATCCGCACCCAGTTCGCTACGCCGGGGAACGGCGGCGGAAATGGACGTTGTTTCGAAATTGAAACAAAAGGGGGGGGGGGACAAAAGAAAAGAATGACGGAGGGCCGGCGGACTGACGATTCTGCCAGCTGGAAATGCTGGCTGGTTTGTGCGTCGTTGTCATCCCTTATCGGCCAACCGTTTTATGATATTTATGACCCGGCGTCTGCTTTTTGTGTCGGGGTGGATTCGGGCTGCATGGCCTTTTGTGTTGCCGCCGCCGCACCAGAGATAACCTACTGTGGACTTCCGTGCCGCGTATCACAGGGCGCACCGCCGCTGACAGGTGCGAGTGCACAGAGACTAGCTGCCTGTGTCCGGCCTCGTGGCCACGGTGCACTGTTCCCTGCGCGGGGCGGCAGGGAGGTACCCGGCCGCTCTTATGGATGGTCCGCCCCCCTCCGAATGGTCCGAATTTTGGCCGGGCATTGCGCCGTGCCCCGCCGTGCCCCTCGCCGCCGCGCCGCGTTGCCAGGTCGTGCGTGTGCCCCTCCTGGCGGACTCGGCGGCGCTGTTGCCGGCTCGGTCCCGGCCCCGCCCCCTCTCTACGTTTCTCTCTGTCTCTCGGTCTATCTCGCTCCCCCCCCCCCTCCCTCTCTCGTCCTTTTACTTCGCCTTGTATATCCAGTTATTGGGCGCCTGGATGAATAAAATTTGCAAATTGGTCGCCTGCTGCGGCAGCTGCTGCCTGGCTTCCGAACGTCCCCAGCGCCCCGCGCGCGCGCCAGAGAGAGAGAGAGAGAGAGAGAGAGAGAGAGAGAGAGAGAGAGAGAGAGAGAGAGAGAGAGAGAGAGAGAGAGAGAGAGAGAGAGAGAGAGAGAGAGAGAGAGAGAGAGAGAGAGAGAGAGAGAGAGAGAGAGCCTCTGTGTGCGAAGTGGGGCTGAATGAGTGAAACCGCCCGTCCCGCCCCGCCTCGTCCCCCGGGATAATCAAGCTTTCGGCACACAATGTCGCCGCCTGCCTCCCGGAACCGAGCGGTGCGGTGGTGGCCGTCATCCTAGCAGGGTCCGTGAGGCTGAGTGCGGCGGGGCCGGAGCTGTGTTCACTCGGGGCTTTGCGAGTACGGCTGGGCGGTTTAATACGGTTAACCGGTTTCGAAAACGGTATTTTTGTTTGAAACCTGAGATTTTTTTATTTTTTTTAAGCGGTTTAACGTTGTATAGGTTCAGTTCGGTTAACGTTTTCGGCATCGGAACCGGTTAACCTGCCAAAAAGTTTCACCTCCTAAAGTGTGGCAGAAAATAAGACTGATTTTACAAAAATTTATACTCTCCTTTTCAAATATTAGTTCTAACCGTCAATCTGGAAACTGAAACACCCGACGGGTTTTTATCCTGAAACCTTACACGGGTTTTGAAAACCCGTAACCGCCGGGCCCGCTGGCGGCGCGGGTAGCAGCCGACAGTGCCCGACAGTGCCCGACAGTGCCCGACAGTGCCCGACAGTGCCCGACAGTGCCCGACAGTACCCGACAGTACCCGACAGTACCCGACAGTACCCAGCTGCGGCGGCGGCGTTTTGTGCGGGAAAAGGGATAACAAGAAGAAAGCTTGCTGTTTTCGTGTCCTCTGCTGCGGTCACCACTGCGAGATATGAAGGTCCGCCGCGCCGCTGCTCCGCTTTTATTTTATCCCCCACCCCCCACCTCGGTTTGCTTTTTTCCGCCGTCGTCGTCACTGCTTGTCTGTGCGCGCGGCAGACTCGTCTTGTCATATTTTCTTGTTCTTTTGTTGTAATTATTTTTCTCGCTTGGCGTTTTGTCGTCGCCCAGATTTGCCTCCCCACCCGCACGCGCACCCGCGACGGCCCGGCATGTCGGTGATTGCGACACATTTTGGTTTTAAAATGTCGGGAACGGGGCGCGACTGCGGGGCGGGGCGGGGCGGGGCGGGGCGGGGCGTGCCGTTGGGCCCCAGAGCCGCCGCCTGACCGGACGCGGCGCTGTCCTGCCCCGCTACGCCCCCCTCGCGTCGCTCGATGCCTACACTCCCTTTCCGTTTTCTATTCGTCTGTCGAAATCCGTGCGACTTTCTTGGCGTCTGTCCCCCCGTATCCCGTCACTCCCGGTCCCGGTCGGTCGGGGCCGCGGTATATCGTTTGAGAACCGTGTGAAAAATTCAGGTGCGACCCGTGCGGGCCGTGCGGGGTGGTGTGCCGTATAGTCAGGTCGGGAGTGTGCAGGGGCCGGTGCAGGGGCTGACGGGGGCGGAGAGGGCCGGCCGGGATGCGGCTCTCTAGCACTCTGCTTGGAATGGGGAGGACACGGAGAAACTGCGCTCTAATGGATGGAAAGAAGGACGCGAAGTCGGCGGGGCGCGGCCAGCAGCGGGCGGGAGGCGGAGGACGGCGGCGGCACTGAGTCCGCGCGCCGGCCAAATGAGCACCAAGCTGCTTTGCTCCCCCCCCCCCCTCTCTCCCTATTTCGCTCTCCGCGGCTCTTTTTATTTTGCTCGCTCTCTACTCTAAGCTGCCGCGTTTGCCCGCTTTCATTGCAGACTCACACACAAAAGGCCGAAAGACGTTTTCAGAGAATGAATGGAAAGACGCAATGACCACAGGAAAATTAGTGTTGTATTTTTGAATAGGACTCGCTGTGTCATCCTCGCCATTCGTTCAGTCGTTCAGCGTGTCATTCATTCCATTCATATTCGTTTGCGCATTCGTTCATGATGGCAAAAACTCATTCATCCATCCGCTCATCCATGTATTCACAGACGTCCCCTCATCTCATCCTCATCCCCCGCGCTGGGTGTGCATGACATGGGCGTGGCGGATCAATGCAGAGGGCCGGGGGATGGTTCATGACAGGGACGACCCTGCCCGTCGTAGCCCGGCGCCCCCGGCCTCGGTGCTGCCCGGACCAACTTGCTCCCCCGCCGTGGCGCCCACTCCCCCTCCTCCCCCCCCCCCCTCCGGCCCGGGGCTTTCCCCCCGTCTCGCCGTGCCTGCTTGGCGTGCATCGCAGCCCGAAGAAACCGACTTGGCTCAACTTTGGCCGACTTGGCTCGGCTGGGCACGTCACGGCGCGGCTCCTCGCCCCGCGGCTCTACCTGTGCACTTAAGCCCCTAGGCCGGGCTGGGCTGTGTCCGAGGCGGAGGCTCGCCGAGCTCTGCCGCTGGGTGGGCCGTGGCGGGCTGGGCTGGTGTTTCTCACGTGGCCGTCGAGCTAAACAGGACTCGGCTCGGCACGGCGAGTATCGCGGCCCCCTCCCTCCTGCCCCGTCTCGGCCCCACCATGGGCCCCTCTACCCCGTCCCCCGCGGCCCCGCGGCTTTGCCAGCTCAGCGCCAACGCGATACGAGCCCCGGCCAGGCAGCCAGGCAGGCAGCCAGCCATAGAGCAGAAACTCTGCAGAGCGGCGCAGAAGCGGCGGCGGCCCAGTCTTCGATGCGACTCGAACCGGAGCGGATTGCATGGGATAGAGCAGAGCAGGGCGGAGCAGCGGAGCAGGGTGTGTGCTGTATCCACTGTATCGCGTTCAAGGTGCCCTGAGGCCGTCCTGCCGGTGTCCTGTGGGCGTCCCGGTCGAGGCTCTGCCAAGGCGTTGCCAAGGCCCGTCCGTGTGTGTCGAGAAAACTTCTCCCCTGTGGCTTTTTATTTTTTTCGATTTTGGAACTGAAATATAAGAGTGGATGTTTTGTCTCCCTGTGTGCCGGGGCGGGGCAGCCTCTGCCGAGCCGAGCGGCCCCGGCCAGCCCAGGCCGCAGCCTCATTGGATCGGATTGAATACTAGGATGGGCCGCGCATTGGATAATCGAATTTGCTCGTTAAGGCGTTCTCGCCGCGGCCGTTTCTGCTCGCTGGGCAGCTTGAACCGGATCGAGCCTAGCCGCCTAATAGTATATTATATTGGACGTCGTGCGACGCTGGGATTGGCTGGCGACCGGTTATTCCGCCTCCTCCTTCTCCTTCCTATTTGCCGTCCTCCTACTCCTCGTTCTTTTCCAGCCACGGCCCTGCCCGGCCCGGCGGCCTACTGTATAGTGTAGCGCTCCGCAGCAAACACGGTGTGTGTAAGGCTTATGCCTCATGATGGTCGTGATGAGGCACTCCCAAATAACGCGTTGGGGGTTCGTTATCTGCCGGCATATCGGCTGGGCTGTGGGCCCTGGTGGGCCCTGGTGGGCCCTGGTGGGACCTGGTGGGACCTGGTGGGACCTGGTAGGCCCTGGTGGGTAGTACTGCACGGTGCCGCACCTCCCCTTGCCTCTCCTGTGTGCCGTTACTCATCGCACTGTCCGGTCCGTCTCTCCTTTGTATTATTTCTCCAACATGTATATATATATATACCCGGCGCTCCGCCAGTTATTCGGAGTGGGGCGCAGGGCGCGCGCGAAATAAGGGCTAATGGCACCGTTGGGACAGAAGCGCATATCACGCGCGCACACGTGTATATGTGTGTGTGTGTGTGTGTGTGTGTGTGTGTGTGTGTGTGTGTATGGCCTCGTCGGCCTTAATAACACTAATAATAAGACTGCCAATACGACTACTACTACCGCCATTTTACTACTACTACTAATAATAATAATATTAATAGACGTAACAACGGGTCCGCCATACGGGCACGCTGGGCCGGGCCATGGGCCGGGCCATGGGCCGGGCTACATGCCGGGTGGTGCTATACCATGTCTGGGGCTAAATTGATATGACCTCGACAGTAACAGCTGTCGCCTCTCAATGCGCGGAGTGTTGACCCGGCGTGTGCCGCGGCCGAAAATGGAACGCTTTCAGTTGAAAACGGGCTTGGTACTATATGGTGGTGCATCGTTTGGAAGATGCGCGCCTACGCCCTACTTGGGCTCTGTGCTGCTGCAGCCGCGCCCACGCCTGTCCCTCTCTCATGCTTACTCTCACACACACACACACATACATACACACACACACACATACACACACACACACACACACATACATACACACACATACATACACACACACATACACACACATACATACACACACACATACACACACACACATACACACACACATACACACACACACACACGCACGCACCTGCCCGTGCCGTGGCCGCCGTGCCATATGCCGCTGCCGCTGCGCAGTATGGCCAGGCCGGGCGCTGACTGGCTGGCTGTTAGCGTGGTGCTGGCGGATTTTAGTGGCTTGCCGTGTGGGCCAATCGCGATGCGCTGCGGTGCGGCGCGGCACGGTGACAGAAATAGCGCGACGGCCACCACCAGGGCACCAGCCAGCACGTGATTTTGACGTAACGCCCGGCTGTCTGGCTTTATCAATCTTCGTCTCTCTCACTCCCCCGCGTCCCTCGCTTCCCTGCCTCGCCATCTGTCCGCCTCTCTCTCGCTCTCCTGCTCACTTATGCCCCGCGCGCTCGTGCGGCGTTGCCGGCTCACCGAGGCTGTTGCCGCCTCTCTCTCGCTCGCTCTTTCTGTCTCTCTCACTCTCTCGCACTTGCCATCCATCCCGTGGCTCCCCTTCTTTGTCTCTCTTCTTCTTCTTTGTCTGTCCCGCTCGAGCGGCAGTGGGGCGTCCCGACGCCGTGGTGTTGCCGGCTCGCCGCGGTCGGACGGACGGCGAGTGTCACGGGTTCGATTCGACTTGGCTGCCCCCCCCCCCCCCTGCCAATTTTCTATTTTTTTTTTAGCGAATCCATCGTCATGGATCGTTTCGCTGACGGATCAATGGCCGCCGTAAAACCTAGCGTGCAGCAGCCTTCCTCAAAGTCCTCAAGTCGCCCTACGCGAGAGGCGCCGGCGCCCGGACCGGACCGGGTTGGGGGTGTGTCCTGGAGGGTCCCGGAGGGTCCCGGACTAGAAGTGGGGCGTCGGCGCTCGCCTTGTGCTGTGCTGCGCATTCGTGTGACTTGGATTTACTGGATTCTAAAGACAGGTTTATGGCGACTATTTTTCCACCAGAAAGGAAGGAGCTGTGTTGTCGGTGGAGGGGGAGAAGGGGGGGGGGCGGAATATTTTATACGCAAGCACGGCGGAAACTGACGGCGGGCGCGCGGCCCGCGGCGCGGTCGTGGGGGACATTTTGGCCATGAAAAATATTTACCCTTTGCGTCGTCTATGTGCGGGGCTCGGAGCGCGCGCGGCTCGGCGCGGCATGGCGGTATGCCAACATGACGAGATGTTTATCGTGCCAAGTGGCTCTCTCTCTCTCTCTCTCTCTCTCTCTCTCTCTCTCTCTCTCTCTCTCTCTCTCTCTCTCTCTCTCTCTCTCTCTCTCTCTCTCTCTCTCTCTCTCTCTCTCTCCCCCTCTCTCTGAGACAGAGAGGCCGGCGGAAAGACCCGCCCGTCGCGTCCGACCTGTCCCCGTCACAGCCCCGGCGCTCATAGTGCCTCGGGTTGAGGTACCCGCGGCAGCCCCGCCACGTGTGCCACGTTGTGGGCGGTGGTTAGACGGGAACATGAGTGACTTAATTCTGCTTCTGTCTCTGTCTGGCTCTTTGATTCTCCCTTGCTGTCCCCGTCTCTCTTTCGTTATTGGACTGGCGGGGCGCCGTCTGGCAACGCCGCGGCGTCGGGGCGCCCGCGTATCTGCAGTTACCATACTGCGTGTCGGTGGTGATTTGGGCCCGGCCCGGCTCCGCCCTGCCCCCGCTTGCTCCAGGCGGACTCGGCCTGGCTCTGCACTACTCGCTGCTCCGCTCGTCTCGGCGCTGCTGGGCCCCAAGGACGGTGGCACACGCACCCGACACACTGGTGGGGCGGGCGCTTTGCCGTGGTGACCGCCGGTCATAAATACACGGATCTGGCCGGGCCGGGTCCACGTGCATGGAGGGGAGGGGGTCACCGTCACCAAGGCCATCACGACCGAGCAGAACAGGTGCCTCGCAGGCCGTGTCGGGCCGGGCCCGGTGCCCACTGCAGTAGTGTAGTACGCGGTGGGATGACCCACGACGTTGTGGACGTCCACCACGCCACCCTTGTTCACTTCGCCGGTCGGTCGGGTAGGAAGTCGCCGCCGAAACGTGAGACGCCCCAAAGAAAGGCGAGCTGGCGGCAGGATTTTCACCACGGCGTAATCGTTTTTGTTTGTTGTCGTTTTTTCAAGTTTTTTTTTTTTAGCGTGAACCGTTATACTCTGGCTTGCGAACCCGACGTTGTGTCGCTGTGTCGTTTCGTTTTCCCTTTGCGAAGCCCCCTCCCCCCTGTTTGCCTGTAGCCCCCCCCCCCCCCCCCCCCCCCCCCTGTCTCTCCTTTCCCCTCCGAAAGTCTTTTGTTCTTTTTGCCCGTGTCCGTCTGCGGGAGGAGAGAACGGGACGAAGAGGGGAGGAGAACGATGAAGGAGATGGTGAGTGGAGGGGGCGGAGTGGGGCGCGGAGCTGCAGCGCTCAGCAGAGCCTCGCCAGGCCTCGCCGTCCAGGGAGCGCCGGGGAGGTAGGCAGCGGCTGTGCACGCGTGCCCGAGGCTGGCGAATGTGGCCTACCCTGCCAGGCGCTCGCCGCGCCAACGTCTCTCCGTCTCTTTCCCTCTCTCGCGCGTAGTGCGCCAGCGTTCCCCCGCGGTTTCTCCCGCTGTCCGACATTGATCTTATTTTCGGTTTACTCGCTAGTACCGCGTGCCTGTCTGAAAGGAGGAAGAGAGAATGGAAGGGGACTTTGTTTATTAACGGCGCCGCACCGCCTGTCGTGCACCTGACACGGCTGCCACCGGCTGCCACCGGCTGCCACTCACGTGACAGCCGACTGACATGCCATGCCAAAGGTCTGGGGAGCCGCGTCTGTCCTGCTGACTTCTGGCCCTCTGGCTTGTGTCGCGAATAAAATAACTCGAGTTTTGTTTTCAGTGGAGGGTAAACGTAGGGGGAGTTTTGACAGTCGCTGCTCGGCAGCGCTGCTGTCTGCTTGTGGAAGGCCTTCTTGCTCTGTTCACTAACCAGCGCCCCTCTTTGACTGTTGCAGGCCTCCCGAGGACCTTCCCGTACCATCCTTCGATCGGTCTAGTCATTTTTACGAGCGAGGATCGCGCGGGGCCCTGGGCGAGGCTGTGGCGGAGGCGGCGTACATCCGGCGGACGGGTCCGGGGGCCGGTCCGGGCCTGGGTCCTGGGCTGGGCCCCGGCCTGGGGCCGGGTCTGGGGCCGGGCGCTGCGTACCACGTCGCGGGGGAGCCACCCTTTCCGCGGGGGAGGACGAGGCATCGGAACGGGCCGGCGGCCTTCAACACAATAATAGAAAGGTGAGCACGGCGGCGGGGTTCCCATGAGGAGGGTTGTTCTGGTGCAGGTGTCAGCCGAGAGGAATCTCCTTCCAAGCGTCTCAGGTCTACGTTGCATTTTTTTTAGGCACGAAGTTGCCCATTACAATCTTTAGGATTTAGATTTTTTCTAAATGTGTAACTTGTATGTTTCAGATCACAAGCAGGCCACCACCGGGTGCCGCCCCCGTGCCCGGGCGCATGGAACTCATACGATGGTGCGGCCTGCGCCACGGCCCTTGGCCCCCTCGGCCCCCTGGGAGCCCTGGCGACGCCCAGCAGCAGGTACACCCCGCAGCCGGGCCCCGCCAACGGGCCAGCCGACGGCTACCCGGAGGAGGCCATCCGGAGGGACGTCCACAAGAAGACAAGGACGTCCAAGTCACGGTGAGTGTCCTGTCCAAGCCGAGCTGTCGGCTGAGCGGTCCAGGTGGCTTGGCCAGGCCTTGCAAGGCCGCTTGGGGGGTGAACCACCGTCTCTGTCCAGCCCCGCTGGCCTAGGCTGGCCGAGTTTGGGCGGGGTGGTGGTGTCTAAATAAGTTAAATAAAACTGCAGAGTGTGCGTTTTGTATCAGTAGTATAGTAGTCGTGGTAGTAGTTGAATCTTGTTTCTTGGTGCATCTTGCTTTCTCTATTTGTGCTCATTTATTTGGTTTAATTTTTCTTCTGGTTGCTCATTTTTTTACGGTCTTGCTCTATTCTAAAATCAAATTTGTGTATTTTAGAATACGAGTGCAATAATTGATTCCAGTTAATAATGAAATTTCACATGCTTAAAGCTAGCGTAAATGGGTCTTTTTGAAACATTTCTTTGTCTCTGCCTGTGGTCACGATTCGCTGCATTGTTTTCCTTATGCTTCTTGTGTTTATTTTACTCTTTCTGACTGCTTTTAACTTCAATGCAAGCAAAGGAAGCAAGCAAACACTGCATTATGGCATATTAATTCAACCAAACTGCCACTCTATAACCAAATTATAGTATTGTGACTGATTAACATGCACATAAAAAAGGAAAATTGCATTAATTATTCTTGATTGAAAGGAATTCCTTCGTTTTGACCCGTTTTTGTTTGTGTGTACTATCTGTGTTTTTAGAACCCCTTTTTTTCGTGTGTGTATGTGTGTTGTTGTTTTTTTTGTTGCAAAAGCTTTTTTTCGTTTTTATTTACTGGTATGGTTTTCCCTGCATGACAGCGGGGAGGTGATGACACGGGTCATGTTCCGACACAGGTCGGGCAGCGAGTCCCCGGTGGGCTCCCATTCCCGCTCCCAGTCGGGCTCCAGCCGGTCGAGATCGAGGAGCAGATCCAGAAGTCCCTCCCACTCCAGCGAGTCGTCCAGCCACTCCAGCAGAAGCAGCAGCAGGTCGGCATCGTCCAGTCCGGGCTCAGACAAGTCTGTGTCTCCTCACAGGTATGTTAGACTCCATTTCTTGTTTTTGTTGTTTTAGCTCATTGTATCAAACTAATTTTGTTATGTTTCCATCCAGATCGGTTGGGTCAAGTCATCATGGGAGTGTGAGAGGGTCTGGCAGGCTCGGTAGCACGGTTCAGTCAGCAGTGAGCACACCACACCAGAATAATTCCTCAAATCATAATAATGATGATTCGAGACCGCTCGTGATATGTGTTAGAAATCTACCCATCAGATCTAGTGGTGAGTTTTCTACCAGATGACCTCATGTTTCGTATGTGTTCCTATTGCCTTGATGCATCCTTGTGTACTATTTTGGTTGTTTGGTTTTCAGATACAAGTTTGAAAGATGGTCTTTTTCATGAATATAAAAAACATGGGAAAGTCACATGTGTTAAAGTAGTTGGCCAGGCAGAGGACAGGTATGCCTTGGTTCGCTTCAAGAAGCCAGAGGATGCAGAAAAGGCCCTTGAAGAGTCCCATAATAAGCTGTTCTTTGGCTGTAAAATTGAAGTAGCTGCTTACCAAGGTTACGATGTAGATGATAATGAGTTTAGACCGTATGAGGCTGAATTGGATGAATTTCATCCAAAAGCTACTAGAACACTTTTCATAGGCAATCTAGAAAAAGATATATCTCCATCTGAAATCAGAAAACATTTTGAGTCATTTGGAGAAATTATAGTAAGTATTAGTTCATTATTATTGTTTATCCAATAGTACAACAGTCTTGATCAAGGTAGCATTGTTCTCAAACACATATTTACTCTTTACAGGAAATTGACATTAAAAAACAAGGAGGAGCAACATCATACGCATTTTGTCAGTTTGCTGATATTGGTAGTGTGGTTAAAGCAATGCGTAGCCTTGATGGTGAGCACCTAGGAAGCAATAGAATAAAGCTTGGTTTTGGCAAGTCAATGCAGACCAATTGTGTATGGATTGGTGGTGTGGCCGAAAATGTAGCAGAAAAGTACCTGAATGTGCAGTTTAATCAATTTGGACCTATCACACAAATTTCAATAGACCGAGAACGTGGATATGCCCTTATATTCTTTGAACAAGTAAGCATTATTTTATCATCTTGTTACTGTTTTAAAGTGCAGTGTATTTTGACTGTATAAATTACAATTGATGTCTCTGCAGGTGGTAGCAGCACAGATGGCTGTGAAAGAAATGAGAGGAGTAACATTAAGAGGTCGAAAACTTCAGATTGATTTTGCATCAAGAGAATGTCAAGATGCTTTTTTTGTCCACTTGGAAAAGCAAGGATCAACAGACCGGTCGTGGCGAGAGACTCCATATGATTCGAGGTGGGTCTCCACCTCTCCTAAAACTCCACAGTACGTATTCTCCTTCCATTTCCTTTCCTTCCCCACCCCTTCCGGATCCGCTTGTAAAGGTAACCAGCGTATTGCGCCAAAAATGACCTAGTTTCCTTCACTAATTTTGTCCTTTCTATTCCAGCGCCCGGGAAGTGACTGCCACTAGGTTCGAAGGTGCTGCCGTGGCTGGGGGAAGGTTTACTCGGTATGAGACAGCCACCCCGCGGCAAAGGACAGCCTCCTACTCGAGAAGTGGCACTCCTGGCTCAACAAGCGGGAATGTCACACCTAGTGGTTCATCAACCCCTGTTGGTGTGACAAGAGTGATACCGCGAACTCCACGGTCTTCCCAGAGATATGAACTCTTCGATGCTCCTAGCGCTGCTGACTTCACTGATAGGAGGTATAGGTAAGCCGCACCCCACTGTTTTAATGGGTCAGAACCTGGGGCTGCATGAAGTTTCTTTAGTTATTAGGCAAAACGAAAATTTAACTCATGTTTTCTATTTGCTTGCTAGGAGTTACGATGAGTTCTCAACGGGAAGTGGAGGGGCCAGTGGACATTCAGATGGCTATGAGGGTAGCCCTAGTCTAAGGGGTGGTGGTGAGAGCAGCGCCGCAGGTGACACCGAGTACTCGAAGCGGCTGCAGAGTGTTGTGGTGAGCGAGCCTGCCCTGGCACACCCCCACCACGGGCCACATCACCAGCACCACCCCCATCCCCACCCGCACCCTCCCCAGGGTGAACTTAGAACCTTACAGAAGGAGAGGCTACACATCCAGCACCAATTAGACCAGCTGGATGACGGGGACTCATCAGGGTCAGAAGCAGCATTTCCAAGGAAGAGGGTAAATATGCGGACTGACAATTCTGATGAAACTGTAATGGCTTGGCTACTCTGGAAGAAATTTGTTCTTATCTAATTTTTCTTGCCTGACAGGTACGGGTAGATGATGCTGAAGTAATCTGTGATGCTCTGCATAACCATCGAAGAAGTGTATCTGAAGTTAGAAGGTTATCAGAAAGTGGGAAGCATTGTGGGAGGCGGCAGTCTACCGACAGCGGCAAGCACTGTTCTATTTATGCACCTCACCCTGTCTGTAAGAGAAGGAAAACAGGGAGTTCTACATCAGAGAGTGACGACAGAAGGTACCACCATCACCACCACCACAACTCTGTCGACGTCACGGTTCTTAGTGGGAACGAATCTGGTGATAACTCAAGACCGGGGACTCCGTTGTTCGACGAGAGGCCCGAGAACATCATGCCTAGCGAACCTAGAAGAGCGCCGAGAGAAAGACTAAATGATGGACCCCTGTCATTGCCCCTTCCAAGGTCAGTAATTTTCAGACTTGCTATACTACGCGGTCGTTGCGTGGTCGGGCCCATTTTAAAAGGCTATTTGTTTTGTTGAATTGTGCAGGTTCGCCGCGCAGATGCAGTTTCCTTCCCGGCAGTCGGCAGCCAAGCTGTCGTCCATGTCGTCTCCCCCCGCCGTGACGTCGCCCAAGCCCGTCTCGCTGCCCCCGCCCAGCCCCAACCCCAGCCCGGCGCCGCCCCCGGCCTCCCCGCCCCCGCGGCCGCCGTCCGCCCCCTCACCCTCCTCGTCGGACTCGGACACGGCTCTCAACTCGCCTAAGCACTCGCCGACCGCGGACCACTCCCTGGAGGAGCGCGTCAAGGCGCTGGACAAGATGTACGAGCAGTGGACGGGGTCGAGAGCCATTTGCGCGTCCGGTGGGGACGCCCTGTCCAAGGTGGACAACTCGGTGACGGAGCGCCTCCGGTCCAAGCACCCCTGCCTGGACCTGGACCTGGCTGGAATGAAGCCGTCGGGGATCGTCAATCTAGTCCTGGGCAAGCGGTCCGTTTTTGACGATGACTCGAAGCGGCTGGAGAACGTGAACGACAAGTACGAGCCCAAGGAGTTCGTGCCCGTGACGAGGGCGCTGAGGATAACCGGGCTGGGGGACTCACCCCTGGGGTCCAAGGGCCCCATCTCGCCGTCAAGCCAAGGCTCGGTGTCCAAGGTGGGCATGTCAAGCCTCTTCCCCTCGCCGCTGTCGTCACCATCCACCCCGTCGGCGCCGGCGCTGTCGTCTGCTGCCACCGTGACCTCCACCGCCGCCAAGTCACCATTCTCGGCGTCCGCGGCGGTCGGGGTGAACGCCACATCAACGTTGACGACGGCGCCGAAAGCCCTGAGCCCCACGACGCCGAGCACCAACAAGTTATCGATCTCAATGCCAAAGACCCCCGGCCTGCAGTATCCGTTTCCAAGCCACCCGCCCGTCCAGTCTTCCTCACCGGTGGCTATCACGACGGCCTCCCCCGCCTCCGCCCCCAGCCCCGTCCCCTCGTCTTCGTTACCCTCATCGGCGGCGCTGGGCCTGCTCAGCGTCGTCTCCACGGCGGCCCTCACGGTCACCGCGGCGGCAGCCTCAGCCGTCACCTCACCCGCCGTCACCAGCAGCAGGCCGTCATCACCCGACACTTCGGCGAGGCTCAAGTTTTCAACTTCGACTACGGCGAGCAGTGCCTCGAGTGTGGCAGGGACGTCGACGATGTCAATATCATCGTCGCCGGAATCGTCCCTGTCACCGCGGTTGCCTCCGGTGGCACTCGTGGCCCCGGTGTCAACGCCCTCGTGCCCCACCACGGGTGGCACCACTGGGGTGACGGCCTGCGTGTCGGGGTCGGACCCGAGGCTCAAGATGGTCAACTCGTCATCACCGACCACAGCCGTGACGGCGTGCTCTCCCGAGGCCACGACGTCCACCACCGCCTTCCCGGGGCTGGCTTCCCCGGAAGGGTCAAGACTATCAGCGAGTGCTGCGGCAAGTCCTCCGTTTGCGGCGGCGCTCGAAGCCTCTTCCAAACAGGAGAATTTACCAAAGAGTGTGAGCGTGAGTGGTCAAGTGTGTGCTAGTTCCATTCCGTCGAGACTAAGTGCTTCATCGCCAGCAAGTAGAAACATTCCCATTAGTGCAGAGTCAGTGCGAACATTAGTGACGCCACCTGTTAGTTCGAATTCTAGTTCGAGTGTAGTTGCAACCATGACGTCAAGTTTGACTGTTACAACAGCCTCCCCCACTGTTGCAACAGCAATCTTCACAAATGCCATTCCAGTTTCTTCACCTTCCTGTGTTCCTTCATCAGACATCTCTAAGTCATCTAAAAAAGATGTCAGCTCAGGACAACATAAAGTGAGCCTAAAGAAAGATTCATTACATTCACCAACGACTTCACCTACTCTAAGCCCCAAAGAAAAAACCTCAGATGCCTTTGCAAAAGTTTTGGCTCCTTCAAGAAGAGAGTCAGCGTCTTCTAGTACAAGTACTACTAGTTCCAGTAGCAAAAAAGATTCAGAACTTGACAATCATAAGAGCTCTAAATCCAGACATGAGGAGAGAAGAGAGAAAAAGGATGCTCCAGCCTCGATCAGTGAAAGGAGGAGGAGTGAACCAGATTCAGAAAAACGAAGGGACAGATTAGACTCCATTGAAAACAGGGAGCATAAAAAGAAGGATAAGGAAAGTGAAAATCACCGTCGAAAGGAGCGAGATGTGGAAGGTACTGAAAAAGAAAGATCTCGTAAACACCATTCAGACAGAAAGGAAAGCAAAGAAGGCACTCCTCCTGACTCATCTCTTGATAGAAGAAAAGAAGACAGAAGAGACCATGACAAAAATGTTGACAAAAGAAGAGATGACAGAAGGAAAGATGAAAAGTCTGAGAGAAGAAAAGAATCTTCAGAGAAAATTGACAGACACAGGGAAGAGAGAACAAATGAGAGACGGAAAGAGAGTTCTTCTGAGAAATATGAGAGACGTAAGGAGGAAAAGAAGGAAGCTGAAAAATTGGAGAGGCATGAAGAGAGGCTTAAAGAAGAAACACTTGTCAAAGAAACTGAAAAATCTAGTGATAAGTTAAAAGAAACTGAGCGGCAGAGAGAAATTGAGAAACAAAATGAATTAGACCGGAAGAAGGAACAAGAACTCCAAGAAAATGAGAGGATAAAAGAAGAGGAGAGGCAAAGAGAAGCAAAAGAAGCTGAAAGGCAACAGGCTCTTGAAAGACAGAAAGAGCTTGACAAACAAAAAGAAATTGAAAGGCAAAAAGAAGCTGAGAGGCAGAAAGAAATTGAAAGGTTAAAAGAAGTGGAGAGGCAGAAAGAAATTGAAAGGTTAAAAGAAGTGGAGAGGCAGAAAGAAATTGAAAGGTTAAAAGAAGTGGAGAGACAGAAAGAACTGGATCGACAAAAGGAAGTGGAAAGGAAAAGAGAGGATGAGCTTCGAAAGAAGGAGGCAGATCGGAGAAGAGAAAGTGATAAACAAAGAGAGACAGACAAACAAAAGAAAAAAGATGGTGAGAAACATGCTGATAGGCACGAACGTCAGAGGGACAGAGAAGACCGGAAGAAAGATGAGAAACATGATTCTGTATCTGAGAGAAGAAGACACACCTCTGATGCTCCAGAGAAGAAAAGAGACGAAACTGCTGAAAGAAGAAGAGAAACTATTGATTGCCCAACGGACCGTAAACATTCCATTGATACGTCATCAGACAGGAAGCATTCTTCAGAATCTAAACATGAGCGTACATCTGAGCATGAGAGGCGAAAAGATGAACTTCATGTTGAACGCAAGAGAGACTCCGCTGAAACCTCTGAAAGAAAGCACAGCCACAGCCATGGTCACAGCCACAGTCATGGCCATCACAGCCACAGTCATGGACATAGCCATAGCCACACCCATGGACACAGTCATTCATTAGAGAGACGAGAATCTCGAGACTCAACCAACAGCCAATCTAGACATCATGATTCAGAAAGACGTCATGCTGATTCTGACAAGAAAACCGAGAGAAGAGAAACCACTGAAAGGAAAGATGACCATAGACATCATGGCTCTGACTCCCATGTTGACAAAAGGAAGGACACTGTGGAGGTGCAGATTGACAAATTCCCAGAAAGGCGGCGTGACTCCACTGATTCCCAGATGGAAAGGAGAAAAGATGTTGATATGGAAACATCTGATAGGACTGAAACAATCTGCAATGTGAACTCTGTGCAAGAAACAGTAGAGATGGAAGATGTTTCTGAGCGCAGGAAAGAAAAGCAGTCCTCTGAAGAAAGAAGAAAAGAGCGTAAGGAGAGGAAAGAGAGGCATGAGAAGGCAGAGCGAGAGCGGATCAGTGCTCCCTTACCAGCTCCTATTGGTGGCAAGAGGCGCGTGAGTTCTCAGGATAGCCTTGAGGGTACTTCTGAAGATTGCAAACGTATCAAACTAGCCCCTGTTGGTGAGACTCCACCAGAGCGTCGTGATTCCAAAGACAGTGGACGTAGCAGTGGCAGTGGCAAGCGTAGTTCAGGTGAGCGCCACCTGAACTCTACAGAGGAATTCAACTCTCAGAAAATTGACAAGACACCCAAGGAAAAGAGAAAGCAGAGATCTCCTTTGGAGGTCAATGCCACTATTAAGGAGGAAATTGAATCTGACGATGAAATACCTCCTCCAAAACTAGAAATGAAGGAAATAAAGGTAAGTGTTGCTCGGACAGTCAGAAGAAAAATTTTGTACTGTATTTGTCTTATTCGTCTAAACCAATATTTTTCTGCTTTGTCTTTTCCTCTAGCTTGAAATGAGCCCCGACTTTGGCAGTAGTGAAAGTCTTGATGAGAAATGCAAGGGTCTCAAGAAGGAGAAGCGAAATAGTGGAGAATTTCGCAAGGAGGAAAAGAAACGGAAAGACAATGCGAGGAGAAACTTTCTCTCTGGTACCGACAGTGACGGCACAGATGATGAAGACAAACCAACCAAAAAGCATTCTATATTTGACATTGTCGATGATGGTCCAGTATACATATCCATGTATGATAAGGTAAGCATCTAAATTGATATTTGTGTTTTATAATCCATTGCTATTTTTACTTACTTTCAACACCTGGTTGACTCCCGAGTGTTTCCGTTCTCAGGTGAAAGCCCGATCAACAAAGAACATGCAGAAACAAGAGGAGGAGAAACGCCAGGAAAAGATGAAGGAGAAGTTCTCTGCTCTGAAACAGTCGCGAGCCAAACGAGAGGAGAAGAAACGGTCCACGTCGTACGACGAGGACTCGGACTCCGAATCGGGCCGAGGAAAGAGCTCTCGGCGCAAGGCACTCGTCACCAGCTCGAGCGATTCGTCTGGCTCCGACACCAAGATGAAGAGGAGCATGGGCAGCACCTCCAAGAAGGACGATGACTCCGAGTCGGACTCGCGCGCGAAGAGCAAGACGCGGGAGGACAACGACGGCGGCGGTGCTGCTCGCACCAAGGCCCTGCTGAACTCGTTGGCGAGGAAGGGCAGCCGATCCCGCATCGTGTCGGACACGTCCGAGGACGAGCGGGTCGTCAGCCGCAAGGCCAAGACCTCCAACATCTTCTCCGACGACAGCGAGGCTGACATGGGCTTCGACGAATTGGAGGATACCCAGCAGTACAAGAACAAGGCCAACGCCATCGTGGACACGTCCGACGAGGATCGCCATCAGAAGCAGATGGACGCCGCTAAAGCCAAGATCTTCATGGAAAGCCTCAAGCTGGAGAAAAGGATCAAGCAGAACCACGACAGCGGCGCGGAGGACGACGCCACAGTGGAGGGGACTCCGCCGCCACCCATCCTGGAAAACTGCAACTACTCCAGCCACTCAAAGGACAAGGACGGTGTACGCAAGAAGTCGCATAAAAAGAAGCAAAAGAAGCAGAAGGCTCAGCACCGGGAGGACCCCATGGACGGTGACTCGGAGATGCCCGACAAGCAGGACATGACGAACTGTGTCGAGAAGCGCAAGAAGCACAAGCAGAAGGAGCGCAGAAAGTCGAACCACAGCAAGCTGCTGAACGACGAGGACGGCAAGCAGCGCCAGGGCCAGGACGACGGCAAGCCCAAGGTGCGCAAGATAGAGAACAACGTAAAGCGGGACGAGAAGATGGAGTACATCTTCGGACCGCTGTCGGAGGACTCGGAGAACAGCAAGCCGCCGCCTGCCCTCAACAACAGCAGCGAGAGCCAGGGCCACAGCCCGCAGCACCGCGACGCCATCCCGGCCATGGCGGCCATGCCGTCCAAGTGGCAGGTGTCGCAGGTGTACTCCGACTCGGACTCGGCGGGCCCCGTGGACCGGGAGGCGCAGGCCGCCCAGGCCCGCAGCAAGCGCAAGGAGAAGAAACGGCGCGAGCGGAAGGCGCTGGACGAGGCCGGCAAGATCCTGGAGGCCAAGTTGCTCAACGACGACCTGCTCCTGCCCAGCCTCTCCGACAAACCTGTCACTGCCCCCGTCAAGGTGGAGCACCGCGAGCGTGACCGCGACGTGCCCAAGGACCTGCTGTCTAAAGACTCCATGTCCAAGGACTCGACGTCCAAGGACGCTCTGTCCAAGGATGCTCTGTCTAAGGATTCGTTGCCCAAGGACTTGGGCGCCAGCACAGCCAACGATTTGGACGTATTCCAGTTCACCGAGGGGGACGAGATCCGAGACCGGGAGGGTGCCCGCGAGACCCGCGATGCGGCTGGCGAAACAACTCCGGTGGTGCACAAGGAGAAGCGCAAGAAGCGCAAGAAGTCCAAGGAGGAGAAGCAAAACCGACATCATCACCACCACCATCATCACCGCGATCGGGAGCACTCCAAGGCATCCTCACCGGACCGCAAGGTTTCGACGTCGACGCCCAGCCCTCCCGAGACCAAGTCCGACACCGAGGCGGCGGCAGCGTCCACTCCGCCGCATCCGCCCCTGCCGGACCTGTCGATGCCTTCGCTGCCCAGCCTCAGTCCCACGCCGGCCTCCGCGCCCGCTGCGCCCACCGCGGCCCTCACTGCGTCCAGCCCCTGCCTGTCTCCAGCCACGGCCAAGAAGGTTCTCATCCCTTTCGACGACGTGAACATCCACGAGACTGCCGTCAAGAGCATCGAGCAGCAACTGTCTCCTGTGCGTCCGGACCAGTCCCGGGAGGACGTCAGGATGATGCAGAAGGAGGACCACAGGCTGGACAACAAGCTCGTCATCTCGCAGGAAGAGACGGAGGACGCAGTTGCTGCGCTGCTCGAGGAGACATTCGGTGCCAGCAGCGACGACTTCGGCGAGCACGCCACGTCCTACGAGAACGACGACGCCGATGGCGACAGCAGCGCGGCGGCAGCCGAGCCTGAAGTGGAGCCCGACGAGGAGACAGTGCAGGCCGTGGAGAGCCTGCACCTGAAGCCGGACACGCCGCAGTCGGAGAACGACCTGCAGATCGACACAGACACCGACGACGGGGACCTGGATACGAGCACGAGCGTGAGCGTGCCCGGGTCACTGGACCGGTCACTCAGCACACCCGACACGATGGACTTCAGTCGTCCCCCGAGGACGCCAGACCTGCCTCCGTCGTTCTATGCGCGGCAGCAGCAGGCCGCCGAGGAGGCCATGCAGGCGGAGCAGAGCAAGCCGACGCCGAGCGAGGGGCTGATGGAGCGCATCTCAGACATGGTGCCTCGGCCCGCGCCCGTGGCCCGCTCGCCTGCTGCTCCCTCGCTGCCCAAGCTGGAGCCTGACGAGCCGGTCTCGGTGTCGCTGACGCCCGTGGTCGCCGCCTCGGCCGCCTCCACGGCGCGCCTGGCGTCGCCCAAGGCCGCCAGTGAGGTGAAGCCCGAGCTATTCGACAAGGCGCCCACCGTGCTGCACACGACAGCCACCACCTCCAGCATCGTGTCAACCCCCAAGATGGAGTCCAAAGTGGAGGCCAAGGTGGAACCTACGACCCCGATCGTGACGAATGCTACCGCTCCTGTGGCGGCCGAGGTGAAGCCGGAGGCGAAACCGGACGTGAAGCTCCCAACTGTGTGCAGCCCGCTCCCGCTCCCTGTATCTCAACAGGCAGCACAACAGCGAACACTACCACCGCCAATGCCATCGGCAGAAATTCAACAACCCAAGCCACTCATCGTCAAGGTGGAGACCAACCACAACTCTGCCCTCAAGTTGGTGGACGCGGACAGTACCCTGCGGCGCGACGCGTCGCCCACCAAGAGCACCGTCATCAAGGGCACCGTCGTAGCGCCTCTGCTGGCGAAGGCGGTACCCGTGGTGAGCACACACCCCATCGTGCAGCAGCCGCAGCCGGTGCCGATCAAGACGCTGTCTCCACTGCAGCACATGCCACCCAAGCCGCTGTCTCCTCAGCAGCCTTTGCCGGCCAAGACGCTGTCTCCACTGCAGCACATGCCACCCAAGACACTGTCTCCTCATCAGCCCACGCCACCCAGGACTATGTCTCCTCATCAGCCCATGGCACCCAGGACGATGTCCCCACACCACATGCCACCCAAGGCGATGCCCCTACAGCAGCACATGCCCGCCAAGACGCTGGGCGCTGTGTTCCAGCAGACTCCCACAGTGCTGCACACGGCGCGGCCCCATCACCCGATGCCCATGGGCAAGCCTGGCATGTCCTCGCCCGTGACGCCCACCCTCATCAAGTCGACCATGCCCACGTCCATCAGCACGTCGGCCAACACGCTCATCAGCTCCGCCGTCAACACGTTCGTGAGCACGGCCGTGTCCGCGCCGCCTCTGGTCAACTGCAGCACCCCGAAGCAGGTGGCGGTCCCCGTAGCCGTGCCCGTGGTGCGAGGCGTGGCCGTGGTGGCCCAGCCCGTCATCACGGCGCGCACCGGACTGCCGCCGCAGCAGCACGCCGTGGTTAGCGCGGCGCCGCGTCCCACCGGCTTCGTGTCCCAGCATCAGCTGCCGCAGTCCCTGCAGCACGTGGTGGGCACCGTCGCTCCCAAGATCATCTCGTCGCCCGGGCTGAGGCTGCAGCAGCCCGCCCCCACCTCGACGCCGACCAGTGTCATCACCAGCTCGGCCGCTTCGGTGTCTCCGGGCGTCGGCCTGTTGACGACGTTGACCCCTTCGACCTCCACGCCGCCCATGATGACGTCGACGCAAGCGCTAGCGGGCGCGAGGCCCACGGCCCCGGCGCCTCACGCGTCGCACCTCGTGTCACCCTCGCCTCAGATGTTGGCGACGCAGAGGTTCGCGACGGTGAACGCCGTGCGGCCCGCCCAGGTGAGCTTCCCACCCATGATCCGTGGCCCCCTCGGCCCGATGCAGATGCAGCACATGATCCAGCAGCATCAGCTGCCCCAGACGCTGACCGGCCTGGCCCGGATGCAGCACCCCCAGCACGGCGTGCTGGCCGTCAACACGGCGTTCCAGCACCAGCCTGGGAAGCTGCCCGTCCCGTACACCATGGCGTCGAGTCCCGTCTCCAGCGCCTTGGTCAGGCCGCCAACCCCAAACGCGCCCAAGTCTCCGAGCACCCTGGCACCCGTGCTGGACAACACCTCAACGTCCCCGGCGGCCGCGAGCCCCAAGCCGAGTCCCAGGCGGAGCCCAAAGCCAAGTCCCAAACCGGAGAGCAGGCTAGACAGCGAGGAAGAGGGTGATGGCACACTGTGCATTGTGGAGGATGATGTGGCCAAGGACACTAAGGCCACCAGCGTGTCCACGCCTACCCCTGCTGTCTCTGCGTCAGCCCAACAGGGTCCCGGCCACATTATTAAGAGCCAGATCAAGTGCGACTCGCCCATCGACACCAAGGACGAGTTCTGGTCCAAGGAGGTGAACATCGACTCGGTCATCAAGACGGTGGACGCGCTGTGCTCCAAGGATGATGAGCAGACGGACAAGACGGCGAGGCAGCGCGACCAGTCGGGCGCGGAGAAGTCCTGGTGTGACCCGCGCCATCCTCCCGCCATCTCGGTGTCTGTCTCCGCTACGATCGCCGCAGCCTCTACTTCCACCACCACATCCAGCACCACCACACCCAGCATCAGCACGAACGCGGACTCGGAGAAGGCCGCGTGGCACGGTGAACCGGAGAGGCCCTGGCTGGCCGTGAAGCCGATGGAGCGTGCCAAGAGCCCCAGCCCCAGCCCAGTCATGAAGGAGGAGCCGTCGGTGGGGCACAAGCCCATGGCCATCTCACTGCAGGCCGAGAACATCAAGGCGGAGGGCAAGCACTGGCCGCTGCCGCTGCCGCTGGATGACAGTAAGGCATGGAAGGCAGCCACCCCTGTGGACCGCGACCTTGCGCACTTAGTCCCCAACAAGGACCGACCAAAGACCATGCCCTGGTTCGAGGGCAAGGTGCCAGAAAAAGTTGCTGAAGCATGGTTCGAGAAGCTGGGCGCGTCGGGCCTCAAGAAGGAGGACAACGGAAGCAGACAGACCACCTGGGTGCACCATGCCATGACACTGGCGACCGAGCAAGAACACGATCGCTGGCGAGCCGTCACCTCCTCGTCGGTGTCACCCATGTCGCCCAGGTCGCCTGCCCAGCCGCGCAGCCCCAACATCACGGCGGCGGAAAGCTTGGAGGTGTCTCCGCTTGCGAAGGAGTTTGCCGTCCGCTCGCCCAACCCGCTGTCACCGATGTCGGCGGCTGGACGCGCGTCCGAGATCATGGCGGCAGTGTCTCCTCTGAACCGAGACAAGCTGGAGCCTTTCATACCGCGGGACGAGCCCCCCAAGGCAGTCCCCACCATCACCACGACGATGACACCCAGCCCCACCGCGGGCTCCACCGTCGATCAGGCTGACGACGACAAGAAGAGCCTGCTGCTCCAGGGCCCCGCCTCCATCGACAGCAACATGACAAAGTCGCCCGCCTCCTCGCTCAACGAGTCCAAGGACGACGGGGATGACGACGAGGCGGCCGACCACTCCGACGACGACAGCATCGCCAAAGGCGATGACCAAGTGGGAGTACGCAACCGCCGCAACCAACGCCGAAACATCCGCCGAGGAGTGAACACTCGGGCCGCCGCTTCCCAGCCCGCCCAGACTGCCACTTCTGCTCAAGGGGTGACGACGAGGGGCGCTCGTAAAACCGACAAGGACGAGGCCAAGGCCACCCAGGTGGTGACGCGCCGCGGGGGACGTGCACGCGCCCGCGGAGGCAACGACAGCGCCAGCCGCAAGCTTGCGGACGTGTACGAGTTCCGCGACGACTCGGACGACGACAAATCCAAGGACGAGGCGGCCTCGAAGCAGAACCCTGCGGAGGACGCGAAGTCCAAGGACACTCCAGCACCAGTGGCTGCACCGGCCGCGGAGGACAAGGCCGATGAGGCAGCTAGCGAGGCCAAGAAGGACGACAAGGATGAGAAGTCAGGACGGCCACGCCTTATCTTGACCATCAAGGCGGCCAGCAAGGAGCCCGCCGTCAGCACCAAGACCGCAGCGGCAGCGCCGGTTGCCCCCGTGGTGGAAACCCGCGAGGAACCGCCGGCTCCGCCAGCCACGGCGCCGACAGTAGCAACTCCAACCGTCCCGGCGGCACCAGCTCCCACGCCGGCCTCGGCACCAACTCCAACACCGGCACCTGCACCGACGTCGGCCTCCACGCGGAAGTCGAGACGTCTGCAGGAGAAGGACGGATCCCGCAGCACTGTGGACGACGTCATCGACGATGTGGTAAGTGACGACTGTGCCTCTCTGCAACCCCAGCCCTCACTAACAACCCCTTGCATGCCACTAACCCGGGGATGCACTAAATCGCGGTTTCTCTCACAGTGTGGCCTCTCCCAGGTGCGGAATGTCGCGGTGGTCACACGATCGGCGGCGGCCGAGACCTCGACCTCGACTCCCGGGCAGCCAACACCCGCGCTGGCGGCCGGCGGCAAGGTAGTCCCTGCTGCGGCAGCTGCGGCAGGCCCCGTAGGCCCTGCCATCGCCTCGGCTGCAGCAGCGGTGAACGCCACCGCGGCCCCGGCCTCCCCGACGCCGCCCCCGCCCGTCACCACGCGCAGGCAGACACGGCAGGCCAACCGCGGCCTCGAACCCTCCGCACCGGAACAACCCAGGAAGTCACCCCGTGCCACCCGCAAGGCAGCTGCTGCCAACGCAGTGTCCAACAGCGCAGCCCGCCGAGACTCGTCCAACGAAGACACCAAGAAGCCCACCGAGACCAGGGCCAAGAGCAGCAGTCCCACACGCTCTGTGCCGTCGCCACCGCAGCAGCAGCCGCAGCAGCAGCCACCGCTGCAGCAGCCGACGCAGCAGCAGCCGCAGCTCCCACAACAGCCGCAGCAGCAACAACAACAGCCGCAGCAGCAGACGGTTGTCGTGCCTCCCGCGATCGCGCCAGTGGCCGTGCCCACGTCCATAATCGAAACCACTCCAACAACCCCGATGGTCACACCGACCATCGTAGCTCCGACGGCCACCAAAGCGCCGGGCAAGCTGAGCACACGCGTCCTGGAGAAGGAGAAGGAGAAGGCGGAGGCCGAGAGGAGAAGGCGCGCCGCGGCCGGTCTTGTGGTCGGTACCTTAACCGGTGGTGTAGCCGGTGGCGTAGCCGTTGCCGTGGCGAGTGCAGTGGCAGGCGGCGTTGTGGACCTTCGCGACGCGGAGCCATCCGAGCCCACCATGATGATATGCCCGGAGACGGGCGTGCTCATCCCCATGCAGGAGGCCGAGGAGGGACAGTACGTCCCGGTCGCCGGCGGCGGAGGTGTGATTCCGGAGGCCCAAATGCCGAAGCAGCCTTCCATCATCGTGTCCAAGGTACGTTTCGGCCCTTCGCAGCCGTCCTGCTTCCCATCTTTCCCCCTGTGCCACGCTTGTACTAACGGTGAATGCACTGTGTGCTTTCAGGCCACTACATCCACCCAGTCGGAGATGCCCGCTACCTGGCAGAGCCAGCCGGTGCCGGTGAAGCCCTTGCAGAGCCTGAAGCAGCACGTGCTGCAGCAGGCCAAACAAGAGCAACATGCCCAGGTTCTCAAGACGGTGTACGGCAAGCCCGTCCAACTCGCACCTCAGGACCAACCCAAAGTGGTCGTGGTGAGTTCCTCGCCGATCCTTCGCCGTCCGTTGGCCGCCAACACAAAGTCCTGTCCTCTAATGTGTTTCTGTCTGTCCCTGCAGAACCCAATGCCAGCCAACCCCATGCCGCCAGTGCAGGCCGCCAAAGTGTGCGTGGTCCAGCCCGACACCAAGATCAACGTGAACGTGGTGCCGCCCCAGGTGCCGCAGAAACCTCGCGACATGATCCTCAAGGCGGCGCAGGCCCAGGCGCAGGCCAACACCAACGCCGTGCCCCTCATGGCCCCTGGCAAGCTCGGGGGCGTGGCGGCCGGCATGGCGCCGGGGATAGCCCACGGACCTGGCAAGCCCGCCGTGCCCGTCATGAACCAGATGTCGTCCCAGCCCATGAACCCCAAGATGCACTTGCTGCAGGCAGCCGCGACCATCCAGCAAGGCCAGCAGCCCGCCAACCTGACCAAGGTCAACCAAGTGGCGGCCGTGCAAGTCGGGTAAGTGTAACATCCAACTTGGTGAAATCGTGTTGGTTGTTCTCTTTCGCTTCTCTCCGTTATTTTCTTGCTCTCCATGTTTTAACGCTCGATCTCCCGTTTACAGTGCTTCCCTGAACAAGCCCACGACCGTCACGCCGCTCACACCCAAGGCGCACATCCTCAACGCCGTGGTGAACCAGGCCAAGACGACGGCACCCATGGGCGTGGCACTCCCACAGCCCGTCGGCGTCGTGATGCAGACGTCCACGGTCTCGGCCTCGACCACCATGGCGCAGAATATGACTCACAAGCCGCTGACACCGCAGCAAGCGCAGGCCCAGGCTGTCACGCAGGCCGTCGGCGTCAAGACGAACGCACAGCTGCCGCTGTCGCTAGTGCAGCCGGCCAAGGCGAACATCCACCTGATCCACGGCAGCCAACAGCAGCCGCAGCAGCCGCAGCAGCCGCAGCCCTACACGGGCATCACGGCCGTCGCCAGCCCGCCGCTCCACAAACCCGGACCAGGCCAAGTCCAGCCCGCAGGCGGTGCGGGCGCAGCCCTCCCCGGACAGCAGTCTGTAGCCGCTGGCTACAGGGCCGTCGTTCCACAGGCTAAGCCTCAGGTGAGTGCACTCGAAAGTTTTTCTCCTTTTCTTTCTCTCCTTTCTCTCTTTACTCACGCGCCCCTGTTGGCTGGCACTATATAGTAGTTTAAGTGAAAGTCAATATATCACGCCGGGGAACAAAATCCCTTACAGGCTGTTCACTTCTTAACCGCGATTTTTTTTCCCATTTGCACGTACCCTACCGCTGTACATCGTACGCGTACGCTCCCCGCGAAGTGTTGCGAGCCTTTTCGGGCTTTCTAACCCCTCCCCTCCGCATGCGTGACACAGCTTAATGTTCCTCATCCTAGCGCTTGGCTTTGTGTTTTTAAACCCATGCCGTACCAAGATGCCAGTCCAACCCTACCATTCCCTACGCATTGTGGACATTCGCGTCCCTGCAACGTGCGATATGTGTATATATGTGCTTTATCGCTTTGGAATGTTCATTTGACTAACTGGTGTGTGTGGCTCAGCATGCTTCTGGTGGCTTGGTTCCGGACATCCTTCCTGGTTCTCATTATGGCAGCAGTGTGGGAGCACCGCTCAGGGACAGGGTAATTCAGAGCCCTCCACCTGCGCATCAGGTGAGATCTGTTCACATGGACTATCCTTCACTTCATCTGTTTCGTTACAACTTATCATCATCCCATCATATAAAACACCGAGTTAAGATTTCTGTGTTATTGCGAAAAGTGTATATTATTCTCTAATTAATTGTGGGTTCCCTTTTTAAATGTGACTTACCGCATCCCACTCCCATGGCGTGCTGTGGCATGGCTATGTGTTGGACACACTCTTTTAACCCTCAGAGCATGCATCACTTTGTAACAGTTGATTGGTGAAGTAATCAAGAGACTCTCGAGCACCATCCCCTGACCTTTGCCCTTCTCTGTGCCCCCAGGGAGACGCTGTGCACCCGTACCCATCGCCGCACATGGTGCGTGCCGTGCCGCCGGGCGTGCACGACTTGTCGCACGCGCACCCGCACGGCACGCAGTACGTGCACCCTACCGTCATGTACCAGTACCTGCGCGCCCAGGGCCTGACCACCGAGGGCGTCCTGCCGTACCATCTGCCCGCCTCTGGAGGCGTGGTGCCGCCCTCGCGCAGCCCCATCGTGCCCAAGACGGAGCCAGACCTGGAGGAGGCGACAGGGCCGGTGACGGGCCGCGGGTCGGCGCCGCCCGGCATCAGCCCGCCACTGGAGCTGCGCCGCCCCGCGAGCGCGGCCACCGCCAACGCCGCCGCCGCCACTACCACCGTGGCGCACAGCCTGCAGTCACCGCACGCCCACGACGCGGTCCGGGCAACGGACTCGCCGCTGGTGGCCACCGTCTACAGGATGCCGCACTACGGCACGGCGGCGCGGTACTACCCGCCGGCGGAAGAGCCGCCACCCGCGCACGTCCACGCCGTGCCCTCGCGGCCAGGCGTAGGCGTCCAGACCCTGCACTCAGGAAGCCAGCAACAGCCGGCCACCGCCACCGCTGCAGGCACCGAGGCACCCGCCCCTGCCGCCACCAGACCGTCTCCGGCCCTAGACGTGGCCGGACCAGCCTTGGCCAACCAGGTGCCTCCCCAACACGATTCGCTGCTCATGCTGCTACAGGTGGGTCCTGGTTCGGGTTCTAGAGTTGTGAGGAGTTCCGCCAGAAGTTCCGCCAAGGGACTCTGGTCCACCCTGCCGATAAGCGGCTCTGACCCTGAACCTTTCTTCTTGCAGCGCTACCCGGTGATGTGGCAGGGACTCTTAGCCCTGAAGAATGACCAGGCAGCCGTCCAGATGCACTTCGTCTTCGGCAACCCCGTCGTCGCCCGAGGGTCTCTACCCTGTAACGGCGACGGGACGACACCGCCATTGCGGATTGCCCAGCGGATGCGTCTGGAGCAGACCCAAATCGACGGCGTGACTCGCAAGATGCAGACGGAGAACGAGCACTGTATGTTGTTGGCTCTGCCCTGCGGCCGAGACACTATGGATGTGCTGCAGCAATCCAACAATCTTCAGACTGCCTTCATAACGTACCTACAGCAGAAGCAAGCCGCCGGCATTGTCAACATTGCGGCTCCGGGCTCGCAGCAGGTTGGTTGACAACGCAGTACCGTGATTTTATTGCGAGACCTACTGCACTGTGGTTACCATTTTAATGTTCTTTGTGTCTTTTTTCCCTGCAGGCTGCATATGTGGTCCACGTCTTCCCATCTTGCGAATTTGCCAACGAAAGTCTTGCTCGCATTGCCCCAGATCTGTTTCACAGAGTCGCTAATCTTGCTCATCTAGTAATAATTATTGCCACTGTATAGATCTGAGGCAACTGTATGATTTCACGAGCAATCATGATATCTTAATTGTGACATTCTTGACCAATCTACACTGTTATTCCTACTAGACTATTTATCTGACGCCATGCATTCGATGGTTTGAGAATATCTGCTGCCCTTCAAAGATTGTAATATTGTTGATCTCAACTGTACCCTGTACAAGATGCCATTGTCAAATGGAGCATTGCATGGCTTTTGGTCAGTCCTTTTGCTGTTGTATGTCCTTTACATTAGTGCCAGTTTTATGTAAATTTGAGCCCTATTAATTATTTCTGTTGAATTTGGGGTTATCCTAGGACACTGTGAAACCTGAAACTCACTTGCATCAATCATTTTAATATTTTGAAATTCACTAAGTATGCTACTAAGTTCAGTGAAAATAAATCCAGTATTTCCTTTATTTTTTTTAAAGCTTCTATTTTGTGTGTATGTTTGAATTCATCTAATTTTACCTTCTGACCAGTTTTTTTATTCATATGTATTGGTGCAAGTTTGTTGGGTTGGAGGTGGGCACGTTGTTTTGCAGTCTCTTATGATAACCGACACACCTTTTTTTTTTTGTTAAATATATTTTGATTTGAAGTTTTATGATCTCCCAAAATACAACCTCTTCTATGGCAAGGCATACTTTAAAAGCAGAAGGAACTGAGGGCATAATATGAAGTTACCACTCAGAACTGGATTTGCTAAAGACAATTCAGGATAACTTTGTTCCTACTAAAATGCTGTGCAAAGATGTGCTATATATTCATTACCTGATATAAATTTCTTTGTGGATATTGTTGATGAGATTCTTGCTTCTGCAACTTCTGTAATGTAAATGTAATTTATGTTGTCTGTCTTTTTATTCTCTGTAACATGTCGAAAGGAAAATGAGCCTGTCTGGCTGTTGTCAAGCTGTGATGTTGACTGAGGCTCAGTTTGCCCTAATGGGCGAAGTTCAAAATGAGGTTGTTTCGAGTTCAACTCGCATATTTCTCTCTGTCACTGTGATTTCTGTTATTCAGGTGTCTGCTGAAGGAACTAGTAATACATAAGATAGTCAATAAGTGTAAATTATCCAAGTTTTTGGGGGAACATTAGAAAACTTGGTTATTTATACTTGTTATATTATAAAGTGCTTATTTAGATATTGCATGTTTGTAACTTGTGCTGTTACCAACATGCACTATTACAAAAATTGTTTTTTTTTTCCTTTTAAATTCTAAAATTAGACAAAGATTTTTTTTCTTTTGTCCGGATGATAAGCATGTAGCCCTAAGTGGCATTGTTAGCTGTAGACAAGTTGACTGTCACCCTCCGCTCACTGTATATATTTTGTACAGAAAGTGTTTTGAAATTTAGTCCAAGGTACCTACAATATAAATAGACCTATACAAATTATTATATGTACATACAAAGTAACATCTTTAACTGTATTTAGTAGTGTACATTTGAAGAAAAATGAAAAAAGTATGTGTAAAGATTTGATATGGTGATTAGCTGAGCGCTGATCCTGAGGCTGTTAAACCCATAAAATATGTAGAATTCAACTTTTTTTTTTAATTTATATTTTATCAATGTTTTCTTCAAATGTTGATCTGTGTAGTAGTTCAAGATTTGGAAAATCATTCAGTTAAACTAATACCATTAAAGTACAAGCTTTCTGGTTGTAGCATTTGCTACCTATAATAGTGCCTCAACAAATGGAAGTAGGGAGGTGCAAAACGCCCAGAAGTCCTTTCTGTAAACTCATACCAGATTAATCATTGTCTGTTTGCTCAAAAAGAAGAAAAATCCGCCTTTGTAAGTGATGGAATATATTTTTTTGATAAAGAATGGTTCAGACACAAACAAGGATGTATAAGTTTAAGCTCTTTGTGTTTGAAATGTTAAGGGAGGGGAGAGGGGGGAAACATACACACTTGTAAATATTCACATACTTTTCCAGGCTGTGATCTCTCTGCATTAAGTTCTTTTCGTTTGACTATAAAACAAAATCGTCCAGTGATTTAAGTTATTAATTTTATGAATGAAAATAAAAATGTTTATCAAACCAAATTATAAAAATTACACAGTGCGTTTTAATTTAAGAACATCCTATCACAACATCAATAGTTGTGACCCAGCACCCCGGCCCCATGGTTTCAAAAATAATGGGGTGATGGTCAGTTGAACGAGGGGACAAACCTATCGTCCTCGTTTTCGCCAGGACCCCTGCCTTCAACTTCGGTCATTGTACGGAAACCGGTGCTTTACGGCTGCTAGTTGGCCCTGGGACCCGGGACACTGCTCTAGAACCCGCTGTCAGGCATAGAGCCGGACGTATTTCCCGACAACCCGTAACCCGCGCCACTGCCCGAGGCGTCCTCTGCATAGTACCTTTCAACCCCGCAGTCTGGTTTGGGGTCCACACCTGCGAAGATAGGTTCCCTTCATATACACAACCAAAGCCGCTGGCCGACGCGAATTTTGAACCCCCTGAAGGACTAAAACTACCACTACGAAACACGTGACACAAATTCGCCCGCGATTGGCCCTTGGGCAGACTAGTTACGTCAGCGATTTAGGGGAAGGGGTTCCGACAAACAAGACAGGCATGGAGAACGCTTTACCGTTCTAGGACACGCTCGTTCTTTGAGCGCAATTCCGGCGCTGTTCGAGAGACAGCGGCGAATGGCGAATAGGACGAGGCGGCTGGGACAAATTCGACCAATAGTGCATGAGTACTCATGCACTATTGGTCGAATTTGTTTTTTCGCAGTTTTCCTCTTTTCCCTATTAATTGGTAGAAAGCGTTTCATTTCAATAAATTTTTTTATAATCAAAAGTATATTGCATCCTTAAGATTCAGACCCTGCAAATAAAAAATACAACAACAAAAAACGGCAAAAATGGGTGGGTCCTACCTCGTCCCAGACTTCCGTCCGGAACCGTTCCTGCTTAACTTCGGTGTTCGGATGGGAACCGGTGTACCAGGAGTTGACCGCCGCTAAGACACAGGCCCGACGCAGCCGCCTTGGTAGGCAGGCTTCCGCAACGGCCAACATCGCCCCTTCCGCTGACTAGATTTCAGGAGTCAGCCCCCTTCGACCAGCCAGTTGGTCTGTGGCCGTGAGGCCACTCCCTCGCGGATTGAGAGGGAGGTAGGATGCCCAGATCGTACACGGCCGAAGCCGATTGTACTCTACTCTTCTACGCCATGTATCCAAGTAGGTGTTGCCCGAATACTCCAGATTCCGAGGCCTTACGCTTGAAAAATGTAGAAGGCCGAACCCTAGGCCACTACATTTAACTTCTGCCGAGTCTTGGCAAGCACCATTCCCCTGCTCGGGCGTCGAACCACTGCTCCTCAACAGTGTATTCAACTCCGGGGAATGGCCGCGGCCCAACGTCCGCGGTCACTCAGACAACACACTTTTAACACGTTCTTTTGGTATATTTTACCCACCATCCTCGGTCGGCAGACTTCAGAAAAATTTTCACTCCGGCAAAGAGTTGAACCCCGAACCTTGCGGCCATCGATCGGTCCGCAAGCCCACTACGCTACGGAGTTATGGTGGGGAGAGGCAGCGCGCTTTTGATACTTTAGCCACTGTTGTCCCGCAGAGAGCGAAACCGTTAGGGGGCATCCATATACCACGTGACCCAAAATAGGCCACTTTTAGACCCCCCTCCCCCCGCGTGACCTGGCTTTCATCATTTGATTTTACCTATCCGCTCCTCATATTTTTCGGACTTAGCCGCTGGCACTCCGCAAGACCACGACGAACAAACGTATCTATTGTTGACTCGAGGCGGCGCCTCATCCCAAGACAAACGACCGCCCATCTACGTTCTCTAAAACGGCTGTAAACGAGATTTTGTTTTAACTTTTCAAAATGTCTTATATCATTTTTAAAACTAAATCAACAACTGATCAAAGTGTCGCGTTAACGCAACACTTGCTTTAAGCGGTTTGCGAATTGAAAGAGGGTCTTAACGGACAGGCCGAGTGCAATACTCGTTCTTTTTTGCTTCAACGTCGTAGCAGTAGTAGTAGTAAGCAAAGAACGAGTAAAAATGACGACCGGTATGGTGGGGGAGGGGGGAACCGGACCGTAATGACGTAAGCAGAGTATCATAAATACAGAGACAGCTTGTTATTTGATCAGTTGACATAAGCTTCTTCCTCCTCTTTAATTCACAAATCTCATGACACATCGATAAAAAAAATCACTCCATTAACCGAACTTAATCATGTCGCATTCATGTCACCTATCGGGGCCCGAAACCCCCCTTGCCGCCACTTGACGCCCGCAGCGGCCAACCCCGTTGCCGCCCGGCAGGTAGGCAGCCCATCTTGCTCCAGTGCTGGTGCGCCGGCCTCAGAGGCTTGTGTTTCAATTTTTGATAAAATATGTCTGGACCGATAGGTGAGGTAAATATAAGTACTAGGGAGCTTGGGTGTTTTGTTATATCAAATGTTCCTAGCTCATTTCATGTCTTTTACTGAAAATCTGAGGTTAAAATAAGAGGCTGGGTGGATTAAGTTATATAATTTAATTCTCTTTCTTATAGTACTTTTAAGTGAATGCAGAGAGAAGCACAGAGCTTCTGAAATGCATTTCACAAATAATACATGGAAAATCAAACGTGCAAACACTGCAAACTACTGCACGTTTAAAGTTTTCAAATTTGGTTTATAGCAAAATAAGTTTATTTCCATCTTATAAATGTCACAAGAGAAACAAATTAAGACAAGTCACTAATCAACAGTGCTATGTTTAATCTGCATCTCTTTCAGCATAAATGTCCACACATCCATTGGTACAGTACAAAGAGGCACTTCATTAAAGCACTTGCTTCTGAGTCTTGTATGCAACTAAAGCCTTAGGGGTATGGTAACAAGAGAGCAAGACAGAAACTGCACACAAGACATATCACCCAGAAACATTCTCTTACTAGAAAGACAAACATAATCTGCATCGGCACAAGTGTATTTGATATTTTGTAGCAAATATTAAATTCATCCCTCATATCAATTTAAATATGGCACAGCCAAAACAAGTTAGGGAATACATTACATAAAGTATCAGCAGCTTTCTGAGAAACAGGTGCACTGTAGAATGAAACAGGTTGTGAGAAGTTCCTAACACAAACCAGATGCAGAACTGAATGCCTAAAGGAGCTAACACATTGAATACATAACTACTATATACAAAGCCAAATGATATTTGACAAAGCCTCTGGAGGAAAAAAAATAATCAGAGTTCTCTATAACACATTAAACAGCTAATTCTCTACAGTTTACAATAACATATGTACAGCATACTATCCACACTTACTGACTTGAGGAATGTTAGCTTTGGTATGTGCTTTATGTTTCAAAAGTGCATAAACACCATTTATGTTTACAATTGAAACAAATTTAGGAGCTTGATAAATGTTTCGTGCATAATGAGATCTCTCATTCAAATACAGATACCATTTTGCAAGAAACGTGTTAAAGTCAATCATGATTCAGTACATTCAAATGCAAATACTGTTGCTGCTGCTGCTGCAGATATTATTCTGCTCATTAAACTGCTAGTAGAACAAGCAGGTTTCAATGCAACTTCTACATAGTAAATATTTTTATTTTTATTTTTAAATGTTACTACAGATGCTGCATAGAGCATGGTCAATAGTTCCCCATAGGAACGCCAACTTTTTCAATTTTAATTTGGCTTTAACAACTGTTACATTATGAAACAAGTAACCTGTTCATTATTAATACAACTTAGTAGTGAATTTCAAGTTAACAACACAAACAACAATACAAAGAAAAGAATAGAAGATCAAGAGTGTGGACAGAAAGATATGCACATAACACAGTTATGTTAAAATTCTTGCACAGCTTGCTTCCTGATTTGCTCTTCACAAGAATGCTATAGTGATTATAGTATTTGGTGCTCATTATCAGAAGATTGTTTCCTAATGTTTACATAAACACATTTAAAATAAACTTATCAGATCAACAGTATGGAAACTAGTAACATTCAGAAACAAAACATATACAAACAACAATAAATTAATCAATCACATCTATCATAGAGAGTGTCAAACATACAGTATTTATAGTAATACAATTTACTGGGTTTGTGCTTTAGAGAAAACTAAAATACATTCATCTGCACCTCATAAATCTGATTATGCAAGGGAATTAATGAATACTTACTTTACCAACGCCATTGGTAAACAACTTGCATTCATCTGAGAAGACATCTATTCAACACTGGTTTAAACTTGTCACAATGTATTCTCAATCCTTGTTTCTGCACTCATCACAATGTACTACTTCATCTAATCAAGATGCTCGTTTCTAAAACTGGTAAATATTAACTTTGGCTAGATCACATTTAAGTTTTGTCAGTCACAGGGCTTGCACACCAAGCTACACTGGTGACCCCTCCCCACTGCTCCCAAAATCCTTCAGCATCTCCCGCAACCGAAGGATCTCCTTTGATGCAGCAGCTAGGTCTGACTGAAGTTGTAGTTCCTTCTCCCGTAGCCTTTTAATGTCCCTTTGGCAAGTCTGGAAACAGTCATTAACAAATTAGGTATCTGCATCATACAGCACACTATCCAATGCAATATATTTGTCTGAATAAAAAATAACTTACCACATTCTGCCGGAGGAGATCCAGTTTATCACACTTTAATCTGGTGACTTCTTGTCTGAGGGAGTCTGTGCTTGGTTTGTCCCCACAACATGCTGAGCCTGTCTGAATACTGACACCATTTGTTGTAGCAGTCCCATCAGTGCTCCCAGTTCCACTGCTAGTAGTTGAACTGCTGGTGTTGTTACAACTACACACGTGACAGTGTGGGGTGCCATTGGGACCGCTTTTGTGAGGAGTCTCGGCAGATGACATACTCTCAAGACCAGTGTCACTGTCCACGTAGACAGCTGCGTCCAGGTCCATACTGTTCAGTGAGGATGAGTCACTTTCAGACAGAGCCACCCTGAAAAGTAAATAATGGTCGAGAATTACATTACACGACTGATGGGGGTATCATCAAAATTATGCACTAAGAGTAAATTAGCATGCTGTCCAGGACGCAACAAATCTTACCTTTGAGACCGATGTGCATACATGTCAGGACTTGATACTGGAGAGGAAGGAGAACTTTTCTTGTTGGATGAAACTGACTTCGATTGTGATCTTACACACTGAAACAATACAAAAATACATCATACATTCATTTTCATCCAGAGAGTGCAATAATTTTCAATTGTAAATATTGGTCCTTTGCTTACAGCTGGGGTTGTTCCTTCTGAAATGTTAACATGTGATGACTGAGCAATCTGAGCTGCTGATGACTTCCGCATACCATTCTGATGTGCAGGGTTGTTATTGTTGTTATTCAAATTCTGCTCCATACTCTGTGACCTGCCCTTGGTAGACAGAGCCTTCCTTACAGTGTCAATGAACCTGCTTCCTGCACCACCACCACCTTCTGACTTAGGGGTGTCTGGTGTTGAGGTAGCACTAGTGGAAGTTCCTCCTACAAAGCTTTGGGACTTGTCTTGGAGTTCATCTACCAATGACTGAAGCAGTGAAGTACGTGTCCGCAACTAATGGAGGAGAAAACAAGGTTTGAAATTAGACCTTTAGCATTTCAGTAAATAGTGACACGTATCAAAAATAAAAAAAATAAAAAAATACATACCTCAAGTTTGGCAAACTTCTCCGCCTTGTAACAAGCGTTCTCAGCATTGATAAGCTTTGTGAGAAGGAACTCACGGAATTCAGGCCCTTTCCTAAATATTGCTGGGTTAGGCAGGGGTGGTCCAAAGAACGGTACATCATCCCTCGCAGTGACACTAACTTTGTACCTACAGCAGACAAAACAATATGACATAAGCAATTTAATTGTCCTTACACTCAGGATTCCTTAATTCCTTGCCACAACTCAAACTTTGTTTGACATACATACCTAGTGTTTGGAGTGTTCGGTTCCAGAACTTGTACCACAATGTAGGCATGTAAAAAGTGGGAGGCAATCATATCTGGTGAGAAAGGCGTGTTGGATTCTTGAAAAACAACAGCAACAATGTCGTTTCCTGTAAAATGAAGAAGCAGTTTAGAAATCTAGTTTTCTTCAATGAGAAACTGACAATTCACTGCACAAGATGGACATGACTTACCAATATGCCTCTTGCGCTGGAGCTGCTGGGGGTCGTTTTCGGTGTAGGGCAACATAGTGGACACATGAAACATGATCTCCCTGTCCTTGAAAACGTCGTAAATGGCTTCATCGCCCGTTTGGCCAAACTGCGTATCTAAACCACCGCGATACCTGAAGACAAAGTCAAAACCCAGTCAGCACTCGCTCAAGGGCAGTTAAGCCGTAATTTGAGAAAATCCAAACCGCTGCCTCCTGTCTTACCCCTTGTGGTCCTTGAGCTGGATGCGACGGCCCAGCACCTGCAGGAACTCATCCAGGGCGGGGGACGAGTGGCGGTTGGAGAAAAGCTGCTCCTCCGAGGTCTGGCCGAAGCGCTGGTACAGCACGCCGAACTTGAAGTTGGACACGAGCACGTGCTCGTCGTAGGCGGCGATCAGCTGGGACGCCCGCGGACACAGCACGGGGGACAGCCTCTCCACAGACAGGCCGTCGTTCAGTAGCTGCAAGCAAAGAGGTCAACAGTTGACAACACGGCCACACTAGCGCCTCCATCAGGTTTATTTGCCCCGCGATGCGTCATATCATTCTATTCTATACCCTCCGGAATTCCAGCGATAGCCGCCTGGCATGGCCCCACGGTGCCCCACGGTGCCCAACGGCGACGCCGAAAACATAGGCCGAGTAATGACACGCTACGCCAACCCCGCGGCCCGTGCCTGTGCCTCCAGGTGCACATGTCGGCGTACGTCGGCTGCCAGACGGCCGGGCTGCGGCTGCGGGGGTTCGGGCCGCCCCCCGACGCGATGGTTCCACCACACCGACTCCTCACCTGCCGTGACGGCACCGCTCCGGCCAGGCACGGCCAGGTAACCCCCATGCCGGCCCGGCCGCGGAAGCACGCTTGGCTACCCTCTATCCTGCATCCTGCGCGGGCTGCGGGGGTGCGATACGGCGGCCGTGGCGAGGGAGGGAGGCAGGGAGGGAGGGAGCACCCCGGGCGCCTGCAGCTGCGCACACCCAGCGGCACCGCACCACCTAACTTGGCGACTCACACTCCCCCGCAGACCCAACCCAGGGAGGGAAGGCGGGAAGCACGGAAGGAAGAAGAGAAGAACGTCCTGCCGCGAACCTGTCGCACGTCGCGCCCCCATTCGCACGCGCCGCCGCATGCGATGCGATGCACCGGGACCGGACGGGAAGCTCCACGAGGACCGGGCCGGGTTCGAATTTCACGATATACCAGGTGTATCATTGGCCCCGGGCAGTTTCGGTTTTAGGCAGTCCCGCAAAGCACTATCTCCGTCTCTTCCTGTCTCACGCGTCTGGCCGAGCCAAAAAGAGACGGAGATGGTGTGTGGCGGGACTTCCTAAAACCGAAACTGCCCGGGGCCAATGATACACCTGGTATAGTATCCTGGAAGGCCTCGGCTCGGACCTCGGGTCGGCCGACGGGACGGGACACCCTGGCTGACATGGGGCCGAGGAGACAGACGTAGTACCAACAAACAACCAGAAAAAATAAAAATGGAGGCAACTCTCCCACGCTTGCCAACTTGACGACGTGTTCGGCCGAATGCGATATCCCGTTGCAGCACCCTCGGCTGTCTGCTGCGGCCTGCTCCCAGCCTGCTCCCAGCACAGAGCGCCGCAGCCGCAGCCGCACGCACGTTCCGTTGCACACGTCGGCGATCGACTTCCGCGTCGCGAAGGGCCCAAACTGAAACCGCAACGCCAACAGCAAACGACAACGAGGAGTAAACGGCGGCCGACCACAGCGACGCGGCATTACACAACGCACGTAGTGCGGCGCCCGCAGACCACCACCACCAAGTACCGGCGTCGACATCATCGTCATCGTCGTCGTCATCGTCATCAGGGCCCACCGACTCAATAATCCAGCCAGCGTGCAACAGAACGACAGCCGGCCGGCCGCGGCGGACAACTCCTAAAAATGAAAAGAAGACAAAAGTCATCCTCGGCCATCGCAGTGGTTAGCGCCGCCAGCGCCGCGCCGCGCGAATCGTCTGCCAGCACCATCGTTAGGCGAACCAGGAGACGATGACGCCGCCGCCGCCGCCGCCGCCGCCGCCGCGGACAAGGCACCGACTCTGCTGGGCTCCGCTGGGCTCCGCGCGTCACGGTCCGGGCGGCAGCGGTGGCCGTGACTCGGCGTGCCGTCGACCCGTGACTGCGACGGTCCGCCGAACGCACAGGAGGAGGAGGAGGAAGAGGAGGATCGCCAGGCACGACACTCTTGGCAGGAGGACCGTCAGGAAGGACGACAGAACAGACCAGAAACCGCAGAACATACCCCAGGCAGGACCCTCCAGCGACGAGAGTGGATGGACCTGACGGGAGGTCAGCGGGGGGGAAAGCACCCCGATTTTAAATGCAACCCCCAAAATAAAGAAATCTTTTCATGACCAAAAATTTAATTTCAAAATCCATCAAAGGTTCAAAATAGAAAAAACACACAAATCCCCCCCCCCCCCAATCAACAATTCACAAGGGAGTTACCACACCCAGAATGTAAAGTTATTTCCCCCTGGGCCGGGGGCGGCCGGGAACACAAACTCACCTTGGCGAGGGCGGCGGGCGAGGGGTGGGCCGCGAGGCACGATGACGGCAGCAGCTCGTGGACGGTGCCGGAGCGCAGCCGCAGCAGCAGCCGCGCGTGCTCCTGCTCCACCTTGAGGGACAGCAGCAGCGGGCCCAGCGCGTCGTCCACACCCACCCAGTTACTGTGCTCCTGGAACAGAAAGGCGCGACCACGTTAGACACCTTGTTGACAAGCCACACGACACCCCACACAACAACATCAGCAGCATCGAGCCATCCTTAAAAGGGCCGCCGTTTCAAGGGCTCCACCCTGCAAAAGGGCAGCAGTGGGGAGCTGGGAGGGGAGCACGTGCCCGCCCTCTGTACAGCCCCGCCCCGCCCCGCCCCCCGCCTGTGTACGACTGTATTGCAGGAGGCGCGGCCCGCAAGGTCTCGCCGGAAATTAACAGAAAGCGTCGCGGTGCCGGGGCGGCCCTACTACACCCTCCCCGTGTGCAGCACAACAAGCCCGACGCCGACGCGGGCCGCCACGCCAGGTGTGCACCTTTTATCGCCGACCTGGGAAATTCGAGTGAAAGGTGAAGGGCTTTTCCCTTCCCTTCCGCCTCAAAGGGCGCGCGCCGCGCCGCCGGGGTGCAACGCAATCTTTCAGCCCGCTTTGGGGGCGAGATATGCGGCGGGGTGGGGGTGTGCCGGAGAGGCGAAAGAATACATAAATCCATGACCACGACCGAAGTGACCACGGGAGGTGGGATGGGGGAGGGCAGTATGCACCCCGCCTAGCACGAAGGACGACGCGGTACTATCGATCTCGCTTTGAGATAAGAGGGACATTGGCCCGACAAATTGACCAATATCTTCTTATATGGCCGGCGGTGGCGGAAGAGGGGGAGGGGGAAGAGAGGAAAGAAAGGTCCGATATGCAGTTGGCCGCCTCGCGTGTGGGCGGCTACAGGACCGCCTATTAGAAGTGCCCGCGACAGCCTGGAAATATGATGCAGCCGGCACGGCACGGCACGGCACGGCACGGCCCATTCCGCACAAATGATAATGAGCTGGAATCATCGTTAAGCGACAAACGGGGCGCAGCTGAGGTGTTTTGCGCAAGGCCGCGTACAATCAGAGGATGTTATTACTCTTGCGGTGCACCGCCTCTACATAAGAGTAGCGTATCCCCGCCGTGTGGGCGTGGCGTCGACCGAAGCGACGCGGCGCGGCGCGGCGTGAGGTTTGATCGCAGAGATGCTCGGCACGGTGCCAACACAGTGAGGCACCACCACCACCGCCGCACGGCGACGCGCGTGTCGGCTGTACGCGTCGTGTCCCTCGCAGATCTGCGCCCCATCGGCCGGCCAATCGCGCGCGCGCGCATACACACACACACACACACACACACACACACAGTATCCTCCTCTTGACCCATAAATCCTACAGAGCGCGCGCTGTGTGGCGCGGGGCGGCGCGCGGACGCGAGATGTGCTCCATCAGATCCGCGCTGCCCTCGCCAAGCTGCTGCCGTGTGTCCGCGCGCGTCTCAGACCTCATCCAGAAAACGAGGCGGAGGTGTCAGGCGGAGCGGGGCGGGGCGGGGCGGGGCAGGCGGGGCGGGCGGGGCGGGGCAGGCGGGGCGGGGCAGGCACCCGCAGGCGCCAACAGGGTCCCCACAGGCCTACCGCAGGCCCCTCCCCTCCGGTCTTACTCCCGGGGCACGTATTCACGGCAGTGGGCAAGCATGTCGCCCCGCTCGGACATAGCAGCCGGAGCCGCCACCAAGGCCGGAGGCCGCCAGGCCGCGCTCAGCACTCGTGCGGAGCCGAGGGGGAGGGGAAGGAGGAAGAAAGCGTCCTGGACACCGACACACAATCACGCGCACCAGAACACGTCCTTGGACTAGACGCGCCCGAAATAGACCATCGCAGCCGTCGTGAATAATTCCCCCGCGCCGTTTTCAAATCGCGTAGTAGTATCCGCACAACTAATAGAGACTCGGCCGATAATTTATGGCACGGCGGGGCGGGCCCAGGCAGGCCCGTGTGCCCGTGCTCGATGTGCTGTCCGAAAAGCGCGCGCGCCAACGAACTCGAATCATTTCTCATTCACACGCAAACTACACAAAATACACATTCCCACACAAACGGACGGTCGGAGCAGCGACACAAAGTCGTCCTCTGTAGTGCTGCTGCTGCTGCTGCTGCTGCTGCTGCGCTCCCCCACGCATGTGTATACATATACTACACCCCGTGACACTACTATATACTGCGCAGCGCCATCAAAACACATGGCCTGAGCAGTCGGCCGAAAACAAAACCAACCAGATGAAAATAAAAGGGTTGAAATAAAAATGGCAGAGGGAGAGAGAGAGCGAGACGAAAGATATGGGAAGAGACGCGGCCGCCTGCCATGGTCATACGTATAGCCAGCTGACACAGTCACATGTCGTGGCGAGAGGCCATCGGGCGCCATCTGGCGGACTGGGACGGGATGGGCAGGGCTGGGCAGGGCCGCGGCTGACGAGGAAGTCTCCGTCCCTCTCCCCCTTTCACATTTTCCGCCCTCCCTGCCTGCCTTACCTCCCTTCCCCGCAATCTCTCACGGGCACACGCCTCCGCCAAATCATACACGGTCCCCGCGAGAGAGTCGAAAATGAAGATAGATGCGCGTCGCAGACGGGGCGGGCGGCCGGGGAGGGGGCGAGAGGCAGTCGCGGGAGCTGTGGGAGTGGGAGAGAGAGAGGGGGGGAGCGAAGACGGAACGTACTACAATGTGCGGCCACGCCGCGGCAGGTGGTAGGCAAACCCACAATGACACCCAGATATAGCCGTGAGGGCAACCCTACCAGTCGTCTCGACGCACATAGCGCCGGGTGGGTAGGCAATGCCGACCTCTGCATGCACGCGTGTCGTGCGGGCTGGCCTACCCTACCAGTCGCAGGCGCTCTGCGGGGCCTGCCGGGCCTGCGGTGTGGGGGAGGGTGCGGCCCGAGCCACTAATTCGCGCCGACCAGGCCAGGCCAGGCCGAAACCTACGGACCTATCTGCGGCCGCTGACGGACCCCAGCAGCAGCCGGAAGGGACCGGAAGGGACCGGAAGGGACCGGAAGCCAGAGCGTGGTGCGCCGTGGACACGAAGGCCGGCCGAACCAGGCCAGACGCAACGCGACGCATTTAGGCCCGACATAGCGTTCGCACTCGACGCGGTTGCGCCACAATCGCCCGTTAAGGCAAAAAGGGCTCACAAAGCAGCAGCAGCAGCAGCATCTGCTGCAGCGGCTGCCACCATCAGCCGCTGCTTGCGTCACTACGCGTGAAAACCACACAGCGGGCGGCGGGATTCGAACCCGCGCCACCAACGACTTCCACACGCGGTAGTTGCGGGACCTGGGACCTGCCCCGGCGCCACGAGGTAAGAGGCCGGTAACGCGGAGGGACCGGGAGGGACCCAAGGCCGCCGGGAGGGACAGACAATGGCACCGCCCCGCACCGCCGGGATATGCAAATGCTGTGCAGAGACCCCGGTGAGGACCCGGCCCCACCCCCGCGGGCCCAGTATGTAATTGGAGGGGAGGCACAGACAACGTTGCACTTGACGCCGGCGGGGCAGAGCGGGCCGAGCGGCGCGCTAATCTTACTTGCTAACCGTCGCCCGGCACCTCACCCGCCCACACCCTCCCCGTCGACCCGCTGACCCCGGCCCGGACGCAGACGGCCGCGCCCCGGGACACAGGCAGCCTCCGCCGGAGGTGCACCGCTGCACCGCGCGGGGGGCGCGCGAGGACGCCGACGACCGCCACCTCCGCGGCCCGAGCCAGCCGAGGCCTGGGAAGCCGAAGCAGCACTCCGCCACGACCACGCTCATGTTCACCTTGCGCGGGCTGAACTCTCGACGCCAGCCCCAGCGGAATTGAACACCCTCTGGGCCCACGACAAGACGCCCCCCGCCCTCCCCCAAGCCATAGTCTGGGCTGACAGTTGCGAGGGTCCAAATTGCCCCGGGATGAGAAAAAGCCCCTCGTCCTTCCCTCTGCTGGTCCCCCTGCAGGCGGTGGCGGTGGTGGAGGCGGTTGTAGTACTACTACCTTCCACACCAAGAGGACAATGCCGGCGCGAAAAACACGGCGAAAAATTCCCACAAGACTTGGAGGCAGGCATAAGGCAGGCAGGCTGGGTGAGGTGAGGGCGGGGTGCTCTCGGAAAATGTAAGAGGGGGGGAGGGAGGGAGGGAAGCGAGAGAAGACAATGAGGAATGGGCTGCAATGCCAAAGTAGCAGAGGGACGGCCGAGTGCCAGTCGTCGACTTTTCCACGCGACGTCTGCAACCCCTCTCCCACCACCCCCACCGCACATACGACTCGCGCACACAGAGTAACTTTGTCCACCCGATCCGCTTTCGACGGCTGCCGCGACGAATGAAGGGCTCTTGCTTTCCGCCCCCCGTTTCAGCTCTCTGCAAACTCGCCGACGTTTGCGATCCGCTTCCCGCGCCGCCACACACGGGGTCCATCGCAACTCTGTCGACACACACGCGCACACACGCGCACACACGCGCACACACACACACACACACACACACAGGTTCCGGACGCGGGCGCACTGCAGCAGGGCGGAGAGCTGTTCGCAAACAGGGTAGAATCGTAGGGAGGCTCGCCGGCCGGCCGCCACCGCACCTGACCACACAGAAGTCACGCTCAGAGAACCCCACCCGTACTGCTATAGCTATACACGGGATGGGAGGAACCCGTCGCCATACATTTTCATTTTCCTCGCCACAAATAACAAGTACTACCAGGGTACCGTGGCGGTGCCATAGTACTTGGGTGCTACATTCTTGCCGCATGGCTGCACTGGCGGGCGCGCGCTCACAGCCAGAGAGCGATGGCCTTCTGGTGCAGCCAGGTAGCCGCCGCCGCCGCCGCCGCCGCCGCCGCTGCCATCACGCCCGCCCACACCGTGCACAGTCGGCCGGGCCTAGCCGCAGCCGGGGTGCCACAGGCGGCGGTCAGCCTGAACGGAACCGACTGCAGCCACGGACACGGACCGCGGAGACGCCGCCGCCGCCACCACCACCACGACGTGGGAGAGTTCCCACACGTCCCCAGAGAGCCCAAGCCAAGGGACCCAGAGGCCAGAGGGGCTCCACAGGGACTGCATAGGACGCTGAGATAAGAGGGGGGAGCCGCGGAACCCAGCCGGGCCCAGCCGGGCCCAGCACGGTGATACAGCGAGACAGGGGCCTGCTTCTTCTACCCGCACGCGATACAGTCCCCGCCGGCCCCCGCCCCCCTCATCAGAGCACAGGTGAGAACGCGGCGCTAATGAACACCACCACCTTCCGCCCGAAAAACAAAACCACAAACGCGTGAAAACAGAACACATCGTCGTCGGCGGCGGCGGCAGCAGCACGGGGAAACTATTCAAATATACGAACCAAACTTGTTGACGCGCCGGAATTTTTTTCAAAATAAACCCCACACGACGACATCACACTCGCACTTCCCGCGCCATATCTACGCATAGTATAGGGGCCGGCCGCCACAGCGGTGCGAGAGAGATAGTCAACCTGTTGATCCTCTGCAGACCGCCCCGCCTGGCCCCGCCCTGAATCCCTCCGTCCTTAGCGGCACGACAAGGGGACACAACACACCTTGCTGCGCCGTCGGCTGCTTCCGGTCAAACAAGCTCTGGCGACGATACCACGACATCCGTCCGCCCGCCGGCAGTGCAGAAACTGGGACATGGACGTGCGTGTTGTGCGCCGGCACAGTTTTACGACAATCGATAGCAAAAGGCTGTGTGGCGCGAGATAGTAGTGACCGAAAACACGGTATTCTGTGTGCTGTTCGTGCAGAAAAGTGTAGCGCAGGGGCCGGGGCCGGGCCGGGACCGGGCCGGGCTTTCACCACACGGGGCGGCGCCCACGGTGGTGGTGGCGCTGATACATTACTCTGCCCCGTCGTTCCCTGCGCCGCGCCGGAACTGCAGCTCCGCACTGCCACGCCAGGGTCAACGGTCAACGTACGCAAATAAGAAAACAAAACGAAAAATGGTTTCCATCATTGGCATTTGAACCCACGACACGGCGGCAGCGTCGTCGTCGTCTTCGTCGTGACTAGGCTACTATTGTGCGCTACGGTGCGGCAGGACAATCTCATCCCCACCCCCGCTGCCGCTGCTGCTGCTGCTGCTGCTGCTGCTATGCGCTGCTGCTGCTGCTGCTGCTGCTGCTGCTGCTATGCGCGCTCTCGACATAATGCGAACTGCCGAGGAGGGCCAGGCCGGCCGGACTCCTTTCACCAGCGGGTCCCCGCCGCGCCGCGAGGTCGTGCGCCGGGGGCGTGGCAGCGGCGGCGGCGGCGGCGGCGGCTGCGGCGGCTGCGGCGGCGGCGGCAGTGGCCCGTCCACACATTTCCAACCCATACACAGTCGATCCCGGCCAAGATTAGCCCCGCGGGCGCACCGCACCGCAAAGCGCCTGCCAGCGTCGGGGTAGGCCAGCCCGCATGGCGCGCGTGCCACGTAGGCCTACCCGCCCGGCGCAGCATGAGCGCCAAAATACAATGTCAGGGACGGAGTGAAGGCGAGGAGCCGTCCGCACCGCAGCGACCCGCTTTGTGGCCCGGCGGGGGCCCGGCGGGGGCCCGGCGGGGGCCCGGCGTGCGCGCGGCGTGCGCGCGGCCAGGTCAAGTCTGTCGGGGCGTCACGCAGAGGGGTTGGGGGAGGGTGCCGCACCGCGCAGCACAGCACAGCACGGCACAGCCCGGTGGAAGGTCGGGCCTAGAGGCGTGGCGCGACCAGTGCGACAGAGACAGAGAGGTCATGTCATGTAAGTGAGAAATCGCGTGTCCCGCGGCGGTGCCCCCCGCCCGCTTCTTTATTCGCGTGGCCGGGCGGGGGTCAAAGGGAAAGGAAAGGCGGCCAAGCAGGCAGGCAGGCAGGCAGGCAGGCAGGCAGGCAGGCAGGCAGGCAGGCAGGCAGGCAGGCAGGCAGGCAGGCAGGCAGGCAGGCAGGCAGGCAGGCAGGCAAGGCAGGCAAGGCAGGCAGAGCCGGAGAAGGAAAGCGAGTTGCTTCGGAAAAGTGCTCGCTGTGGTGCCTCTGGTGCCGCGCCCCGCTCGATATCGACCAGACCATAGACCGACTCTCACCCGGCACGCCAAGCCCGAATCGCGTACCCAGCTTGGCCTAGCCTAACCTTTACAAACGGACGCCGCAGTCAAGTGCAAAGCAGCGGCGGCCAGCAGCCTGGGAGCTGCAGTATACAACTCCGTCAGCTACCCTGTGAGGATCGGGGCCAGCCAAGTGCCGCGCTGCCACCGCGTGACACAAACCCACGGTATCACACCTCCGCTGTGGGCCCCCAGACGGAATAACCTATAGAAACCGTGACTCCCAACACACGCCACCGCCACCGTCCACACATTATTATTTTTTAGTTTTCATGGCAACCCCGAGATTTAAAAAAAAAAATACTATGTGTAGATTTCTCAATTTTTCCATGACTTTCCAGACTTGTGGGAACCCTGTTTATATGCATTTCGTCACGGGCACGAACCCGACCCTCCCTGTCGTGCTCCGGTCACGTGTGCTACGCAGCGGACTGCAGCAGCAGCAGCATGCGTTCGGGAACACTATCATTTTAATTGGCCGGCCCGCCGGACGGGCACGTAGCCAGCAGGTCCTGGAAGGACCTGGAAGGTCCTTGCCTCCGGCGCCCTCGCCGCGCGTGGGCGGTGCGCGCGCATTCCAGCCGCCAGTCCTTTTCCTACTCTGCGCCGTCCGCTCCCAACGTCCCCCCGAGACAAAGAGGAGTGTGCTGGCCGACTGACTGACCCCGCGGCCCGCGGCCCGCGGCTGCTGCTGCTGCTGCTGGGCCGTAGGCAGCCGTGGGCCCAGCGCACCGCAGGGCCGAGCGCACGCACACACACACACACACACACACACATCAGCGGCAGCAGTGCGGCAGCAGCAAGCCACTTGGGCCAAATTGCGGCCGGGCCAACGACTTTCAATGACTCAATACGCTTTGGCTTTTGGTGGGCCCCTCCGTGCGGAACCATGTGCCACCACCACCACTGCTACTGCAGCAGCAGCTCGTACCGATTCGTACAGTAACCACTACAACCACCACCACCTGCCCTGAAAGGAATTCGGCCGAGTCAACTCTGCGGTAGCCGCCGTGACGACGGCTGGTAAGCAGCTCTATGATGACTCGACCTGGCTCCGCCTGGCTATGTACGGCGCAGGCCAAGCGCAGGCCGCACGGGCGCATCTGCTCAAACACAGCGGGCGCGCGCATCGCACACATGTGTCATCAACCCGCCAAATTATATTATACCCGACCCGAGACACAACCGTCTTCCTTCCTGCATATATATATATATATATATATATATATATATATATATATATATATATATATATAGCGTACGTGAGGACCGCCGATAAAGCACAGCAGAGCACAACGCAGATAGCGGCCGCGATTATTACACCCACATTTTTTAACCCGCATTTTCTCAAAATAATAATCGCCGCAAGATAACTCTCCGATCAAACACGTTAGTCATTACACCAAGCTGGGGGTGGGGGTGAGGGGCGGTGTTCGTGGTCCTCGATAGCGCCACGTGTGTGTTTGTGTGTGTGTGTGGCGCCAGGGCCCGGGCCTTGATCGTGTCGGGGAGGGACCCTTCCCCTGCACACAGTGACTGAGACTGACCGGGCCTAACGCACGAGCCCTGCCCCCTAGCCCCCGTCCCCGCCACGCCCCTGCACGCCACGCCACGCCAAGGTCAGTCATACGGGCGGCGCATGACGCACACCTGTTAACATAATAACTACTCCCCCTATTGATCCCGGCCACGGCACGGCACGGGCATTCCCGCCTACTTGGACTTTTCACGTCTGCCTCGACCGTCTCCTCCCCTCCCCTCCCCTCCCCTCCCGCCCCGCGCGCTGGAAACCACCTTCACCATCACCCATAGCAACACCCGCCGCGCCACAGGCAGACGAAGCGGACGCGCCTATCACAGCCGCGCGCCCGGCCCACAACTAGATCAAATATTTAACCCCGCGAGCCGCGGCCGAAGCGGCAGCGTTCAATATTACAAGGGCGTTGGCGCGGAGAGGCGAGGCTCATTGCAGGCACCTCACTGCTGCCCGCTGCGCGCCTGACCCTCTCTACTTGACGTCCACGACCAGGACAACGCCCCGACCCGACGGCAGACTTTGTCTAGTAGACGAGGCGCCACTGCGACGCCAAGGTTCCGGGGCGGAGAGGGCCGCGCCGTCGTCTGCCACACATTGTAGTGCCCGCCCCCCAACTCTCACACACTTTCCCGGCTCGGCACGGCCCCGCCCCTCCCCGTCCCCGGCACGGTTCAGCCACCAGCCCGAGGCCCGACTCCCATGCAAAAGCAGGCGGCGGCCGAGGCTACTTCGCTCCGCTTCCAAATGACGGGGAGACGAGACGTCTTTTATGGAACGTTCGCAGCCCGTCCGTCATCGTTCCGTCCTCTCCCTTTCCTCTTCCTGCTGCTGCAGTATCGCTTCCACATACAGCGGCAGAAAGCGGCTCCCTCTCTCTCCTCTCGGCCGCAGGGGGCGTAGTCGGACGTATATATCGAGCTGCAAAGCGAGTGAGCGAGCGAGCGGATCCGTGATCCACTACTGCATCAGAGGGCGGACTGTCCTGCTGGTGGTCCGACAGGACAGACACACATGCGTCGTCCTGTGTGGCCGTCCGGGGCGGTGCGGGCGGTGCGTCTACAAAGCGGCGGGGGGCGCGTCGCCGTCGAGGAAGTAGCCAAAGACGCCCGCCGGCGGCAGCAGCAGCAGCAGCAGCAGGAGCAGGCAGAGGGGGCGTTGCTGCGTAGCGCTCCGCGTTAACGCCAGACAATGGACCTGGCCGGACACACCCTGCTAGTTGTTATGCCGTTCCGGCCGTGCGGCGGCAGCCGGAGCCGGGCCAATTATTATTCAACAAATTCGAGGAAGTGAGCGCGGCGGGCGAGCAGGAGACGGTGTGTTAGAGCGTCGCATGCGACCCGGCCGGCCGGCCGGCCGCCTCGAGCACACCCCGAGCCAGGCCGGGCCGGCCTAGTTCTCGTCCCCCAGAGTCCTTGAACACAGCGGTGCCCTGTCCACCCGGCCACCCCGCCCCGCCCCGCCCTTCCGTCCCCGCGCGGCGCCGGGTCCCGTTCCGTCCCATGTCCCGGCCGGCACGCACCGCGGAACGCCCCTGGCGCACGATCGCCCTCGGCCGCAGGGCCGCCCGACGGCCGCCGAGGACGGGCCGCTACCATGGGAGGTGTGGGTAAACACCACCAACCCATAGCCAAACGACCTTGTTTACAGCGCGCGCGGAGGGGGTGGAACAACAACCACCCGGGGCCCGGGGGCGGGCGCAGCGGGCGGGGCCGCAAAATAAGCCACTCACTCCGCCCCGTCGCCGGCCGCTCGTCGCGGCAGGAGATCAATGGAGTGGCCCAAGGACGGACGGCATGACGATCAGAGAGAGAGAGAGAGAGAGAGAGAGGGCTGGATTAAAATGGTCCCCGCCGATAACAAAAGCCCGGCGGGGCGCGCACATCAAGAGTACTCACCCTGCCGACGAAGAAGCGGCGGTAGCAGCGCGCAGTCTCGTCCGTCTCGAACTTGTGGGCGCGCCAGTCGCTGTGCGGCAGCACGGGGTTGCCCAGGGTGTCGTAGGCGCACTCGTGCTCCGCGCCGTCCACCCAGTACCCCCGGCCGTCGGCGCCACCAGTCCCCGAGGAGCCCAGGGCAGGCGACGAGGACGCCGACGACGAGGATGTTGTCGTGGTGGTGGTGGTGGTGGTGGTGGCCGTCGTCGTCTCGGGGGGCAGCACGATCATGGGGTAGGGCGATGGCCTCGACAGCGTCTCCTCCAGCAGGCGCTGCGACGCCGACACGGCCGCGGGGGCCGTAGTGGCGGGGGCGGCGCATGACCTGTCCTCGCGGGACGTCTGCAACAACAAGAACACCGCCATCATCAATAGGGGGCGTGACAACAACATCCGATGATACGGCCGATCCAATCCGCCGCGCCTCGATGAGTCCCAATGCACTGCGGGGCGGGGCGGGCCGGGCCGGGTCAGGTCAGGTGGGCGATTCCCAACAGGAATGCACCGCGGCGCGGGGCGGCGGCTGGCGGCGGCTCTGAGGCAGAGGCTGTGCCACGGGCTAGGCGTGCAGCGGCCCGTTACTTTAATTAATGCCGGCCAGGGCCACCAGGGGCCGCCGTGGGGCCGCCGCACAACCACCGAGAGGGCCCCGATGCGGCAGGTCCAGGTTCGAGGTCCACCGGCCGCCGGCCAGGCGCGCCCATTCAGGGCCCTTTCCAAATCCGTCGCGCCCTCAAAGCGTCCTTCCCTTTCATTCGACATGTGCCACATGACAGAGGCGACGCGAGGTGCGCGAGGCCAGGACCGTTGTGGTCATGTCCTCGTCCGCGTCACGGGTGTCCGGCCGGCTCCGCCGTGTCACGGAACGCTCCCTCGCTCTCTCTCACCTGGCCCCGATGACAAACTGCGTGGGCGGATACTGCAGCAGTGTTTGGGACCGCCGTCACACACCTGGGCCCCGCACTTTAGACGTAGGGCTTCCTGTGAGAGACCCTATCTGTGGGCCCTGCGGGGGCCCTACGGGGGCCCCACCGCATCCCGGCGGGGGCGATACCCCGGGCCCCCACCCCGCCGGCAACGCCTGGGCCACCCACCCAGCCACCACCACGAGATGCCATCAACAAGTGCATGTCCAGGGCGGGGGCCGGCGGAGGCCCGAGACCCTCCGCCTGCTGCTGGCTGCTGTGCAGAGGAGGCGGGGCGGAGGGCGACTGAGAGAGAAGACGAGGAAAATGAAAGACCAAATCACATCGCCACCGAGGCGACACCGCAAAATAATACTACAAATCACGGCGGCCGCGCGCACCGCGCCTCCTTCGCTCTCGCGCACAGCACACCACGCGAGACCCCGGCTCGGCACCGCCGCCGCGGACGGAATCCAGAAACACCAAATCTCATCACGTCCCGCGCTGCTCCCCGCCCCGCCCCGCCCGCACTCCAACCTCAAAATGAAGAGCTGGCGGTGATTTCTCGATTCACCTCGCCTCACGAACTCGCGCGGCGCCGCGGAACCAGCCGCGTTCCAAATCGAGATGCGCCCTCCGCCTCCGCCCTCCCTCCCCAGCGCATTCCGCGCGCAGGGATCACGCTACAATTATCATTTTTCGATTACGAGACGGGATGAGGGAGGAGGGGGTGGGGGTCAGAGAGAGAGAGAGAGAGAGAGAGAGAGAGAGAGAGAGAGAGAGAGAGAGAGAGAGAGAGAGAGAGAGAGAGAGAGAGAGAGAGAGAGAGAGAGAGAGAGAGAGAGACTTACGAGAGCGATATGCATTCCCTTGCAAATCACCCTCTCTCTCGTCTTCGAGGGGCGTGGTTGGTGGATTCATAGGGCCTCCCTACCTGCATGCACGGTGCCCCCAAAGCGTCCCCAAGCTCCTCAGGTTCAACGCCCAACCGCCCTCAGGCCGGAGACCCCCCCCCCCCTTCTCCTCCTCCTAAAGTCTCAAGCATACATTCCTGGGCCCCTAAAACAGAGCACACACACACACACACACACACACACACACACACACACACACACACACACACACACACACACACACACACACACACACACACACACACACACACACACACGCGCGCGCGCGCGCGCGCGCAGCACAGCACCCAGGGGTGCCTACGGCTCCTACGGCCGCTGCGGGCCCCCAAAATTCCGTCCCGACCCCGGATGATGAATGCACACGGGTGGCCGCCCGGCTCTTAATACGGCCCTTCTCAGCGACGTTAATTCGGGCCGGGAATGACGCGAGGGGATTCACGGTGCATGGATAACCCTCTCCGGCCGTACCCCAGAGGAGGCGCATTCATGCTGTCAATTCATCCATAGAAACGTGAAAATCGCACCCGCGAGGAGGAGCAGAGACCTAAGTAGTATGCTAAGTAAGGCAATCAACCGATCTGAGCGGGGCCTACACTCCCGTACACTCCGACTGATCGACACCCCGATGCTATCTATTTATATTCCCGGCCCGGCCCGTGTCGTGCGCCGCGGCCGGTGTGTTTGCCTTGGGGGCCTCAACATGCGCGCGCCCGGCCAGCGCAGCCAGCGCGGATGTCCAAAGTGAACCCTGACACGCAGTCAGTGCTGACCCACACCGAACCGTACCCTGCGGTACCCACCCCCGCGGCCGGCAGGCCACGTGGCCACACACACACACATCTCTCTCTCTCTCTCTCTCTCTCTCTCTCTCTCTCTCTCTCTCCTCTCTCCTCTCTCTCTCTCTCTCTCTCTCTCTCTCTCTCTCTCTCTCTCTCTCCCGGCCGTTGCTGGCGGACGGGGGCGGCCCCGCGCGACCGTTGAGCCAGCCACGCTTGGGTGGACGCCACTTCCGTCGCGGGGGTGCGGCGGCGGCAGGGACAAGCAGGGCGCGAGTACCGCGGGGGGCGGGGGCGGCCGACACACCTGGCGCACTGCACCACATGCCGCGCACCGCCAGATTTCACACGCGACAAAACAGCACCAAAACACGAAACGAAAGGCGCGTGCGCGCGCACCCACACTCAGCCGACTTGTGTCACCCCGCGCGGGAATCGATATATATATATATATCGAAATCGAAAACCGAGAGCGACGATATGAATGATTCAGCAAACGGGTACATATAGTACCGGCGCAGGTACCGTATTCCCATTCCTTCTTTTTCGCATCTCATTATACCAATCACACACGAAGAGGGCCTCCTCCTCCTCCTCCTCCTCCTCCCCAGACGCCCCGCCCTCCAGATATGCTAACGCGTGCCGAGCCGGTCGTCGCCGCCGCGTCCCGTTGAGTATGCGAATGCCATTCACCCATTCACTGCTAACGTTCTCATACTCCCCGGCCGGGCGGATAAGGACCATCGCGGATCGGATCGGGGAGCCCTTATATCATCCCCTCGCTGGCAGCCTTTTATCTAACTGCCGTCCGCTGGCAGCGCTGGCACCGGCACACGGGAGGGTGGCCGCAGAAAAAAACCGTGTGGAGAAGGCCGGCCTCCGCTCTCACCTACGCTGTCCGCCAGCACGAGAATCATCTTGTCGGCAACACACAGTATTTTTTTTTTCCACCATCCCGCCGAGCGAGAGACGTTAAACCAACAGCGGCGCTGACGCAATCCCGCAACAACAGCAGCGGCAACACAAAACGGCCGTTCCATTCCAGATCGGCCGGCCTCTGCCGACCCCGCGGCAGCTACAGCACCACAAGGGCACGTCGCCTCCACCTGCCAATTTCTTTTCGACACTTTTCCGAAGCGGCGCGGGGGGAGTGGCACGGGCACGGGGGCGTTGCGTGCCCCGCCGCAGAGTGACGGCGGCGCTGTAGAAGGGGCAAGGGCCCCGCGAACCCCGCCCGGCCCGGCCCGGTGAAGGGCAGCGGCCCGGCAGCGGCCCGGCAGCGCCACTTAGGGGTAGAGGGCACTGTATTACACCGAATGACAGCGCCGTCACGAACCCACCTAGTCACGAAGCGGCCGCGGGGGCCGCGGGGGCAGCGGACAGCAGACTCGAGCGCCTCGCCCAGCACCGCACCGCGCACCACTCGACTCCCCCGATGATCGGGTCGCGGGGCCGGAAACCGTCACAAGGCGCGCGCGCGCTGCAAGGACACGCCCAGGACGACAGGACAAGGGCGCGCGCCCAGCTCAGGACCCGAGGGCCCAAATGCCAGGCCGGGCGGCACGCGCGCGTCGGTCCCAACGACCTGGCCGCGCGTACGACGGCCCAGTCCAAACCAATCGACCCGGACACCCCGGCCTTGACGTGCCACGTCACCGCAGCAAGAAGCAATTAATGAACCACGCTGCGACGCATGACCGGGAGTGACCGGGGCAGCCGGGGGCAGCCGGGGGCCTCAGCAGCCTGCAGCGCGGACCCAGAGCAGAGAGGCGGCAGAACGTGAAAACAGTGTGAAAACAGCGGCCCGGATGTGACGGTGCCGCGGGCCGCGATCAAACGGAACGGGACGGGTCATCGGCGCGGCCGCAGCACGGCGCCCCGCATCGACAGGAAGCGTCGGAGGATGTTGGGAGGGAAACACAGCGGGGAGGTGCGCGGGCAGGTGGCGCTCCGCCATGCCTCCCCGCCCTTGGGGCGCCGCCGCCGCCGCCGCCGCTGCCGCTGCCACGCGTCGTCGAGTTGCCGCGGCGCGGAGCGCCAAAGACGAATTACAGAAGACGGCGGCGCGGTCATGCGGGCACACCTCGCCGACGACGGCCGCCGTCATGCGCGCACCTCGCCGACGAGAGACAAACTAATCGCCCGGCCACGAAACAGCCTCATCACCCCCGTCAATGACAAGATGGCAACCACCACCGCCACCACTGCTGCCCACGTGACAGAGCGACAGAGCGGGGAATCACGAAGTTGCTAAAGCACGCACACGGGACGTGCATGACAACGTCGCACTCGCACACACGTTCACAGTGACACAGTCACGACCCCGCGCGACGTCAACGTATTTTTAAAGCTGACCACCTCGACTTATACACCTTTGCGATGTATACACCCCCCGCGACATAAAAACCAGAGACAAATATTACTCGCACGTACCGTCCGCCGCGAGAATACTAAACGTCGCCCAGCGCCGGCGGTATGTATGTTAGTATACCAACATCGCATGTAAACACTCGGGAGTCTTTCGGCGAAAATGTAGCAATATGCGCGGCAGGATCCACCCGCGCTTTTACAGCCCCGCGCGCTTTTACTGCCGCCCGTAAAATAATGACGCGACCTGACCCAGACAATGACGGCCGCGCGACCCCGCCGGGCCCCACACCCCCGAACCGAGCGGCGTGCGGCGTGACACGGAGTGCCGACACAGGTCACACCGGCAGGCGTCACGTCCACGATGCAACAGACAGGGCTGATGGCGGCTCATTCCCGCACCTGTAATATAACGAGGCGGCTCTGCTATTGCAGCGTCGACGACGTCGGCGTCCTCCTCCGCGCGTGAAAGTGCCTAAACAGGCGACGACGAGGTCCTGGGAGCTCGGCGCCCGTCGGCGCCGCACTGCTCATCAACACTTTCGCCCTGCCAGGCTGCCAGGCTGGATGACTTGATCCCCGAGAGGCGCCATAACGCAGGGCACCGCAGGCCCCGGGCCGAAAACACACACTCTAAACGACACCGCCGTCAGCGCCATCACGTCCTTCCTTACGTCAGAGTCGCTGAACCACCGGCGGCGGTGGCGGCGGCGGACCTGCTGCTGCACCACGGCCAGGGCCGCCAGGGCGTCCAGCCCGGCGCCGCGGACCAAGTCTGCGAGCAGCTCGATGGCGTCGGTGGGCCGGTGCATTGCCCTGCGGCCACAACTCGTCAACGGGAGGGGCTCGAACCCACGACCTCCGCGACGACGCGGCGTAATCCGGGACCCCGCACTTCCTGATTGTCCCCTCGCCGTCCTCGAGTCCGAAGTCACGAGTCGCGCGCGCTGTCCGGCCGGAGCCAATTTGCCAAATCGCGAAGCACGCCGCCGTCGCCGCCGCCGCCGCCCGGTTCCGCTCGACGCCGCGGCGGTCGACGGACTAGAACAATTAGACGCGCTCAGAGAGGCAGGCGTCGACGTCCGCGCGCACGGCGTCAACGACGGGGGCCAGACTGGCTATCTCAGCACACAACCCGCAGTGGGCCGAATGGCTTGAGCTGCTGCTGCTGCTGCTGCTGCTGCTGCTGCTGCTGCTGCTGCTGCTGGCTGTGTGTCCACGATCAACACAGCTGGCGGGGCGGGGCGCGGTGGCGCTGCACGCTAATCACCTACCTCAACACGGACCACACGCGTCGCCGCCGCCGCCCCGACCGGAATCTAACACTCACACACACGATCCCGGACCCACGGCGTGCAACACAATCTCCCCTCGAACAAAAAAATATCTAAAGTAGCACAAAAATACGTATGCAAAATCGCGCGGCCTGCTGGAATAAGGCGCCCCCGCTGAGGGTCACCCAGACCGCCTAGCAAACGGCGCCAAGGCCGAGGTGGACACCGTGACCAGCCCCTTCGGGGGCCACCACAATGACCAGAGCGCGCTCCATGCGATCGACCTCCGCGGGCCATGCCCCCCCCCCCCCCCCCCCCCCGGGGCCGCAGGGAGCGACAAACCAGCGCTGCTGCCCCGGCTGTACCAGTACGATGTCTGTACACAAACCGAGCCAAATCGAGTCCCAGTAGCCGATCCGCGCTCCCAAGGTTAGCCGATGTGGTCAGCTCCGTCGGGTCCATCGAGAAGCCATGCGCCCAGCTGCCGTCTCGCTCATCGCGGAAGCGCACATGCAAGGGGCAGCGCTATGGGTGTGCTGTGCTGCTGCGATGTGCTAGGCCGGGCCTACCACGAGTACGTACACACCCCTCACCTTGAGGGGCGGCGACAGCGCCCGTACACAACCGCCCGCCCGCCAGCCAGCCACCCGCCAACCCGCCACCGCCGTTTCCGTCAACACAACGCCCAGAGCGCAGAATGCAAGGCTATCGGATGACTCCCAACGCAGACCGATGCACACCGCGGCGCAGCGCTGACCGCACAGCGGCTCTGGGGGACTTAGTTGGCCGTGCGCCCCGAGGCGGCAGAGGTGGCAGGCGGCGCCAGCGGCACCTGCTGCACAGGCAATGACAACAGCCCATGCAACAGCCTGCCCTTCTGGCGGGGTCCCCTCACTCTCACCCCGTGAGTGTGTGTGTGTGTGTGTGTGTGTGTGTGTGTGTCACGTCATCTACTTTCCCAAGGGGCCTATCTCCTATACCACCACTACATAGCCCAACGGGATTAGCATGCAGTCCGCAGTCCGGCGCGAGAGAGAGAACGCTGCCGCCGCTAATAACACACACACACACACACACGCACACACGCCGCCTGGTGGTAATAGACCGAATAAGAAAGAGATTGGACCAGATCTGGGCAGCAGCGGCAGGCCAGAGCCCGTGAGGCCCGAGAGCCAGTGTGAGTGCGCTGTAATCGCTTCGGTCATCGCATAGTTTGGAAGGCCATCGCGGCCGCATCGCCCATCTGGCAGACAAGTAATCGCTCACCTCATCTCCGCGTGTGTGCTTTCCACCTGCCTCCCGAGTCTGATGGGAAAATCATTGCCCACCGCACTCTGGATTAGGTATGTTATATGGGCGCATCATGTTCGTTACTCCCCTGGAAGAGTGTGATATTCGCGAGGGGACAACCACTCATTAAAAATGTGTACACAGATTTCAGGATTTCGTCGGATTAGGCCCTGGCCATTTCAGCCTGTGTAGGTACATTTTTCGGCACGAGTCACGCAGTGGCCCCGTTCCGTTCTCCCCCGCGCTCGATGCAAATCCCCCAGCCGTGGCATCAGGATGATGAAGGCAGTGTGTTGTGTTGTGTTCGGCTCCCGCTTTCGCCCGTGACGGGCAGGCGGGCGGGAGGAAAGCGATCGCTGCTCGAGGGGGCGGTGCGGCGGTGGTTAGGTTTCCCTCTTTGTTTCCCGCGCTTCTCCTGCTGCCGGTTCTGTGCTGCTAGGCGCTTTAGAAATTTTCGTGACGTGCAAGTCTCTTTTGTTTTTTTCGTTAATTTTTTGGGTCAATGCAAAACATGGGATAGTCAAATTCAGCTTTACTTTTTAAATATTTCTTTTCCTTTTTTTTCCACTTTTTTTTTTTCTTGAAAAATCTTGCTCCATTTTGCCTACCGTCCGGTCGCGCTGCTACTCCTGGCTACAATCCCTTTGCGGCGCGGGAGGCTGTTCTGTGGGTCACGATCCCGCGTGCGCACAGCGTGGTGCCCCAGAGGTGCCCCAGTGGTGCCCCGCCGCGCCTTAGTTGGGTCTGCGACCCCCGACGGCGGCGGGACGGGCACAACGGGACGCCCAACCTATTTCAGCGCGAATGAGTAGCGAATGTCGACCGCACGGCGTGTACCCCAGTGTACCCCCTCCCCGTGCCCCCTCGGCACCCCGTCTCTTCTCGGGCAGGAAGTTTACACAGAGCGCACGCGACACGCTGGCGTGTCCACCGCCACCCCTCCCGGGAGTCTCACGCCACCACGTCCTTGCACATTTCCCCAAAATACCCTCCTACATGGCGCACGACGCTTTGCCATGCTTTCTCTCCTCGCTCTTCCGCTCGCAGCCGCAGCGCAGCCGGCCTGCCACACGGCCGCATGAACCGATTCATCAATCTTCACGTAAAATTTTTCATCACGCGTCGCCATCACCCCTCTCTCTCCCTCTGTCACGGCGGCCGACGGCGGCGCCGCTGCCCCCGCCGCTGCGGACATCAGTCATCGCCAGGAGGCGCAGCGCGGCCGGCCAGTCCTGGACAGCGGCTGTCGGGGGCTGTTATGCTGGCCGTCAGACGAGTTCATCGCGGCCGCGGCTCACCGGGCGACAGACTCAATACATTCACTCTAGCATACACTGCCACTGGGGGCCACTGGGGGCCACTGGGGGCCACTGGGAAACGGGTGCACGCGTACGCACACACACACACGTGCACTCACACATCGCTAAGTGGGCCGGCGGCGGCCATCTCGCGTCCATCTCGCTTCTCCGCAGCTCGCCGACAATGGAATAAGGCGGGGAAGTGTGTCGCGGCGCGGCCACCGAGAGCGAGCGAGCGCAGACAATTTTGGACGCGATATGAATACCACGGAGACAGCTCTGGTGGGTGAATGCGGCCGAAAGGCACAATCTGGGCCCACGGCGCAGCACGCCAGGACGCCTGCCGCCTCGGTGCACCGCGTGGCCGGGCGGGGCGGGGCGGGGCGGGGCAGAGAGGGACGGAAGTCGGATAACCCTCTCCTTCCTCCGCCACGCACCCGACACACACACACTGGGACCCGGGGTCGTAGCCCACTCCCATGCTGCACGTGGGGGCCTTTTAGTTTTTAAAAGGACGAAAGAACAACAAGAACAAGAAGAGAGGGAAGTCGCATCCGAGGGGCCCAAAGCCCCGGCGCACCATACGGCGCGACGTGTTCAAGGCACTCCGTAAAAACGCGATGCAGCAGCGGCGGCAGCAGCAGCAGTGGCCGCCAGCTGTCGGGACCCTGGGCGCGCCGCCCTCCCCTCCCCACCCCTCCCCTCCCATGGGCGCCCTCGCATCCGCGCCTCCAGGTAAGGAAGCAAAGCCAGCACACCAAGCCTCCGATGTATTGACATACCGTCGTCGAAATAAATGGATTTTAAAGTTCAGAGGAGGAGAAGAAGAAGAAATGTGGTCCGAACGTGCCGACACGGGCCGGCTGCAAGCTTTTCGCGCTCATGCCTCGACAGAAAGGATTCCCTCCCAGTCACGCCGTTTCACTGTATTGCCCACACAGCGCAGCACAGCACGCGCGCGGGCGCACAGACATGCTTTGGGCCACAGACAAAGGCGCGTCAGCACAACAGACAAATCAGCGCTGCCGTCTGCTGTCATGGACAAGTCACACGGGGATGAGAGAGAGGGAGAGAGAGAGGGAGGGAGGGAGGGAGAAAGAGTTGCCGGCGACAGTTGGCCGCCCGGCAGCACACGAGCCGTCATCGTGGACGAGATAAGATGGACGAGCGGACAGCAGAGCGCAGGGTGGGGGATGTTAATCACCACCGTCAGTGATTCGCACCTGGACACACCGTGTGCGTGTGTGAGAGAGACTGAAGATGTGTGCGTGCGCTAATAAAAGAGAGAGAAAAGAGGGGAGCGCGGCGGCGGTGTCTTGGAGACGTCTGGTCCCCGGGGTTGAGCATCGAGTGCAGGCAGGAGTCGTTCCCCTCCCCTTTGTGTGCTTCGTCTCACCTCACCGGTCGCGGAGACTTGCTCGTCTCCTCCGCTGCTGCTGTTGCTGCGGCTGCGGCCCCCCTCACTCTCTCGACCGTTAGAAGAGTATACCCCAGTGGCGTAGTCAGAGCGGGGTCCGCCACATAACGGCCTCGCCACTAGTACATGCAGTCGTGACCAGCGACCCCCCCCCCCCCCCCCCCCCGCTGCCGCGTCAGGACACACTGCTAGGAATACAGTGGTCACAGTTGCGGCGAGGAAAAATAAAACCAGGAGTAAGCGAGGCATGCCGACCACCACCACCACCACCACCACCACCTACTATAGTTACCGTCCCCGCCAAAATTAAAACACAGCGATCGCGGCACGCATCGATGCTCTCTGCCACGAGTGCTTCCACGCCGGAGCGGACGGAGGACAAGGACACGCCGCTGATTCACAGCGGCAGCGCGGAGCCGAGCTCACGGAGGATGGGGTGACTCACGGCAGGTGCCGGCCAGGTGTCCGCGCCACGCAGCGTTACGCCCTCGGTGACTTCGCTTACTCTGTCCCGCACTGTGTTTCACGACATCGGGGTCTCTCTCCCTCCCCCTCTCCTGCTGAGCGCAATCATTCGTGTCGTGCGGCTCTTAAATTTAATTCCAGTGAGTCACTCCAGTGCGTGGGAAACACTCCGAAAACGTCGACGAATCTTCCCAGTTAATAGACCATTTGAAGGAATTTGTCAAAACCCTGTCAAAATCGCGGTGAAGTCGGAGACGGTTCATTTCGGCCTCAATTTTTATTTTTATTTTATTTTTTGCATTTCGCCCAATTAAGTTCAGCGATGTCTGAGGCGCACTTCCTCAAGACCGTGCGTACGTCCGCGGGCCTCACTACGGCACGTGTCCCGCGGACGTCGACGACGACGACGCACCGCCTTCAATCAATAAGAAAAGACGTTCAACGGAGTTGCGCGCGCGCGGCGATCGAGCAAAAGCAAGGCCGCGGCCGGACGACGCACAGCGCGGCGCACGCACCGCTGCCGACAGCTGTGTAGGTGGCTGGGCGGACCCGATCCCACTGATGGGCGTGCCCAGTATTGGCTCCGGTCCGATCAAGTCAAGGCCCCGCTGCCACCGACACTGCCGCCGCCGCGCCGACATCCCTCAAAAACGACACGAAATTCATTCATTCGTCTCCGCGGGGTCGTCCCATCTGCTCGGCCTCGCATAGCGCTGCTGGTCAGAAGAGACGGCATTTTGGGGGGGGAGTTCGAGACCATGGCTATCAGGGCACCGCGCGGCGACGCAGACAGAAGACAGACGCGGCCTGCATGTCGGCCCACGGCCAGTGCAGGGCCACCATGCCACGCCCCCTTTTCAACCTTTTCCCTGCCGGCCCCCTTCGGCCTGTCTCTATCTCTCTCTCTCTCTCTGCCAGCACTTTCACCTTCAAACTGTTTTCGTCGTCGGAAATAAACGGCGACTCCACCCGCTCGGCCTGGCCCGGCCCGGCTCGGCCCCAGCCCAGCGGCCGCAGGGCCCGCGGGCAGGACCGGCATACAGTGTATCGGCTGCATGCAGCCGGACAGGCCAGCGAGTGGGCGCGCGGGGCGGCGCGGGGCGGCGCGGGGCGGCGCGGGGCAGCTCGGGGGCACCCATTCAGCCAAGGTCCGAGTGGCCGTCCGCGGCCGGGTCCAATCATAATGGGTACTCGCGGCCTCCGTGTGTCATTGCCGCCGGAGTACCTGGGCGCCCACCGCCCGCCGCGCCCGCGCTGCACAGCGCCACGCCCCGACAAAGCCGGACCGTTCCGGGCCCTCTAAAGCCACTCCGTCATCCAGACCGCGCCGACCGAGCGCCCATCATATGTGGTGGTGGCGGTGGTGGTGGTGGGCGCCTGTATCCTGCTGCGGCTCAGCCGAGATCAAGGAGAAAACAAAAGAAAGGCTTCGGCCGGGCGTGCGGCCAGGCCAGGTGCGCGAAGGCGGGGAGGGGACCACCGGCACCACCGGCACCACCGGCACCACCGGCACCACCGGCACCAGCCGCTCTCGCCGACGGCAGAGCAGCACCCCGACGTACATATACTGTGGTACTTACTCACGCTCGTCGGCGAAAGAGCAAACGCCTCCGCACACAGTACTATACTACTACTTTCGGGGCACCGCGATTCACATCGGTCTTATCCACACCGGGTAATGCACCCTGGTCAGCGAGAAGCAGGCGGGGCAGCTGCTGCAGCAGCAGCTGGTGTGCGGGCACATGCCCGGTGTACAGCAGGGCCCCCGCCGGCCCCCGCGGACCAGGTGAGAACAAGAGCCGAAGGCTTATATATATTCCGGCGCTGGACTCCCCCTCCGGCCAGCACCTGGCGTCAGCACGTGCCTCCGGGCCTCCTCCGGGCCTCCTCCGGGCCCCATCCGGGCCCCCGGAGCCTCCGGGTACCCGGATGCCAACTCATTAGACCCGGCCGCCCAATCGGAGAGCACGGCGGAGCGATCGCGATCTCCCAGGCCAGCTGCTCGCACGTTATCATTTCTTTTCTTTCCTCCTTCCTGGAGGCGCGCCGCCGCCGCCGCCGCCGCCGAAATGTAACGAGCGCCACGCACGCCACGGCCATAGACCACAAAGGAAAAGGCGGCGCGCGATGATGGAGGAGGAGAGGAGCGCCGCGGTAAGCGGCGCGAAACTGGCCGCCGCCGTCCGCGATAGAGCAAAGGTGCAAAGCAGGGCGGATAGAATGCGGTCCTGTCAGCGCGGCGGCGGGATAGGATGAGCCCGGCTGAGCCCGGCTGAGCCCGGCCGGCCCGGTAGGTATCCGGCACGGCTCGGCTAGTGCCCGCCGCGCCACGGCGTCCATCACGGCGGGGCGCCCACAGCCTGCAGCCCCTTCCCTCCGAGTCCTCGCCTCGATTGGAACGGGACACGCGGGCGCGCCGTGCAGACGTCGCCGTGCAGACGCCGCCGCCCCGACGCCTCAACGCCGCGCAGTGCCGCCCCCGGCTAGTAGGGCTTCCCGGCTTCCCCCCTTCACTCGCTGCACTGCATCATCGCCCTCGCGGAAAGTTATGGTCCCTTCGCATGGCGGCCGTCCGTATCGGCTATCGGCCTCCATGGGCTCTAGAGAGGGCCCCCCCGGCAGCCCCCGGGGCCCCCAGACGGCGGCGGCGCTAGGAGGTCCGCCAAGGGCCCGGCTCAGCCCAGCCCAGCCCAGCCCGCCAAAGACGACCCACAAAAACACGCGAGGCACCACCCGCAGCCGACACACAAGCTGTACTAGCAGGATTAGTATATCAAAAAGCCGTCACATTGATATTCACATTGCCACTCTACCCCCGGAAAGACGCACACACACACACGCGCGCGCGCGCGCGAGCAGCGTCGGCGACGGCGACGCCCCCAGCAGTCCCACTAATATAACGCAAACCGCCGCGCACAATGCGCACTTCAATTAGAGTTTATTCAATTACGCGGTATGTACCGTACAAAGACCCTGTACTACTTATGCTCCCCTCAATCCGTTTCTACCCAGAGGAAGTCCCCGCCCCCTCTTATTTCCCAGCACACGTAAGTGCGCCCCCCTCCTCCCTCCCCCACCGCAAGTCTTTGGCGCGGGCACACATACTCCAAGCAGAGCGAAACCGCCACCACCGTCTCCTGTGAGTGTGCGCGGAATCGCAAGATCAAGACACACAAAACTAAACCGGAGGGGGGTGGGGGGCGCAGACGGCTGTGCGAGACGAAAGACGCGGAGGCAAAGTCACACACGTTTTGGCAAGAACAAAAATAACACGTACCAAATAGGTAGAGCGCGACGCAACGGTACGTAAACTGACGCTTAGAAGTGGAGAAAAGCGGTGAAAACAGCGCGAACCCTGGCTGGCGGGTACACAAGACTCACGGCTAATTCCCAAATTCCCACACACGCAGAGACACTTTCGCAGCGCGGTTGTCGTCGTCTGTATTATAATGACCGCAAAAAGGGACACAATGAACAAACTACCTCGCCCCATTTTTTTAATTTTTTTTTTTTTTTAGTCGTTTCTTTTTTCCAACGCGACGCGCCTTGCCAAATATTCCTGTGTGCCGCCCTCGCATGGTGTGGTGCTACCTACACCGGCATTGGAGACGGACGGGGCGTCGTGAAGTGCGGCCGTGCGTGCGAGGGAAGGGCCGAGCCGGGCAGGGCAGGGCAGGGCAGGGCAGGGCAGGGCAGGGCAGGGCAGGGCAGGGCAGGGCCTACCGACCCAACGGCCAGCGCGGGTCCGCCGCGTCAGGCGGCAACGGTGAAAATAGCCTTGACGTGGATGCACTGCACCACGGCGCTGCCGCTGCCGCCGCCCGGCACACCACGTGTGCATCCAGCGCCCAACACCCGAACCCAACCCCTACCGGCACGGCCCGCAGCCTCCGGGTCACAACTCGGCGCCGCCGCGGTGCCGCGGTGCACACGCGCGCTAAATATAGTACCCCGCCCCCCCTCCCCCTCACGGCCGGCGGGAGGGGGGGGGGACAGAAATTGCACGGGGCTAATTTTACACCAACAAGGTGCCGTTGTTGCCACCACGGCGCGAGGCGGGTGAGATGGAGATGCAAGTGCAACGCCGAGGAGAGCCTACTGCCAAGATAAAAAGATTTTTTTTTAAATTTTTAAATCACTTTTGGTACGGAAAATAAATCTGTCTCACTTTCTCGGCCGCCGTGCCGTCACCACCGGACAGCGTCCAGTCAGCCATAGTCAGCCAGGCCCGCTATATTTACGGCCCACGCCCCGCCCATAAAGGCGGACCCTCTGCAATGATGGCGAACCTATTTTCCCTAAGCGGATTAACGCGCTAGGAATTTACAACGGCGGGGGGTACCTACCTGCCGCGCGACCCCCGAAATAAATCTAACGAAATTATGTGAAGTCAATGGCACCGCGCGCCGCCTCTGCTCCCCCACCCCCGGCCGGGCTCCTGGATCCGCCACTGGTTGGGCCGGAGGATTCATTCCGTGTGGATAAGCGGCGTCCTACAACTAGAGCCGCAGCGCAGAGCACAGAGCCGCCGCTGCCGAGGGATAATGACGGCTCCTTCCCAGGGGCCGCCGGGGGCCGCCGGGGGCCGCCAGGAGCCCCGCAACACGCCGCCGCCGCCGCCGCTGCTGCGTTCCCACACGGCGTTAGCGTCGTGCGGCGGAGCGTCCGAAAAAGCACACCACGTAATGTCGTCTCCCTTCTCGCTCTCGTCGCCAACCCCCACATAGGTTACACATGCCGTGCGAGGGAGAGAGAGAGAGAGAGCGATAAGACGTGGGAGGAGGGGTGGACCCGCCCGGGGGACGCGAGCGCTTTAGTTGCTTTCGTTATCATCGCCTCTTTCTCGGGGGGCGGGGACGGCCTGGGGACGGTCCGGGGACGATGGATGCACCCACCGCCATTACTGCAGCGGGGGCGCCAACCCGAGCGGGCAAATGGGCTGCAGCGGCTGCAGCGGCTGCAGCGGCTGCAGCGGCTGCAGTGGCGGCGCTTCGTTACGACACCCAGTTCCACAGTTTCACCGGCACACCGGAGCCCTGTAGGGTGGGCGCCGACTTATTCCCATGTTTTGAGAAAAAAACACTTTCACTGAATTATGAGCTGCTGATGACCGACATTTTTATTTATTTTTAGTTCTCTTTTACGTACAAATTTTGTATGAAAGGCGCAAACGAATACCCATCCACAATCCGCACGGTCTTCTGAAATGCGACTTCCGCCGCCCCGGTGGACGGACGGACAGACAGCACAGCACAAAGTGAGTCACGCCGGCGATATATTCCGTTCCAGCCGGAAGGGACGCGTGATGTGCAGCAGAGGGAAGGAAGCTCGATAAAAGCGGCCACAAAGGGACACGCCAGCGGCCCTGCCGGGCCCTGTGCAGGCAGGACAGCGCTGCCGGACGCCCCAAAGGGCAGGCGGCGGCAGGCCCACCTGGCCGCTTCCTTCCTTCCCTCCTGCAGGATGCGCACTGCTCACACAGGAGGGGCCGCCCCGCTGGGCTGCGCTGCGCCCTGTGCAGCCTGGGCACGCCAAGGTGTGATGAGCGGAGCGGACTGCCGAATCACAACAGGAAGTGTCATTTACACACGGCCGGAGCCCGCAGCGAATGCGGTCGGTATGCGGGGAGGAGGAGGAGGAGGAGGAGGAGGAGGAGGCTGTGACGGCGGCGTGGGCGGACACACGGGGGGCTCCCATCAGCCTGTCGCCGCCTACCTGTGGCCGGGCGGCATACTTTGCAGAGCGAAACGTCGTTAGAAAGTCAGCAGCAGCGCGGGTGCCTCCTGTCCCGTATGCCTCCGGCCGGGCCCCCGACCCCCCGGGCCCCCGGACCCCCGGGCCCCCGCGCCTCCGGCCCCCGGCGGTCGCCCGGATCGGCTCATGACGCCGCGGTGTGCAGTGCGGGCTGGCGGCCACTCGCGGCGCGGTTCCCAGGACGCACGCACGGCCGCACGGCACTCCCGGACTCCCGCGTGCGCAGCGATAACCATCTCCCGCAAGCCCACCGTGCGGCCATTTGCACACAAAGACACACCGAAATGTTTCCCAAACGTTATTTTCCCCCCTCGCCTCCTCCATCACCCTCGACTGACTGACGGGCGCCCCATCCGCAGGGGGGTTCACCTCGACCGCCGCATCGCCGTTACAGTCCACTAAACAGCTGTCGTTAGCACACGGCAATCCGTCCAAACATTCCGCCCGTCCACTCGACGGCGCGGCCGTCACCACCGCGATGACGGCTGTCACGGCCATCACCGTCGAGTGGCGGACCTCCCCGGGCGCTGCGGTGCCCCACCCATCGCCGCGCCGTCCGCGGCCAAAAGATGAAAACTCCGCGCGCGGCGGCCGTCGGGTGCCGTCGGGGTCCTCGCATCAGCGGCGGTGCGGTCCCCCACCGGAAACAGCCGGGGCCCGCCTCCTCGGCGCGGTGCTCAAAGAGGGAGAGGAGGAGGAGGAGACGATGATGCAGGCAGAGTCGGCAGGGCAAGGGGATGATTAGGCCAGGACAGTGAGGTAGGGGGGCGGCAAGTGCGCGACGCGTCAGGGGCCGAGTGCAGCTGCACAGCACGCCGCCGTCCGCACGCATGGGCATGACAACGCGTGCCCCCCCCCCCCACACCTATTTCAGTCCCCCCCCCCTCCCCCCTCCCCCTTCGCGGTCGCCGGTGGACGAGCGCCAAGCATTGTCATTACGCGGACCGCACGCTTGCTCTAAAAATGAGCTTCTCCCTTCTCTCGTCGCCGGCCTGTTCCTCCTCGACTTCCCTGTGCAGCAAGGGGAGAGAGGGCAGCAGCGTGGGCAGAGGGTAGGCAGCCGTGCGGACCGAGGCTCAGCCGGGTTGCCTACCCGAGCTTCCGCAGGCGGAGGCAGAGAAACCGTGCGCAGCGCAGCGATCACCGCGGCAGCGATACACCGGCACGACACGGCAGCGCGCGCAGCACAGCGCAGTACACCGCGATCCCATCTCCCCACCGCCGACATTACGCTCGCAAAAGCAAGGCGCAGCAAGGCGCTGTGCGGTGCGCCAACGACGACGGCAGGCCATGCAGCGGGCCGGCGGGGCCAGCGGGGCCCAGTGCAGCCCACGGCCCGTGGTGCGGAGCTGCTAGGCCATAAAATAACGCGAGCCAAAAGGGCAGCGGTGGCGGCAGGCTGCTGCTGCTGCTGCTGCTGCTGCTGCTGCTGCTGCTGCTGCTGCTGCTGCTGCTGCTGCTGCTGCTGCTGCTGCACGGCGCTTGCTGCAGTCTGCACGCGCCCGCCCGCCCGGCACAGCGCGCAGAGCCTGGCCGCACGATAGCGGGGCGCGATACCGATCGGCCTGCGGCTGCGGCGGCAGCAGCAGCAGCCACCCGCTAACGACTCGCAGACCACAACCACCGCGACACGCCCGGACAAAAACCAGAACCACTCGACACCGCAGCAGACGCCGCCGTCCACCACAAGCAGGGCAGCACGACGACGTATACGACGACATCGGCGGGGGAGGTGTGCACTGTGCAGCCGGCCGTCGGCGCGGCCACTGGAGGCAGACGCGACCACACACCGCGCCTCACCTCGCCAAGCGGTGGCGTGGCGGAGGGCCAAAACACCACCATCACCACCGCCCTGCCCTGCTGCCTTCGTAATAACAAAGAATGTGGCGACGGGCGGGGCGGGGCGGGGCGGGGCGGGGCGGGGCGCAGCGGCGCGGCCGAGAAGAGTCGTGCAGAATATTCATCAGGCGTCGTCGCATGCGACCACCTTCATGCACCAAACTGCCGCCGCAGCGCCATTACCATTATCATCATCGCAATTAAACGAGAGGAAACGCCCCGGACCCCGTAGTGGTATACGGACCGCCCCTTCCCGTCCGCCCCACCCCACCCCGCAACGCCAAGAGCAAACGATTTAGAGAAAGTTTTTTTTTTTTTTTTTTTTTTTATTTAATCTTACCGCTGACCGCGGGTCGTCATTGGTCACCGATCATTAGGCCGGCGACGACGGGCCGCCCTACTGCTATTAATCCCACGGCAGCGAGCGGGTGGCCCGGCAGGTGCCACTGCAGCATTGTGCCCGGCCGTGCCCGGCCGTGCCCGGCCCAGTGCTTCTCTGCCATCAATGCATTATCCGGCCGATACGCCCCTTCCTCCGCCGCCACGGACCCCGTTAGCGTTAGCTTCGCATTGGTTTAGTCTTGGCGTCCGCCGAAGAGCCGTTGGAGCTCGCGCGCCCTGCCGGGGTCCCGCATTCAAATTCGCTGAGGACGTCGGACGCGTGCAGCAAATTCTCATACTCTCCACAGCGGCGGCGGCCAGTCGGTCCGGTCCGTGACGTCACAGCGGCCGCCCTACCGGTCCGCCTACCTCCACGACAAAAAGAGGATCCGGCCGCGAGCAGCGAGCCGCAGCGAGCCGAGCCGATCGACGGGCGGCAATCACACCAAGGTCACGTGGACACAGGGGGGAAAGAGACAGGAAAAAAATGAATAAATTCACGAAATACGTGCGTATGCGAGCGGGAGCAGGCACACACACACTCGAGACGCTTCTTCCAATTCTGCCGGCTCAGGTGACAGGACCGGGGGGCCTCGGCTAGCATCGGCCACCCTCTGTCCAGCCCCGTCCGGACTCAGTCCGTCCTGACCACTCGCCTATCTTATCAGTCGCGCACACAGAGACGCCCCCGCCGCGGGACACCACCAAACGCCCGGCGGCGCGACAAACTCCACCCGTTCGACGAAAACGGACGACGGCAACCGAATTCCTTTACCACTACAGTACTACTATTCTTCCCCCCTCCATTCTCCCGCTGGGCCGCAGCTCTAATTGTTTTATCGGTCGTCTTTTCTTTTCCTTTCGGGGAAGAAGGGGTTGGTTCTATCAGAGGACATGGGCGTGTGACCCCGCATGGGTGCCGGCGGTTAGAGCAGCAGCAGCAACAGCAGCAGCAGCAGCAGCAGCAACAGCAGCAGCTCCCAATCACGCGCACGGCCCTAATAAATACCACAGGGGGTCCGAGCCCGTCATTACGCATCGACGTGCACCACACACCGGGGGGGGGGGGGGGGAGGCCGCGAAGGGGTTCGGGCGTCTAAAGGAGGAGAGGGGAGGCGAGGGCTGGCCCAGGTGAGCCTTGTAATAATATAAACGTGTGTGTATGTATGCTAATGTTCGCGGAGCGCTGCCGCACAGGGAAGACCCCTTTTATGGGGCTGTCCTTTTCACCACCACCCCGAACACCAGCACAGCGCACCCCCTCCCCTGCCGCTCCCTGACGAGCCTTGTCACCATAAAGTGTCGCCAAGATAACAGTGCGGCCCGCGCCCTGCTACTTTACTGCCGTCCCACCTGGCGGCGGCAGGCCTCAGATCAAGGGCCGCCCGCGAATACTCACCTTCTTCTACCCGACTTCGGCGCAAATCGTCCTCGCAATAACGCCGGCGCGCCCGCGAATAAAATGCCGATATGACAATAGCCAGTGCGACTTTGAACCCGCCGCGGCGCGCCGCGTCAGCGCCGGCAACTCCCCGGTGCAAAAAAGCGCGGGGTGCACCACACAACAGCCAACCTCACCGCGCATACGCTTTTTTCCCCCTGCCGGTTCGCGCCGCCGCCTGCTAATGGAGGAGGTCCGCTGCAAAACATCCACGCCAACTTTTGCGTCCGGAAAAAACAGAGCGGCGGCGGCGAGAGGCGCACAGCGAGTTGCCGGCAAGTCGTCCCGTGCTCTGCATCTCTGTTGCTCATATCGCAGGAGAGCGGCAAGCGGCAGGATAGCTCTCCTTGTCACGTACACGGACGTCGGCGAGCGGAGCGGAGCGGGCATGTCGGTCTTGTTTCGAGTGAAAATCCTTCTCCTGCTCCCCTCTGAAGAATGGAACTGTGTGATCCAAGGCCTGCATGGGAACGGGGCGGCCGGGGCGGCCGGGGCGCCAGCGCTAGGGTTCGTGGCGAGGACAAAGGGACGGAAGGGCCACACGCGATGAGCCACATTTTAAAAAGAAAGAAAACTAAAAAAATAAAAGAGACCGCGAGATGGGTTCAGAAAATCATCGAAAATCCGAGCGAGTGGCGGTACGATGGAGCCCCGCACCTCTAGAGGGGGTCAGTTCGGCCGTGTCATCGACCCCTGCTTCATGCGGCACACGGCGCGTGCAGGAGCACCCGCCCACAGGGGATACCCACAAAGCCGGCCGGCTGCCTGCCCGGGACAATCGCGAATGCATTTCACTCCGAACGCTACGCCAACGTCATCCCCGGCCTGTTCGCCCGGCCGGGTCCCCGGCGTTCGTTTGGCGGCCGAGGTCACCGCGCCCCGCCCCCCTCGGCCTCCTCCCTCAATGTCGTGTTTTTCGCCCGCATTCTTCCCCTCGCCGAAGACGTTGTTGTTGTTGTTTACGAGGCTCTATGACAACAGTGGTTGAAAACTGAGCCAAGAGGGAGCCTCGCCAGGGGAGATGGGGCGGGGAGGGGGGGGGGGGGGGAGGCTGGCCCGATCGCGCGCACTTTTATTACAATTGCGAGAGGTATAGCGGGGAGGGGAGGGCGCTATTGTCGTGCGGCACACATGCTGCTGCAGCTGCCGTGCAGCGGCCAGCAGCTGGTCGTGCCTGCGGCCCCCGCAGCCCCCGCGGCCACGGAGCCCCCACAGCCCCCGCAGCCCCCACAGCCCAGCTGACGACGGCGTTCCCATGCCGGCCGCGGGTGCTGCGGGTCCTGTCGCCGCCCTCAGCCTCTGCAGGGGGTGAGTGAGGGCGCGGCACGTTCACACGCTCCTGCTGGGAGTGCCGCCGTGCCGTGACACTCGGGGCTGCACTAGACAAACGTGCTGTCCGGGGCGGGGCCGGTCCAGCGCGCCGCGGACACCAGGTGACGGATGACAGTAGCTGGGCAAGATGACGGGTCAGACAAGATACAGAGGGGGCGGGGGGCGGCCACTGGCCGAATACCTTCCACACAGGTTTTGGACTGGTGGGCTAACGGCCGGACAGGGCGGCCGGACAGGGCACATGTGGACAGCCCAGCAGCAGCAGCACAGCCCGCGCCGACCACAAGCACCGGTCCGACACAATGCCGACCAGCCCGTGAGCAGCGATTCCACAATCATCACTGCCAATCCCTCCCCACGCTTGCCTCGCTGTTTCGGGGTCAAAAGCCTCCTCCCGAAAGAAGGGCGCCGCGGCCGCGAGACCGCAGAGAGGTACCAATGGGTACCGCAGGCACGACCACAGCGCCATGGCGGAGGGGTCAACGCTTCCAGCCGACGCCGTTTGTCCGCGATTGACACTGTCAGTCCGTCCCGACGCGCTGACGAGACTCGGCCGCCGGGCCGGGCCGCGGCATCGCAGGACGACAGGACGTGCGTTCTGTATGCAAATGCTGTAGCGTGTGCGGCGCTGTCGGCGTCGTGTCCGCCCGTCTGTCCGAGGCGTAAATCGCTGGCAAAACGACAAGCCCGCAGTACGTCGCATGCGCCCGCCGCGCGATGAGTTTCTCATACACGTCCGCCGCTAAGTGCGGCGACGCGGTGCGGGCAGCAGCCGCCAGCCCCGCCCCGCCCCGCCCCTCGCCGAGGCCACCGCGACACCGCATTCAACAGGCACCCGCCCCGCGCATGACTCTCCGCGACAATTTTCTCATACTATCATCTTGTACGGGAAATTCATGCGAGTGCGTCCCGCCTTCGGTGCAAGTGACACCGGCGGTGCACGCGCGCGGCAACCACACACGCGTCCTCATCGCCGGCGGGGAGCGACAGAGCCCGCTGCAGAAGATCGTCCCGCTTCCACTCCCGGGCAGGTCGGGGCGGGGCGGCGCGGCGCCACCTAACGGCAACGGCTCTGATGAACTTGGCCATCATAATTGCCGGTCACCACGGCCAGGGCCCGCAGCGCCGTGTGGAAGTGTCGAGCCTGTCGAGTCCTGCCGCAGCGGCGCTGCGTAGTGCTGCCCTACGACATGTCCTGTCCTGTTACACCTCCAGTGCGGGGAGCGGCGGGGGGTTTCCCATCAGGCAGGGACTGGTCTCATGCAGGCAGCTATGGGTGCGCAAGCACCGAGTCAATTTCCCCCCCCCCCCCCCCTCTTCCCCGCGCGGTACTACTTTAGACGTTTGAATTACTTCAGGATGAGCGCGCACGCACACACACACACACACACACACACACACACACACACGGCGACGCGGATATGCAATGTCGCGATGCAAATAATTTCCTCCCCGAGGCGCATTCTAATAACTCGACTCCACAACATCTCCCCGCGGAGACAGGCGGTGTCTTTCTTCATCTAGTACCATACACAATAATTTACCAGGCGATTAAAAAAAAAAACTAAATAAAAAATCCCCCCTCCCTTTTCCACTACAAAGCTGAGTGTGGTGTATGGTTTGGTGGATGACGTAGGAATCAGGCACCCGCTGCGAAGCGCTGCTAAGCCATTACCTGTCAGTCGGGACCAAGAACAATGGCACCATCAACTAAACCGCGGCGACTTTATCCTGCGCCTCGTTTCTGTTACGGCTACATATTTTTTCAGGATTTTTAATATTTTTTTTCATAATCCGCCGGCTTGAAGTCTGATGTATGCAGTCAATCATCGGGTAGTGTTGGAGACGTCCGCCACCTACGAGGCCGGCACTGACACTTCCTCCGCGCTTCCCGGCGGGGAGCACAACATCCAACATTCCTCGTCGGTCGCCGTCGCAGGTCGCCGAAGACGGAGGGGGATACGTAGCAGGGGCTGCGTCCGCCGGCAGCTCGCGGCGCAGGCCAACAAGACCCGTCCCGACCTCCTCCGAACGCGGCCATCTCTCCGGCCGGGGCTAGGCTTTGCTTGTTTCCCGGGGTGCAAGGAGAGACCCGACCCGACCAGACCAGACCGTTAGCGAACAGCATTCAATACCTCCGAGCAGGACAGCGCTCGCCGAGAGAGAGAGAGAGAAAAAGAGAGAGGATTATAACAGGGCCATCCATAAATTAGAAGTCGACGAGAGCACGTCCGTCTTCGTCCTAGGGAAGTGGAAAGAAAGGGAGAGAAAAATGGAGAGCGGAAACGAGAGGTCAGCCATTGTCTCGGTGCCCCGGCTGACCGACCGGGTGAAATTGCAGCTAGAACCCCGCGTCCTCGGCTCGCGGGCGCCGAGCAGCTCAGCTCCACGGCCCCAACCCACCGCCGCCGACCCCCAGATACCCGTGTAGTATCACACATCGCCGTCGCTTACCTGGGAATCCATCTTGGGGCAGTCGGCCTGCCGCCGCTGTTCGGCGCGGTCCCGCCAGCGCAGGACCCCCATGGCGACAGTCACCAGCCCGGACACGCTCTGCGCCAGCGCGCTGCGGGGCCGTCCGGTCCGGGGGCGTCCCGGCCCGGTCACTGGCACACGGCGCTCACGGCGCGCGCGGACTGCACCGGCTGCACCGGCACACCGACTCTTCGGCGGGGGTCACCGGCGACTACCTCCGCTGCACAGCTCGCCAGCGGCCATCGGCTGCCATCGGCACGCCCAGCCGGCCGCCGTGTTGTCGGTGTTTGCACAAGATGTGTGGCTATGGATTAATCCTGGAGCATCCAACGCCACAAAGCAGCACAGTAATCCACTGGACAGGGGCACGGGCAGACACTGTGGGGGCGTAGGCACGCACACGGGCACACACGCGGCACGCGCGGCACAGCTCGGGGCGGAACGCGGCGGCGACCGACACGGAGAGTGCTCACTGCTCGGAGGACTGCTCACGACTGACAACAGTGGGCCGCCAGCCAGCCAGGCGTGCCGCCAGCCAGCCGGGCCGGGCCGAGCCGGGTCGCCGTCAGACAGGCAGACAGCCAGCACCGGCAGCCTGCCAGCCGGTCTGACCGGCGCGCCCCGGGCCCCGGCCGCCCCGGCCGCCCCGGTCTGGCTGGCAGCCGCATGAGGTCACCCCCGTGAACCCCCGGGCCCGGCCCGGCCCCAGCCCCAGCCCCCATGCACTTCCTCTGGCCCCCAACAACGTCGACTTTCCAGAACTTCCTCATTACGTCGGCGTTTTTATTTTATTTATTTTCAGTCGATTCTGAAGACGAGGTACGGTGAGCGAAGGGCGGGCGGGGGTGGGGGGCAGCGCCACCCCCGGCACGGGCACACCCCCTCCGCTCCGCCCCCCATCGGAGTTGCCGCCCCCTTCTCCACCCCGCCTCTCCCCCGCGGTGTTCGCTAGACTGCACCGAAGCAAACCGAACCGAACCTTATTTCGCTGTCGTTTCCCCGCTGCAATGCAATGCCATTCCAATCCCAGTCGCGCCCCCGCTGCATCTCGCAAAGCCCCCCCCCCCTCTCTTCACTGAATCCCAGAATATACATATATAATATAAAGAGTCGACCCACTCAGTTTCCGAAGAGAAGACGTCGCCCGGCCAAAGTCGAGTCGAGTCGACGACGACTTTTTTTTTTGGCAAAAGAACTGCGAGAGAGGCAAAAGCCAACCGAGGAAAGGGGGTTGGAATCTACCACTCGAGAGAGGGTTAGCCGAGCACGCAAACCGCATTGCATTGTGGGAAAAGCGCCATTCAGGCAGTGAGGGTGGGGCAGGCCGGGGAGAGAGGGGGGGGGGGGGGGGTTATGACAGGAAGCATAGCACATCATGTGGGTGTGTTAGGCTTAGGCCAGGCCAGGTGCGGGCGCCTCTGTCCCGTCCTCATCACCAGTTTATCTCGCGCCGGTCATCGCGCCCTCAGCTGGCCGAGCCGAGCCGAGCCGTTCGCCGGATTTCGGTCGGAAAATGTATAAGGAGCAGCCGGAGCACGCGGAGCCGAGGCCCTCAGTACCCTCCCCCCCCCCCCCCCCCCCAAATGACGGGAGAAAAATATATTTATAAGGAGAGTTATCGCATAAGTGACGCACCGGAGCAGAAAGACTCCATATGCTGCACATGGCGACCACGGAGGACGACAAGACATGCCTCGTTTTGGTCGTAAACAATTCGTAATAAGTGAATTCGTGGCGCGTCTCGGCCGTCATTTACATGGTCGTAACCATCTGCGTCGCGGGCGCGGGGGGTGCTCCGGTGCTCCCCGGCCAGAACAATGAGGACTGCTGCAGCACCCACCTCACCCTCCTCCGTGCTGCGTTTGTTGTTTCGTCGAAGAGCTGCGTGACGTCGAGTGTTACGGCTGTGAGTACCGTAATGGCTACCGGGAGGTACCACACACACACACACACACACACACACACACACACACACACACACACACACCCGCGCCTGCTGAGAGAATAGAGGTGAACACATCGGTACTACACGTCAATATCGCTCCCTTTTGTCTCTGCCGCCGCCGCCGCCGCGCCGCGCCGCGTGGGCGAAGGAAAACCGCGCCGCAAATACTATAACGAACTCTTCGTCACGATCCAGGAAGCGAGAAAACGAAGCCAAGCAGCAGCAGCAGCGGTCTGCCTTCTGCTCTGTGCACCAAACAGCGTACAAACAGAGCAGAGCAACAGCATTTCGTTTGTTATCACACGGGCATTGCCATGGCGCACTGCCTGGCTGCGCTGCTGTACGGTGCAGCTGCAGCCGCTGCAGCGGTGTGACCCGCGAGACAAACCGCGAGCACTCCGCTGCAGCGGCTGCAGTTGTGGGCCGTTCACTCATTAGTACGAACAGCGCCTGCCTCGGGTTCAAACACTTTTTCGAGCCCCCACCCCCGCCTTGGCGAGTGGGCGGTTAGTGGTAGGTTAGTTCGGGGTGCTGGGAGGGCTGCCCGAGCTGGGTCGTGCTCAGCACGTCCGTGTCACGCTCCCCGCTCGCGTCTTGCGCAAGCGGACACGAAAGTGTTGGGGGGTGAGGGGGTGGGGGTAAAGCGTGAGATTCGCGCTCGGAAGGGGGACAGAAATAGGCGCTGATGGGAAGGCGGGCAGGCGGGGCGGGGCGGGGCGGGGCGGGCCGCAGGCGGAGGACAGATGAGAGATGGCGCGCCTCGGCGTTTCTTATTTTCCATTCCCGACGCATCCAATCGCTAGGGCCGCGGCAGAGCCGGGAGAGCGCTGTCCTGTCCAGGGTCCCGCGCCATATGCCACCCACACAGCCCAGCAGCGCACTGTGTACCAGTGGGGCAGCGGGGGCCTCTGCGGCGGGGGCCTGGCGGGGGCCTGGCGGGGGCCTGGCGGGGGCCTGGCGGGGGCGGTGCACGCCGGTAGCCGCCGTCGTAAAGCCGTAACGCCCCTTACACACTTCAACCAATTTTATCTCCTGCCGAAGCGGCCGACCCCATGCCATCCCGTGCCGCCGTGTGTCTGCTGCACGCGTGGCGGGGGCGTGGCGGGGGGCGGGGCGGGGCCGGAGAAAGAATGACAACGCCTTTCGGAGCACGGCAGTATTTGAACCCGGACCACTGACTTCCAAGGGGTTCGAATGCCGGGGGTAGTGACGACGGTACCTGCTCTGTGTCATCAGCAGGGCTGCTGCCTTCGTGCGGACTGATCCCGGTGTATACCTGGCGACAGAAAAATAACAACTATTGACTTTCGCTCTTCTTTCTCTCTTTCAATTTCAACCGTCTACTGAAGACCAAGGTCTCGAAAGGACGTGATCTCGGACAGGATGGCGGAGGGTGGCGGAGGAGAGGGGGAAAACCACCCCCTCACATCATCTGAGCCGCACAGTGTGCTGTGTATACTGGTCATATACTGCTCGCGGGGTGAAAATAGGTCCAATAATGACGAAGTAAAAATAGCCTTCCAATCATCTCTAGCCCCCCCTGGGCCCCAGTGGGCCCCAGTGGGGACACGTGGCGCTGGGGGATGAATGGGGCTCTCGGCTGGCCGTGGTCAAACCTTTCAATTGACCTCTCACACTGCCCCCACCCCAAAACCTGCTGCTCGACGAAAGTACTTGCGAGGGGAGAAAAAAATATTCCCAACAAAAAATAAAAATACAATAAAAATAAAGCACCGTAACTGTTTCATTTTCATGTCTCTATCATTAAATGCGGATTCTCACGGACCTCGGCTGGCCTCTCTGATTTTTTTCTTTAAAAAACGCGCAAACACAGACTCGCAAAATGCACACACACACACTCATACACACGCTTATTCCGTTGTATTTTTACGTCCGTAAAAACCGTCGAAATGTGATGTTTCTCACTCTTCTCAGCACGCCCCACTCCGCCACATCAGCAGCAGCAGCAGCAGCAGCAGCACAGCCCCCATCCTTACGGCTAACCGCCGCAGCTCGCCCCTCTCCGTATCCAGACCCAGATTCTCAAGGAGACGAGAGAGGAACGAGAGGCGATAACCAAAGACATCGGAGGGAGGAAATGTGAACAAGTCCATTTTCTATGAAGGCTTAGTGGACTGGAAACCGAGGCAGCGGGTGGGACGTAGGGAGAGAGGGAGAGAGGGAGGGAGAGAGGGAGGGAGAGAGGGAGGGAGAGACGGAGGGAGAGAGGGAGGGAGAGAGGGAGGGAGAGAGGGAGGGAGAGACGGAGGGAGAGAGGGGGCCAGAAAAAGTCTCGCCGGAACCGCACAGAAACTCCTTCCCCTCACTCAGCTGCAGCGGCGTAAGGTACAGCGGGGGTGGGTGTCGGGGTGAGACGCGGGGGGGGGGGGGGGGGGGGGGGTGAGACGCGGGGTGAGACGCGGGGGCGGAGAGTTGCGGGACGGCGGCTCGCACTGCAGCTGCGGCAGCTGAGGTAGCTGCGGTGCGGCCCCCGGCCAGTTACGCGAGTCTCATCTCTGCCATTTATTAGGTTTCCTTTCCGAGCGGCCAAACTGAACGGGAAACTGGCGGCAACGGCGGCCGAAGAGACGAACTGCACTTATTATGGACGAGTATAAAAGGAGAGTGACTGGGGGTTGGGCGGGAGGTGGGGAGGTAAACAGCGAACCGAGCCGAGCCGGGAGCCGGCCGAGCAGGAGGAGGAGAAGGAGGCAGCGACGACGCTTATTCTTGCCAAAATGTCGTCGAGTTATTACATCGCCGAGATGCCGCCGTGTATATACAGTATTTATTTTCGGCTCGGTTCCACATCGCCAGCTCCTCGAGTGTGCATGCGTGTGCGTGTGCGTGTTATGTGTGGTTACGGAACCGGGTTGGACCACATACGCACACCGCATCAACCCGCGCCGCCACATGCGTCGCCGTCATGCCTCGACGGCCACGTAACTTTAGAGTGTATGCAAAAGTCGGCCGGATGAATTCATTTTAATGATTTTTCTTTTCGGGGAGCGGGGTGCAAGGCGGCGGTGGTGCGCGCAGCGCCACACCAGATCTGGCCGGATCTGTGGCCTGCTGCTGCCGCTGCTGCCGCCGCTACCGCGCTGCACACAACAACACGCCCGACCACCAACACACCTGACCAATACAAATTATAGATGGAGCGCCGTGTGTGCGTGTGCTGTAGAGGCAGGGCGTGACGGACTATCTGTAGAGCAGACTGATTAACAGAGATTGTCCGCGAAATCGGGGAGCAGCGGGCTAACGATCAAAACGCGCGAGCAGAAGACGTAAGGTTGTGTGTGTGTGTGTGTGTGTGTATGTGTATGTGTGTATGTGTGTGTGTGTGTGTGTGTGTGTGTGTGCGCGCGCGCGCGCGGACTGCCCTCGTGCGGGCCGGGCCTGGCCAGGCCATGGCCACTGAGAGCCCCACCTATGACCGTGAACCTTCCGCGGTAGCTCCCCCCAATACCACCCACCCCCCTCGGACATCACACACGCACACAGAGTTTAGAGGCCTCATTAGTTTCCGACCATTGAAATTTTTTTTACTTTTGGCAGGCGATCGCAACCAGCCCAGGCGAGGCGGCCATGGCTCAAGTTTTGTCGTATTTATCCCGTCGCGCCTCTGATTTGTGGCTCACACTCTCATCCGCGCCGCTCCTGACATGGTCCAGTTTAGGGAAGAGCGGCTATTTATTAGGAGTCGTTGCCCCGCGGGAGCCATTATAATCATTGTGAATTCAGTCAGGCTGATATGCCGATTGGTCCGCGCCCGCGGGCCGCGCTGGTCAGGACCAATCGCAGAGCAGAGCTCGCATAACTGAATGGTTTCTCGAGTACTCGCGGAAATGTGTCCGACCGGTAAAATGAGTTCACGGTTACACCCGTGCGCCGTGACCTTTGGGGCAGGGCAGGGCGGGGTCGCGAACTGCAGCCACACAACACATATACACACGCACACACGCACACACACACAAACACACACGCACGCGTCCCCCAGCGCCGCCCCTATCAGTGCGTGTCTTAATTGGATAATGAGCCGAAGCGGAGTAATTACAGCGCAGAGCGGGCCGCCTCCTCCGCCTCGCCGCGCTGCGCCACGCCCCACCGCGACCTCAGGGGCCTATGGGCAGCCCATGGGCCCACGGAGAGCCCGTACCGGACCGGCCAGCCCCAAACAATCACAAAAAATAACATGAAAACCTATCGAGTAGTCTTTTAAAATTACTCGCGCCTGCTTGCGGGTGCAACGCCGGTTGAGATCGCCGGCCATAGGGATTATCACCCGCGGTGATGACCAGGTGGGTCATGCTGGGTTCCTGACGCGGGTTCGAATACCACCCCGAGCGCGCAGAGGTTTTTCCTCGCCGTGTACCCTGTGACACTATACGTGACACTCGCCCACGCTGACCCGACCCTAACGAGAAGGAGGAATAACTCATATGGGACGCACAGCGCAGCAGCAGCAGGAGCGGCAGCAGCGCCATATATTTCCGGACCGGTATGCGGCAACGCCCGTGAGGGTCAACACCACACCGCGGTGCGGCCGCGGCCGTCTCCAGGACAGTCCCCCGAGGCCCCTGCTGTGGGTGTCCCTCAGGGTCCCTCAGGGTCCCACAGGGTCCCACAGGGTCCCTCAGAGTCCCTCAGGGTCCCTTAGGATCCCCCACCGCGCGTCCCGCCGGCTATCAGAGCCTCTTCATCGGCCGATAGCGCGTCGTATTGGAAGATGAGCACACGGTGATTCGCTAACGACCGCCAGGCTACGGAGGAGGCCGGGGGAGGGTGCGAACGCGCGCGGTAGCGGCGGCAGCAGCACGGAGAGGATGTTGTTGGGGAGGCCGAAGCAGGGCCGGCCGGGGGAGGAGGTCGAGGAGGCCGTGACGGAGATTATCAGCGACCGGTCCATCGCCGTCCCGTCACGTCACGTCCAGGTCGGACCAGTGCTGCGCGCACCACGAAGGTGATGGGGGGTGGCCGATAGCGAAGGAGACACGTCCAGGATGACGATGACGTCGGGGAGTGTCGGGGAGGACAGCCGGCGCGGAGGGCTGCGTACTACAACCGCCACCCCGTCCCGTCCCCCCTCTCCCGCCGAGATGTTCTCGCACCTCGCGTAAAGCAGCATAAAGCAGCGTAAAGACTCGGCCGGCGTCGGAATTGAGACAGAAACGTTAGTTTTATACGAAGCCGTGCGGCCGCGCTGTGCCGGGCCGGGGGCCGGCTGGCCTGCCGCCGTTCTCACAGTAAACAGCCGACACCGGACGGTCAGTGACGCCCCGCCGCCCCGCCGCCCCGCCGCCCCGCCGCTCCGGAATCGCACACAGACTCGTAAAAATCTGTTCGGTCGTCTCCATCTCCAGCAGCACCACACAGCGCTCTCCTTCCATTCATTACACCACCGCGCACAGCGGAGCCCCGCGCCCCTCATTCAGTTCTGTTCTGGTTACGAGGCGCGCCATCGTAAAATTTTTCACGAAATGTGTGTGTCTACGACAACGTCCGCTTTCCGGGCGAGAGCGAGATCCCTTGTGAGACGCTCAGAGACACATAGCGCACCGCACCGTGTCCGTCCCGTTCTCATGGCCTCTGGCCGGAGGGCCGCGGCCTGGCAGAGGAGGGACTTCAAGTAGGGCACGACGGCGGCCGGCGAATGATAAACAAGACCAAAAGCGGCGGAAGGGAGAAGCGGGGAGGAGCACCGCAGCGCTCTGCTCTTGTGCTTTTGGCCTTTCATGCTGCCGTGCCGCCCGCGCGAGTGTAAATAACACTAAACGGGTAAACGCCGAGCCGCCGCCGCTGCCTGAGCCCTGCGCGCATGCGCGCCGTGCGGAGACCAGAATAGTCAATCGGATATGTGCTGCTGCTGCGCACCCACTGCCGCTGCCGCCACACGGCCCAGAGAGCGAGAGAGAATGCCAAGGCCTACTAACGGAGTCGGAGAGAGACACAGTGCGTGGGGGTTTGTGGACACAATGAAAGGCGTGCGTGTGTGCGCGCGCGTGCGCACCGGTGCTGCACTATACGGCACGCGCGCACGCAGCGACTCGCCACGACACCCCACGCCCTCAACGGAACGCGCGTTTATAGTTAGTTCTGTTTCGGCCCGTCGTAAGTCGTATGATTGTCACCCAGCCGATGCTCGCGCCCACACACACACACACATGCGGAGTGCAACCAGTTCACACACACACACACACACACACAGATGCGCGCGCGAGGGTCACGAGACGCCTGAGCAGGTGAAGGATTTAGTAAATTTTTCCTCGAGTTCTTTGATATGCACTTAAGAAGTAATATTACGTACTATAAGGCCAGATCTGCTCTACTCCGTGTGATCACGCCCACTATTCCAAGAATGGAACTCTTTCTCTCCATCTTCCTTCCCACTTCCTAGGACGTCCAAACAAATCCCCAGTTTTACATGGTCCGAACGGAATCTCCGTCTGTCGTGGCCTCGCGGACAATCCGCCGCCATTCTGTCGCTGGCACGCGTGGGAAGGAGAAAGAGGAAAGAAGGGGGTGCGAGATAAAAAGAGGGGGGGGGGGGGGGGATTGCCCATTTTTTACTTTTTCTCCCGAGCCCGCGACACGCACGCACCCAGACGGGCAGTGGGAGGCCGGTGGCACTGGCGTCGCGGGCAGCCCGGCCCGGGAGTTTTGGAGTCGTGACGAGCGGACGGGCGGCAGCGGGGCGGCAGCGGGGCGGCAGCGGGGCGGCAGCGGGGCGGCAGCGGGGCGGCAGCGGGGCGGCAGCGGGGCGGCAGCGGGGCGGCAGCGGGGCGGCAGCGGGGCAGCGGGGCGGCAGCGGGGCGGCAGCGGGGCGGCAGCGGGGCGGCAGCGGGGCGGCAGCGGGGCGGCAGCGGGGCGGCAGCGGGGCGGCAGCGGGGCGGCAGCGGGGCGGCAGCGGGGCGGCAGCGGGGCGGCAGCGGGGCGGCAGCGGGGCGGCAGCGGGGCGGCAGCGGGGCGGCAGCGGGGCGGCAGCGGGGCGGCAGCGGGGCGGCAGCGGGGCGGCAGCGGGGCGGCAGCGGGGCGGCAGCGGGGCGGCAGCGGGGCGGCAGCGGGGCGGCTGCGGGGCGGCAGCGGGGCGGGCGCCGCCTGCCGCGTCAGTTGCTTGGATTTGGCGCTTCTAAATTAAGCGGTCCGCGCGTGCCGGAATCACGCCACGCGGTGTGAGATTGGCGCCGTGAATGGGGTGCATGCACCCCGCGAGGCTGCGAGAGAGAGAGAGAGAGAGAGAGAGAGAGAGAGAGAGAGAGAGAGAGAGAGAGAGAGAGAGAGAGAGAGAGAGAGAGAGAGAGAGAGAGAGCGCCACGGCAGCGTCGTTCGTTGACACCAGGGCTAGGACGTCTGCAGAGGTGTCTGCGGCGAGCTGCGGTGGCGGTGGCCGCTGGCCGTGCGGTGCGGTCACTGGCTCACTGGCGGTGTCGTTGATGCGAGGTCTGATTGATATTCGATGGCCGGATGGCTGCTGCTGGCGCACGGCAGGCGCCCCCGACCACTCGACCCCCCCGATAATGAAAGTAGGACCCACATCCGGCCCCAGCAGTAGCAGCAGCAGCAGCAGCAGCAGCACCCTCATTATTGGCGGCCGCCTTGTTGTGCGCGCGGCCACAGGCGGCCACAGGCACACCGCAGCAGCCTGCGGAGCCTGCGGGGGTCGTCCGTTATTTACGTAACGCTATCTTAGTGGCGAGGAAAGGCTGCTTTCCCGTGCGCGATCGTCCCTGCCGAGAGGTTCTCACGGGGTTTGTGGACGCTCCCCGTACGCTAACTCATGCGACAGGAGGCGGAAGTGGCTGCAGCAGCAGGCTGTCCGCACAGGAGGAGGTGGTGGCGGGGGTGACGGCGGTGGTGGTGGCGGGGGGACGGTGGTGGTGGCGGGGGGGACGGTGGTGGTGGCGGTGGGGACGGTGGTGGTGGCGGTGGCGGCGCCACCGACCTCATTACACGTCGTCGTTCGAAATAATAGAACCGATCCGTGCGGTTCGCCTGCATACACGCGACCAGGCCGTGCCGGGGGGCGGTGACCGGAGGCGGTCGCGGGGGGGCGGCCGCGGGTGGGTGCAGCGAACCCCCGGTGAACCCCCAGTGCCTCCCCCCCCCCCCCCCCACCGCCCGGGACCGGCCGGTGACAACGGCCACGCACGATAGAGCTGCTATTTCCACACACCCAGTCAAGGAAAGTCAACTAGCCGCGGATATAGGGCGACGACGGCGGTTGGAAGTTGAAATACCTCGCTCGATGATTACAGAATTTAACTTCCAGTGAGTCCCAGACGCGTATGTATATTTTCCTCTCGCAAGCCTTCTGCGCCCGCCTTTCCGGACAAAATAAAATTAATTGACGAGGTACTACCTACCCACGCCTAGCACGCCCCGCTGCAGCAGTGCAAGTGCAACACAAGCGGCCATTAATGAGGCACGCACGGAAAGAGAGAGAAAGAGAGAGAGAGAGGGAAGGCGGGCAACGACAAGAAGAAGGAGAAGAAAGACAGACGGTAAAAGAAGAAACAAGATGCTTTGCGCGCTATCTCGTTCGTCCAGCATGGGAAACCATTGTGGTCAGTCCAGCGTGAAGAGCAAGCACTCAGCGGTACGGCGGAAAGGACCACGTCCATGGCTGCACTCCCCTCCCTCCCTCTCTCTCTCTCTCTCTCTCTCTCTCTCTCTCTCTCTCTCTCTCTCTCTCTCTCTCTCTCTCTCTCTCTCTCTCTCTCTCTCTCTCTCTCTCTGTCCCACTCCCTCGCTGCAGATGCACTCACTCTCTGTCAGCAGACGCGGCCAAACTAGTACTCCTACTCCCCCTCCATGCTGACAAGGAGCGAACGCAAAAACCGCCACGTCTTTTATGTACATGTATTATTTTTCTCCGCTGCACTTTTATTATACGCTCGCGGCGGTCGCCTATGGCGCACTGCGACGCATTCCGAACAATACTGGCATGGGAGTGAGCAGTCGGGGCCGAGCCGGGCCGGCCAGGACGACTGCCCTGTTTGTTTTGTATGCGCCACGGTCACCAAAGTCGACCCCAGGTCGGGGGCGGGGCCGGGGGCGGGCCAGGCCGTCGGGTCCCATAATCAGGTCCTCGTCGAGTCAGGTCGGGTCGGTTCCAAGGCTGCAGGCCACCGCCCGAATCCAACACGCACCCGCGGGACGCGATGCTGTCGGCGGCGTCTGGTGCGCCAGGCCTCTCCCCGGCACAGCCCGCCCCCGGCCCCGCCCCCGCCCCCGGCCCCGGCCCCGGCGGGCCTCCGACCCCTTTCTGCGCGTAATATCGCAGCACAGAGACAATGGAGATCCGAATCGGCCCCGCGGCGGTGTCAGCGCCATGGCGCTAGGTCGCCATCAGCTCAGTGGAGCAAGTACCGTCCGACCTCGCCTCGTCCTGGCAACGACCTCCAGTGGTCGAGCCCTTTCCAGGAGAAGGCTGTCAAAGCAAAATCGAAGATCCATCCGGCCAGTGGGCGTTCGAACCCGCGCACCGTTTCCCGCCGCGTCGATAACGAAAGTCTTTGGCGCCGCGGTGTCGCAATGCACGATGACCTAACGGCGCGCAGGACTGCCGATTTTGACCAGATTAGCGGGCGCGCGCCTTGTCCTCCCGGCTATCTGATTGGCGGGGCGTGTCTCTGCAGGGGGTCCCCGGGCCGCTCACATGAAGGCTGCCGCCGAGCGTTGCCCGCTGGAGCCGCCCTATCTCTCTCTGCACTATCTCACGCCCCGTGCTGGACAGTGCCGGGCCGTGCCGTTGCTGTGTTTCTGTCCCGGTACCGTCGTGCGCGTCACGGTGACGTGTCGGACGTGTCGACGTGTCGCATCGAGGTTCATCACCCCCGGCCCCCGGCCAGTGGCCTACGCAGCCCACGGCAGCCCGGCCCGCTCTATAGCCCGCACAGGACTCGGCAGGCGCGGGGGTAGGCAGGCCGCCGCACGGCCGCGCCGCCGCGTTGCCTATCTCGACTTTGCAGGCGCCCTGGTGGGTGGCGAGCCTGAGCCCGAGCCCAGCCGCGCGCGCACTGATAAGCCGGGCCTCGCCAGGCCGGGCTGATAACGCTGCGCCCCCGCTGCGCCCCCGCTGCGCCCCCGCTGCGCCCCCGCTGCGCCCCCGCTGCGCCCCCCCTGCGCCCGCCGCCTCCTTACCTGCACCTGGCTCAGCCGCGCGGCCAGCAGCCCGTCCACCACGATCTTCATGAAGAGCAGCCGGCGCAGCCGCTTCTTGCTGCCGCCCACCGAGTACTGCTGCAGCAGGATGGACCGCATGGCGGCGACTGCAGGACGACTGCGGAATGACGACGGGACGACGACGGGACGACTACGGGACGACTACGGGAGGACGGCTCGCGGAGACACGGCGGGGAGTGTGGGGGAGGAGTCTCAGGTCCGCGGCGCGCACGACATGTCGTCCGATCCCGAGGCACTCTGCGGCCGGCCGTCGATGAGTCGGTGCGAAACTGAGCCACTCGCTGCGGCTGCGGGGGCTGCAGGCGGCTGAAGGCCCGCGCGGCCCATCGGGGCCCATCGGGGCCCATCGGGGCCCATCGGGGCCCATCGGGGCCCATACAGCGGCTATGCAAACGGCGGGCGTCGTTCGCCGCTCGCGTCAGCGCGTCGGCCGATCTTCCAAACACGGCCGCGCCCCTCCACCCCCACCTCCACCCCCGCGGCCGCGGACAACAACAACACCACCATGCCGAAGGCGGCTGCCGGCGGCGGCCATAAGCAGCAGTGCGCGAGCGGGAGCTGCACCCCGCCGCCGCCGCGCCGCTACCCGCCCGGCGCAAACAATCGCTCTCCGTGTCGCACAACATTTGCCTTTCTCAGCGGGTTCCCCCTCTCCCGCACCGCGCCGTTGGGACACGGCCACGTTTTATATTGCGGATGAGAGTAGAATACCCGCCGAGTGCTGCACATTCTAGGGGTATTTCAACCCCTGGTGCACTCTCAAACGCCAGGGAATTCATTCGAACGCGAAAAATTCAACGGCCAAAAAAGCAGAGAAGAAAACCTTGGTTACGCGGCATAAACGCCATCGAAACACCACCTGCCGACCTGACCCGACCCCGGGCGTCTCAGTCTCATCACGTCCATTAGAAGACAGATGTCTCGAAATCGACGAGAGAAAAAAATCCGCAGCTGCGCACGGCACGGCACGGCACGGCACCTAACACACACAGTATTGACGCGGAGGACCCGTAGGCTAATGAATGGCGCAGGCCCAACGGCGGCGCGGCGGCTTGTCGCTCTGCTGACCATCAGCAACGTCAGCGGCAAGGCGAGGTGAGGCAACCCGTTAACACGACGCTTCGCTACGCGTTGCATGCCTAGCCCAGGGTCTCTCTCGTCTCGGCCCGCCCTACAAGGAGGAGGGCAGAGCCAGCCGTAGCGCGCTGCTGGCCGTCCGCACACGTAACATAGAGACAGAGCGTCTCAAAACACTTCCCTCCCCGGGACATCAGCAGCAGCCGGTCTCTGACGCGGAGCCGACGCTCCAAATTAGTGTGCTGGACGGGACGGGACGGGACGGGACGGCCAGCTCAACGCCGTCGTGCCGCGATGCGAGCTGACAGCGGCGGGGTGGCCTGGACGCAGACCTTGGCGCCGAAGCAGCAGCAGCAGCAGCAGCAGCTGACCCGCACTCTGGCCACGGTCCACGGTAATGTCATTAGCCCGTCGTAGGTGCACGCACAGGTGTCGGTCTTGCATCACCTATGCCGCGGCCCCGCCCCCGGCCCCGCCCCCGCCCCCGGCCCCGCCCCCGGCCCCGCGCGGCCCGCAACACACAGCTTCCTCAGCTCTCGCCACGACGATTCGCAAACAGCCGAGGCGGGAATTCATCGCGCGGATAGCAAAACGCAACGTGAAATGGCGACGCGCCACTCATGAGAACGAGCTCGGCCGTAAAAAAAGGTGCATTATGATCTCTTCCGATTCACACGCCTGCAGCGCGCGCGCGCGCACACACACACTGCTGCTGCTGCTGCTGAGTTTCCGAGTCGATAATGTTATTCCGATGGGAAGTGACCGTTGCTCTCTGATATACGTAAACTATGTCACCTGCAAATGCGAGTAGCAAGTAGAACTAATAACTTTTTTTTTTTAATGCAAAGTCGTAAAAATTCCCTGGTCTCATATCGATGCATACAATGACGTAATTCGGACACGCGCGTTACTTTGCAAATTACACGCCTTCCCTCCCTCCATCCCTCCCCCAAAAGAGATGACACAGAAGAGAGGGAAGAGAGGCTTTGAGAAAGGAGGCGGGAATAAGAAATGCGACCAGGCGGGGCCAGGCGGAGGAAAGGAAAAAGGTGATCGATTACGGTGTGGCGACTAACTTGCTCACTGGCGTGGAATAAGGATGTAAAACCCCCGGCCGAGCCAACCCATCCGGACGACCGGAGTGACCGTGCCAGATCTGACCAGTCTGCTGCTGCTGGTGCTGCTGCCCTGCTGTGCTGGTAATCAATTCGGTTCCGCAGCCTCAGCAAAAGCCGCACACACAAAACACGGGTGAAAATTACGTGTCACACCTCGCGCCCGCGGGCGCGGGGAGAGAGGAAATCGCTCATGTAATTTTATTATTTGGACCAACGACGATGTGACAAGACTCTGCGGGGATTTAGTACACTGTATACGTAGAGGAGGGAGGTGTGTCTGCATGGCTGACGAGCCGAGATGGGCAAGGAGAGGGCTGACGCCAAGGTGCTCCGCTTCCCACACCGAGAAAGCGCTGCTGCTGCTGCTGCTGCTGCTGCTGCCGCCGTCACTGGCTGTTACCCAGTGCCAACGCTGCTCAAATCGCAGTTAAACCTTACAATGTGTGTGTGTGTGTGTGTGTGTGTGTGTGTGTGTGTGTGTGTGTGTGCTACAGTTCGGGAGCAGGCGGAGTGGGTATGTGCACAGAGGATAAAGGGGCGAATTGCGCACATTCAATATTAAACGCGTGGAGAGGCGAAGGCAATGCATTCCGAATCGAAAGCACCGTTGAGGTGTGTGGGAGAGAAAGGGAGCCGTGGAGCATATAAGGGGGGCGCATGCAGTCTGCTGCTTGCGCACTTGGCTGTGAGCCGGTGAGGTCATTTTGAGATCTGCACGGGCAAAAACCAAAACAACACACATGTCCCGCTTCCGATCGCACGAAAAAATAAATCGAAAAAAAAAAACACGAAAATTAATCCGAAAATTTCTGGGGCCCTAGAAACACTATTCTGAACCCATTTTACATGAATTTCTACTTATTCGTCTCGTCTGCGAGAAGTTGCGTTTCAGTCTGTGCGCTCCAATTTGCTGGCCACTCATCACTGTGCATCGCTCGCCGTCCTCTGCAGCCGCGGCTATGCGGGTCAAATCACTAGGAAGAAAGGCAGACTAATTCCTTTCCTAATCAGGGCCACCAATTCAGGGCTTAATTAAAACGCAGCCAAGTCGCGCTCTTCGCACGGTGGTAATTACCTGCGGCCCTGCGGGGCCCTCCGGGGCCCTTCGAGTCCCATCAGGACCACGCAGCTACAGGTGCGCACACATTTGCTCCGTTTTCAATTAGGCCCTTCGCATGGCCGTTCTCTGCGCGACTTCACGGGAATTATAATTTATTTTTTTCCACGCGCACGGGGCTGGTATACTGTATGGCACCTTACTTGGTGTGTTGGAGCAACGGTTCATTAGAGTGACACGGCCTCACACAGAGCACCACTCCGCTCGCTGCTCTTGACGCGACATTATATTTCAGCGTGTCGACGGTTACACTGTCTTTCTCATCCTCGCACCCCCCAGCCCCACCCCTCCCCCTAAGACTGGACTCCCTCATTTCGAAGACAGTTCGGGCGGGGGAGGGTCGGTGCCTAAAATCTGCCGCTCCCTCTTCCAAACCAGTGCAGGAGTTCCCCAGAGGTCCCCAGATGTCCCGGAGCCCGCCGCCTGCTGCCGCAGAACCCGTCCCGTGTCCCGTCCGACCACTTGGAGCCGCGCCGAATCCTCCCGACTGACAAAACAAACGCCAAAATAGGTGTCCGCGCGCTAGCCGGACCAGAAGGTCCCGCTGTCCACCAGGGAGCTCCGCAGATGACGGCGATGATGTTGATGATGATTCATTCCATTTCCCGCGTGGGAGAGAAAACATAATGAACGGAACGGGCCGCCGCGGAGAAGGAGCGAGAATTATTACCACGAAAACGTCCGTCCCGGTCCGTCCGCGCCGCGAGGTGAGGCGCCGAGCCGGGCAGAGCCGGCTAGCTCCGTGCTGTGCGGACCCGACAGTACGGCGGCCGAACGGGTGCAGTGTCACCGTGTTGGCAGTCCTTGCGCGCAATAATTTGAATTCCCCACGCGGTATGAGAATTTCGGGCCGCAAAACGGGGGCCGTAAATTCAGTGTTCATTACCCTTCCGCGCGCGCTGCCCTGCCCGGCCCTGCCTGCTCGGTGCCACGCGCCGCACGCCCAGCCAGGCAGATAGAGGAGGATAGATGCAGCGGCGGGGCCTAAGGGATCGCAGAGACTGTGCGCGCGCCCCGGCAGCGGGATAGAGGGACGCGAGATAGATTGGGGGAATAATTTATGGCCCGCAGGAGGAGCGGCCAGAGACCGCATTTATGCGGAGATCGCGCATCCCATTTCAAGTGCTACGTAGTTTCGCCGTGGACATATGGACTCTCATATCTTGTTCGCGCTGCACACAGCGGCAGAGACGCGGCAGGGGAGGCGGTAGAGTTGTGAACAGCTAGTACAGCTAGCAGCGGCCCCACGAATCCTGTGTGTCGCTGGCCTCCTCCCACAGTGAGGGTATGTAGTGCGCCTCTTTGAGCAATCATCCCAGGCCGGAGGTCCGGAGGTCCGGAGGTCCGGAGGCGGAGTCCAGCTAATGCTGATGGCACGGAGCGGAAGGAAGCTACGTCGGCGACAAAGCCTGCGAGCTGAACAACCCCCAGCCCAGGCACCGCCGATAGCTTCGCCGCTGCGCCGCCAGGCCGCGCCACCGGCACTCTGCGCCGCCGCGGTTCCCACGGACAGCGGGGGACGGCGCGGACCCCCCCCCCCCTGCGGACCAAGTGGAGGAGAACGAGGACGACGACGGCAGCAGCATCCACAAGACGAGGACGGCCTCAGTGGAGTGCGTCGAGAGCGCCGCAGGAAACCGAGCAGACGACGAGGGAAGAGGAGGATGAGAAGGTCCACCAAGACGAAGAGCAAGAGCATCCGGAAAGAAATCCAGACTGCCGACGGACGCATAGTTCTGGTGTGGTTTCGCGTGTGTTGGCGAGAAAGCGCACGCATAGCCGGGCGAACGCCGCGGTGTCGGCTGCTGGAGCCGCTGGAGCCGCTGGAGCCGCTGGAGCCGCTATAGGCAGCCAAGTGCTCAGCTCCGCAGCCCCCAGGGCCTCTTCCCAGGGCTGCCGGCGCTGCCAACCGAACCCAACCCGACGGCAGGTCAACGGCGGAGAATCTGCGGGGCGCCCTGCGCTGCCCTGCGCCCCGCATAAATAACCATGAGCCTCGGCTCGGCAAAAATGACGAAATACTACCACAATATACACATACATACAACATACTTGTTCCGATGCGAGATAGGACTCGCAATCAGTTTCCTGGTAGGCGTGGGCATGCATATGTATACCGCGACCGAACACACACACACACACACACACACACACACACACACACACAGGACAGTTGTCGCGGGCGCGAACGTGTGTGTGGACCACATCCACATGGCATTTACCGCGTTCAGGGAGGAAGTGTCTACACTACACCGGCTGTGACTGTGGTGGTGGTGCTGGCATTGCGCAAAGGCGTCGGCGAAGTGCAACACGCGCCGCCGATATGGGGGACAAACCGCTGTCGGCCGCCGAGGCTAGACCGCGCCGCGCCGGGGTGAGTTGGTAGTAGAGCGGCACTGCTGGCCCGGCCCGGCTTACTGCCCATTCACCCGGGAGGCACACCACACCCCCGTTCCCATCAATGACACCCGCGCCATTCACGAAACGGCAGTGCGTACGGTGCGCAGGCACTCACTACATGCCCTGCTAACGACGTCTGTCTGTGTGTGTGTGTGTGTGTCAACTCCATGCCCTTCTCCGACAGGACAAGAGAAGCGGACCGGTGTCAACTCACGCGCGCGGATCAACGGTGTCTACTCACGGCGGTCGGCGCCAACGCTCCGATAACATGAATGCGGTGCACACAGCCGTGCCGCACGCACACACTGCGGAGCCGCGAGCGCGTAATTAAAATGCATCAGGTGCGCTAAGTGACGTAAGGCGCCGACGTCGACCTCGTCACGTGACACATTTCGCAGAGGGCGCCTCCAAAGGCGCCCGCTCCCGGTCCTGGTCCTGATGCACCGCACTATCCGGGCGCCTGTGTCACCTCCCCGCACGCAACCGGAAGAAAACAATAAAGATAACGCAGAGAAAAAGTGGCGTGCGTGTGCGTCGTGCTTTTGCCGCGCATATTATTTTAAAAAGCACACGCTCGTGCGCGCGCTGCTGCCGCTGCTGCTGTTATCGTGGTGGAAGCGACGCGGCATATTAGTCCGGTCAGGTCGGGTCGGGTCGGGGAGGCCTAATGAAGATATTATACTTTCAAACGGAAGCTGCTGTGCTGCCGCCGGGTCGCTGAGACGCCGGGACGGGGCGCCCTGCGGTGCCCTGCCCCTGCCCGTGCAGGCCCTGCCCTCTCTCGCTCACTCCCGGCGCGCGTGTGCATACAATACGCACGTACTCGGCGGGGACCGGCGGGGACCCGGCGGCCGGGAATGGGAGCGAGGCATGCCGGGCAGACGGAAGTGACGTGCAGCTGCGGCCGCCGCCGCTGTTCACGTCAAAGCGGCACTCGTTTGGGTGCGCTGCGCTGAGGTCAGCGTTGCGGGGAACAGCAGCAGCAGCAGCAGCAGCAGCAGCAGCAGCAGCAGCAGCAGCAGCAGCTCATTCCGAACTATATGAGTCGTCGCGGACCCGGTGGTGCCGCCGTGTCGCCCCGTGGCGGGGCCTCGGTGGGCTACGGGCTCGCCGCTACGCCCCACGACGGGGCCCACTCTGACAGACGGAAGTAGGGAAGCTGCGCTGCGGTCCAATGACGAAACACACACGGGCCGGATAAGCCCAGTCACCCCACCCTCTCACCCGCGGGCCACCTCCCGGAAAGGTACCCGCCGGAGGGGCTGCGTCCGAACGCGGGCCGGGGGGAACAGCGCGGCTTAGAAGGCATACGGCATTCCATTCCGTGCCGCCGGCTGTTCCGGAGGCAGACCCGGAGGGTGACGGTGTGTGTCCGACAAACAGCGGACGACTCGCACCCACACAGCTAACGAGCCTGTGTCCCCTTGGGGCCCGAGTGCCCCGTCTGCCTCGTTTCCAAAACACCGGTACGTCACGCGGAAGGTACGGTGAGTCATCGGCCAGTCAAGCCGGACAGGAGGTCGAGGCGGAGCTCCGGAGACACGAAGCACGAAGGGATGCCTACCTGTCGGGTGCTGACGGCGCAGGGGTGGAACCGAGCCCGGAGTTGCGAGCACGAAGGGATGCCTACCTATCAGGCGCTGACGGCGCAGGGGTGAAACCGAGCCCGGAGTTGCGAGCACGAAGGGATGCCTACCTGTCGGGCGCTGACGGCGCAGGGAAGGGAACGAGCCCGGAGTTGCGAGCACGAAGGGATGCCTACCTGTCGGGCGCTGCCAGCGCAGGGGTGGAACCGAGTCCGGAGTTGCGAGCACGAAGGGATGCCTACCTGTCAGGCGCTGACAGCGAAGGGGTGGGAACAAGCCCGGAGTTACGAGCACGAAGGGATGCCTACCTGTCAGGCGCTGACGGCGCAGGGGTGGAACCAAGCCCGGAGTTGCGAGCACGAAGGGATGCCTACCTGTCGGGCGCTGACGGCGCAGGGAAGGGAACGAGCCCGGAGTTGCGAGCACGAAGGGATGCCTACCCTCCAGGCGGCGATAACGGCTCACTGCCATCCATCTCTTTTTCTTTTCATCTCTTTTCCTCTGAGAAGCACCCCCTCAGGCCGACCTTTCCGCACAGCACAGTACTTGTGAATGCGCGAACGGAGCACTATACGCAGAAAGCGATGACGGCATCACCAACGCCCGTCTGAAGCGCTTTTAAAGTTCCGAAGGAGGCAATGCATCCTCACAAACGACGTGCGAAGGGCCGCAGAGGTCCACGGCCCACTTCGGGGAGTGCAGCAGCGCTGTCGTCACGCGGACCAACACTACGGCATTTCTGGGTTTTACTGAAAGTCACCACTGGCTGCTAAGTGCCTGCCGTGCCTGCCAACGGCTGGGCGCCCGGCGCTCGGTAGGTTAGGTAGGCAGCCCATCGTCCAGCTTTGGCCAGCTGGCTAGAGTCCTGCGGCTACCGCCCGGGAGGTAGGCAGCCCAGCGTACGCGCAGCCCACCGCGCGGAGCGTGGCGGAGAGGAGGCGAGGCGAGTGGCAACTCTACCGCGCCCGCAGAACCGTCGCTACCCCGCGCCCACCGTCTCTCGCGCCGGGAGTACACACCAGAGCATCGCAGAGTATCGCCGTTGCAACGCCACCGCGGAGTAGCGGCAGCGCCGGGGGTATACAAGTTGCAACGCCGTTGCAACGCTACCCCTCGGGAAGGGGGTATCGCCGGCCTGCACGCATGCATTTCCGGCGAGTGCCTCGGCACCGGCGAGAGTGACAGAGCGACACGCATTAGGTATTCCGGCCAGAGCGACAGAGACACGCATGCATATTCCGCTCCCCAGCCGTGGCCCGGGAGCCGGAGTCAGTCGGCTCGCATGGAATGCAACGCGCGCGCCCGGCGCGGCATCCAATCATAACTGTCCCGATCTTCTGGGAATGAGCCGACTCTCGATCGACCCAGTTTCCCCGGGGCATCATCGTAGGCCCCGCCGCCTGTGGCCCCGCCGCCCGCCGCCCGCCGCCGGCGCTTTGGAGGGGTCACGGATGCGGTGGGAAAATGTACGGGCGAACATTCCTCCAGTCACAGACGGCTTCAATAATTCTGGTCTCCGTCACGACGCTCCTCCTGCCGTCGCTCCGAGGACCGAGGGCAGCACCGACCGATTGCCGCCGCCCCGCCCCGCCCCGACCGTGATTAATGGCGTTTTCGAAGTTTCCCGCCGCCGCCGCCACTTGCTCCGCGATGTATATACAAGGCAGTGAACGGTGCACGCCGCGCACGTTCGACGCGGCGCGCTCAGGGGCGCAGCCTGCGCAGGCGGGCGGGCAGGGCGGAGGGCGGGAAGTGCAGCAGGCAGGCCGCGAATCATCCCGTGAGAAAAGAGACGAGGCGCCCTGTGAGGCGATCTGCGAGGCCCCGCGCCGCGCTGTGCCGCCCTGCCGCCCGTGCGGTCGGAGAGTATGTAAGAACGCTTTCGCCGCGGATGAGCCTCGCCCCGAGTCCACGTCTCCGTGAGCGTACACCGGCGTCCCTCATCACAATCCCGCAGCCCCCACCCCACCCCACCCCCTTCCGTCACCACGGACGGCCGAGCGCTGATCGTTTTTCAAGGCTGTCACACACACACAGAAAAGACGCGGCGCAGGAGCAGGAAGGAAACAAGGCCAATAATATACAACGTCGCCGCTAACTAGCTTCCTGCGCCCATCCGTGTCCTATGGCCCGTGGCTTTGCCCTTGGCTGCCCTTGGCCGTTTGATTGGACAAAGTGCATTTCCTCCCCCCCTCCCCCACACCTTGACGACTCCAGCTCCCTCCCACCCTGCTTGTCCGTCAGTGCGTCGAGTCGGAATGGCATCGTCCGCTGCCGCGCGTGTCGACGGGGGCCGTCGGAGCAGTAGGGCTCCTTCGCTTCGCTGTTGGGGCCGAGGCGGAAGACGGGATGGGAGACCCGCAGCGCGGCGATGTATATTTGGAAAGGGACGCTGAAAGTCGGCCGCCCCAGAAGCCGGATTCAAAACACTGCCACTCGAAGGGGGCCGGGGGGCCCTAACAGAAGCCAGAGCCGCACAGCAGCAGTTTCCCACATGTGTGTTCCCCGGCGCTCCTTCCGAAAATTATTAATGGAGTAACGAACAGATGAAGTCTTGGCCGTCTTGACACGGTCCGCGCGCGCCCGGCCGCACGGCACCGCCCGGCCGTGTCAGAACGCCAATAACGAGACGAAGGACTCATCTCGGATCGGGACGCCGACGGGACGCCGACGGGACGCCGCCTGCCTCCTGCTTCCTGGCCTCCTCCTTTATTGGGGGTGAGATGGTGCGAGTCGATATGGACGCCCAGGTGTCCGCCCACAAGACACGGCAAGGCGGGCCGCGACAGTAACGACAGTGTGGGCCTAATTAATTACACACGCACGCACGCACGCGCGGCCTCACGGACGCACACGTGCGCGCAGCTGCAGCAGTGCGCGCACCGCACACGGTCCTCCTCCACCTCCTCCAAGACGCCGCAAAAGTCGGTGACCTGTGGCGCGCATCCATATAAGACGGTCTCGCCCCGTTTGGGCCACTCAATGGATGTCACGTCGGCTACGAGGTGGCACGCGACAAGCCACCCCCAATTAGGGCGTGTGCCGCGGCGTGTGTGTGTGTGTGTGTGTGTGTGCTGTTACACAAGAAATTACACCCCCGATAGGTTTCTGCCCGGTCGAGCACATGCGAGGTCATATAGCTATGCTGGTAGAGGTTCGGAAATTAGTACAGTAGTTTTCAAGCTGGACTGGAGTCAATGGGGAGTATATGGTAGTAATGGTAGTAATACATAAAATAAAAATAAAATTCAAGTCAATTCAGAAAAGTTAACTCTATTCACCAAGAATTCAAACTCAAAATCCTCCTCTTCCCCCTCCAAAAAAAAAGTTACAATAGATTAAAATATTGTAGAAAAATCACTTTGGACGTAGAATACAGCTAAAATTTAAAGTTGACATTACGGATAGTACACTGCTCAAGTCCGAGAGCTCCTCCCCTCTCCGCGTGTGTGGCTGTGGCCGTCTAGAGGTTTTTCTCGTTCGAAATCGCGCGTGAGTCTGTGTGTGTGTATGTGTGTGTTAGCGGTTCCGGATGCCGAGGACCGCGGCGTACATCACCTCCGCCGCCCCCCGCGGACCGCAGAAGGGAGCGACAGGCCACTTTGCCGACAATCAATAAGAGGCTCTGCACCGCCCGCCCGGCGCGCGCGCCCGGCCTCCGGTCTCCTCTCCGCTGCAGCCGCCGCCGCCGCTGGCTGCTCTCCGCTCGGCCGTGAAAAGCAGACGGGAAACGACGTCGTGGAAAAACGCATCGCACGCGGTGCCGCGTCACGTGACCGTTGTCCTCTGACAGACCGCAGGCGGCGGCGGCGGCGGCGGCGGCGGCAGCAGCAGCAGCAGCAGCAGCAGCAGCAGCAGCAGCAGCAGCAGCAGCAGCAGCAGCAGGAGCGCACCTGGGACCGTACCGTATCAGCAGCAGCAGGGATACAAGAGGGGCACAACGAAAGTGAAGGCGGCTATCTACGGCAAACACCGTGACGCTGCAGCAGCTGCTGCTGCCGCCGCTGCTGCCGCCGCTGCTGCCGTCGCCGGGGCAGATGGGGGGCACACCGCCGACATACACATCGCTTTCTTCCGCGCGGGCGTGGCGCGGCGGGGCGGGGCCGTACCGTACACAGCCAGGACCCCCTGCCGCGCCGCGCCGAGCGCCGCCTGTCTGCTCCGGCCGGCCGCCTCACTGACCGATCAGACTGCGCCCTGCCCTGCCCCGCCCCGCCCGGCACGGCCCCGTCACATCCAAACGAGACAGCGATAGAGAAGGGAAAATGAAATCCCCCACCGCCCCTCTCATCTCTCGTCCTCTCTCTCTCTCTCTCTCTCTCTCTCTCTCTCTCTCTCTCTCTCTCTCTCTCTCTCTCTCTCTCTCTCTCTCTCTCTCTCTCTCTCTCTCTCTCTCTCTCTCTCTCTCCAATATCCCGGACCACTGCCAAGTAGCGGCCTATTTGCCTAGAGTAGAGCCAAGACACCACAAACACCACCCACGCCTCTATTCGCTCCGGAGCTGCAGGGGGCTCCCATTCCTGTCTCCTTGTGAAGGCTAAGGTGTCCTACGCCCCCTTCCCGCGGCTCGACACGACACGCACACATGACACACACACACACACACACACACACACACACACACAGACATGCATGTGTGACGAGAGGTCCGAGGGGGTTAATCTCCCTTTTATAGCTTTGCGGGGAAAGGAATAAGGAAGAGGCGAAGGGGGAGCGGGAGGGCACATTAAAGAAAAGGCCACCAAAGTGACGTGACGTTCCGGTAGGTGGCGCGCAATTGGTCAGAACGACTCGGAGCTGGGCGTCTTGGAGTCGGCCGGCCGGCGACGCGGTGTGTGACGGGGTGGCGGTGAGGTGGTTGGGGGCGGCCAGGCGAAAACAAAACACAATCAGGCGGCCCTGTTTCGCGCACGACACAGCACCGGCACGGCAGTACGGCACGAGGCTATCACCGTCCGCCGATCGCCTCACCACAGCGGAGCGCGGCTCGTTGTCTGTAAAGTGTCTCTTCCTTCGCAGCGGCAGCGGCGGCAGCGGCGGCGGCAGCGGCAGCGGCGGCAGCGGCGGCAGCGGCGGCAGCGGCGGCAGCGGCGGCAGCGGCGGCAGCGGCAGGCGGCAGCGGCGGCAGCGGCGGCAGCGGCGGCGGCAGCGGCGGCCTACAATCCTTCTTCCTCTCCCTGATCCCATCTCCCGCACTGGTATGGTCGGGTGCCTGACAAGCCGGATAAGAAGATCGCACGTGTGTGTGTGTGTGTGAGTGAGCGCGCGTCTGACCAGGTGTGTCTGCTGGGGCCACTCATATGGTTCGATTGCCCCGGGCCACCCTCCCGATTGACCGGGTGTGGGTAAGCACACACACACACACACACACACACACACACACACGCGCGCGCGCGCGCACGCACGCGCCTAGCCTTGCCTCCCTGGCCTGGCCTCCCACGATAAAGTCGGACTCCAACTAGTTAGTCCCAGGGGCGTTAGTCGGCTGGCTTCGGGCCTCAGCAGCAGTTATTGGATTCGCAATCACGCGAGCAGCGGCCGCGGAGGCCCCGGAGGTCCCGGAGGTTTCCTGAGGTCCCGGAGGCCCCGGAGGCCCCGGAGGTCCCGGAGGCCCCGGAGGTCCCAGAGGCCCCAGAGGCCCCGGAGGTCCCGGAGGCCCCGGAGGTCCCGGAGGCCCGAAAGCCCCGGAGGCCCCGGAGGCCCCGGAGGCCCCGGAGGGCTAGGCTATGCCGCTCCGGAGCCCCCGCCGGACTTCGGTCGGAACTGCGCGCCCGGCTCTCTGACGTCAAAACTCTGACGGATCCGCGCAAAAAATACGCTGCGACAGCCGGACGTCATCCGACCGTTGTCGATTCGTTATTAGAGGGGCGGCGTTGGTCCGCGCGGTTATTAAAACGACGCCGCGCTCATTGGCTGCCATTGCGAGGTACGCGTTTTGTTGATCGACAGCTCGGCACCACACCGGGCGCAGGGGGCGCAGTCAGCAGGGCTTCACTTGCCTCGCGATTTCGCCACCCCAATAATAGTTGGCTCACCCCCCAGGTACGCACGCACAAGGAAAACGTCTGCTTCTCGCCCCCTTCCTTCCCTCCTATCCTCTTCCGCGTCCCGCCGCGCCTTTGTTGGATCGATGTGTGTGCGGTTTTATCCGTTCTGGTCAAGTGCACCAAAACTTCTTCGCCTCGTCCCTTCTTCGTTTTTTTCCCCCCGGCCGCGCCGCGGCCCCGCGTATCCGTCCCATCCCCTCAGGGTGCACAGTAGGACCACACACCAATTGAGGACGCGAAAGATGTTGTCAAAAATATATTTATATGAACAGGAAGCAAAACGGAGGAGGGGGTGGGAGAGAGTCCAAAGGATGTGTTGAATTGACCGCATACAGAAAGGAGAAGGCGGCGGATTCGAGCCACTCGAAAATCCACGAGGATGGGACGCGAGGGAGGGGTGGCATTGTTCGCTGACCCGTGTAAGGCCAGCCGGTTGGCAGGGCGGCTGCTTGGGCTTGGATAGGTCGCTTATCGTTATAAAGTTTGAACGGTTCGCGCCTTCTGGGCTTGGGCTTGTATGTAGGGTTTGATTTCAGAAAACTCTAGTATTATTATTTGGCAATATACACAGCACAGCTTTCGCTTTCCAGAAAAATGACGAACCCCAGAGCATAAATCGGCTTATCCAGATATACGGTCACAGATAAGAGACATGGCGTCGGGACAGACCAGGTGGCGAGCCGACCGGTCACCGGCCGCGTCAAAGAGCGACGCTAAGGCAACTGCCCCCGGTCAGTGAGTGGGGGGACCAGAGGACCAGAGGGTAGGTCAGGTCATTTCTCAGATTTTCTCTTTCTAGCAGCGCCGATCGGCAGGATGAAAATGTCAGGGCGATGGCAGACCCCTGATAGGCTTCACTCCTGCCCGCCCTGGGCCGAACTAGATAATTTAATTATGAAAACCGGATCCATATCAGTGAATAAATAACATAAATATGGCCCACTCCGCGAACACGGCGGCAAACATATTCGGGGGAAAGAGAGGGAACGATAGCGAAAGTCCACCGGAGGGAGAGAGACGGACTGCGGCGGGCGGCGGCACGTGAGGCGACTCATAAAACCAAGTGAGTAGGATTGAATCGTCGCAGATCAAACAAACGGCCGCTGGCACTTTCATGCCCTCGGGCCGATCCAAGAAACTGGGTTTCGGCAGAACGAGAATCAGGAACTCCAGTCGCGGACCGCAGACCGGCGGCGTGGGAGGACCGACTATACGCGCCTTTTGTGTGAAGCGTTAGCAGGAAGTTGGGAAAATATTTTGGTAAATTAGCGACATCATCGTGATCGCAGCACAAAGACCTCTCTCACCTGGGACGTCTGGAGGCAACAACAAACAGGGAGCGGTATTGGACACGCCTGGGGAGCTCAAACAATGGGCAGCAGGCAACCCCCTTCTTGACTTGGCGACTTCATAGGGAAGCCGCGGTGTTATGATGTGACATGTGGCCATCGGACAAGTGGGGTGACGTCACAAGGTGATAATGGAAGGAATTGGAAATGGGCCGGAGGGGGGGGGGGGAATCAGCGGGCTCACAAGGAGGAATCGAACCCGCAACTAAGAGTCGTCAACAAGACGGTGTGGGTAGATACAAATTCCACGTCAGAATTCACCTCACAGCATAGCTGTAGTCAAAGAGATGACAAGGCGCGATGGAAGTTTTTTTTTTTTTTAAACTGAAAGACTGTCAGCTACTCACCTGAGTGAAGTAGGGTGGCAGGACGCATCGCTGGTCGTCGAGGCGACTGCTCTGGACCCTCTCCAACAGCTCGAATAAGTCCTGGGTCGCGCCCTGCAAAACACGGACAAAGACGTCACCAATAAGTACTACGCAAGTCAGGACGAAATGCAGTGTTATCCGCGGTTATCAGGGTCAACAACAAGTGTGAACATGGAAAGGAAGTGCCGTGTCCGACACGGGCGAAGACATCCATCTCTCTCTCCTCCCCCTTAACAACGCCCACATGACTCTGTCTCTCCCACACGTCCAGTCATTACGAACTGCCTCGTGTGTGTGTGTGTGTGTGTTCTTGTGTGCGGCACGTGCGTGTGATAGTATTGGCAAAGACACGACGCCTCGGCAAATTATACCACAATTATGGCAATTACAAACAATCACAATCAATGATAGGTTTGCTCCGATTTGAGGAAAATTGAAGGGGCACAGAACAAGGTTTTTCTGATTCATGGGCTGCATTAATCCGCATATAACAGACGACGCACACTTGAAGTCTTCAGACCCACGTGGTATTTTGAAATAACCCCACTTATACGTTATACGATTTTCTAGAGTCCCGCATGGTTCTTCTAACGAGTGTATCACAGCGCAAAAATATGCGCAAAAGATTTTTTGCACTAATATCACACACTATCACACGCACGCACTAAAGGGCCGATCACTGTCACTTCGGCTGCACCGTAGCAGGCACAGGTACACGTAATGGTGTTCATGGATGAATGTTCACACACGCGCACAGAGCACATATTGTCGACATTGACAACCACTGATGGCGATAACGCAGTTCCGGTATAGGGCAATAACAACACGTCCAGAGTCCCAAAGCGCGGCGGCGGTCTTGTCACACAGTCCTTTTCCTTTCACACACACACACACACACACACACACACATCCTGTGCGCCAAGCGGTATACCAGGGGAAGCAGGACACTCACTGGCCAGTACGATCCGTCCGTGGCGCGACGCGCCACGACGCACTTTTGATAAATTGTCGCCGATAAGGAGGCGGCGGCGGTGCCGCGGGGTCGGCCGGACGACGCCTTCCGATTCCGGGCCTTCCGGCCGCCGGCTCCGGCACCGGCTCCGGCAGCGAGGGCCGGGCCCAGGGCCGGGCCCAGGGCCTTGGCTTCCCCGGAGACAGGGATGACCGCACAGTACAAATTAATCCCGGCCGCGGCCTGCGCGGCGCAGCTCTGCGGGGGTCCGACGCCACGCTCCAAGCGAGACATCGCACGTCGCCGGCACCACGACGACATGGCGCGGCACACACGGAACGCACACACACACACACCTTCCCCGCTCGCGCGCTCAGGCTCGACTGACGTGACGTGTTTTGTCGGCGGCTCCGCGGCCTCCGGGCCTCCGGCACCGCGGCTGCAACCCCACGGCAGCCGGCCGCTGCACCCTCCGGCTCCCCCTCCCACTCCCAGCGTCCTCCCCCAGCGCTGACCGGTGCTGCTGCGGCGGCGGAAGCTGGAACCAAACCGGCGTGTGTGTGTGTGTGTGTGTGTGTGTGTGTGTCGCGTGTGATGCGATGCGATCCGATCCGATGATGGCATGTGTGGCTGCCAGCATAACAGTCTGGCAGTTGCATCCCCGCGAGCCTACGAGCGCGACCTGGTGGCGTCCACGCATCCGCTGCCGTTTTTCGCCATGCATTCATTCATTCACATCATTCGTTCCATTCATTCAAATGATGAAATTTATTCAAATCATTACATGTAGTCATTTTAAATCATTACATGTTGTCATTCAAATCATTACATGTAGTCATTCAAATCATTACATACATTCATTAAAATCAGTAAATTCATTTATTCAAATCATTACATTTTAATCGTTCATACCCGTTCGTTCATTCATTCATTCGTTCATATTCGTTCATTCATCCATTCATTCATACATACAGACATATTCGTCCGTTCATTCAAATCTTTCGATTTCTCCATAAAAATTGTGTATTTGTTTAAACAATTCAATGCATACATTGTGCCAGCCCTAGACATTTCCATTTTCCCAGCAAGGTAATTTTTCTGCCCCTCTCCTCTCACCCTCCATCTTTCTATCTGGTTCAATAAAACGCCCTTCACGTCATCGTGGATGCAAACAAAACGGTCCTTCATCCCCTTTTCCTGCCTGCGCTCTAGTATTTCATTATACTTTTTAACGTCGTGGTCCAGCCGCCACTTCCCCCTTTCTACTAACATTGCCGCACTCGTCACACGCACATCCCTTTACAGCGAGAGAGAGAGAGAGAGAGAGAGAGAGAGAGAGAGAGAGAGAGAGAGAGAGAGAGAGAGAGAGAGCGAGAGAGACCTGTCCGGCAACCGTCACAGCTTTGGCCCGATGGCCGTAAGAGTTACGCTCGCGGCTGTCAAAGTTCGACTGCAGGCGGTCAGTCCGCTCGGGGATGGACTGGCCGCAAGGCCACAAAGTGCGGTGCGGCGCGGCCAGTGCGGCCCCTCCGATGCCACGCAATGACTGCGTTCAATTTGCATACAAGCATACGGCCGGTCGCACATAAATCGGAATTTGAACTGCGCGCCGTTGGGTGATGCGACAGAGTTGCGCATGCGCAGAGCTGCCGGTGCCGCCTCCTGCCGCGCCGCCCGGACAGGTCATCCCGGACCCTGCCATGGGCCCAGCCCGGCCCGGCCCGGCCGGCCCGATACAGTTTATGTGCTGACTTGTGACCTCGCGGGGTGGGGCACGGCGGGGCGGTGTCTATCCTGCTGCTCGCGGTCCGGCAGGACACCGCCACCCTCGTGAGAAAATGAGGAAAGTGCGACACGAAATACTGTTACACTCGGGCGGAGAAAAAAAAAAGACTAGTGGTCGCACCTACTTTTTAGGTTCATATCCAGACAAACAGTAAATTTTGGTTCCGAGAACTCAGAAGAATTCAGAAGAAGAAAAAAATCAGTTTTGTGCCCGTTGTTGGTGCACCTAAAATATAGTTCCCCTTACCAAATTTTAGTTTCTCTGGAAATCAACTAAAAAAGTGGGTGGGACCACAAAGCTTTTTTCCTCCATGAGGAAAGAAAAATGCCCATTCCGCTAATAACACACACACACACACACACACACACACACACACACACACACACACACACACACACACACACACACACACACACACTGCCCCTTCGGCCCCCCGCGGACCGCGCGCGTCGCGGGCGGCTCATTATGCTGCGAACAGCGCCGCGCCTCATGAGCGTCATGAGAAACTCGTGCCGCGGAGGAAGGAACAGGCGAAAAACCGCGCGCGGACATGACGGACACTCTGTTACGGAGGCGCGGCGCAGATCCAGTTTGGATGTCCCGGGGAAAGGAAAGGCCCTGCGTGACAGGCGGGGCGGACGGGCCGGTGCCGGTCTGACCCCCCGACCCGACCTCGGCGTAGTGTATACCGCACTGGTGCACCAGTGCAAATAAGTACCGAACCACTTTCTAGCCCGGCAGGGCCCGGCAGCGTCGGTGTGTGTGTGTGTGTGTGTGTGTGTGTGTGTGTGTGTGTGTGTGTGCACTTTCCATGAAGTTGCTCTGATGACGGTCTGTTCCAGACACCTCCGAGACCACGTCCGAGACTCTCAAACTGACCACAGTGCACGCCGGAGTATGACCCCACTGCGATTCTACAAACACACATAACCCCCCCCCCCCCTCCCTCTCTCTCCCTGGTCCTTCTTTCACACATGCGTGCAGCCTATTGTAATGACCTCACACCTCGGCGAACAAGTTGAAAACACGTACACTCCGCAAGCGCTCTCTCTCTCTCTCTCTCTCTCTCTCTCTCTCTCTCTCTCTCTCTCTCTCTCTCTCTCTCTCTCTCTCTCTCTCTGGAGTCAGCCGCGTTGCGTAAACATGTCCGGAAGACGCTTGACCCTCTCCGCCAGAAGCCTTTCTATGAAAGTGTCAAAATGATGATGGAAGCTGCAACAGAGTTATTCTTATAATGTAAATAATTATGATGCGAGAGAAAGAGTTGCAGTCTGGACGGAGAGGGGGGGTTTAGGGCGGCGCAAAGTAGTGGTCAGCTCCGCGACCTTTCGGGAAAATAAGAAGTGCAGTGTTTGCGCTCAAAGGGAAGCTTACCACCGGCCTAGCAAACACTGGCGTTCCCACGAGAAGTCGCGAAACAAAATAAAAAATACACACGCCAGAATGAGGAACTGCTACATTGAATTACTGCGAATGACTTGGCGAAAAGAAAAGGGCACAAACGCTAGTCGCGAGTGTTCGCCGCATTATCAGAGATGCGAGCAGGGGGCGCTCTCTCATGGGAGCAGGCGCGGGTCCCTAATGGCCAAGAATCAGGTTTTGAAGACGTGCGCCACGCACCTGTCAGTCCGAAGTAGACCACCGCGGACAGGAAGAGGGCACACTCGCAAATATAAAGTGCGACTAACTGCACACACATAAATTGACGCGCGCGTACACACGTACACACGTACAAACATACATACGTGCTCGCTCACACACACACACACACACACACACACACACACACACACACACACACACACACACGGGCGGGAAAAGTGTAACGCGGAGCGGGCTGCACGCGAAAGGGCCATAACGGCTCATTAGCATCGGCGTTGAATACTATTAGCTAATTGTTTCCCGCGCGCCCGGACGGCCATTTGTTTGCAACATATGTTAATGTCGGTGTTCAGTGCGCTAGGGCTAAGCGCCACCGCTGCCACTGCTGCCGCTGCTGCCGCCGTGGTCCCGTCAGATCTGCCGATACACACCGAGATGATGATGAGTAGCTCGGTGAAAAAAAAAAAAAAAAAAATGAGGATGACTGCTGGAGATGCGGAGATGCGTCAGGAATAGATGCGCCTCCAGCAGTGCTCCGACCGGGACAACCAGATTGACATTTCTAACGGAGACGGCACGACACAGCGAACGGAGCCCGCGGGGAAAAGTGCGAAGAAAAAAAAAACACGGATTTATGTAGCTCAGCGGGAAATGCGCATCAGCAGGGGGTCTCTATCTGGAAATTCTATCTAATGCGCGAGGTGCGAAAAAAGAAAAAAACGGAAAAAAACAAAGACACTTTTTGAAACAACGCCGCGATTTCGATCGGCGATTACTTCTATGGCGCGTGGGGTGGAGGCGGACGCCCACCAGTGTTTCATTTTTATTTTTTTTGTTTCACGATGAGCTTTTAACGCGAGGCGTTTAGCACGTTCGGCAGTGCGCTGATAACATCGGCGTCCTCAGCTGGTGATAAGGCGCTGTGTAATGGGCCTCATTATGTCGGCGGGGTGTTGAAGGTGGGCGTGGCTCGGCACCGGTCAGCCGGTCAGTCCGTGTGGGAAATGCCTCCGCAGGTTCCTCCGGCCCCCTCCGGCCCCCTCCGGCCTCCGGGCAACACATTGTCAACAGTTTACGCGGCGCGGAAGGTAGCTGCGATATGCTTTTGTGTGTGATTCACGGGGAAGAAGAGTTAATGGGCGGTCATCGTCATGACATTGGGGTCATCCTATCGTCATACGGCAAGTGACATTCTGCAAACGAGTCCCGGATCACATCGGCTCGGCTCTGCGCCTTATTGAAACGGCAAACAGCAGAGCGCGCGGGCGCACAAGGCGGTGACCTAACCCATGCCGTTCCATTTCCCATTCGGAGACATCGAAAGGGTGGTCCCCGCATAGTAAATGCGCCTTGTTGTGGCTGGCGGGGTAAAACGGGGCCGGTGACGCAACGCGTTACTACCCCATTAACTCTCACAACGAGGAATTGAAACTGTTCCAGTCGACTCGCGCAAGATGCGACGATCGCGACTTGCATCAAGCCACAATGCGACGCCAGGGTGGCTGCTGCTACTGCTGCTGCTGCTGCTGCTGCTCTGCTGCTGCTGCTGCTGCTGCTGCTGCTGCTGCTGCTGCTGCTGCTGCTGCTGCTGCTGCTGCTGCTGCTGCTGCTGCTGCTGCTGCTGCTGCTGCTGCTGCTGCTGCTACTGCTGCTGCTGCTCTGCTGATGCTGCTGCGGTTCGCACGGCCTTCAGCACTAAACGAGTGAGGAAGCTATAAAAACGGCGCGAGGGACAACCCTTTTACCCCCGCGATGGTCATCAAGTCAGTGGCGCAGGTGGGGTGCATCGGTGTGTCCTGCCCTTACTAAGCAAGTTTTAAAGATGTGTGTGTGTGTGTGTGTGAGTGGCTCTCTGCGCAGGGTCATTAACGTCTGCGCATGCTCGTAAAAACGCACTGCACGACTTTCAAGCAGTTGCAGTGCGCTCGGATGTACTAATAGTGGGGTCATAGAAGACAAAACTGCAGAACAGCAAACAACGGTTACCATCGGCGGCATTTCCTGTCGGCCCACTCACCCATCTGGACACTTTTTCAGCCCTCGCGGAGACGATGACGTCGCTGTACTCTAATGAATGCAAAGCCCCCCAAAGATGACGAGCCGTTTACCGGCGACAACTACTCCAAGAAGGACTTCGAAAAAAATAAAAATAAAGAAGAGACAAGAATCCATTCAAAGTCATCGCGGAAGCAAGATGAGCGAGAGATTTCCGAATCGAGACTGTGAGATCAGTCAGTCCCGGTGTCACCTCTGGTAGCCGACGGAGCGTGAGGGCGGGCCGGGCGGGCCGGCATAAAAACAGCGCAGGCTTCGCAGGCTTCGCAGGCTTCGCAGGCCGTATCAGACACGCCGCCGGGGTGGTCGTCCGGCCGGCGTTCGGCCGCAGCCCTCAGTCGCAGTCGTCCTCCCCCAGCGCAGCAGAGCACAGCAGTTTGACGGACGCAACTAGGTGTCGAGTTTTCGGAGAGGGGAGCCCGGAAGTGGTTCTCCTGGACCAGTCCGGCGGCGCTTCCGACGTGGAACCGGATCGTCCGTCTCTCTCGCGCTGCCGGCGTTGCCGCCCTCGCCTTACCCCTTTCTCTCTCTCTCTCTCTCTCTCTCTCCCTCTGTGTCGTGCGTCCAGCGGAGCGTAACTCCCGCAGCCCGCGGACTCGCACCGTCCGGGCGGCTCTTCATCCCGCGACCTGTCCGTCAACCCCCGCCGTCCCACGCGGCCGGCCCAGCCGGAAATAACAACGACCGAAAATAACAATAATAATGATGGAAAAAAAAACTGCAACCGAATCGGCAGAAAGTATTTACTGTGGGGATGATACCCCCTCCGCGCTGCCGTTGGGCGGCGCGCCGCGCCGGGAGCCGCGCCAACTCATTTGCCTGCCGTCCGTCACACCTGACTTGTCACCGGCGTCGGCCGCTTTGCTTTCCGCCCAGCGGGACGCCCGAAAAATGAGTCGCACTATGAGCGCACCGGCTCACACACTCGCACTGCTGACTTCCTCGGCGACACACAGCGTCCTCAAGGCCAAGGCACCTTGGCGAGCACACGTGGACTCTCCCTCCACCCCTTTCATTCACCCCCTCAGGTCGTATCACTGCGCTGGGAACACGCACACGCGCGCGCGCGCACACACACATACACACACACACAGCCCTCTTACGTCACATCATCATCTGGCTATGGATGTGAATGGCGTAGTGCTATGACAATGAGACTTACACTACTGGCTCTGCTCTATGGCCCAGCATGGCACACATGGCAAAAGACTGGTACATTGGCTCTTTTGCCCATAACAGAGGCCATGTCTTCATGACGACATGGACGCGTAGTGACATATGTGGAATTCCACGGCGTTCCCATGGCTGCCACGTCCCAACGTAACGTATCTGACAGCGAGCACCGCGGACTTGCGCGGTTGTTACGCTCGCGGAGACGTGGCCATTGCACCTCGCCCCGTCCCGTTCTGCCGTAAAGGAAAAATTGGACAAGTTGGACTGTATTATACGAGCGAGGGAGTAATGCATGGGCGAGGCGGCGTGGAGCGGCCGGCCGGAGCAACGGCGCGCGGCGTGATCTGCTAAGGAGAAAATACCCTCCCTAGTAACGGACTTGGTCCTCCCCGCTGGTCCGCGCCTGTTGAAAGGACGCGCGCCAAATAGGACAGCCCCGCCATCTCTGAGGGCGGGAAAAGCGCGGGCAATTTTCAAAAGGTGAAAGGGCTATTCGCGTTTGAAAAGCGAAAGGGGAAGGCGGTGGAAGCAAGGGTCATTTGTAACGAAACGCAAGGCGGCATGCGCTACTTACACAGTGTGTATGCTAATCGCAGGCTCGGCGCGAGCTTTGCGCCTCCCCGCCCCGCCCCGCCCCGCCCCGCCGTGCCCCGCCCAGCCGCGTGAGTGACCAGATCGCAGATAGCGCGCGAGTCACAAAGTCGCCGGCGACTCCTCGGCGACTCCCTGGCCGGCCGGATCCGTGTCATCCGCACCGTGCTCCTCTACGACCCCGCGGAGGCGTGCAGCCGTGCAGCGCTGCGTTGTTATTATTTCTGCTTCCGCGTCTCATTGGGGAGCCGTCCGCGCCGTCTGGCGTGTGAGGGAAAGCTTCATCTCCATGAGAGGATTAGCGAGCCGGCGGGAGTGGGCGCTGCGGGGCCCTTCTCCACGCAACTACCACCACCGCCACCCCCCGCGCGTGGAACGGGCGCGCGGAGACTTGAATGCAGCAGCGGTGGAGGGCGGCACGCGGAGACTTCAACGCGCGACAAACGCAGAGATCCTCTCTCTTCGTCGCACCCGAGACCCGTTTTTGTACCGTTTGCATTTCATAAACGTTCGGCGCAACAATTTGTAGTCCATCGCAATGTCGTTTTATTATTTTTAAAGATTGTAAAATATGATTTTTGGAAATATTTTTTTTTGTCAGGACGACCAAACAGTTAGTAAAAAATAATATTACAAAAAAAAAAAGTTGTTATCAAAATACATTTAGCTCGCGGTCGCCCTCAGCGGACCACTCGGCTGCACTCCAGCCGAGCCGCCGACCCTTCCGCGGGTCCCTTCCTGTGTTGTCCGGCAGTGTAAATGCATTGTGGAGGGCCAAGAAGGGCGACGTGGTTTGGCGATATCTCGGGACAATATCAGAGATATTCAATACAGCTTTATATTCAAGGGGAACAGGAAACGAAGGGGGAGCGGGACATCAGTGGCGAGGATCTGACTGAGACATCCGACAGCATTCCAGAGCACGCCGCCAATCGTTGACGAATTTTCGAACGGGAGTGTACACCGACAAGGGAAAAATCCGGACTGGAAAACACATCGTGGGAGTATACACGGCAGCAACATTACAAAACCCCACGCGGTAATTAGGCCGCATTACCGGACTCTGTGTTACAAGGCACTCCTTATCATGGGACCGAAAAACGGGCAGTTTTGTCCGTAATTTGTCAGGATGTACACAAAAGGTAGCGCACGTAATTTAATAATCATCTTTCTGTCGCGGAGCAGGGAAACAGGCTCCGGCCGCCTCCTCCTCCCGCGCCGCGTTGCGCACCCCTCGAGAACGTGGAAACTTCACACCGCAAAGCACATTACCGAAATCATAGCGTGCACCCATCGTAGCCAAATTACCCTTCAAGTGGCCACGGCACCTTTTGTTTCCTTACCGGGTTGCCCTCTGTAACAGGTTGGAAGGTGCTCGCGCTCCCAGCCTCCGGGCTCCAGGCCTCCGGGCTCCAGGCCTCCGGGCTCCAGGCCTCCAGAGGCACCAAACATGCGCCCGCGGCGGCCAAACACCAATACATGCCATCGCAGGCTCCCCGCCCCACCGCGCACCGCGCCCCTCCCCCGTGGCGCGCCACCAGAAACAGAGCCGAGCCGACCGGTTCGCCGCATACCACTTGTGTCGCCCTACAAACACAACGGGGGAGGAGGAGGAGGCGGCGGCGATCGCTCGGCAGGTCGGTGATCGAGAGCTCGTCAACCCGTCCGCGCACCGGCGCACCGCGTCTAGGCTAGGCAAGACTCGCACTTGATTGTGCACCGCGCGGCATATTCGTATGCAAATGCGGGGAAATAATTAAGCGACAAAGGACATTTCTCCCATTACGGCCGCCAGATCAGCGCGACGACAGTCCGCCGTCGGTTCACCCGCTAGCTCCGCTAGCTCCCCCTGACGATGGCCTGCCTGAGCTGCTGCTGCTCTCATAGTGCTAACCTAATTAGTCGAGAGGCATTGACATTTAGCTCAGCGTCGGCGTCATCAAGCGTTGGCGTCGAGCGTCGCCAAGGAGAGAAGGAAAAAAAGGGAAAAAAATATAATGCAAGCGCAAGAAAGTGCGACAGGACCCTGGGAAAACCAGCTGCACGGCTGCATGTCACACACACACACACACACACACACACACACACACACACACAAATACATGCAGTCCCGCGGCAGCCACACCACTTTCCCTCTCGCTGATGCACCACGATGAACTGTACACCTCGTTATTTTATATCACTCCTTTTTCCGCCTGGCGATGATTCTTGCTGTTCGTTCGATGTATTACGAGGCGTGAAAATATAACCTTTCTGCGGCGGCGGTGCGCGCCGCGGGGTCACGGCGACGCCTTGCGGACGCCTGCGGGCGTGTGATTGAGGCGCCCTTGTGCAGAGGTGTGTTATTGTGGCGGTTTGGGGCCGGACCGGAGCCGAGCGAAGTCGAACCGGAGTCGATCCGGCGCACGCGCGCGGCCCTGACCTCCGGTACAGTATAGGTAATGTAAAAAAAAAAAAGAGGTCACGTGTAAAGGTAAAAGAACGGTAAGGAGGCACAGCGCATTATGAGCTAAAAATAAATTAAAAAATAAACCCAAGTCGACACGATGCAAACTGTCAGAAATGGAATATATATATATATATATATATATATATATATATATATATATATATATATATATATATATATATCTGGGATCATATATATATATCTGGGATCAAGGCGAGGCGTGATTTTCAGGACGATTGCTGCCGAAGTCCCCGCGGCCACACCCCGCCACGCTCCACACTCCACAACGACTGACCACAGGCATACCCCGACGATCATTGTCAGATCGCGAATGAATGAGGGCGGATCTAACGGCGCCCGAGGCGGCCCGAGGGGTAGCTGTGGCTGGCCTTGGAGGTGTCGGGCGCTGGGCGTGCCGTAGCGTGGCGTGGCGTGGCGTGCCGTGCCTTCCACGTGACGATAAGCGGCCGAACTGACCCCGTCTGTTTATGAGGCGCATCAGGTGCTTATTACCGCATTGTGTGTGATATCGGCCGTTCGGGACTTGATAATCACGCTATACTAACTCCTCCCGGCAGCTTCCCATGTTAATCGCGGACCCGGCCAGTCCAAGTTCGAAAGTCCCTTAACGAGGCGGGGCCCAAGTCCCCTGGTCACCGAGACGCCATTCTCTGGTACAAAAGAATTGGAGACTCGGTATAAACGCCTTGTATTTTCCGCTTTGTTTGAAGTTTATAGCCTCCTTTTTTTGATTGACGATATGGCGTCGCTTCTGAGGGAGTGGCCAATTCGGGAACCGGCGGGAAACGACATGCGCTACAGAGCACTCCCCAGTCTCATCACCGAATCTCCAGATATAATGGGACCGCAAGAGCCGAGTGCTCGTAAACAAAGGCAATGAAACACTTGTTCCATATAAATACTGCGACGACGCCCGACGTCAGTGCTGAAGAATTGCAAATTAATCGCAATTTAAAAGTTCTCGCGGGAGCCAATTAAAATTTTTAGATCAGCAGCGACCTAATTTCAGACGCCATGTTTTTGAAATAAAAATTGGCCGCGACCAGTCTGGCGCACGGCTGGCGCCCCCGTGCCGCCCTATCTGCCGGGTGCAGACGACAGCACTAAATCACTCGGCTGTTTCACAAATGTGGGATGGTCGCCCGACCCACATCAGGGGGCATGGGGCATGTTCACCAAATGAAGCCGATAGGCAGCTTTGGCACTTTTTCGTACAACTGGAACGGGCAGTCTGAGCGTCCGATCCGCCTTCAGCATATCAACAACTGCTTCACGACTGGACTTTTTTTTAAATATTTTTTTCCCCTGAAATCCCCGGGGCAGGTATGGGAATTTTACAAGACATCGCAGCTTAGAGTAATTAAAAAGGATAACCCGATCTCTTGTTTCTTCTGAAGATTACTTCACCTTCACACTTGTGCGCGGCGCACAGCCCGAGGCGCGGGAGAGTCGAGCAGGTGTGTTGCTGCCGGTTAAGGGATTATACGGATTTCTTCATATTCGACACCGATCAAAGAGGCGCGATTGTGCAATAGCGTAGGAGCAGTCAGCAAAGTGGTAGTAGTGTGAGGGAGTGGTGGCATATGGCGAGAGAGAGAGAGAGAGAGAGAGAGAGAGAGAGAGAGAGAGAGAGAGAGAGAGAGAGAGAGAGAGAGAGAGAGAGAGAGAGAGAGAGAGAGAGAGAGAGAGAGAGAGAGAGAGAGAGAGAGAGAGAGAGGATGCCTTCCGAATACCGCGCGCCTGTCGGGCACACACCAACGCGCGCATTTTCTCGTCATCTCTCACCTGAAGCCGCGCGGTGAAAAGCGAAAGTCCAACGCGGTGCGGTGCGGTGCGGTGCTATCTGCTCCGTGGAATGCGTTGACACATCGCACCGACGCACGCGGCAGTATATAGAGGAGCTCTCGCAGCACTACATGTCTGTCACCTCCGCGGGCGAGCGCGCGCCTCCGGGAAAGTCAACGACGGCACGCTAAAGATACGGACGGCAGGCGAATTCCTCATATTTTCGACAACAGGCAGCTAGCGGCGGTGCTATATAATTGCCGGGTTACGGTAGATTGTGGCCCAAATACTATTCGGCGAAGGGGTGTTCGCGGGTACGGCGTTAACCGGACGCAGCAGCGCGGCCACCGCGATGGGAAGAGAACGATAACACACACACATACACACACGCGCACACACACACACACACAGACACACGTGTACACACGTGCTGGCACGGCCGAGAGTGAAAAGAAAGGGGCTGATAAGACATGCGGTCATGGGGCCATCATAGAAACGCAAAACGCGCCGCGCCGCCGGCCGGCGTGACGGAGAAACTGCGAGCCCCGCACGGTACGCACGCGCTGTCACGGTGTGCGGGGAAGTCCCGAAAGCAGGGTTTTCGAAAAAAAATAAAAATAAAAATATAGCTACTCCGTTTGGTTTCTCCGCGTCGCGGTTCAAAATATCCTCGCATATCCTGAGATGGCCGTCCGACCGAAGTGTGTCGAAATCAGTTTCTTACTTTAAAACTGCCGCCGCGTAGAGCGATTCATAATCATGTTGCAATAATTTTCTTTTCATATACTTGCTCTCCGTACGAGGAGGAGGAGGAGGAGGCCCTTGCGCTCATCGAAAAGCTCTCAATGCACGAGGGCCGCCGACGAATGAGCAGAGGCGCTGAACAATGCCGACGGAATCGGGTGGAATATTAATACATGGCAGTGGCGGTCAGTTTTTCAATTGGAGCCGATTGACGGGCGCTCTTGGCGTGTGTAACTATTTCCCGCGCACGAAACAAAGCCGCTCCACTCGGCGCGCTCTGACTTCCGCGCGGAGGGGTTCGACGTGTCGACTCGACGATATTCCCATACACCGCCGCTGCTACTCCGAGTCACTTTTTTCCCTCCCTGGTCTAAAATTTCCTATTCTCTGTCAGTTTTTGTGAGCGCCACCGCCGCCGTGGTCTATTGCTTTCAATCAGTCGAGTGGCCACTGGCTATCGCCGGCTATGGCCACACCGACTCGCCGCCGCCGCTGGTCAGCGCGGCATCTCACGCTTGGCCGGACTTCGCGCTTCGATTGTTTCTCACTTGGTCTCACCACGCTCTCGTCCCCTGGAAAGGAGGAGGAGCGTTGCGCGATACGGAGCCCGGCTTATCGGCCGCTCGGACGGGGGTCGGCGGTGACCGAGCCGGTGACGAAAGAGTGTCCAGCACCGGTCTGCCGGCCGCCGAAAGCCGACGCAATCACCACCTGCTGGAGCCGCAGTGGGACTCTGCTTGTTTCACTCGCCAAGTATGAAATACTAGGGTAATCGGGGGCAATGGTACTTCGTGGAGGGTCTCCCCGGCCTCCACCAGTCATGCATACTAATCCATTACTCACCGTGCGATGGCATCGCCGGCCAAATAAATTTCTCATCCCTCCAACGCAGATCGGAAATGAAATCAACCCACGCGTGATTTATATAAAGGCGGTGTGCGGGCCGGGCGGCCGGGCGGCGCACGTCAGCGATCTCCCGCCGCAGAAACAGGGAAAACGGCGCGGCAGAAAACGGGGTTAGGTGATGATACGGAATGATTAGCCGGTGCTGCACGGCCCGGGACGGCCCCGGACGGCCTGCGACCTTTCCTTGATAAAAGTCCCCTGTCGTGCCGCAACGAACCTGTCCCTGGCGGCGAACGCCCGTTTGTTCGGGATGAAGTGATTAGTGTCCCTGCGCCGTTCGGAACAATTATTTGTCGAGTCCGGCCGGACAGCAGCGTTTGGGCCGCGGGACTCCGGGGAGCCGTGAGCCGTGGGACTGCAGACTGTTGACAAGCCGGCGGTATTTATGGGCGCCTCGCCCTCATAGTTCACACCAGAGCGAGCAAATAGTCGGCCGGGCAGCGGCGACTGGTTGTGGTCCGCGGACCGGCCAGCGGCCGCCACAATGCGCGACACACTCAGCCTCTCGTCGCCGCCGTTCGAACACTCATGAGAACGTGGGTGGGATCTGCGGGCGCATCCATGCGGGTACTACAGCCCATTCCTCTGCGGATTTAAAGCGATACGATAAAAAAGAAATAAAAAAAAACAGCGTGCGATGTCTGCGCGGATAGCGGAATGGACCGAGAACGTGTCTTCGCCACCGTTCTATTCCAATTAGAAGGCCCACGTCTCGGGGACAATTAAGATAAGAACGGCGTCCTCTCGCGGCCGGCCTAGACTAGGCTAGAGCTGCCCCACGCACGCTCTCCCGAACCACACGATCTATTGGCCCATCATTCATACCTCGGTTGTTTCAAAATCGCGCGCGCATCGGGCTACTGAAAGTGTGTGGTGCGCGGCCGGGGCGGCGCTAAGCCAGTGCCAAGGCCGCGGGCTGGACACGCGCGGACGGCTGACCGCACCTCAGTCATCAACCCCATCATCACCTTCGTCATCATCATTGGAACTGTATCGTGGAGAAGATGCGGTCTGCAAAAGGGGGATATAATCCGGATACAATACGAGGCATTTGGAGGAGGTGGCATTGACGGAGGTGGCAATGAGGTGGCATTGACGGTGGATACAGCGACGGTTCCGGTGAAGTGACCCAAAGCAACCTCCGACCCGGCAGAGCAGGCCGGCGCGGTGCGGCACGGTGCCATATGATACCGCAGAACTGTGGAGGTGGTCCGTGAAGGTCTCCGCTTCTATTCGTGCCGGCGGTGCCACTCTCTGCGCTCTCTGATTGGCCAGCTGGTCACGGCGAGACTGTTGCTGCCGGGCAGGCACCAGAAAACAATTGGTGGACGGATTTAATGCGTTCATTTGTTGACAAGTGGGTGGTGGGAACTAGCAGACGACGAATCAAGGGCACACATACACACACACACACACACACACACACACACACACAAGGCCCGAGGCGCGGTGCGGCGCCAACAGATGTCTGACCTGCTGCTGCTGTTGCTGCTACGTCGGAGGCGGAGAGCGTCACGCACACTCAGAAACGTAATGCTGCTTATTGAATCGTAGTTAGTCCGGCCTGCCATCTCATTATAAATATTTAGCGGGCTGGCTCAAGCAAATTCGAGAATTACTGGCCAGGAACTAATAATTCTTTGATCTTCAAGCACACTGTTTTTCCTCCAGCGTGTGATGGTAACGCACAGCGACCGAGCCTGGAGGCTGAAGGCCCACAGAAAGGAACAGCGTCTCCTCTATCGCCGAGATATCCGCGCGATACATCACCCGCTGTCGATATCAGAGCTAGCAGAGCTAAGCCCCGGTCGGGGCGCGGCAGTGCCGGCAGCGCCGTGTGGGCTGATGATGATGAGGAACAACCGACCAGCAACAAATAATGACTTCTGTTCCCAGCTTCTGACTCCCTCCAATACATTTTAGCTTTCGTTATTTGGGTAGCACCTTCTTGTATCCCGCCAGCGACGCGGGTCGAGGTGGTCGTCTCTGTGCCACAGGATTATGCCGCTGTCAGTGCGGGTACCATGCCGAAAAAAAAAAAAACTGTATCAAAACAACGGATCGATCATATGACGCAAGAACGCACAGGGATCAATACTATACTCTGCCGAGTGCGTGCGTGCGCGCGTGTGTGTGTGTGTGTGTGTGTGTGTGTGTGTGTGGCGCATGGCGCGAATGAGCTGTGATTTATGGATCCACGGCTCGGCCTTGCCGGGCTTTGTGGCCGCCACCGCGTCTAGCAGTCGCTTCATCCACGTAAAACGGTTCACCGGGCCCGGCAGGCCCGGCAGGCCCGGCCCCACGGAGTGTGTTCCATTTGCACGTCCCGTTCGCGGGTCTGCCGGGCGCTGCCGGGCGCTATACTGAAGCCCGATACTCCGGCTTCCGACTGACAACTCGACGCCGCGCCGCGCCCCGCGACAGGTGAAACACAAGAAGACAACAGAGTAGTGGTCTTTCAAGGTGGTGCCGACCACACCACTGCCACATGCTTTATTTTATTTCACTATTTTTTTTTCTGGGGTGTTCTTTTTTCTCTCTTTTCTTTTGCGAGCTGGGGTTCATCGAACCTTGCCATATCGTTGAAGAGCCGCCGGTGAGATAAGAAGTACCAAAGCTAAAATCAGGGCTGAAGAAGTCGCTGCTAAATAATTGAGCCTCACCTTGATTTTCTCCTGTCCGGTGTCGGGATCGCAGGACGTCTTGAGGCTCAGGAGCGGGCCCTCCATCTGCTGGCGCCTGGAACAGAGAGGGAAACGGATTAACATTTGGGGTCCGGGTCTGGCACGGCGGGCACGGTGGGCATGCGGGCTGTGCCGGGTCCTGGCCCGGCCGCCTCCACAGGGCTGCCTGCTGCCCGTTGCAGGGCGCCTGTAAACCTGTCCGCTCCATAATTAATTCAACGAGCAGCAGCAGCAGCAGCGGCGGCAGCAGCAGCAGCAGCAGCGGCGCATCGGGACGCGCATCGCTCTATGAACAGGATAAACACTACAAGAACAGCTGCTGCCGCGGGTTAAGTCATTACCGCAGACACTTAAGCCGTTTGTCTGGGACCACTCGGCCCTATAGAGTTGGTGACGAGCCGGACTCAGCTGCCTCAGCCCGTGAGGATATTGTTTCTGCGGCGGTTCCCCAGAGCGCATGTGTGATTCAATGAGGCGTGGCTGGCGCGGCCCGACAGAGGCGAGGCTGGCGAGGCTTGTGCTGACTGAAAAGAGGTGAAAGCAGCGCGCCGAACCAGAGGGGCCTTTATACACGATTCATCACAGAGCCGCCGGCCGCAGCCACCAGAGCGCGCCGGGCGCTGCATCTGGGCGCTACGCAAGTGCACACACATACGGCACGGCAGCGTGGGAAAGCGGCAGCGGCAAGCCGAGCCGCGCGCAGCCACATAGCATCATCGGTGCAGCCCAAGGGAACGAAACGCAGGTGATAACCGAGTCCACATCTGACCAAACTCCGGCCATGTCGATTCTCTCTCAGTGGATTTTATTTTGTCGAGCCGGACCGTGCTGCGGCCTGCGGCCTCGGCCTGCCATGCCCGGCAGGGTGGTCTGTTGTCCCTGCCCTGCCGCCCCCCGCCGCCGTAACCTTCACCGCCCGTGCACCGCAAGGGTACAGACAGCAGCGGTACGGAGACAACCGCAGAGCGGACCGGACCGCACGCGAACCAACTGCCTTCGGCGCTGCTACCGCCACTACCGCCGCTACCGCAATCAGGAGCGTGCGAGGGCCGTGCGCGCACCTCATGTACTTTCCAAAGGCGCCAAAGGAAACTTTTGCCTTGGACTGTCGTCCGCGCGACTCGGGGGGGACAGTCAGCGACAAAGAAGAGGCCTCTTCGTTCTGACCGAAAGGAATTGCAGAGCAGAATGGCCGCGTGCAGAAAGGGGAAGGGGGGTCATGTGGCTACATAAAAATAATAAAGTGTGCGACGCAACGCATGTGTGGGATAGCGGGTATCAACAGTGTGTGCGTGTGTGTGAACATACTACGAATGCATACAACTACACACACATAGTCATACACGAGGAGTCATACGATCTCGGTGAGACCCCGCACCACGAAGTAATGCAACGAGTACGTAAGCGCACTGCCATGCCAATGTCCGAACACACGATGGCGCTGCGCGCACGCAAAAATCACATCAATTTCTCGCAAAGCGAAACTTGGTGCTAGGCGAGTAAAGATGTCATTATCTCCGCATCGGTCATCGAATCGAACCTCGGTTTCGCGATCCCGTCCATAAGTACCCATTCAAGCATCAAAAGGAAGTCGAAACCACAGCACAAAGATACGCGCGCCCTGTCATACATCCTGCCTGGAGGAGGAATTCACATTTTTTTCCTGCTCGTATCCAATCTTCGCTAGATCGATATGAACGGTGACGCCGCACTTCAAATCGTTTTTTCCCTTCTCTGCAGCTATCAAGCCAACCGTACAATTTTCAGGCCGATGTTGCAAGCCGGGAGCCCCTGGGAGCCCCTGGGAGCCCAGTGAGTCACCTCGAGTGGCACTGCCTGGGCTCCGCTGGGCCCCGCTGGGCCCCGCTGGGCTCCGCTGGGCTCCGCTGGGCCCCGCTGGGCCCCGCTGGGCTCCGCAGCAATCTCGGACATCAGGTGCATCTCGCGGGGTCCGAGTCGGTCCGAGTCGGCAGCTAGGCGGCGCGGCCGGGCTAATGGCTTTGCTTGTGCCAAGTATTCAAATCAGAGCGAAGACCGACTGCGGGGCCGCGCGGAAACGGGGAGGTCTGAGGAGGAGCCACTCCTTCATAGGAGGCAAAGCTCCTGTCAGCATCAGAATGACGGGGCCGGGAGAGTCGGGCGCGGCGCTGTGTGTGCTGCGTGTGCTGCGTGTGCTGCGTGTGCTGCGTGCCCCGCACTGCGCCGTACGGGCCCAGGGCATTAATTTGCAAGGGAGACGGATGCGCCAAAGACAGCCGGGAGAACCTCATCGCGCCGCGCCGCTGCAATGTGGGCGAACTGGAGTCCCGCCGGGGGCCTGCGAGTTCCCATCAACGGGGGCCTATTGGGCCGGGCGGGCTCACAACCTCCGTATGGGATGGGAATCCATGCGTTGGTGGCGAAAGAAAAAAAAAAGAAGAAGAAGAAAAAAGATCCCACACCAGAGACTCAGAACGAGCGGGGACTGACAAGCCGCAGTTCTGATTCATGGAGCGGTCTAAATGAAGGGTCAAAAGTAGTATGCAAAATAAAACACACACAAAAAAAGGACTATTTCAAATTGACTCCATAGTCGGGCGGGTGCTTTGACCGTGAACCCGGCATACGCAAACCCGCCGCGGGACACCAAACGTAATCTAATGCTAGGCCAGTGCTGGCTGCTGGCCCGAGGGGGCCGGGACGGCCGCGGCTGCCGAAGTGTCACGGGCTGATAGCGGGCCGCCCGGATAACGATACCCACGGAGCCGACCGCAGGCAAGGCCCTTCCCAGAGAGCCCCGCTGACTCCCGCTGGCCGCTGTCGGTGACGTCACGAGCGCGTAACGTGCGGCAGCCCCGCCCCGCAACCCACCGCTGCCGCCGCGGCCCCCAAAAAGCATTTCAATGGAAATGTCCGCAACGCGGCGGTGCCATTCAATGTCGATATCAGCGGGCCGAAAGGTCACCGCATTGTGATCGACTCGGAACTCCGTCGGCGCCGCCCGCCGAACAGGTCAATCCGAATCCGGACCGAGCGTAAAGCGCCGCAAGGTCGGGTCCACGCTGCTCCCGCACGCTGGCGAGCACCAACGAACATGCGACATTCTCATATCGCCCCGGTGACCTCCCTTCCGAGGCACTGCTGGGGCCGCGCTAGCACCGCGTGCTGCGGGGGTGTTCGGCGCTAATGGCGGGGCGATCAGGCCGATCAGGTTGAGGCCGCCGATGTTATTAGAGAAGGCGTCGGCGGGCGAAGCGGCGCGCAATGGCAGCGGGGTGGGAGTGAGAGGGGGCAAATCAGGGCGAAGCTGTGCGCGCGCGGAGCACCGCGGAGGTCAAAGGTAAAAAACTAAAATAAAAGGAATACGTGTCTGCGTCCCCTTTCTCTTCTTAACAACAGTGTAGGCGGCACCGGTGCGCGGAAATCTTTGCCTCCACAAAGGAATTTATATCTCTGGCAGGGGATCTTATTATTATTTCCCATAGCGCAGAGAGAGAGAGAGAGAGAGAGAGAGAGAGAGAGAGAGAGAGAGAGAGAGAGAGAGAGAGAGAGAGAGAGAGAGAGAGAGAGAGAGAGAGAGAGAGAGAGAGAGAGAGAGGACACCGCCCAGCTGATGATGACCACGCCGACGCACGGCGGCCGCCCCCCGCAGCGCCTGTCCGGGGTGCCACTGTCTTTGAACGCCGTGCCGCCAGCTCTTCCACTATCCCCACAAAGCCGCGCAGGGATGCCGCGCCCAATCCGCGTGAGTCATACCTGCTCCCGAACTTGAATACCGACAGCAAGGCGAAAATCTTCTCCAACAAGACGGAGAATAAAATCCTCATGGATGCGCCGGTGTGCTGGTACCGGTTTTCGTCGCGCTATGCTGTATACGACGCCCGCGCGGACCGGCCCTGCCCGACTCCAGCACTGCGACAACACGGACTGAGCTGGCAACACACCATCCATAACGCTGATGAGGTTGGCAGCAGCGCGGCACTGCCATGGGCACAGCGGCGGGCGGTGCGCGTGCGCTCTAACCGCCCGCCATCTCTCTTAGGGGATATGACGGTGCGGCGGTGCGGTGTCGGATTATTCCGGGGGCCCATATTTTACCGCAGGGATAGGATACGGTACGCCCCCCCCCCTCCGGCCCCCTCCGGCCCCCTCCGGCCCCTCGCAGTGTCACAGTGCTACAGAGTGCACAGGCGGGCCCCCGCGGGGGTGCACCGGTGCACCGAATCAGTCATCACACAATCGGCATCGTGAACGCCTCCGCAACAAGTCCGCTTCGACACAAAACACTTTGGGGCACAACAACTCCGGCGTCAGAGTCATGGCAGTGAGTTTTTTTTTTTTTTTTTGGCCTTTCCAGCCGCAGCAGAGGTTCTTGTGTGTGTGTGTGTGTGTGTGTGTGTGTGTGTGTGTGTGTGTGTGTGTGTGTGTGTGTGTGCCGCACTCGCGGCGTCGCGATGCTGCTGTGAGAACCCACCAACCGGAGGAGAATTTTCAGAATCAATCGGCAACCGGCTCCGGCTCCCCCTCCCCTCCTCCTCCTCCTCCTCCTCCTCCTCCTCCTTGTGTTCTGTGTCTTTGAGGATGGTTGTTGTGGTGTTGCGACACGTTCGAAGATTACCATCTCATCTCATTATATCTCCAATAACGCGGCGGAGAGAGAGAGAGAGAGAGAGAGAGAGAGAGAGAGAGAGAGAGAGAGAGAGAGAGAGAGAGAGAGAGAGAGAGAGAGAGAGAGAGAGATGATACATTCACAGGTGCAGACGGTCTATACGGCAGTGTAGAACAGTCCACGGAAAAAAAAAACGGGATGTTGGACGCATAACGCATCGCGGACGGGTGTGTTCCTGACAGGCGATGGGAAGTGCACGCATTATTATTATATTTCTGCTATTCTCGGCTATACTTCACACAGGACCACTTCCCAGCCCGCGCTGATGTCTTGGTTGGCCGTGCGCGGCCGGTGCGCGTTTCGGGCATTCCACCACACCGCAGCGCACGCCGAGTGCGCAGAGTGGCCGGGACGGCTAGCTGCTGGTGTCTGCTGCTGACTGCTGCTGACCGGGCGAGCGCCTGCGAAGCGGCGATAGGCAGTCCCGCCCGACCGGCGTGTGCGGCAGGCCGGCCTACCTACTCCCAGCCGGAGGCCCCTACCCGCAGCTCCTCCCGCAGCCCTGGCCGGCCCGGCCCCCGCTGGCATTCCCTCGACGCACTATTTGGCCGTAAGAATGTCGGCCGGCTGTACCGACCGACCTTTCAGGCGGACACAAAAGGGGGAAACGGAATGAAGCGGCGGCCGCCAGCGAGGCGAGCGCAGCGCGGCGCGGCGCGGCCAGAGCCGAGGGCCCGAAAATGCCGACCGACCGGCCGACGCACTAAGCGGAGTGAATGAAGTTGAAAAGGCGTCCGGGCGCGGCGCGGAGGGTGGGGCCGCGGGGCCCGTGCACAACACGCGGGCTCTAAAGTTCACCGCCGCGCGGCACGGACCGGCACGGACCGTTTTGCATTTCCACGTGTGGGAATAGGCGCCCCTTCCGTGTGCGCCCGCCGGCGCCCGCCACGCGGCACTGGAGCACCTCGGCGCGCCGGACCGGAGGGACCGGAGGGACCGGAGGGACCGGACACATTCCGAATCAAAACTGTTCGCGCGCCGTCGTCCTCCGACCGGACTCACCGCTCCTCGCCCATCGCGTGTGTATTTCTTAATTTCTCCGCCGGCCCTACCGCGCGCCGCGGTCTGTGAACATTAATCAACTGGTTCCGCGTATTATAATAATTCGGAAAATGTAGAGGAATGATTTTTTTCCCTCCCCGTTTTCGCACAGTAACTGGACGGCGCGGTCACATGTGTGGGTAATCATTACCCCGGTATCCTGCGTCCCGCGGCGCGCGTCCCCGCAAGGCCGCCGCTGCTGTGTTCTACCTGGAATTTGTACCGGGAACATCGCGGCAGCGGCAGCAGCAGCAGCAGCAGCAGGGCGGCCTGTGTGCGTAGGACGCGAAACGACTCTATCCCGCGCGTGCCGCCGCTGCCACCAGTGGCCACCAGATGTGACAAGTCGCGGCTCATTTCCATGACGCCAGCACGCCCATGACATCACCGACAGCCCCCGGGGGCCCGGGCGGGGTGGGGAGGGTGGGGCAGCGGGGGCACTCCTCAGAGGGGCAGCCCGGGCAGCCGGGGCAGCCTCTGCAGGCGTCTCAATACCGGACCGACTTGTGCTGTCCCGTCCCATCCGTGAGTGACGGCTGACGAGTCCGGTGCTGCTGCTGCTGCTGCTGCTGCTGCTGCCGGTGCCGCCGGCCTTGGACGACTCGATTACTGTACTTTTATGGCGAGTGTCCTCGGGGCCAGGCCGGGCCCCGCGGGGCGTCCGCGTAGCCTCCGGGGTCAGGAGACACCGCGGCGCCGTGATTGCGGTGACCCCACGAGGTGCTAAGAGACGACGTATCGTTACTGGCCGCGCGCGGATTAGCGACGTGAGCGGGTGTAATAACAGTGACATACGGCCCATAGGCCGGGCCCAGGCTGCCTCGGCTCGGGCTCCGGGTGGGAACCACGCTCGCGGCGCGCCTGTGACATTCCTGGACGAAGCTTCCTGTCGTGCTGGCGTCAGAGATAGAGATTTTTCAAGTTTTCGTGAAATTTTTCATCGTAATTTTTTGTAAAATGCCTCATCGTAAATTTCTTTGTAATATTTTTCATCGTAAAATTATTTGTAAAATTTTTCATCGTAGAATAATATGTGAAATTTTTCATCGTCAAATTTTTCAGTTTTCGTAAAAAAAAAATAGTTTTTTACGAAGTACTTCCTTCGGCCTCGGACTGAGATGCACCTGGCCTGAGAGTAGTGTTAGTGCCCTGTGCACACTCGCGGTTCACGACACCTCCGAGCTCCGCACAACTTTCTCGCGCCCCTCCCCGTTTGAATACAATACCGGGGCGTTGCTTGTGTCGTTACGCTTGATAAATCCCCATTGGTCATTCTGATCTACGATGGCCACATGCGCACGGCACGGCACGGCACGGCACGGCACGGCACGGCGTGCTGGTGGTGTGAACCGGAGCCCGGTGGGCCGGCCGACCGGCAACCCGCCATTACATTTGCCAATATGCCGCCTAGACGCGAAGACAAGTGAGGAGGCGCCATTATCATAATCAATTCAACCACCGCCGCCACCGCGCTGTGTGTGACAAAACACTCATAAATACGGCGCCCATCACAATGGGTGCTGGGCAGTGTGCTGGGCTCGGCCGGCCAGGGTTATTAATTCGCATGTCGCCGCCCTGCTGTGTGTTCGACGCATGATCCGAGTCTGTGCGCACAGAGCGCTGTCCGCCGTCTGCAGCCGCACAGTTCTGCTGGCAGTGAGCCGGGCAGCTGGGCTCATCTCCAGCACTGGCATGCCCCGCCGTTTCGGTGGCGCCATTACACTGAGACACCCGACCGGCTCTGCTGCTGCCGCTGCTACCGCTGCTGCTACTGCGTAAACCTTGTTTTATTCACGGCGGCCGCGGACCGCTACACACGACAACGGCGAAAACCTTGGTATCGACGCGATGAGCTGCTGGCCGACGTCCACGCGACGGACCGCGCGGCCAAATTACGCAAGGCAGTAATTACATACAGCCTAGATCCCTAACCTCCGACAGACACACACACACACACACACACACACACACACACACACACACACTGGATTCCTCTAACGCATTAATAGCAAACGGGGCGCGCGATCTTAAAAGCCGTGAAGAGCCATGTCGTGCATATGCGGCGGGCTTTTAGTTTAGCCACGCTCCGCGCGCGAGATGGAAACGAAAACCCACTAACACACACACACACACACACATACACATACACGCACGCAGACACGCACGCAGACACGCCCGCGCCCTCACAGAGCAGGCCAACGGGTCGCCTGGCCTGCCGATCAGAATCCGGTCGCACACCTTCGAGCGGAGAGGCGAGGGCAGCCTGTTGCTCAACCCGTTGTACTCGCGGCCGGGCCGGGCCGGTCGGGGCGGGCCCTTGCCCTTGCCTACCGCCGCTGCTACCCATCTCGGGTTTTGATCGCAGTTTGCCACAGGGCTGCACCGCTGCGGGGATCAGTATCGGACACAGAGAGGGCATCAGGAGGAGATGTCGCCGTGATATCTTATCTCTGGTTTGACACGAGTTTGACGGCGCCGTTTGGCGGTCGGGATGGATAGGGGCTCGCGGTGCCACGCGGTGCCACGCGGTGCCACGCGGTGCCACGCGGAGGGGGCGCGGCTGGCGGACGGGCGGGACATAACTTAGGCCCCGACACCTCTCCCGCCGACACGCGCCCGACACGCGCGCGACACGGGCCCGGCACGCGGCCCGCACGGGGTCGTTATTCGTATTCGTCGAGTTATTTGACTCTTTTTCTCCCGCGCGGTAGCCGCGGCAGCGGGCAGCAGGGGCCCGCCTCGCGGGGAGGGAAAAATGCCACCGTGTGCTTGGAGGAGGTCGACGGCCGAGGCCCGGTTACCTTTGGTTACCTGCAAACGATTTACGGTTTCGGATTTCGGGCGCGGTGGCGCCCAGTCTCTGCGCGGACTAGTGGAAAACAATATTCCGTTTACCGTTTGCGCGTTCGAAGGACTCGCCAGTACGTTGCAAAAGCCCGAGTCGGTCGTCGACCTGTCCTCGGCCCGGCCCGGCCCGGCCCTCCGCCCTGCGCACGCTACACGGACGCTGCCGCACGAACCGAGGCGTCGACATGCAAATTAATCATCCCGCGCCACTGGAATGCATCGACGTGGAAACATCGACGGGGCGACGGCAGCGACCGCCGCGTTTTCCTCGAGATTTACAGAAATTCCTGATTTCGGGCGCGCAGGTTGGTTGCACCCGCCGGCAGGTTTCGCGCAGCGCGTCGTTCAGGCGTGGCGTTGCGGAGGGTCCAAACAAATGACGCCCACGAGGAGGGGTTTCGCGCATTCTAACCCGTCCTCAGCGATCTCTGATCTGACCCTGATCAACATGACAGCCGCAGTATGGATCGAATAACCGGCGACCGGACTGAGAACATTCGTATTCATCAGTTTCTCGGGCACAGGACGCTGCGGAGAAACAAACGGAGAAGTCTCTCGCAAACGAAGAGAGACAAGCAGAGCAGGGAGGGGAAGAGAGAGATACAGAGAGAGGCAGGGGATTTGATGCGTCGCGCGAACATCGACTCGCGAAACACAGGGGGAAGAGAGAGAGAGAGAGAGAGAGAGAGAGAGAGAGAGAGAGAGAGAGAGAGAGAGAGAGAGAGAGAGAGAGAGAGAGAGAGAGAGAGAGAGAGAGAGAGAGAGAGAGAGAGAGAGAGAGAGAGAGAACACGCGCAGACGCGCTGCACTCGGCCAGCCAAAATAACGAGATCCCGGGCCGTAACATGTTGCAGAGGGAAAGAGGACAAAAGGTGGACAACTGGTGACAGCGGCCACGTGGGCGCGGAGGACATGCGCAGCAACAAACTCCGGGGGTAGCGCCAAAAACGATGCTCCGCTTCCAATATTTCTTTTCTCTCCTTCCTCAGGGCCTTTGTGGGAACATACGGGTTGTGTGCAGATATCGTCTCTGACGGACATCGCAGTCGTAAAGGCTTCCCACCATAAACCTATCCGCCTTGTCCATCCTCACAACTATGTCCATATTCTCGCCTTGTCACTCCTCCCAATAGCACGACCCCCTTATACGAATTTAAATGCCCCTATTACGCACATGATTTGCTCTTTCTCTCGTATTGCTCAAACGACCGGCAAATTGCCCCGTATAATAATCGACTCATGCGGACGTCGTGTGCGCTAGGTGGGAAAGGACAACAACACAACGCACGCATCCTCGCATGTGTGTGTGCGTGTGTGTGTGTGTGTGTGTGTGTGCCGACACTATGCGCCAAAATATGGGTCGAACCGGTCCGATCCTCCTCACAAATTATTACGCATGCACGTCCCGGCGGGCCGCGAATGACCGCTGCGCAGCGGCATCCTTGGCCCCGCGGCGTCCAGACCCGTTATCATGGCGGACAGCCACGGCTGCCACGGCCCGGCCGTCGGAGGCCGGCGGAGGCAGACGGCCCGCGGAGGAAAACTGGCCTTGCGACTTGGCGACCCCGCCGGTAGCGGCGGTAGCGGCGGCGGCAGCGGCGGCGGTAGCGGCGGCATGCACCGCGCGTCACGCGAAATCCTCAACGACGCTGGTGTGGGCTCTGGTTGCTGCCGCACCGGCGTGTTACGTCTTTTATGGACGGCCCTACTATGGGAGCTGCGGCAGCGCTGCGCCACATAAAGGGTTGGGCGTGCCGCGGCAGGGCAGGGCACGGCCGGCACACCGCCTTTGTGAGCGCACATACATCCCTGAGCACTCTGCACTCAGCGCCACACACACACACACACACACACACACACACACACACACACACACACACACACACACACACACACACACACACACACACACACACACACGCCGCCGGATTTCCGCCGAGTCCCACATTATTCGCCCCACTCTCGATATTCAAAACGCCCCGTCCACGACCGCCTCGACAAAACTGATAGACAGTCGTCCGCTGGCGAAACAAAATCAGTCCGTACAATCTTTCAGACGAAGAAAAAAATCACGGTGCACCGCGCTGCTCTTACCGACCGTCACCATATAAAACTAACTCTCCTTCAGCGGTGCCAAATGCGTTCAGGCAGTAGCCTATCGCCGTCAGGACGGTCATGTCCACAAACCCGACGCCCCCGTGCGCTGCTGCGGCTGGCTGCGGCCCGGGTGAGGTACGTTGATTGCCCGCTATCAGCTACCGTTGCAGTGTTGCCAACCCACACACACACACGGCGCATGGAGTCGGCAAATTATCAGCAGCAGACGAGGTGGTGGCAGCGGCTGCTGCGGCGGCGGCGGCGGCGGCTGCAGCTGCAACAGCAGCGGTGGCGGCCGGCCCACGCAGTGTGCCACGCAGTGTGCCACGACCGCCTCCAGTCGTCAGGGGCTGAGCTGCTGAGCCTTACTGGGGCCGGTGCGGTGCCTTACCTGCAACACGCCGACACGCAGCGCGCGCAGCGGTCAGCAGACGCACTCCCTCACGTCGCCGGGCCGTCCTAATGACCGAGCCCCTCTAAGACAACGCGCCCTGCTTCGAGTCCGGCCGGGGGGTAAAAAGTGTGTATTAATTCGTCTCAGAGGACTCCTGAGTGACCGGTGAGGGCACACCGGCCCGGCACGCCTCCCAAGGTTACAGCAGTAGTAGTTTGGTTTCCCTCCGGCCGCACCGCACCGCCCCTCCGGCTGCGATCGGCACCGTCCGATACCGCGGGCCGGGCCGGGCAGTGGGGCCAACATAACGCGTTACAACACGGCCCGCTGGACAGCCCTTGTAAGGGCCCACAAGGGAATGAACTTTGACAGCAGCGGCTCGGCGGCGCGGATCCAATCTCTGGGCCGCGCGGCCCGCCGTGCACCGCTCTGTCCACGCACACACAACGACAGGTGTCAGTGTTACCAACCTATTAGCGATCTTGATCACGGCTAATTAAGCCGAGCCCTGAGCTGCTCCACTTTACACTCTGCTGTGTTGGTCACACTGGCGGCTCGGCGGCGCCACCACAACGACGCCGGAGGCCGCGAGGACACCAGCAGCTGCCGAGTGCACTGCAATAAACAAGACCGGGCAGCGTTTTGTGGTGCCGCGCGGACAGACCGAGTGTTTGCTTTTGCCCTTGTTGGCCGCGAGGCGGGGGGCGTGGCCAGGGGGGCGTGGCAGGGGGGCGTGGCCGCAGATGACATCGGGCGCGCTGCGCTTGCTGTCGTCGCGGCGGGTATTTACGTAATTCGCAGGCAAACTCTGGTCACGCGACTCATCTGTCCGCCTCCCCCAGCAAATACGCAAGAAAACAAATAACAGCGGCGGCAGCAGGTAGCTCGTTATGTGCAGTAAAGTAGCGCCACACACACACACACACACACACACACACACACACACACACACACACACAAGGCTCCGCCGCCATTCAAATGTGTCGCCCCGAGCGAGCGCCGCCGCGCGCCAGGTGAAGGAGCACCACCAGCGCGCCCGGCCCGGCCCGGCCGCACGCCCACACACACACACACACACACACACACCCCGCCCAACATCAACAACAACATGACAGCGAGCGCGTGGCAACGCCAAGTCAAGCAGAACGAATAATAGTACCGATCGAAATAGTAACAATAACGATTTGCGGTCGCAGAGACCAAACGACCCCAACGACAAACGAAATATGGGAGCAGAACATATTATGTATGAGCCACACTTCAGAAAGTCTAGAAAAAAGATAAAAAAAAATTGATCGTCGAATAAGGAGGTAAGTGGAACGCGCGCATGCGCAGAAGAAAAGAAGCGCACCGCGAGGGGTCAGTTGTTGCCAAAGCGCACGCTGCGCAGAGCAGACAGAGCCTGGTGGGGCCTGCAGGGGCCTGCAGCCTGCAGAGGACGATGGACTGCAGCGGCAGCAGCGGCAGCAGCAGCGGCAGCGGCAGCGGCAGCGGCAGCGGCAGCGGCAGCGGCAGCGGCAGCGGCAGCGGCAGCGGCAGCGGCAGCGGCAGCAGCAGCAGCAGCAGCAGCAGCAGCACACCCTTACGACCGCAGGCCTCGCGGCCGCAACAAGCCGTACGCGCCGCGCCGCGCTGCACTCGCCACTTATATTCGTCCTCTGCAGTTTGTTCTAGTGGTTCTACTGGCCTGCTCTGGACGCGGCTGGACGCGGCTAGACGGTGTGTTTGTTGGCCGCTTGGGTAACGCGGGTGCCCGGCGGTGCCCGGCGGATCGAGCTAATGACAGCAGCGCGGCGCGGAGGCCCGACCCGACCGGTTAACCTGAGTAGAGCAGCCGCACCATTTTGCCACTTCGGAGCGGCAGTCGGCCGGCCGGGATGGGTGGAGATGCACACGCGGAGATGGCAAATTGGCGCGGCTAATGAGTCGGTCTGGTCCGCGGCCGGCGCACGCAGCACCGGGAAGCACTTCTTCTTCCTCACTTGGACAGCCCGCGGCGCACCGGGCGCGCACCCGTCCGTCACTCACAGCCCCGCGCGTCGTCGTCCTGCTCTGGCAGTGCCGATGACACGCCCTCACGTCGTCAGCGGGGACCTAATGGCGGCCGTCGGGGGCCTCGGCCGTCATTACCGGTAGCGGTATCCAATGTAATCCAGCCCGCCGGCGGTGACCCTCCCCCCCCCCCCTCCGGAGCCCCCCGCACGCCGCCTTCCGGTCGCATCGACTAGCCGCCGCGAGTCGGGCCGAGCGCCTGCAAAGACGGCGATAGGCAGTCCCGCCGCACAGCCGTGTCCTGCACGACGCCCCATTGCCTACCTCACAGGGGCTCCACTGGTCGCTTTCAGATTTGTTAGTGTGCGAATGTGAATGCATTGGATTAATTTTTCGGGAGTTTTGGGGCAGCTATGAATTTTAAAATTTGAACATTTTATGAGTTGGGGGTTCGATTGCTCTGTAATTTAAAATGAATACTTATGTACTAGTTCAAATTTAAAGAGTTTTTTTTCTAATGCAGCACAAGAAATTTATTTTCACGTACGGCATTGAAAAAATAAAAATCTTCAAAGTCGCGATAACGCCAGCGTCGAGGTCAAGCAGCACTACCGGGATGGCACCGTGCGCGGCCAATGTCGTCCCGCCGTGATGTACACGCCGGCATATGGGCGGACAGGTGGTGGCGCGGACAGGCCGACAGAATCAGCCATCGACACACTGTAATGCACTGGTCCGCCGGGCTTCCTGTCAACGCGCCGTCACCACGCCCACCAGAGAAGACCCCACCCGACCCGCACTGACTGACACTGACCGACCGGTCGGGGTCCCGCGGCCCGCGGGGTCCCGTCCCATAAATATTTGCATATCGGCCGTGTGTCGCCTGCTGCTGCTGCTGCTGCTGCTGCTGCTGCTGCTGCTGCTGCTGCTGCTGCTGCTGCTGCTGCCGCCCCAACCCGCCAGGCCCGGTGTGGTGGCAGGCCAAGGCAATGCATCGACACCTCTCTCCCTAATGGCACAACGGGCTGCTGATGTTGCCGCCGCAGTCGTCCCGTTTCAGGATATAAAATGGTTTCCCTCTTTCTTCCTCGGCCGCCGCGGTCCGTCCCGCAGCGCTGCCGAGGTGAGGCGTGGGGGGCGTCACGATGAGTATCGCGACAGAGTAGTTAAAACATCGAACCGTGATGAGTGAAAGATAGCATCGGTAATCTCGCGCCCCGCCCCGCCCCGCCCCGCCGCTCTCCGCGTGTCCGGGCACCGTTTTATATCAATTATAAAGAGCCCCGCGCGCGAGCGAGACGCTTGGAGGACGCGCCGCCGCTTGGAAAACCCAATCACGAATAGCCGCGCTGCCGCCGATTTGTTTAATTAATTGGAGAAAGAGCAATAAAGGTAATGACGGCGCCCATCACCATTATCATAATGGCGACGATGTTTGGTTTCCCTTTACGCCCTCCGTGACGCGTCGGCATGCTGGGTACCGTTTGCCCGGACGTGCACTTAGGCAGAGCACCGGAAAAGGGGGTCAGGAGGGCCGGTGGGCCGCCGCTGTGTCGCCCGGAAGGGGTCCTGCAGGGCCGGGCGCCGGGTGCCAATGCGCGCGCCCGGCCGAGGCGGGGGACACAGGGGGACACCAGCTCGGCCCGGCCCTGCGGCCCACAGCACACACAGCAACTCCCACTTGCCCTAATTACATCCACGACACTTTAGTTAATACTTTCATTCGGCGGGATGATGCAACGCCTGCATTGTGGCAGCGGCGGCGGGGAGGTCGTTGTCCGCCGCGCGGGCTGCAACAGCAGTGCAGCAGCAGTGCAGCAGCAGTGCAGCAGCAGTGCAGCAGCAGTGCAGCAGCAGTGCAGCAGCAGTGCAGCAGCAGTGCAGCAGCAGTGCAACAGCAGTGCAGCAGCAGTGCAGCAGCAGTGCAGCAGCAGTGCAGCAGCAGTGCAGCAGCAGTGCAACAGCAGTGCAGCAGCAGTGCAGCAGCAGTGCAGCAGCAGTGCAGCAGCAGTGCAGCAGCAGTGCAACAGCAGTGCAGCAGCAGTGCAGCAGCAGTGCAGCAGCAGTGCAGCAGCAGTGCCACAGCAGCCGAAGCGGCGCCAAAGGGCCGAAGGGGGAGGACAGGAAACATGGGCTGGGCTGGGCTCTGGGCTTGGGCTCGCGAGCTAAAGGATGACTTCACTTGAAAAAATTCGGTTTCCAATGACAGAAAAAAAAGACCAAAACACAAAAGAATCTAGTGGAGAAAAAAGTAAAATATAGGATAAAAAATCAGGACAATGTCAAAGGAAAATAAATAAAATCGCCGGGGAGAAAAAAAATCAGGACTAAAACGATAGTGTCTCTAGAAAAATCAGGTTCATCATGAGAAAAAACTAAATCAAAATCGAAAGAACGAGCCACGATTTAAATCGGTCGACATCGAGAACGGGAGTATGGACCCCTCGGGGCGGATGGCCAGTGCCCGTCTCACACCGCCGCGGCCGGGTTTCATACACCCTTTACAGCCGCCTAGGAGGAGCACGCACACCTTGCGTTGGTCCGGGACGAGGAAAGTCGGGAGGGGCAGCGAGCAACTCGAGACTATGCGGAAAATGGTGCAGCTGCAGGTAGTAGAGTCCCAAGGAGGGAGAGCCTCAGGGACCCCTGAGGTACCCGTTCAGCCCCATCAGGAGACGGACGCGGCGGAAAAGTCAGGGAGACGATCAACCAATCTGCGTCGGCCGTACACGACACCTTCTGCATTGTGTGCAGCCGATGCGAGTCCGCCGCGATGAAAATAAAAATAAGAAACTAAGTATGCGGTAGATTATTGTGTGCGGCAACGCGAGCAAAACGAGAGGGGCGTAAGTGTGCAGCGGCCTTCACACCATTCCAATAATATTATCCTTCCTCGCGGCGATTATTATTACTATTGTTGGGAGCGCAGTTTCGTTGGCGCGCTGCATCTAGATTTGTATCGGCGCCGCCCCGCGCTGCAGTGGGTGCCTGCCGGGGCCGGGGCTGGGGCCGCCGTACGGAGGTGACAACGGCAATGCTAGGGCGTTTGATCACCTATTGATTCACACACACACACACACACACAGGCGACGTGTGTGTGGGCGCGTCATGTTGTGCAGCTCGTGTGTAGCGAAAGGAAAAGGGGGGTGTTCGCAAAGTAGGGACTATGGGCGTCGCCAAGATTTTACATTTTTTTCCTCTTCGACGCACTGTCTCTGCTACCGCCGAAACGGTGCGCGCGTTTAGACAGTGCGTGGTGCAGCGCTTCCTGCCCGGTGCAGCAGCAGCAGCAGCAGCAGCAGCAGCGGTAGCAGCGGTAGCAGCGGTAGCAGCGGTAGCAGCACCCATCCGGTTCGTTGGCCTGACCAGCCTGACCCCGTACCGCCTGGACCTCCCCGCGGCGCAGCTTCTGACCCCGCACTGCCCTACCCCATGGAGCGCGTGCGTCTGCCACGGTGGTCCCGTAACCGCACTCATAAAGTGGACGGACAACAACGCAACCGGTTACTGGAGCTGCTCTTCTTTCCGGTGGGGTATGTATTGAGTGCCTGGAGTCTGGAGTACCCGAGCGATCGGCGCCAGAAAGCGGAAGTTGTGAGAGGTCGCGGTGTATGGATGGACGGAGGGACGTAACCGGTCGCACTTCCACACTTCCAGACCGGAAACTCTCAAGAGCCGAAATAGTGATGCCCAAGATCTGCCCCAAATAGGGGTACTGCACTCCAAATTCACTCAAAACGCCAAACAAGTTTCTCATACCTGCCCTCGAGAGCTTCCGGTCCGGAAGAGTTTTTGTTTTTCAACTTCAGTTTCCAAGTCTCATTGGAAACCTCTATTTGTACAGAGGAAAACAATGCAACTGCCAAACAAGTTCTTTTCGGTTCGCGAGTTTGGTCCCGATTTTGCTATGGCCACCGATGGTCGTGTATTGTTTCCTGGGTCTCTCTCTCTCTCCCTCTCTCTCGCTCTCCCTATCCCAAAGGGGTCAGGAAGCAACGCCAGGGGTCGAGTCGGCCGAGACGACAGTGTAGTCCGCACTGGAAGGTGAGGTGAAGGCTGCCCCGGTGTGTCACGGGGAAGGGAAGGGGGTAACGAGATAAAAATGAGTGTAACAACATTTGCATACGTGATTGAGCGCGCGAGGGGAGGGGAGGGGAGGGGGTTGAACGGGTCACTCTGCGCACCGTTGGAGGGAGAGAGACAGATCGAGAGGAGGGGAGGGTGGAGGAGTCGGAGAGGGGGTGAGTCGGCCGAGGTTCGGCTACAACAGTAGCGGAGGTGCTTTTGATGCATTCGTGCACTGGACCCGCTCTTGGCACAATGAATGAGGGGTGCCGCCGCCGTCCGGCCGCCGTCCGGCCGCCGCCCATCTGACCAGGGCTGCGGTGACCACGCGGCCGCCATCACTCACATGTCAAACAGTCACGCATTGCCCGGTGGGGGTGGTGCATGGCCATAATATGCTGTCCTCCGGAAATATAGTTCTGGACTCCGGGAATCTTTCATATTTGGCTAGAAAACACGATCGCGAAGCGAGTATTAAGTTTGAATAGTTGTATCATAAGGGTGCTCCAGCTAACGGCTTTGGCCGGAAGCAAGAAGAACAAAACGACTTCCAAAAGACGGTGGTGGCAGGAATGCGCACACCAGCCGATTCCCCACCAACCGTTGTTTTAGAAGTCGTTTTGTTCATCTTTACATCCGGCGAAATCCTTGGTTGGAATACCCTACTCGACTGAATGAGCGTGCACCCGCAGCCACCCCCGCAGCCACCCCCGCACCCGCAGCCACCCCCGCAGCCGCCCCCGCAGCCACCCCCGCAGCCAGCCGCCACGCGCTGCCGCCACGGGGACACTGTTTTAATTACTCGGCCCGTTGTCGTCTCCCTGCCGCCGACCCCCGCGGACCCCGGAGACCCCCGCCTCGCGTGCGATTGGCACTCGATCGACACAAAACGGAGGCGGCGCGCGGCCAGCGGGCGGCATTAGCTTCCGATTTGTGTCTCTGCCGGTGATTGAATCGGTGCGCGCGCCGCGGCGGGGAGCGACGCCAGCGCCGCACCCTCGGGCGTGCAGGGCGGACACTCTCCAAGAGTTCGGGTATGTACCCCCGGGGAGGGGTCGGCGGCGAACTCCGCGGCCGCGTTGGCGGGGGTCCGATTGGCTGGCGAGCGGCGCCCGGGGCGAGGAGGGTCCCCGACGGTCCCCGAGGCTCCCCGACGGTAGGGTCCCCGACGGTCGGAGAGGGTCGCGGCGCGCACCGCTGCCGGCGCACTCTCATTATTACTGCTATTATTTACGACTGATCGGAGGCGACCATTTTGATTGAAGGTTCGGTGCAGGTCGCGGGGGGGCATGCCGCTGCTGCTGCTGCGTCTGCGGAGAGGTCTGCGCATGCGCAGAGGCGTCGTGCCCGAGCTGCAGCGCACCGCCGGGCGCGTGCAGAGTGTATTTATTTGATTTGATAGGGTTTGTAATGGGTGCGACAGAGAGAAAACAACACCCAGAGGGTGCGGCGCGGTGCGTCGCCGTGCGGTGCTGGTGGATATTTTTCGGCTCCCGGTCGCAATGTTACTCTCCGTGGCACGCACTGTCACAACGAAAGCAGAGAAAGAGAAAAAAAAAAGACAAGGGAGAAACTAAAAAATATGCGTTTTTACAACTCGAGGGAAAAAAAAGATTATACCGGGCTTGTGGTTGGGTAGGCTCAACAAGGGCGTGAAATGCACGCAGCGCGTATTCAGTGTGAGGGGTAGTATGGAGAGCAGGTGGAAAAAAATGAGAGAAGGGTGAGAGAAGGGTGTGGGCACGCGACAAAGGAAAATAATACGCGCTCTCGTCAATCTTCCTATCATACGTGCATATTCTGACAGAGATCCGTTTTTGGACAGAATGTTTTTTCAAGACGAGGGCTGAAACAATAGTGTACTCGGCTTGCGGTGATTGGCGGTGTAGTCAGCAGGGGGCGAGGGTTGACGCGCTACCGTACTACTGGCGGCCAGATTTTTCATACCGACGCGCGGGGTGGCAGGTCAGGAGATGCACCCGAAGTGACTAATGGGAAATATCAGAGCGTGAAAAGCGAATTACATCGCAGGTCCTCCAAACCGAACCAGTTGAGGCTGGCTATACCGCGGCGCGCACACTCGAGGCAGGACAGGAAGGAGAGGAGGCCTGGAACGGGATGTGCGGACGTCAGACCGGCGCGGCCCCGCCTTCCCGCCGCCGCTTGAAAAATGGCCAGTGCCATCGGGTCCTGTGATAAATTCGTGGCCGAAAAACAGAACGGCGCGAGCGCGGCGACGGTGTGTGAGCCGTCGCTAATCCGGGCCGGGACGCGTATTGATACTGCGCGTGTGCGCGTGCCCAACGGGTTGGCTCGAGTGCGGCCTTCATTGCGTCGAATCAGTCAATGTCAGAGCGGCGCGGCGGCGGCGGCGGCGGTCGGTGGTGAGTGAGGTGCCTGCGGTCGGCCGGACGCCGCCCGCCCCGCGCCGGAGGTCGGCCTCCGCTGCCTCCGCACACCACCGGCCGTCCAGGCGGAGACCGCGGTCATGGTTGACCCCCTGCCCCCGGCCCGGGGTACCCGGGGTGCCCGGGGTGGACACGGCACCGCGCGCACACGTTTTGCCTCACGGTTTACGACGGTGACGTGCTCCGGGCTGTGCGCGCCGCTGCAGTGTTATAACGAGACGCAGCATCCAAGGCTGCTGCCGCTGCTGCCCTGTCAGGACCCTGCTCATCACATGTCTCCCCTCCATATGTTTATATATAAGCCGGAAGCAATGTCAGGTACACCCCTGCGTGCGTGCGTGCGTGTGCCTGCGGGTGCGACGGAGAGTGCGTGACTTGCTCACCTCCGCCTCCGGGGGGACAACGAGGGCGAGCGGGTGAAGGCGTGAGCATATGAGTGCCCTTGGGTGCCCTTGGGTGCCCCCCGCACAATAGCACGGATAATGAACAATAATCAGCAACATTATGCATTCGGATAACATCCCCGATGTGTGCATATGCGTTCGGGAGCAGCGCTAGGGGGGAGGGAGGGGCTGGGGAGGAAACGGGAGGGGGGCAGGTCGGGTACGGAAAATCAGTTCAGGAAGGGTGAACGACTGAAAGGCATCGAAAATGGCGAAACAGCTGGAATACGGAAAGCAATGAGTCGACAAGGAAGTTACGAGGACGATAGAGGTATTCGCAGGAAAAATCAACAGCATCATCCCTAGAGGTCACACACACACACATCGAGGTCGAGGGGGGAGGGGCGTGCACACACACACACACACATACGGAGTGCACAGCATCCCTGTATCTGGACCGCATCTGGGCCACTTAACCCTACAATTTGTCTCCGGCGCGACGTGTAACCCTAAACCTGCGCGCATACAGCAGTCGCGTGCCCCCTGACAATCGGCGCTGCTCTCTCCGTGTCTGTTCGCATCCCTCTTCCTCCCTCCCTCCCTCCCTCCCTCCCTCTCTCTCTCTCTCTCTCTCTCTCTCTCTCTCTCTCTCTCTCTCTATCCCCCTCTCTCCCCCTGGATACATTCTCCACCTCTCTCCCTCCCGCTCTTCGCTTCTTCTAATTCTGTACAAGCTTTGACGGTCAGGATACACGACGGTCGCTTCTCCCGCCTATGGTCAGTGCCGCAGAGTCTGCAGGGCCTGCAGGGGATGACAGCGCTATCATCACTGACGGATTCGTCCGCACAGCTGTACCAATGTGTCTCGATCCCTCATTATGGAAAACCTCCGGTAATCCTGGGAGTTCTACTGCTACGCGACGCGGATTCGATTTCACATTCAAAGCGCATGCAATCGTACCAAGGGCACCGCCCGCCCGGGGGCCCAGGCGTTGGCCGGAAAGATCGAGTTTTTGAACAGCATTGATTATGTATCATGCCCTGGGGCCCAAATTAATTTAGTCACAAACGTATATTTCCTGGTACACATCCACTGTCAATATGGCCGATACTTTTTTTATTCGATGGGATGCTGCCGTGGCGGGGGTCGGGTTGCCGCAGCAGCGCCCTCTTTCGCGGTCAGGGAGCAGTGCATGCATAATGGCTACACGGTGCTTATCCCGGCAAGGGTGGCGTGGCGGGCGAAATGATCTCGTAAATGCAAAGGCATTAATCCGCGAGCGCGGTGTAGTACTACACCGTGCTGCCATTCATCCGAGATTCGCACGGCCGATGATTTTTCTCTCTCTCGTCCCGATGACACGCGTCGTGCCCCGCCGACACAGACAGCGCAATGACCTCTGTGCAGACACAGCGGCGATGCTGATATTGCGTGGCGAAGATTACCAGGAAAAGCAAAGGGTTAGTTAAACCAGAGCGACGACGGGACTTCGGAAGTCCTCGGCCGTGTCTTCGCGCGGCGTCACGCCATTAGCCCGTGTCGCACGACGGCCGCCACGTGGACCTCGTCACTTCCGCCGTCACGGACACAGTCACGGACACCGTCACGGACACACCATGCCGTGCCGTACAGCAGCACGGACTCCCGGCGCCGCGGCCCGTCATGCGCGGCCAGCGGCGGCCAGTGAAAGCAGATCATCCTCTCCTCTCCCTTTCTTCCCGATCGGTCACGCCACACGGCCGCCGCCCAACGCACCGCGCCGCCGCGGTGGCTCAATATTTTCATCTCCGTTCAATTCACCGCGGCTGACAATGAGAGTGACAGAGAGGGAAAGGGCGGAGCCCAGTCAGCACTTCATCAGCGCAGCGCCCCGCCCTATTCATCAGTCGTCGTCTGCGCCGTCGTCCTTCGCGCCCTTCTTTCTTTGAGACGAGAAAAAATCCCCCCCCCCTCCTCCATTTCCGCACCCCGAAGTAGGTTACGGCAACGAGGTGATTACTTTGCAATCAGCGCGGCGCGCCGATGAGTATTCGGTATTTGGTCAGCCGGGCAGCGGCCGGGCAGCGGCGGCGACTCCTGCCAGGAACGACAACGCAGAGGACGAGATGCTCTGGCGGTCCTGATGAGAAATTTAGAATGCGGCGCACGGAGGCTGTGCCGGGGGTTCCTGAGGTCCTGCAGAGGGTGCTGCGGTCGTTGGAAAGCCGTTCCAAAGGGAAACGCCCGGCCGCCTCCCCCGCTGGACCCAGTCCGGCCGGCTGCTCTGTGGTACCCGCCGCGGTACCGACCCGTATCTCATCGGTAATTAGATTAGTGATAGGCATCGGCGAGGGGCCGAACGGAGAGTGCAGACCAGATCGGGAGTGTGCAAATCACCCAGCAGAAGGCGACGTGGGCGCTAGGCGCGATAGTGTCCGATCGAACGTCGTTCAATTAATTGGAAAGTGTTGGGTGGCCGGCCGGCGAACGGGAACACGCGGGGGGCGCTGCAGTTACGCCGGTCTGGTTCTGCTGCTATTGGGACTAACTGCCCGGCGAGAGGAAGCGCCCGGGACGAGGTCAGTGTGTGGGAGTGGAAACTACCGAGAGAAAACAAAGTGCCTTCGCAGAAGTGTTTTCAACTGAATCGACCCTGCAGGTCGGCGTGACGATGTGTCGTGGAGTGTAGCCCTCCACCGTAAAAAAAAAATCGTTGGAAATTTCAAACAAATTATAAGGAAATTTTGCAGCACTAATTGTTTGGGATTTTCCTTAACTTTTCGTGAAGATTTAGAAACTTGAAATTCGTACATTTTAGGAGATTGACCTGATGGGGATGGGGACCAATGCTCGCATATAAGACACAATTTTGCTCGCATATAAGACACAATTTTTAAGTCTTTGGAAATTCAAAATGAGTTTTTGAATTTGACAAACAATCGTTTGAAATTTCCAACCAACATTTTTACTGTGTGAATCATTACGAGAACTCTAAATTGGCGCAGACCGTGCTGATAACACGTACAATAATAATCCACCCCCACTGCGGAGGCCTCCGGGGCAAAACGTAATGGACACAATTTGCGGTGAGGAGCATGCAAGAACCGCGACTTACTGCCAAACTACCGGGTCACGGAACGCCGACACGAACCCCCGTACCCGTCCCGTCATGCTCTGCCCGACGGACGCTGACTGGCACTGCCACCTTTCGCGTTGGCGTCCAAATCGATTGCCAATCATTTCCCGGGCCTCCGGCCGCCTCCCTCATCAGTGCGATACGGAAGGCGATTACCATCCGCGTTTCAACAACACTTTACTTTCTTTCTGCGCTCATCCGCTGGCCGCTCCGCAGCGCGGGTTACGACCTCGCCGCACGCAAGGCGGACACCGAAAGGGAAAATGAGGGTGAAAAGAGAGGAAAAGGGATCCCGGGCACGCCAGCGCTGCCAGCGCGCGGCGAGTAAGGCACGCCAGCCAAACAAATCCAGGCCGTGCGGCAGCAGCGGTGAGAAAGTCTACCGAGTGACAGTACGATCCAACGTATCTCATGCAGCGCCATTCGCACCACTTGTTGATTAATCGATTAGAATGAGTGTCGGCGTTGAGGTGCGAAAAGGCTCCGCGCCGCGGCGCTAGTGCCGCGCCCGGCCGCGCCATATCCGGCGGCAAAACCGCGGACATCTCAGCGGGACATGTGGCGCCGCCGGACTGACACGCCGCTGATGAAAAAAAGAGGGTGTCTGCGGTGCGGCGTGATTAGAGAAATCAAGTGTTAGTAATTAGTCTTGTCTACTTTCACGTGCGTTTGTTATGACATGCGTTCACGACCACCGCCAACGGGTACCAACCTCTTTCACTTTGATTCGTTTTCAAATGTTCTCTGCGCGTTTGAAATCCCCTTGCATATCAATGCAACGGACCCCGGCACGGTCTCTAAATGCACCTCATTTGTCAGGATTGCACCACTCCACCTCCGCGCGCGCACGTCGAAGAAGAAAAACAGCCACTAATCTGATAGACGTTTTCTGGCCACAATGAACTATGCATCGCACAAGAGGACTTGGCGCGCGGCTTAGCGTTGCGTTCAGAAACTTATCAGCGATTGCGGTGCGGCATAAAGGCTTCCTGAAGGCGATTCGCGGCTCATTGTGCGGGTGCCGATTGCCGTGCGGGCCAATAATATTACTATGAATCGCGGTGACGCAACGCCGCGGCCGGCGGCGGGGAAAAGGCTACTGGTTAACCTATCGCGCTCTGCGATTCTCCTGTGTATCATCACCGCCGCTGCAACCGCTGCAGCCGCATCCCCCCAGAACCGCGCCGGCTCTCTCATCACCGTAAGACCGGTCAGCGCGGGAACAAAGAGCAGATAAGACTAGGTAGCGCGACCACTTAGGCGGTTTCACTAATCCACTCAACCCTGGAAGGTCTCACGGAACGTCAAGATCAGGTCAGCATAGCAGGTCCTCGAGGCATCCCGCTGGACCAGACATGGCCATGGCACAGCGCAGCACAGCCTCCGCGCATACGTGGCGCAGCATCAGCCAGAATCATCCCCCGTGGTGACATCTTCAGCGGGCGCGCGGTGAGAACAGAACCGGGACGGACCGGGACGGACTCAGCCAGGCAAAACAGAGCTAGGAGGGGGCTCGGGACGTGGGCACATACGAAAACAGGACCACGACCAACTACAAATTTCTACATGGGCGATGGTCCTCCCAAAAGACCCTTGGGACCACTTGGACCTCCTGATGACCACCCTCAGATCTCGCTACCTAGCGGTCCTTGAAACTTCTAAATCGGTTCACATGGTAGATGAGTCAAATTACTCAATAAGAAACTTCGAACTAATTTTTGGAGCTCATTGGTTGCAACGCGAGGGAGTTAAAAGGGCATCACTGGTCCCCTGCCCCTACACACTGTTGTTGTCTCCTGAATGCCGCATTACCAAACATAGACGTGTGAATATTCCATGCAAAAAAATAAGGAAAACTAGGGGGAAAATGAAAAAGTGGTTCTGTCTTTGTGTTCATCACGTACCATTGGTCAGGTGGGTCAAGTGCTATGCGGCCAGGGGTTTGTTCTCGGGATTAGCGCCCCGTGTGGATCCCTGTAGCAAATAGTGCTACAAGTGCTTCTCACACTACGTCTGAGGCCGGTCACAGTTTGGCCATACCTGCTTGTTTCGCACCGCTGTGCATTTTCACCGGCGTTGCACGACCGTATGGTGTGTGTGTGTCTGCAATGCCGAGCCGGCGTGGATGCGAGTAGTATACGGGAAAGGCAAGGGAAGGGGGCGACGCACGATGCATCAAAAGAGAGACGCGTCCCGACGACACACACACACACACACACACACACACACGACGCGGTGCAGCATACCGTCCCATTGCGTCACATGTCGCCGCTAATATCATCAATCAAAAGGCGCTCAGCATCCCTGGTCCACGACAAGCCTGCACAGCAATGACACGGTCCAGTAGCGTCTCTCTCTCTCTCTCTCTCTCTCTCTCTCTCTCTCTCTCTCTCTCTCTCTCTCTCTCTCTCTCATATCATCTCCGAGAAGCTGTGCAGCGGCAGCAACAGGTCCAACCGGCCGGACCAGACGGCGTGTGCACTTGCAGTATTTGTTTGCCTAAGGTGCACTTCCTTCAGGTATATTATGAGCGAGAGAGGGAGAGGGAGAGGGAGAGGGAGAGAGAGAGAGAGAGAGAGAGAGAGAGAGAGAGAGAGAGAGAGAGAGAGAGAGAGAGAGAGAGAGAGAGAGAGAGAGAGAGAGAGAGAGAGAGAGAGAGAGAGAGAGGGTAAGCGAGAGAGAGAGATGGTTGATAGAGGGAGAGAGGATGACGATGATGACGGCTCCTTGACGACATTACGGCGTTATCGTTTGGCAGCACAAAGCGGCAAAAGGCTTAGGAGAGGGGTAAAAGAAAAGCCGCGGGGTGCCAAATTCAATCACGTTGACTCTTATCGAGTCGGGGTGGCGGTGTGCCTTTTCGGTCGTGGGAACGACGGCACTGGGTGCGCGGGCAGCAGCAAACTCCTTTCTGCAGCCTAGACAGTCTCTCGCTAATAACTGCTGTCTGTTATGATCTGCGCTTGCAAAGCAAAGATCGTGAGCACTTTTACTACCTCAAGAAAAAAAAAAGAGGGAAATCGGAGGTACGCAGCATCGCTCTAGCGAGTTTGGTAGTTTGGTGAGAGTTTCGGCGCCAGGCTGCCGCCTTGTTTTAAGAACGTCACTCCCCCCGCTAACAACCTCTCGAGTTTTGCGACGACGCGAAAATTTTGACTTGCGGCGACGAGGGCGCGAAAGTTGTAATAGCCGTCTTCTCCCACACCGACGCGTGTTACGGGTAGTATCGGCGTAACATTCTGTCTCTCCCTCCACTTGTTAGCACCGAGAAAACACCAGGACATGGGAGCTTTTCGTGAGCTTTTGCCATAATACAGGGGCGGGAACCTCCTTATTTGGTGTCGGCGAGCGCCTCAGAGGCCTCGGGTACTTTTCGACCCAGCTGCCTCCCCTGGACGGCTTCGCGTCGCTTTGCGTCCACAAACAGGGCGCCGACACCAACTGCATTTCACCCGACGGACATTTATTAATATTTAATTCCCAGAGGATGTGTGCCAAGACACATGTCACCGCGTTCGTTAAGTGCAAGTGCAGCCGCAGTGCTCGCCGCAGTGACACATTAGGGTCACTACTCCGCGAGCAGCGGCGCCCGGCTCGGCTCGGCCCGGCTGGGCCCGGCCCGGCTGGGCCCCAACGAGCTCCGCTCGGCTCGGCCCGGTGCAGTGGAGAGGAAGAGGAGAAAATGACGGCCGTAATGAGCGACTTGAAGCGTGGGTGTCGAAACCTGAAACAGCCGCCCGCGACCATCCTGCGGCCGAACAGTACCAGAAGTCGTGCGGCCGCCGTTTAGCGTGTTGAAACTCATGCGCCCGCTCCGCCCGCTCCGCCCGCTCCGCCCGCCCCGCCTGCTCTCTGTGCTGACAGGCACGGGTCAGGTGAGGCGGCAGGCAGGCAGCCGCTGAGCGCCTGTCGTCGGAAGGGGTATACTGACTGCCTGACTTTAGCGAAAGTGGCCGGAAGTGGTCGTAAACCGAATTAGCGACCATAGAAACAACGAAACAACCCCCCGTCCTGGGAATATGCCGGCCGCGTAAAGTGCGTTCACACCTCGGCGGGGGCCTGTGGCCTGCGGGGTGGGGCACTTCGCCGGCCGGACACCTTTGCATGTCGCGGATCCGCTTTGTCCCTGATTGATGATGGTCCGCTTTGGCTCACGCGCTCACGCCTCCTTAGCATCACTACACACTCACACACACACACACACACACACACACACACACACACACGCCGGCCCGGCCCGGTTGGCCAACAAGACCGTCGTGATCCACCTCCGCCGGGGCCGGGCCGACCAGAGCACGCGGGGCTCGGCTCTCAAGGAAGCGGACCAGTGACCCCCATGTGTTCTGCGCCGACAGGACAGGCAGGCGCGCCCCGCCGCGGCCGTGACCCGCAACATGAACAGCGCCGCGGAGCCCAGCGGAGCCCAGCGGAGCCGGATCTGGTTCGTCTGTTGCGGTGCTTTGGCACGCTTGCGGCCGCCGGGGCCGCCGGGACCGCCGCGCTGGTCAGCACAAGAGCGCGGCCGATACGATCCCCGCGGGCCGCCAGGCCGGGCCCCGCCGGGCCCCGCCGGGCCCCGAGATCGGAATCAGAGACCGTAATGCGGCGTCAATAGAGTCTACCGCGGCGGCGACGCCGTCAACGAGAGAGTGACGCTCGTTTCCGATCTTTTCAGCGGCCCGTCAGCCCCTCCGTCGGCGCGGCGGGTACCTGGAATCCCCCTCCCGGACCCCGCCGAGGGCCTCTGTGCGATACGGCGGGGACTCTCTCCGCCCAACGAGAGTGACAGTGAACCGCTTTTCCGTGAGCCCCTTCGGCCGCTGCTCCGCTGGTCCGCTGCCGGTTTTCATTAACCGCCTCCGCTGTTATCTGTTATTACCGCACGGACCGGCACACCGCTCGCTTCCCTGAGCCCCGCGGCTCTCCCGGAGGTGGCAGGGCATGGCAAGGGGCACGCACTCCGACACCTCGATGGTATCCACCCCGGAAAGTGAATCGATTGCCGTCGCGGAAGTCCCCAGCGCCAGCGCCAGTGTATAGGAGACCGTGCCGATTATGAGAAATCTCCCTTCCGCCTCCGACATCTTTGGCGCACGAGACACGCGGATGGCGCCCGGAGGCCAGAGGCCGGCACCCGGTGGCACCCGGTGGCACCCGGCCGGCAGTGCGGCTAGTGCCTCGAGGGAGCTTCACTTGACTGGGCTCTCCACCGCGGCTCCGCTGGGACGGCGACGTGGGTCCGATGGCCGCCCCGATACCGGCCGCGCCGAGGGCCTAGCCGCCTAGCCGCGGCCTATCACTGGCAAATCGCACGCCACCCCGCCGCATGCGCCGCCAAGCCATACGCGGGGCTGCGTCCGGGTGGCGCGCTGTGTTTGTGTATAGGTGGTGCTGCTCTCGCTTTCGGACGCAGAGCCGACATGGCAGTGCTCTCTCTCTCTCTCTCTCTCTCTCTCTCTCTCTCTCTCTCTCTCTCTCTCTCTCTCTCTCTCTCTCTCTCTCTCTCTCTCTCTCTCTCTCCAGGCCACACAATGGAACACAACACTGTAGCAGTACGGGGCCCGGCCGCCCGGCCGGCCGCGGGGTGAAGCCGAGCAGGAAAGTCGCCGGCGACATGGCGTCGGCCGGTACCCTTGGCGCGGCGGTACCCTGGGTACCCTCGGCGGCACCCAAGTGGGCCGGCGCGGCCGCCCCGCTGTCCGCCCTCCTCGCCCGCCAGGATCACGATGATGTCCCGCACGGCCACTCTCCTCCCGATAAGCGATCACAGACTCGAGAGGCAGGTCTGACGGCACCAGCCGGCACCAGCCGCCCGCCCGCCGGGGGTCTCTCTGAACCTGACCTCATCACGTCCTCGTCAGCGGTGAGTACCGAGTTGATTTAGTTTCCATAGCTTCGATCCGCACTGCATACCGGCGGGGTCGCGCTAGTTATACGTCACCGGTAGTTGTTCGCGGACGTCACCGCAACCCCCTACTGCAGCCATGCGGGGCGAGCCGCGGGATGGTCCCAGAGACAAAAGAGCGGCGAGGATAGTGTTTTGTTTTGCGCGCAGCGTGCCGCGCCGCTGAAACAAAAGGTGCGCGATGGGCGCGATACGGAAGGGGTATCGACTTACACGCGCCGCTGGGGCCGCGGGGTGATCACACTGCAGCCCTGAGGTCACTGCAGCGTTGCCCGAGGCTGTGCGCATGCGCGTCCAGGGAGAGAGAGAGAGAGAGAGAGAGAGAGAGAGAGAGAGAGAGAGAGAGAGAGAGAAAACAAAGCAAAGTAAAGTCCAAGTAAGGCGCATAATTAGCCGCTGCATGACCTACCCGCGAGGGCAGCAGCAGCAGCAGTGGCTGCAGCACGCAGATCAGCCCCGAGGCCGCGGGACCGTCGCGTCGCCGTCTGACCAGCAGCTCAGGCCCTCTCGGCCCCGACACGGGAAAGTGGACCGAGACCAACGAGCCCCAGGGGGAAAAGGGTGCAAGGAGAAGAAAATAACAAAAAAAAAAAAAAAAAAAAAAAGAGCGGAGAGTGGACGCATACAAGCCCCGCGCGGCACACATCTCCAGGACGCGGCAACCTTGCCGATGGGGAGCTCCGTCCACAAAACGCTGCCCGTCAGCCGGGGGAAAAAATCGACAAAAAGCAAAGCAAATTCCAGATTCCTGCAAAACGAAAGCTGACCGCGCTCTCGTTGTCAGACGCGTGCCGCCCAAAGGGGAATGCCGCGTCGCAGGTGCTGGAATTTCCGGGTGACTGTCGTGTGTCATCCTTATGCCGTTCGCGGAACCTGCATTTGTCCCGACGTGACTTTTAATTCCCAGTCCCCCGTTCCTCGTTCGGTTCTGTTCTGTTGGCACACCCGATCGCCGTCGTAGTCAGTGTGGAATGGTGTTACATGCTACGGACGGGCTGCTGGGCAGCAAAGTGACCAACCGCTTCAGGCTGAAATTGCAAAGCTGGCGTTGATAAGGTGGAAAATGGGGTACTCCAGGAAGGGGCACACGTATATATACACGCGCTGCAGCGTGTCTGGAAGTTAGGCCCGAGGGCAGGCACGGACCCGGGCACGGCCCAGCCACAGCCCAGGCACAGCAGCAGCTCCGATCGTAAATCGTGCGATTTATGGCAAAGTGCACGCGATGTGCACCAAGGGGTCATCCCCCCCCTCCGCCTCATCCGTTCCTTTCAAATCCGAACACAGCCCACCCTGCCTGCCAAGTCCTGGCACAACCTCCCGTACCCGGCACTAAAACCTCCTCGTGAAATGTTCTCCTATGGAAATCCTTGCATAGATTTCAGCGAAATATTCTGCAGCGCGGCAGAGGCAGGAAGTCTGATGCGCCGTTTCCGCTTTTAACAGCCAGGAGGGCTCGGCGTGAGCCCATTACCTAGGTACCACGGCCTCCGTACTTAAGACAAACATGGAAGGATCCACGTATACGGAGCGCGGTTTGGTTTCAAGGTTGGGCGCCGGAGAGATTCAGAATGAAAGTAAAACTCTCTCGCTCTTGGCTTTGCTGGTTTGTGGCACGAAAACGGCTAACGCGAGGTCCACGCTGTTAACCGACTTGTACAGTAATCAAGAACAGGGGTTGTCCAAATGAGCCATCCGCCACCTGAGAGGCCAGCAAATCGCGCGCGCGCGCGCACCGTGCGGGACTTTACCACACCCGGCGATTATTCTGCACTCGGCAATTCAAATCTGCTCTCATTTGGAGGGGCATTGTTCATACAGGCAGGCATCAGGGATCGTTAAGAACGGAGCGACGATCGTAAACGACGGAGAATACCGAGCAAATCCGACAGCCCTTCCGGGGAGGACTTTCCCGGACCGCGGCCCGACGCGGCCTTGCTGAATCTGAAAGGTGGAGAGTCAGAGACAGCGACTGGCTGCGCGCGCGCGACACGGCAGAAGGCGATCGACAGTATTGAGCTGCTCGTAATGCGTTTACGATCGTGTGGCATCTGTCCTGCCCTGCTGTTTTATAGAGGTCACATTCATTGACGCAATGAATACATGAATCGATAATAGTCGTGCGGAGGCGTGTGCGCGCGCTGGCATGTGTGTCGTGTGTGATGTTTCGGACAGCGTACTACAAAAGAGCGGTGCGTCGTAAACGCAGGGACGTAAACCCGCGGTCATGACAAATCTATCAATCAACGGAGCAGCGGCGGCAGTGATGAGCGGCACGGCACCGCCAGGCACCGTAATGACAGCCGAATCTTTTACAAGCAGTCGCCGGCTAGTGTACTATATGCTCACTGGCGCAGGTCGGGGGCGTGGCCCATGCGTGTGGCACGGCGCGAACGCCATCAAAGTCGCACAGCACGTCGTCGAGGTGGCGGCTGGCGGCAGTGAGAGTTGTCTGCATTCGCCCGAACGTCGTGTCCCGCGAGCTCACGCTGTTCATTAGAGGCTGGTTCATGGCCGCGGGGGCCGCGGGGGCCGCGGGGGCAGCGGGGGCCGCGGGGGCTGGGGTGATGGCACCTCATAAAACGGGACGCCGCGCCGCCCTCCGAGGGGATCCAGGGGATCCAGGGGACCCTGACGGCGGCCACCCGCAGCACCCGGGACGTGTCGGCGTTGTTTCGCGGATCCCCGTCAAGATTCCTGCCTGTGGTGTGTGAGTCACAGGGGAGCACCGTCCTCTGTGGCGCTTCCAGTACCTCTGCTGCTGCTGCTGCTGCTCCCCCCGGACTCCCGGGGGTTATAGGGTCAGCCGTCCGCGCGCGAGGCGGGTGCCGTGTATTGCATCGTAAAACCGTGTCGCAAATAACGCCGCACGGGATGTCACGCGTCGGGCCGCGCCTGGCTGCGCACGGCTGCCAACGAACAATAGGGAATGCGCCGACAGAACTGCGAACGCCTGCACGCCGGAGACGCGGATGCGGAAACTGGATGGCAAACTCTGCAGCGTCTTGCAGGCGTCAGCCGATCGCCTGCATAGGGCCCTTGTTCGAGTCGCGCGGGCTTGACGACGGCGTCCTCGCGCGCCACCCCCTCCTCCTCAAACACCTCGGTGTGAGACAAAGTAAGTGCGCCTTCAGTCACACACTGACACACAACACACAGAGTATGCTAATCAGGCGACCTGTTCTGCCGGGGGCCCCGGGGGCTGTGCGAGCCGTGGCTGTGAGCCGGCTGCATCAGCCTCCCCCAACTCTTTTGATGCTCTCCCTCCCCTCCCCTCCCCTTCGCTCCCGCCGGGGAATCCGGTTCGGAGGCGCGGCAGAGCGGGCCGCCGGGCGAGGGGAGGGGAGCGGGAGGGAGACCGAGGAGGAGGGGGACGCCCGGATGCACCGGGATGCATCCAACTTTATTTTTTTTTCGTTGCAGCGATGCACTCGATCGACCTCCAAGCGCGGACCAGGGGCAGGGCCTCAGACAGGCGAGGAGGTGTCCTGGATGCACTCGCTGCAGCTGCACTGGCTGCACGTCCGTCCACCTGAGGCAGTCGGACAGGGGAGGAGGGGGCCGGAGGCGGCCCGGAGGCGGCTCGGAGGATACCTGGCTGGCTGCACCTCCGCGTTGGCTGCCGGGCCGCGGCGGCTCCCTGCGTGCTGCCTGCCTGCTGGCTGCCTGCTGGCTGCCTGCACGCTGCGCCTGCTGCGCCCGGGGGCGTTGTACACATTTATTTTATCGGGGCGCGCGTGTAAAAGACGTAATAACATGCCTGATCCGCCCCGGCTGCCCGTCCAGGTTCGATTTCGGCCGGGATAGTGATCGTCATCACGGCAGCACGACGCTGCAATAAGAAACTGGCCGTAAAACAAGAAGTGCGGCTGACGCTCGAGGTTATGCCGATTCGTCAGCCGTGCCGATGAGGTAAGGCAATCACCAGAGCGCCGCGATTGCTAAACGGTATTAATTAAGGGTGATGCAGTAATGGTTTAACAGTCAGATTTTGACCACGTTCGAATGTGTGATTTTTCTTTCCGACTCTTACATGTAGACTATGAATATGTCAGAGGGTTCTTCGTATGGGGCTACAGGTGGCAATGCACTTGCAGCCCAGCGCCTGTACCACCAACGTCATCCTGGGCGCCACGTGCCCCACCGGCCTGTTTTCACGGAGGTTGACGCCGACTACGTCATTCCATGTAAGTGTCAGTAATTCACTGCTAGACCTTGGGTTTTGGGCTTCAATTTGAAACCGACGCGCTTCAAACTTTGAAGCCCGGCTGGACGCGTCAAATTCAAGCAGGAAAGCTTCAAAGCGCGCGCCCCCACCACGCCGGCTGGTCGTGGTGGGGGAAACGCCGGCAGCGACCGACACCGAAAGAAAAATGCATTTGACGCGCGTCCCCACACCAACCGCAGACGAAAGAGGGCAGAGCGAAATTCAGAACGTGTCCACCTGAGGGCGGGAATCGCCTCTTGCCGTTGTGTGTAAGTTGGGTTGCCTACCTACCAGGCGCTAAAACCCGAAGCTAAAAACAGCCGTAGCTCCGAACGAGCGCATTTCCGGACATGGGTTGGGAAGGAGGGGAGGGGGGCAGAAAATAGCAATTCTTGAAGCGGCGCGTTTGGTGATTTGGTGGATCGTCCGAGGAGGCTCCCCGCCCCAGCCGCCTCCAGACGGCCGGGATCCCAATCAGTAAATGGACGAGCGGGGCGCTGTGGGGCGCGGCGGTGGCGCGGCAGGCGATCGAGTCAAGGTTCGCGTTTTGATTTGTGCCACCGCCGGCTCCGCCCGACGCATCAAATTGAAGAGGTTTTCGCTGCGCGGTGGTCTGCCGTCCGGCGCGCGTAGCCGGGGATTTGACAACCCACGGGCGGGCGCTGCTGCTCACGTCCGTGGAACGGCGACTCAACCGTTGGCGTCTCCCTTCCACTCGCGGCCGCACTGGCACGGAGCCCGGGTGCGACGGAGACGGAGAACACCCTGCCGGACGCGGCCCCCTTTTCTATATAGCGAGCGCGCCTCACCTCAGATGGTCCCCCGGCGTCACGGTTTCGGCCGTAACTCTTCTTTTCGCGGCTCGTCCCGGCGGCTCCGGCGGTCCCGGGGGAGCATTTACGATACGTCTTAAAGACCGGCTGCCCTAACCCCCGCCCCCGCACCGCACCGCCGTAGCGCACGGTGGGTACTACGCGACTCGACAAAATTGGTGCCCGGAGACCATCGGCACGGCCCCGCACGGCCCCGCACGGCCCCACAACAGCAGGAGAGAGGGGCGGCGCCGGGGATAGGCTTGTCAGCCCGGCCCACGCGGTGGCGTAGCGGCGTAGCGGCGTAGCGGCGTAGCAGCGCGCACGGCCATGGCCGCACCTTTCATTGCTCCTCAGTGCGTGAGTCGCGAGGAAGACACTTTACAGTGCGAAGCGAAAGGTGAGCTCGGGGCGTGAGCATAGACCTGAGGCGGTGCTCGGGGTGCTGAGCTGACCGCACGGAGCGGCCAACACCCACAAAAATGTGTTCGTCACGGTTTTTTTTTTTTTTTTTTTTTTTTTTTTTTTTTTTTTTGGCGAGAGCCTTCGCATCGAATCTGGTTAAATGTTATTGGACCAAAGTACACATTTTCACATTTTTCTGGTCGAGAAAAATGTCAAATCGACTTCAATAATTGTGATCAATACCCGCGCTGCATCAGTAGCAGCCAATCAGGTGACAGTATGGGCGCGTCGCGTAATCAGGCCAGGCCGGGCCCGAACCCTGGGGAGTGAAGAGTTACAGGCCAGATGCATCACCTCCCCTCCCGACCTCCGTGCCCAAAACGGCGGACCGGTTCCTAATTGTTTCTGACTTCCGTGAATAATGCGCGCCGCCGCGTAGCCTACTCCAACTGGGCCCAAAAATTTCTCATCCCCGTTTGCGGCAGCGAAAGGGCCTTCCCTACCTCTCGGCCGCAGCGGGAGGCACTCTCGGGTTACTGACTGCGTCGTTCGTGTGTTGCTGCGAGAAATTTACTGCGGGTTCTTCGAAAACTTGCCGTCTGCTGCCACGCGGACGCCACGCGGACGCCACGCGGACGCGGTCCGATGGGTGCGCGGCGCTGGCCGGCGGTACGCGTGGGTAACCTCGGCAATTAAGTGAGGCGTGGCGTGGCGAGCGCTATGAGGAGTTGCAGCGGCATAAAGATTGGCCAGATATCAGAACCTCCGGCCGCCCCGCCGCGCGCCCGTCCCCAGCCGCACCCCTTCCACTCGCACAGGTACTCGATGTGGACGGTAGGGCTGTTGATGGTCGCTCTCATTTGGCTGAGAGCTGCGAAGACCTCACGGGCCACACTGAGCTGTCCTGGCGCGTCCTTGTAGTGGCCCATGCTGCAGGGTGACTGTCCGTCCAATCTAAGGCGAGCCCCTCCACGCCGACCTGACGGCGACCTCGTCGACAGCCCTCGTCCGCCGAGGAGCCTTGCGTCTCATATTCACACGATTTATGCCCGAGTGCAGAGGGCCAGCAGAGGCCTAGCCGGGGCCCATATTATAGTGCCCCGGGCGGGGACGGGATGACGACGTTGATGAGGAGGACTTTTCGGGATGGCCGCCGAGGAATTCAGGCGATGCGTGCGGTGCGGGGCGCCCTCGGGGTAGGCCAGCCCGCACGGCAGGTCTGCGCTGCGGGACAGTGCACCTCTGCAGGCGCCCCTGTGGCCTCGAAAGTGTGCCGAAGAAGCGAACCGTTCCTGTTCCCACGACAGACGGCAGAGGGAGGCGACCGAGAAAACGACACCTGAATGGCGGCGGCCGCCGTGCGGCTCCCACGCACCTCCACCTCTCTCGCTAAACTCATCGGACAACTTGTAAATAACGTCCTTAGGCCCGATGCTGGTAGTCCGGGCGAGGCGAATCGACGACGGCCCTGCTTCTTCGTTCTTTTTCTTTATTTCCCAGCAGCCGAAGGGATGGCCGAGGAGGCACATCGTTTATTCGCGCCCTTCTTCCCGAAGCTCTGCCGCCGCTGCCCCGACGCCTCCGCCCCCACTGTATCGCCTTACAAAAGTAGAAAAGGAGCGAGACGGAGCCCGGCCCCGGGCCAAAGGGGGCCAGTGGGGCCGGGGGCTGGGGGCCCAAGGTCTGGTCCATTCGCAGCGGCGGGCAGGTGGACCTGGCGGGGACCCCGGGGGACCCGGAGGAGATCCTGAGGGTCCGGAGGGTCCACGATGAATCGCCCTCACCCACGCAGCCCGGCCCGGCCGGCCCCAGGGACCCCGGCCGCGCAGGTGAGCTAGGCGGGCGGGGTCAGCCAGAGGCGTCCGCGCTGTGGCGTCGTAGAACACAGAGCCCTCTCTGTCCTCCCGCACGCTGATTCATGGAGGCGCTCCTGGCAGGCCGTCGACCTGTACTTGAGGGCATAGAAGCAGGGGCCGCGCCGCCCGGTTCATCGTCCAGGGCACAAAGACAGTGTCCACTCGCCCTGCGACGACGGGGGCGGCGCCAACGGGGACCACGGCCAAGTACTACGAGGCCACGGAGGGAAGAAAAGACTTGTCCGCCGGTGCAGGGGGTCCGTCTGTCCCGCCGGGCCCGCCGGGGGTGTGTAGCGGGGTGCCCCTGGGTGCATTAATGATGCAAAGGGGTCGGGGGAGTCGGCGGCGCACCGGGCGCCACGGGGGGGTTAGGCCGGAGATGGCCGTGTCCACCGCCAGCATCACCACCACACCGGCGGGCTCCGGCGGGCTCCGGTGGGCCCCAGTGGACCCCAGTGGGCCCCAGTGGGCCCCAGCGGCCCGCTCCCCCAGTCTTGTGGGTATTTTATAATAGCGGGGGGAGAAACGGATGGGAGAGCTGGTCCCTCTGGTGTGTGCTGTACCCTATAGAGAAAAATATGGCGGCGGTAAAGTAACCGAGGGGGAGCGGCTGCCCGGGCGGGCGGGGGCGGAGGCTGCTGGGGTGGCTGTGCCGTGGCTGTGCCGTGGCTGTGCCGTGGCTGTGCCGTGGCTGTGCCGTGGCTGTGCCGTGGCTGTGCCGTGGCTGTGCCGTGGCTGCTGCTGTGCCGGTGGATTTGGACGGCAAACCGCGTGCGGCCGTCAGCCGGGCCGGCAGGGCGAATCAAAGATTCACAAGTGGAGTCGGTGCCGTGCGGATATGTGTGGCCACATTGCCCGTGTCGAGCACTGTGCCGGGCGGACCGAGGCAGGGAAAAGGGTTCCAAGAGCCCCCGAGGGCCGGGAAAAGGGGCACAACCAAAAATAAAAAAACAACCAGAAGAGGAATAGATTTAAAAATTCATTATTAAAAAAAAATAATTTTCAATACGTTTTTTTAAAATTATTACTTGCAGAGGAGAGAAACACAAACACACGTACAGCTATCACGCTTTACAAAGCCACAGAAAAAGAGAAACAACAAGCGAAGAAAACAAACGTATTACGCGCTGCGCCCTGGGCTGTCTAGCGTAAGCCGGCTCTGACTTTCATCGTCAGCGGCGCCGCGAGATAATTGTGGTTCTCAGGTGTGTACGTGTGCACCCGCAGCACCACCCACCCCTCTGCCGTGGGTGCGACGAGGACGGCGAGCGACGTCTCGAATGCAGTCAGGCTGCTGCAGGCCCACTCAATAAATCGAGGTAAACACCGGTAATCAAAGTGAAAACACGGAGCCGGCCACGCGTTTGGGACGTTCGCGCAGGACAGGGCCGCAGGACCGGGTCTGATCGAATTTTCAAGGAGCCCTCCCCGGCCGGCACCGCGTCGTCGGCGGCAGTGAAATTCGCCACGGCGCTGCACATGATCGTCGAGGTTCCGGCTCCATATCGGAGGGATAAGTGCGGTGGCCGGTTTCTTTTTCGGTGTCTAGCCTGCTCTATTGGCGCCTCAGGGCTTTGACTAAGCGCGACACCTCCACCCGTTACCGACACCACCAATTTTAATTTTTTCCCAGTTTGACACCTTGCTGTGCTGCGGGTTTCCACAGAGGTGCTATCTGATCATCATATTTTTTTTTTTTTTCCACGCCCAACGCCTTCATGATATCCAATATTATTTTCTATTATCTTCCCATCCGTCTTATTGCCGCGAGTAGCGCGGACTTGTTTTTCATCGCGTGCGTTTTATTTCTATTTTTTGTCAAACGCAGCAGAAGGCGTGGATCAGCGCCGCGCACGCGCACACTGGCGCACACTCGGACAGGCAGAGGCATAGAACGCACTCCAAAGTACAGGCCCCGAGGGGGTGAAATCGCTGCACGCGTCAACTTGTCTCGAGGATTAACGTCGCTTGGACCCGGCCGGCCACAACCCGCCGGGCCAGGTGGTCTGGACAGACTCATAACATCGTCATACAGATAACTGTCCCATCTGGACTAGCATCCCCAAGCTTTCCAGCTCCAGGTACACCTACAACAGCACATGCTGCTTGGCTCTGTTTTTGTTAGCATGCTCTCACCTAATGTTAATTGCATGCGCCGAGTTCGCGTCAGCCAAGGATGATCTCGACACCGCAAACTGCTTCTGTCACACCTTGATACACATCAAGAGCGCCTCCTCTTATTTTCCAGCGCCCATTTCATCATCATCATAGCATAATCATCACCACCACATATGGCCCCCACAACTGCGACAGAAACAACAACAACAACGCCATCGAATCAATCACGTGTGCAATCGCTTAATGTGTTTAACTTGTCGAAGCAGCAGCGGCAGGGAGAACACGTAGGCTGGACAGGGGCTTGGACAGGGGATCCGGCGACCGTGACCAAGCACTCCGGCACTTGGCGAGAACCCCCTGGTAAGTGTCCCGGCAAACCTGACATTTGGCATCTTCGAGAACTTGCGTTTCAAGTTCAGTGCCTGAATAATCATTAAGGCTGTGACATGGTGGCCGCTCCGCAAATTGAATGCCTCTCCGAGGGCGGGAAGAGCTGTTTGCTCGGAGGACGTTTCCACCAAGTGCTCCCAGGCGAGCCCCATGACCGTGCGGTGTGCGACTCCAACTTTACGGGCCCGGTGGGGAGACATAGGTGCGCGTAAAGCCGAAGGTGCCCCGCCGCCATCGTAAAGTCTAAAAGTCGCCATGAGTCTCCAAGGAACCAGTTAGTTAAACAGGTATAAGAGGCGCACACGTTCCCATAAAAAGATTAATGGCGATGAAATATTGAGATCTGATTCGTCCGACTCGAGACACGCGCGTAAAGAGACGAGGAGTGGCATCCACCTGCCAACGACTTTGAAGAGCGTGAGGAGGATGGAACGGAACCATGATAATAGCCATATCGCCAATAAGAAGAAGGCTGGACAAAGTATGAGAAATCGAGTGATTTTTTTAAAAGAAGATCAGGGTTCCGAAAACTCGATTTCTCCTGCTCCTCCTGCGTTTCTCTTTTTCGTTACGACTTCGTACTTCGGTTTCGAGCTTCTCCGGAGTACTCTTTTCAAAAACTGTTGTGTCCTAGGGTTTGACTGGCCTTGTTTCCAGGTTGGGACTAGAGTTTTCTCAAAAGACAAACATGATACCTTTTCTGGACTTGGAGGTGGAGCTGACAGGGTATTGCAGAAGAAGTCGCATTTGCAAATGTCATCGCATCTGCTACTCTTTGAAGACTAACCGACTGCCATTTACTTCCAGATGGCACTTATACACAATCGAAAGCATTGACAGTCCTTTGTCTCGATTATTGAAAGTTTGGGACAGCGTAAAAGCCTCTTCCAGGTGAAGCAGGTGCACTGATAGGTATGTGACAGGTGGAGCGCTGTAGTTCTTCTGAATTTTGAGGAGGGGGGCAGTAAAACCTTTTGATGACACTGCTCAGGGGACACGTCCTGATTGAGACGTTAGCTTTACGTATCACCCTGATCATGCCATCTCAGCACATTAATTCGCTTGCCCAAAGCTCATGAAGCTTTGCCGTAATCTAAGTTGACACTATACTAGAGCACTGACCTTTTCCTCATCAGAGAATAAGATTCCCTTCTGCCAGTCGTGGAAAACTTCATGTCGACGAAGACGTCGCCGCGAAAAGTTAATCCCAGTCACGAATAGGGGAGCTCTTGTGGCGGCGATGGGGCGCTATCCGCTGGAATCCATCGCCACCGCAGTAAGCCCGCCTGTCACACGCACACACACACACACACACACACACACACACACTCACACACCGACAGCCAGCTGTCAACTGCACATTCACGTCACTTGTATGCACTCGCGTAATCCACACAGCTCGGCGTAATCCACAAATAAAAACGAGTACCCCTTCCTCGCGCTCTCCGTGAGCGGCGAGGCGGGTGAGGAGAGGTTAGTCCACTTGTCACACTGCACTCGTCACGACAGGTGCACCGCCAGAAATGCTGCGGCTTGGAGCACCCGCGGTGAGCCCTACACACAGGGAAGTCCTACGGCGGTAGTGCCGGGCGCTCGCGGCACCGACGGCGCGACTCGACAGCAGACGACAGCGAAGCAGACGACGGAGCAGACGACGGAGCAGACGATGCGGGGCTCACGCAGCAACGCGTCGCGAAGCGCTCGCGCGGACAGTCGGCGCACCACTGGCTGGCGGCGCGGCGGGCCCGGCATGGGCGGTACGGCATCCATCCGCCCCGGCGCGCCGCTGCTGCTGCGGCGGTGGCAGTAGTGGCGGCGGCCCTCGGCCGGCCTGGCTGGGCCCGCCTGCGGTCGCGCTGCGGTTGCAGCGGCAGTGTGGGGCCTCTTACCGCCCGCGCGGGGACCGGTGGCGCCCTCCCTCAGACCGGCGGCAGCCGCTCCAACTACAGACTGCTGATGGGATGTGCAGGTGAGGCCCCCAGTGAGATGCAGCAGCAGCAGCACTCCGTTTGGACTGGACACTCCGGGGGTGCGAGTCGCTCTGAGAAGGGGGAGGCGGCCGAGATTCTCGGACGTGTCACCGCGGTGACCGCGCTCGTGCCTCGAATGAGGCGTGTGCGTGTGTGCGCGCGCGCAGCTGACTCGTCTCGACTCACTGCCCCACTTCCGGTCAAGTCGGAAGTCAAGCCGGACGACCGGACGGGACAGGGGGAGCAGGACGAAAAGACATTCATGATATGACGGCGGGGAGACAGAGCCAGCCGCCAGCCGTTTGTGGAATGTAACCTTTGAACATCATGCCGTATCACCGAAAACCTGCTAGTATTTGTGCTTACGTCAAAAGTCGCTCTTAATCGTTCGGGCGATCGCAGTGTACGAACCGGGAGAGGCAGAACAAAGCGACATCGTGTTAATGAGACGGGTTTCGGTGGCTACCGCACTTCTCAATATTTGCGCGGTTCCCCTCCCATCACAAACATTGGACAAACCCCTCCCCCTCTTTTGTCTTGCCGTCAATTCGATTCGTATCAATACCGCGCGCCACGCGAAATACGCAGCTAGAGAGGAGGGAGGGGAAGACAGTGGGGCTGCTGCTGCTGCTGCTGCTGCTGCTGCTGCTGCCCTCGCCGATCCCCGCAGCTCGGTTTTATCTGTCATCTCAGTACGAACAAATCGCCCGTCATAATATCTCGCGGGCTCGCACAGACTACACGCAGCTCGCCCCGACACCGGACGTGTTTCAAACCGGAAGTATTCCGCCAGTGGCGTAGTGCAAAAGTCTATGGTGGTGGTATAATGATTTTCAGCTCTGCAGCAGCAGCAGCTTAAATTCCGTGGAAAATTTCATTTGTGGGCGGGTAGTGAACACGCGGTCCGTGAGAGATTATGGAAGGTTTATTGGAGCCTCACACACACACACATGGTCTTCCTATTTCGGGCGTCGCGGCGCTCGGCGTCGCAGCAGCTGTCCTTCTGAAATCCCACGTATCTTGTTCTGAAATCATCCCGAGTTGGACTGTTAGAGCTTTCTTTCTCGATGGGGACAAGCCCATCAAACCCTCTGATCCGTTAGACAAAGCCGCGGGTCGTAAAACAAACATTGTGGGAGGGGAGGGACAATTTTAGAGCGAAGCTCGAAAAATACCGGCGGTTAAACGGCGCCCGAAAAAAAAAAGAATCACACACCCCGCGACGCGTGAGTGAAAGCTCGGACTTTTACGACATGAGAGGTATGACTTGATCCTGTTTCCTAGGTCCGTAAAACGAAATCGAAAGCCAGCCTCCAAATTTGGCGTGACACACGCGCTCCACGGCTTCGCGGCGGACCATCGCTGAAATAACATATTGTCTCTGAACTTCTTAAAACATTTTACGACCATTGTAAAAATGGTGATCCGATCCCCTTTAGCTGTGCGCGGACCCTTTTCTGCCGCGAGTTCTGATGCAGACCGCCGCGGGTGTCAATTTCATCGATGGGGTCACCAAACCCTTTGCGAAACGCTGCGGTTGTCTCTGCGGCCGTCCGCCGATGGCAGCCGACAGAGCCGACAAACTTTGTGTTACACATGCCAAAATAATGACTATCCCAACTAATTTCTTCGTTGATTTCAGGACAAGCCATATGTATTTAGTTGTGTGAACTAACATTTCGTTGGATCAGCAAAACATTTGTTACGCGAGCAAAACGCCCCTTGTACTTCTGAATTTTGCACAACGCAACGAATTTTCCCCGAATGAACGATATGTTAGTTTCTCAACTATAAATTTATTGCGTAATGTCCCGAAATCAACGAATAAATTAGTTGAGACAACTAATCAATTTTTTGAATGAATTTCTCCGCCGCGGTCGAGTCCAACGTCTAGTTCAGCACGGCCGAATTCCCCGCTTGATTGCACACCTCCCTGCGTTTCACAAAATGAGCGAGAACAACACGCGTGGTGTTGGTGCAGGTGGCGATATGACAAACCGCGCGGGTGGCCGAGTCGATATGGAGTTGCCGCCACCGCAGACTGACAAACGGACGCCGGTCATTCATTTGTCTCGCGGTTTTATTGGCGCTACCGCGCAACAGCAGGTCATCACGTGGTCTGGGCGGAGTGGCGCGTGGGGGTCGATGCGTTCATTAGTGACCTGACGCCCCCTCCGCGGCCCCAGTGACGCAACAGAGTTTGGTGTGTGCCGCGTGCAGCCCCACACGTGGCGCGGCTCCAGGATTTTGCTAAGGGGGTGTAAAGTAGTGCTTTTTGCCCACTTACAGCCTTCCAGGCGGCTTATCTAGTACCCAAGGGAGGGGTAATTACCCCCATTACCCTCCCCCTGGAGCCGCGCCTGCCACACGTGAAGATGCAGGGGTCCACAACTCGAGACAATCAGTGTACACATTTTCAGACAATCAAACACAATCATCGATTAAAAATCTTAAAAAACTGCATAAACATAAGGCTTCAGCTGCATTTTAGGGCTAAGAGCAGCCGTAAACCACCATTATTAGACTAAAATTTTAGATGTTCTGCAAATTAGTTGCAACAATCGACACAATCAACACAATCAGTGTACACTTTTCGGCAGAGTTGTGGACCCCTCGCGTGCTCTTCGCGAAACAGAATTTCTATATCATAACGGTCTGGATCGTCCCGTGTCCCACTTCCCATGCGAACGTGTGTGCGGGGCGGTGCAGGGCCACACGTTGTCGGTACCGAATGGGACACGAGGGCTGCAGTAGCAGCGGCAGCATCCCTGTATTCAAACACCCTTTTCCATCTCGCGCTCATCAGATTAAAGCGAGCGGCAGGATGTTGCAAACAAAGTAGCGTCGCTCTTTAATTCCGACCGGGATGGGATCGTCTTCCTGCTTCTCACACGCCGGCCCCGGGGCCCCGCCCCCGGCTGCCCCCGGCTGCCCCCGGCTGCCCCCGGCTGCCCCCGGCCGCCCTCGGCCCTCTGGGTGTGCTCTACCTCTACGGGACCTTGGCACCGCCAGGCCACAGGCGGCCACAGGCGGCCACAGGCTTGTCACTCACCGCGCATTAAACCCTTCCCTTGACATCCTGTAATTAGCACGGCGGCACACCATGATGACCCGATGCGCGCCTTTCCCTGCGGGTCGCTCTCGAGTATCACATCGTTTGTCTCTTTTCGACATGCAGAATGGAAGACAGCACGACCTATCCGAAGCAGTTTTCGGAAGATTCGTAACGAAGAAGAAGAAGAATGCAAGGAAAGTATGAAACAACGAGTATTCAGAACCCCAATGCCCATAAAAAAATCACACGATTTCTCATATTTTCTTCGGGATTCTTCTGCTTTGGTGCGACTGATTACTTCCGTTCCAGGTTTTCCGAAGTACTCTATTCTGCGTTTTGATTTTCGGTGCTGGCAGCGCTTCCGCTGTCACTATACTACTATACGCTACCGCGCTACACCCGGCTCTCCAGATAGGCCATGAAGCCCCTAGCCGATCCGGGGTCCTTCAATGGCGTCTTAGTTGATTTTCGCCGGTGCGCTCGCGGTCCCGTTCTGCCCCTCTGCGACGTGACACGGGAAGAAAGCGAAAGCCCCGCGGCGTGGCCCCCGTGCGCGCGTCCGCACGATGCAGATCGGCATCGTGATGGCTGACCCCGAGGGTCACCGCGTCCAGGCGGAGCCGTGACCGCGCTGCCCGGCGCTGCCGTGTGCGTCTGTGAAAGTGCTGCAAGGAAAACGGGAGGGAAGTGCTCACATGCAGGAGAGGTACCCGCCTGATGGGAGTCAGAGGGGTACTGCTCAGCCGCCGCACCGCCTGCTGAGGTTCACGCCGCCAGCGGATGGACGCCTACCGATGCGCCGTTGCTCGGTAATAAGGGGAGGTACTCCTGGACTGCAGCCCGACCACACCGATAGCGATCCGTTCCGCTCGAGGTGCCAGAAGGAGGGCCGGGAGGCCGTGAGGCCGGTGGGCCCCGAACTACTGCTGCAGTGACATGCCTTGGGGGCGGGGCAGCCGGTGCCGGCCCCCGGCCCGAGGCCCGGCCGCACCGAGATTGCCCCGCCGTGATACGGGAGTCACTGCCCGTCTGAGCCCTCCCGCTCCTATGCGGTTCCTCCATTCAGACGGTGGCCGCGTGCCTGCGCCAGCAATCAGCAGGAATGACAGTAGCGTCCGAAATCACGTTCGTCAGAAACAATGAAGTGGTCTGGGGGGTGTGCCGCCCGCCTGCCGCCCGCCCGCCTGCCGCCCGCCCGCTGCCAGTCGATAGTCGCTGGCGCAGATAGACCAGGACGCGTCGGCGCGGCGCCACAAGTCAGACGTCTGACGGGACGGGCTCCCGGCTAAGTGCGCAAAACGCGCGTTTTATGGCGCACTTCCATGCACTGCAAATAGAGGGGGCGCAGTTACTTACTGGGAAGGCTGCGTGCGGGTAGTGCGTATGGACACTCGCCCTGCCCACAGGGTGACCGCGCAGCAGCCGCCTGCTTCGGACGTAGCCCCCGTCATCATGGCGAAATGAGCGGAGGTTCCAGGGCGCGGGTTGTAAAGCATAGCGCCGCTTGGACAGGTCTGCGGCGCCGCGCGCTGCTACCGTGTCGCCAAGTTCGGCGCCCGCGGGTACCTGAGCCCTCCCCGGCCCGCACGCACCAGATGTCACTCGGTGGGTGGTGGCTACACCTCCGAATCCTCGCATAGTTCTTACCGGCGATTTCACGCGGACCCGCCTTCGGCACACAGGTGCGCGCGCACAGACACATAACGGACTTTCACACACCGAATTCGGTACAATATCTCACATCATTCGTCCGGAATGCAATGGGTTACGCTTCTCTCGTAGACGCGACACATGTTAGTGTCGTACTCTCCCCGCGGCTCCGCCCAGCTCTCGTTCACCCAGTTCCGTGACGAGACGTGAATGGGGTACAAATGGGATGACACTTTGTCTCATGACCTGACCCAAACCATGAGCTGAGCTGCTGAGCTGCTGTGCTGCATGTGAAGCAGCCGGATACATTTTGGAAACATTGGCGCAAACGAAAAGATGTGAAATAATATACATACCAGACAATACATAAGTAATGCAATTCGATTATGTTACCGTATGACATCTAACAAAGCTGACGACGGCAGTTGGGTGACCGTGACGACGCAGCACCGCTGTGAACTAATAGTCTTGAACGCATTGCTGGAACGAGCCCGGTCCAACGGGGCACCTGACCCCCCGTGTGACGCAGCTAGCCAGCTCCTGCGCGACAGGTGGGGGTGGGGAGCGCTGAGCTCCTATCCGGGGTGCGGCGACAGAAAGAAGGAGCAAAAGACCGGAGGAAGGAGACACCGGAAACACGGTCTGGGGAAGGCTCAACCCTTTAGCATGTGTGCGGGTCCGTTCACGCACACACGCACCCAAGGTGCCATCACTCACTGCTCCTAAGTAGTTGCTCTTTCTGCAGAGCGCACTGGCTCCATCAGGTGGTTGCACTGCTTTTTGTTTCCTGACGTGACCCCACAGCGCATCGAATAACATTATACACGAAAAGATAAAAATCTTTCACTATAGAGATCTGCATCTTCCGCAGCGGTACAGATTTCGCCTTAGAGGCTCCATCCTCCCAAGACGACAGGATATGACAAAATTTCTCACCGCCCACTTCGAAATAAAAAGAAAGAAAGAAACGGTTTTCTTATTCATGACTTTACTTTTCGGTACGTACTATTTACTTTTGTGAATGCAAATATACGCCTCAATGTGACATCCAATGACACTATATTGGGTTTATCTCGTATTCATAGACTGCCGAATCCAAAATACAAGAGGGTGGACCGGAGACCCCTATCGAATCTCAAAACATTTTCGGAGCGGAGAAAAAACGCTAGGAAAGGTTAAAGAATGTCTTGTATGCACGAGTGGACTACGTGAGAGCAAAGGTGCAGGCGATGGCCTGCAACTTTGATTTCCCTCCCACACCGCCGACGCTCTTTTAAATTCGAGGTGCATACAAATTTGAGACCGTAGCTGTGGCGTTCCCACTGAACCACTCTTACTTCCCAGATGCACCTCGGAAGTCCATTATAAATGGCAGCCCGGGTAAAATGTTTATCGTAAACATATCAGTACGGAATCGTCTATGGAGTCACACGGGTCTCAATGAGATCGAACTCGGCCCGTCGTTCTGTAAAATGGATGAATAATTCAGGTAAAAATCGCGGCCCCGGCGGTTCCTTCCGCGTCTTCCCATGGCCGGGATGGCCGGTGTAGGGGTGGTGCGGGGGTGCAGGCATATGCAAAGCGTCCAATACGGATGACCCTCCGGTCCAGCCAAACATGTTATCTTCGGGTTATTTACATTCTGCGGATAGAAGCCACATTTGGGTTCTCGTCCGCTGCTGCATCGCGACTGCCGCAGTTGCACGGCGCGGCATGCAAAGCTTGCCATCTCTGTCAGTTCCAGAGCATTACGTGCGACTCTGTCCCCGTCGGACTGACCGCTGCAACAGCAGATGTGCGCGAGTCCTGAGAAAGCCGCGCCGAGGAAGGGCGAGGCGGTGTCACGTACGCGCCTATACCCGATACTACTAATTAGCGGCCAGACAATGCCGGCATCGCCTGTGGGGGCGGGTCTCAGCGTGCCCCGTCCCGACGTGTGACACTGCTCGACCTCGTGACGCAACTAGCGAAAACAGGACGCAAATATGGCGTCATTCTTGTTTCAACCAACCGGAATCGAGGGAGGAAAGATGTAATTATTGGCGATTGCCAGGGAAATAAATGGGTTTGCGCGCGGTGACATGACGAGGACCCGACGGCACCAGTCAGGGATAATCCTGGCTGAGGCTGAGGCAAATGAAAAGCCGCGACATAGCTGTGAGCGGTGTTATTGCGCGCACACCGATGATCCGCCATGGCTTCTGTGTGCCTGGTTGCTCGCTGTGATGCGCGTCGTAGCCAAACATCATCACCCGCAAGGGGTAGGGATAAATTAATTAACGGGCGAATGTTGCGAACCGCCGCTTGAAACAACACCAATCAGAGCCAGCGCAGCAGCGGTAATCACCCCGGGGAACAAAAAGCCAGCAGGACAGTCACTGCTGTGTCATTATTAACCCATTTGAATTCGGTCTTAAGGTAAACACGCTGGTGGGTGTCCCCTCCCCGACTGCGCTTCCGATTTGGGGAGGACCACTTTTTTTTACCCCCGGTCCTCTTGTCGGTATTCATCGAGGTCATCATCGAGATTTTTTTCTTACATTTCCCCCTTTCGTTTACTTTCTTCTTTTTCCGTTCGCGGTCCGTGCTCGCTGTAATAGTCAAAGCAGTGACAAAGGGGTTGGGGCATGACGTGCAAAGTACACATGCCACCCGCCGAGCACCGGGCTGCACGTTTCGTTAGAGCAACCTCAACAAATTGGTCTCGGCCACTGGCTAGCGACGCCCGGAAGCGCGTCTGGTATCACAGATGCAGCAGAACCTTAACGCATGCCCAAGTAAATGCCTTTTTGCCTCATAAACAGCTATCTAGAGACCGGTCGATGGTCATTCGAGTTCACTCGGTCCAAAGTGTGTCGTGTGCCAACAGCGTCTGGAATGGCAGCCAGGTCCATCAGAGGTAACGGAGCTCATTAGGTGCTAATGACGCCGATTCATACGGGAAAAGTATAATGTACTCAGCTCGAGTCCCGAAACCTAACTAACCGTACGCCACGGCGCGTGCTCTAAGGCCCTCCTCTGTGTCGAAACATGACGGGTCCCCTAATTCCGTACATTCATGCTGTTGCTCCAAATAAATATCACTCACATGTTATTGGGGCGATGGAGAGCCAGCGGTGCGGCCAACAAGGCTAGTTACACAACGTGCATTCCGCGACGTTCAAAGAGAGAAGTGAGCAGTGAACCCGAATGATAGTCTTGGCAACAATTTATATTTTTTGGAACTTATTCATAAAATGACAGTGACCGGTGTGATATCCTTACGATGGTGATGAGACAGCCACTGTCATCCACAAAGATCCTCAATCACAGGCCAAAAAGCCGAAGACAACCCCAAGTTCCTTCACACCCACCCACACCCTACTGGCATTGCTCACACGGTCCCTTCCTCATGAATACCCCGTCTTTACACAGAGGGGTGGTGCGACAGTAGCACCGTGTGTGGCTTACATTCCTCACTCTCTCTTCTACACATCCATATGGTAAAACGAAAAGTGACATTGAGAAAAAAAAACGGAGAGAAAAGGGGGGGGGGGGGTGATGGACCAGGCGCACTTCGCGGTAAAATTTCGCCGCCCACGGCATCCTTGCGTTGTCAATCCCAGCACTCTGTACTCATGACACACAGAAGGGGTTGTTGGAGTGCAGCGGGCCGCAGGGACAGAATGCAGAAATAGTCAGCAGCCGCTAGCAGCCACAGGCCAGGTCAAAGCATTGCGGCTGGCACGCTGCGCCTCAACGGATGCCGAATGATTAATTAACAGCAATTAGCCTTTGTTTCGTCGCCGGTGGCTGACAAATGGCTGCGCCTGCATGCGCGCACCGGGGTCCCCGGTGGTCCCTGCATGGCCTGTGGCCGAGCCCGTGGCCGCCATCAGGAGCTGGACAGTCCGGGACCACAAAAACACATGCGTTGTTGAAACTGAATTCAACCGCAATAAGCCTACCTGCGATCTCAGAAAAAACTTCATCTGATACTACGACAAAATTGTATTCAATTTTCAACTGACTGAAACGTTTTAGTTTCGTCGACTTAAAACTGCTGTCAAACGTCTGCTCCTGGAAGAGTAAATCGAGTTTGACCTCTCACGGTATGAATCCGAAGTTCCCCAAAATTGTGTCGCAGGGTGACACACATTTAGAGACGTGACCTTCGGTTCGGCCTGGCTGCTGCTGCAGCGCTCCATATGTCGCCTTCGCAACGCCGCGCCAATATAAACCCCTCGACTATCAGACAAATGATGCTCTTTGTACGCCGCGCCGAGTGGACGCGACGGGACGCACGCGGAGAACACTTTTTTTTTTAACGGATACGTGAAGCACTTCCCCCCATTTGCATATCAGCGCACGCGCACAGCGCCGTTCATTAATCAAGCACCCTACTTGTCGCGCACCCAAGACAGCCCCCTCCCGCCCCGTGCCGCACCCGCCGCAACCCAGCAGTAGTGCAGTAGCTCCGAGTATCGGCTGGTACCTGGCGCTGCAGCATTCACCAAATCGTGATGACAAACGGTCGGGCTGAGACACCTCGTCCCCTCGACGCTCCGGCGGCGGCAGCGGCGGCACGGAGCGGCCAGCGCGGCTGCTGCTGCTGCTGCTGCTGCTGCTGCTGCCACGCGGCGGGCGGGCGGGTGCGCGCCGGGCCGGGTCGGGCCGGGCGGTTGACCCCAGTTGCCCAAAACAATCACTCACAAATCGCGGGACGCGCGCATACGTATATACATGACGAGCGGGACGGAGCGAGCGGCGTCGCGCACGGGGGCGAGAGAGACAGATCCCTGCTGTCATCCATTTATTACTGCTTTTCGACGCAATACCGTGCGCAAGGTCCACATCGACAGACGCGCGCGCGGCCGGATCGGAAAAACGAGGCAAAATTGGCAATTCGGTCCCAGGGAAATGAGAACGGGATGGAGCAACGCGAGCTGGTAATCAGCCGCGCGGGATGTGACAATCCAAGCAGCGTCAGCTCCTGCCAAAGTGGACGACAATCATGCGCTCTCGATCTCTTAATTTTAATAACGGCCGAGGACGGCTCCAGATTATACGAATTACTTTTGGTATACTCTGAAACGCCGGCGCTGAGTTATGGTCCTCCATTGAGCGCGCAGTGAGCCCCTGCCGCCTGCCGGCCCCGTCGGATAATCTCTTGGCGACGCGGCGTCCCAAAACTGGTTCCCATCCGTCCTTTCAGCAGCCAGGGCTCTCTTCCAGGAGCGATTTTCATTTTCATTTGGCAGTTTCGCCATGATGCTCGGATCGGTTTATGCACTTCTTCTGGCCCGTCAGCCTCGGTGACCTCGCTGGATCCGCCCTGGACGCTCTCATTTTCTAGGGCAACGCGATGAGAAATTGCGGCATACGCGCGGAGTTGCTCGGGACGCGATGGTGTTGGAGGAGGAAGAGACCACAAGAAGACGCAAAAGGCGAGGGAAGGAAAGGCGGCGACAGACAAGGCTGCCGTGTGGGCTGTGCAGGCTGGCATGCAGTGCAATCACGGGCTGTGTGTGTTTCCTTTCACATCGCCATATGATGTGAGCCGGGCGCAGACTTAGCAGCGCTCACCGAGTGTGAAGCAACACGACAAGACGCGCATTCCGGTCTCCTTTCAGCCCCTGATGTTGACGCCTTGGCGCGGGTGCCTCTCGGGGGCAAGGCGCTCAGCACCGCTGAGAACACCGTGTGTCGCACAGGTAGTGCGCGTGTGCCCCGGTGCCGGTGCCCACCGTGCTCGCGCACACACCCTTGCGTCACATTCATAGCGACGCCCGGCCGAAACATTCTCCCGAACGCGCCAAAGCCACGCCATCCGCGCTCTATAAAACCGACGTCGGCACTGTCGCCGCGCCGCCGTGCCCAGGCCGTGCCCAGGCCGTGCCCAGGCCGTGCCCAGGCCGTGCCCAGGCCGTGCCGCCCCCGTGATCCTATCGGAGCCGGCAGCAACAGATGCAGAGGTGCCCGCGCTGGCAGAGCTCTGTCGCCCAACCCTTTATGCCGGTCTCTCACGCGACGCATGGGAGAGGAGGAGCTGCTGCCGCTGCTGCTGCTGCTGCTGCTGCGCTGCGGCACATGCATCCGTTTCCGTGGATGTGGGTTACACACACATTGCGGTACGATAGCTACTCCATCGCCGATGATGTCGCTCTGGTCTCCGCGCAGTCGTCGTCGTCGCCTCCGCTCGTCCTCGCGAAGAACAAATTTGTATAGAGAAAATGTGGGTGCCTTAGTGCTGCCGCGGGTGATCCTACTGAGAAGCGAGGGGCGCCGCCTTTCACACGCAGCGAGTGTGGGCGCGCGACACACGTGTGGAGGGAGGCCGAGGCGACTCTACCGCGTTGGGGCGCGTACCCGCACGCTCTCTCTGAAATTGATATGATATCACTGCAATGTTCTGCAACGATTTTGCAATATACAAAATCATTGCAATAACGTTTTACTGCAACAAAATAATAATTGCGATGACGCTTCTGTAACAATAGTTGCATAGCGACTCTTACAAAACTTTTGCAATGACGAAAATCTCAGAGATATGCAATGAGCAATGAAATTTTATCGTCATTGCAATTTTATTTACAGTGCGCGGGTCGCCAGCAGGGCCGCCAGGGCCCCGGAGGACACAGCAGACGTGCGCGCGCGGGACGTTTCCGCTTTTGAATAGCGACATGATTTACGCACGCGGCCGGTACTTGCCTCGCAAACACATACATAGAGCAAGAGTAGGGCGTAAGGGCGTGTCGTGACGGGACATGTGTGACTGTGACTGTAGGGTACATAGCTAAAGAAAAAGTATGCGAATAATAGCGTGTCGTTGATTTCTGCAACTTCCAGGTATTTTCGAAGGACAGTCCAGCGTCGTCACACGCATATACGGAGCTATCATCTGCCTGCATTGTCGCATCATTTTTGTACGCAGGCGAAAAAAATAAAATCGGTGTGCATGGTGATGAGGGAAGGAGGGGGATGAGTCGAAGAGGGGGAAGGCCGGGGGCAGGGAATGCACGACGCAAGGGGATGGGGTTTCGTTCTACCCATCCCGCGTCGCGACGGGGACAAACGGATATTGTCGGGCCAACGTGAAAAAAAAAGAAGAGATTCGGTAAAAAAGTGAAAACAGTGTCTCCCCAAGGGCATGGACATGGGTAATAATGATATGCCATGGTACGTGGCACGGTGAGGGATCGCCATGATTGGACGGGTCCGCGCTGGGTCCGCGCGGGTGGCAGTGGGTGGGCGTCCGAAGCCATCTTTGGGTACCACTTGGTGGACTGCAATGGGTACCCAAGTGCTAGTGGTACGTGTGTGCATGCAAGGACACCGCAGGTTCAACGCATACCCAAATTAATTTTTTCCTCTTTGGCCATGTTTTCACATGTATCTACGCATAGAACAATGAGATTTTATTCCAAAATTTGAATTTCAGAAGCAATGTATTTTCTTGCCATTAACCTGTACTCGGTCAATATATATATATATATATTTTTTTTTTTGACATTTCTACTTCCTACCGCAGCCAATAGCTCGTGCGGTTAAGCTCAGTCAATTCCAAAAACATTTACGTTTTATTGTTCGTAGGATAAGAAGTCCCGTGCCAAACACGGTTTTATGGATTCTTCTCTTTTTGCTCCCCCTCGCTAAATGACCGGTAACCACTATTCGATGGTGTCGGCGAATGTGCTTGGTCACTCAATGGACATCACGCGCGGAAATCCGTGACGGAGAGCGGGAGTGCCGCGTGCGGTCAATATGCGACGAACCACTTGGCCCATGAAAGCTGTCAGGAATATGCGTGCAGTCTTAGTTTATGAAGGCAACACTATTTCCCTACTGCATTTTTTTCTAGCGAAAAAAAGAAAAAAGAAGCGAAGCCAACACGGCGGTACAGATTGCGAAGACTGGAGCCAAGCTCACGATAACATGACCACGACCACGGCGTACTCTGTTTCCATTAATCATTGCTCAAGGGATAGACAGCCGAACCTAGCGAGGAGTCTGATGTTCACGACCTGGGAGTCAAATTATGCTTTAAACATCGAGAGAACATTAGCGCTGGAGGAGCACGCCACGCATACCGTTGCCAACCTTGCAAATGATGTTAACGCTCAGGCGACATGTAGATTCAGAGGAGGTCCCACTATCCGTTCGTGTACGTTTCTCTCCAACATGCCGTCGCCCCAAAGAGGCAAACGATTTTCGCATCATCACTTTTTCCCCTCCCAATGCCATTTTATAATGTGTTTGCTCTTTTTTCCCCCCCACCACAAATTTTTCCTTCGAATGAACACAAAATATTAAGGTGGACATGTTTGTCGTGTGCTGACAACGGTCGCATGTCGCCACAGCTGTCACCGACAGTCCCCGGAATATGAGTCGATCACTGCAGTGTGCAATCGGCGTAGTTTACTTTTCATTAAGGGTGGCCGAGCGCCGCAATCCGATGAGGAGACAGAAGGGAAAAGGGTTCGCGACCTGATCCGCCCGCTCTGGGATTAGCGGGGACGGGCGGGTATTAGGACACCGGCGGGTGCAAAAAAATAGAGGAATTAATGGTTTGTAAGTCACCGTTCTTCGAAGGCAAAATAGATTTTGTGTAATAGAAAGTGAGCGATGGAAAATTTTCGCACTCGTGGACATTCACCAGAGCAATTAGTTTCCAGGCAGACTGGGAATAAGACTGGGGGCCGCGTGCGTGCCGCTTCGATTTCATTTCGCTGCAAATAGAGTAAACCAACAATTTCACGCCAGCTGCGCGCGGGCCGCGGCTGAACGTCGTCTCCGTTAGACCCAAGCCTAAAGCCTGTCCGGCCGGGACTCGATGCATATTCAAACTCACGGCGGCGCATTAGTGCGCACGAGCCGGAGACGATTTGGGGACATTGGTGGGTCCTGGCAAAGGTCACAGCAAAGCCTGGGGTCTGCTAGTAGAGCGCTGCTTCCCCAAAACCTGTCAGCGCCGCCCCGTCGGCCGCCATCGGCAAGTGCGCCAGCGATCGCACCTAATCTACGCAAACTGGACCGATTAACACCCCGGTACAGTCGGAGCAGGAACCTGGACCGGTCACCCGAAACCGTTACGCGCCGCCCCCGGCACTATGCGGGTACGCGCTGACCAGTAATGGACGGAGCCGAGTTTCGTCTGCTCCAAATGACCGCGGCGAACAGCGGGCCACACATATGGGCCCCAGCTGCAAATATTCTGAAGCGAATCGGCCGGATGGTCCCGCTAGGAACGGACTGTACCGAGCGGTCAGCGTGGCCAGGGGATTTGCTCCACCGCGCTCACGCACGTCATACCAGCGCTGAAAATAATTTAAAATCTGTTTTCGTATACTTGCTCTGAATCGGAAGGGGCTAGGCGAGGATGGCTCGCCAAGCTTGCCGTCCGGCCGCCGCCTCATTTGCAATACAGCCGCGCGCCTAGCAATCACAGGGGGCACGCAAACACAACTGGCGACAGTATCGCACTCTGCCGGTTATTTCCGGCCGACTTAACTCGTTGTGTACTCGGATTAGGTCACCATGATATCACACTCACCGCCGTCAGTCCGCAGCTGACCGTGACACTCGGTGACCGCACCCAGCCCGGCAGGGCCGGCGGGCCGCCACACGTCGCCCTCTGGTGCTCCTTACCTGTGAACAGGGAAATAAAAGGAATCTGTGTTTAATCTCGAAACATGGTGACTCGAAACTGCCACGGTTCCCTCTGGAGACGAAACAAAAACCCCACCGTGACTCCCCAACTGCACTACTCGCAGCCTCACCCTTCCCCGATCGCACAAATTATTCTTTCTCGCCGATTCTCAGTGCAATTACAATGTGGCGAGGGCTAATGTGGTAATTGGCGCTTACAAGGGAAAAGGTGTGATAGTTACTCGTTTACATTTTAATTTCGTGTAAAACTGGGGGTGTGCAAATGAGCTGAAGTGAGGAGGATAATTTAAGAGGACCAAGACGGCACGAGTACCCAGACAAGCACATATTGGAGGGAGGGGGGGGGGGGGGGGAGTGCACTGCGTTTGCATGTAATTAAACGCCGAGGTGGGGAAATTGCGCAACAGAAATCGCGCCAACAGTAGACTTTCATCAGGCGGATAAATTATCTGTGCCCACAGCGCGGGACGGACAATAAGGATGGTCTCATTGCGGGATGCAATCACAACGACACGACGCGGCGTGTACAACATGCAACAAGATGTATGTGAAGAGGTGCTCAAAGCATGTCGAGCTCAATGAAGTGTTCGTGGGCGCGGGCTATCGCTGCGGCTTGACAGAGGGCGCGGACCGTGTGCACTGTCAGGGCCTCGGGAAATACTATGAGCACAGCCAAGGGAAGGCTTGAATGTCACTTGCGAATTGGAGGGGAAACAAAAATGCACTACTTTCGACGTTGGGCGTCAGGTCCACCTGCTGACGGTCACATTCAGGAAAAGTGGCGTGAGGATCATCGTGCATTCCTTGGTGCAATTACTATGGAAAGCTGTTTTTTTTTTTTTCGTCCGGCGGTCAGTTGCTGTTTGTCGAGGCAGCAGTTGAGTATTCACTGGCCGCGTCAAGCGCAGGTGGTGCTGGACAAATTCTACTCCCGGCTGCGCCACACACATCGAACACAATTCGGACAGGTGCGTCGTGCTGGGATGTGTGTGTGTTTGTGGTCTAAATCACGTCCAAGCACGCATCGATGACAACACCGGTGCCAACAAGTAACTTCACAGTAACCACCTGGAACATAATAATTGCGCACTTTGACCAGAGCCGGGTGTACTCGGCTGTGCATTGTCTCTCGCCGGAGATTAAATCTCTGTTTATTTAGTTCCCAAAGACCAGGCCTGTGTAATTATACTACACGCGGCTAGTTGAACCGTGAAGTGCACGGCCGTTTGATACGGTGCTCGCCGAAAAAAAGAAGCCGGTATAGATTCGCTGGAAACTCCCTCTCTCTGCCGAGGTTGGGTACCACCACATGGGATGCACCACGCGCAGTGCCCCGTCCGCACCGCCGCACATTTCAACACCGCCCCACTTAATAACTCCTTAATTTTCACACCCTCCTCCAAGACAAGGACCAACGGGACGCATGTAAATGAAATCAGAGGTTGTATACATTGCTCTATAATTAAACGGCACACCTTTCTCCGGAAGCGGTGCGTCCTGCCGCTGTCCCTAAGGCGGCCCGCGGCCACGCCCTTTCGGGAGGAGAAAAAAACTGGACCTTGATTAAAACAATGGGCGCGATGAATCCTGGAACAACGATTCGGACAGGTAAAACAGAAACAAATAAATACATTTGCGTCGGTGGTTACAGCCTATTCTTCCCGTGCTGCTGGCGGGCTGTCAGTTATAAGAACCAGGGCGGGAAGTATACGAAGAAAAAAAAATTACGCATACATTATGAGAGCTAGAAGAAAAAGACGAGTATCCGAGGGAGAGCTTCGCGGCGCGAATTCCACAAATGGCAGAGATTGCTTTTCGCACGTCTTTCGCAGCTCATCCCGGCTGCTCGACGACGCGAAACGGATATCATGGCCCGGCCGGTACAATTACCCCTTCATCTGCGTGCGGAAGCGGCTGCATTCTCAGCTCGGCTCTCACAGCGCGCAGCGCGTCACACGACGGGACCCCTCCACGTCACATCCGATACTGTACGCTCACGCAACTCAAATATTCATCTGCTGATTCGGAAATATATTCATGTGCGATTCATCGCGAGGCCCTTTAATGGAACAGAAGGAGACACAAAAGGAGACATGCGAAACGGAATGATAGGGGGAGGGCGGTGCTCGGTACAGGTGCCACACACACACACACACACACACACACACACACACACACACACACACACACGCACCTACTCGCGCGGCACTTTTTATTTGTCGTTCTTCTTTCCACCGCCTTGTGTTCGGCCCATTTGGCGACGCCTTTGTTGGTTCGCGCTTCCCCCGTTATACTCCTGCAAGGATAGGGGATGGTATTTTTTCCCCCCTTGCGCAGCAGGAAGGGAGGCTTCCATATGCGTCTTCCCCCTAAATGCGGTGGCCATGCTTGGGTATGAGAAGAAGACAGTGTGCGCTAGTTTCCGGGGCAAACGTTGCACTGCACCGGAGAAAGCGAGGCTCTTTTCCTGAAACGCATTATCGTAATGGTACCCGTATTGATGTAACAGGCCACGCGGGTCACGCAGTGGAGGCTGGCTAGCTCTGCTAGCTCTGCTAGCTCTGCGGCTGTGGATGCGGCCACACCGGCACCTTACCGCCGGTGAGCTGATTACGCTGACAGGTTCGCCATAAAACATGCACGCATAATCGCGCGCGCTGATGCTCGGCCGCGGGATGGGGAGGGGTGGTGTGGAATCGATCAATTCGGTGTAAAGTCTTGTCCGATCCGTTTGCAAAATAGCTGTCTGTCTGTATCGGCGTTCCCACGTGTAACGCGATCCCTCTGGGAAGCGCCATTAGCATGCGGAGACACTACAATGTAGCGGCAGGTTTAATGCGTCCGCAACTTTGTTTCTCTCCCCTTTCATTTTTCTTTCAGCGTTCATTTGCTCAATTAAGCATGGGGTCGGTGTTTGGCGTCAAACACGCCGGGTCGGTTGTCACTATAAGTGTTGCCAGAAAAGTAGGCAATATATAGCGCAAACACACAGGTGTAAAGATTGTGCCTGCCTCCGCCTGCCGACTAAGCTAATCATTGACGTCCCTCACGAGGTGTTACCTACAACGCAGGCAGGCACAATCTTTACATACCTATGTGTAGGCTACTTTTTGCCTACTTCTCTGGCAACACTGGATTCTCTCGGTCCCCAGTGCATGCCAACAGCCTCCAGCGCCGGCTTATCACCGGCCGAGAGGTCGTCGCTGATTCGTGACCTCTAAATCACAGACGTGATAGATCTCGGCCGTGTGACTTACTAATTAAGACGTTAGAGCTGCACGCAGTGCGTGGGAATGCAGGTCACCACCCTCGGGCCATCGCTTTTGTTTCGCCGCGAGGCTGCGTCCGGGGCGCCGCTGCATCCCCGGGCGGCGGTGCGTGCGCTGGCCGCACCCTCCGAACGCGGCCCGGCTTTGCGACCTGCGCGGGGCGCGAGGCGATTAGAAAGGATTACGTCTTCATTAATTGCAGCGCGTCGGCGCGGGGACCAAGGTGTGACGGTGAATAATTTGGCAGTGCCGCGAGATCGGGGGCAGCGGCGGCGGCGGCGGCGGCGGCGGCGGCGGCGGGCTGCGGCTAGCGTCACCAGAGCGGCGCGTCGCCTTCACCGAGTCCGTCCTGGGGTGTGCCCCGGGTGATCCTGTTATGGATGTCTCCATTTCCAACGCCAAGGTGCATCGCCGGGGGCTCCACAATGAAGTCGGCGCTGATGAGTTATGGGGGCGCAGGCAGCGCGCCGGCCGTCACCGTGACCCCACGGCGGGGCCAGCGGGGCCAGCGGGGCCAGCGGGGCACCAGCAGTAGTTGAGGTCGATGTCATGGGGCACGGTGAGGCAACGCCGTCAGAAAGTCACGGCAGATGAAGTCGCCGAACGGCGGGTAGGGCCCCGAGGCTGTCGCCTTGGCTGTCACCGGCAGAGGCCGCGCCCTGACGGCTGCTCGGGACGCATGTGCATCTTATTTGCGAGATGGATATTGACTGCCGGGGAGACTGCAGAAGACAACAAGTCTCGTGGTGTTGTGTGGCAGTGTCGGAGCACGGCACGTTACCGTTGGATTAATACCCCTCGGCGTCTCCCCGCGGGTGTATATTAATTTGAAGTCACGTATACTTTGTATAATGCGTACTTGCTGGACGTCCGGCACGGGCGGTTCAGAGCGCACTTTGGGGTTGGTACCGGCCGTTGGGCCCCGGCCCCAGCCGTTGGGCACGGGGAGCAGGGACCACCCACGCCTCACAGTGCGGCCGCAGGACTCGCCTCGCCTCGCCTCGCCAGGACCGGACATGGAGTCATTACACACGAGCCCGTGGTGCCCGGCCCATCCATAACGTGCAGCCACTGGCCCACTGCTGGGCAAGTGCCATCCGGAGGGAGCTGGTGAACACAGACAAGACCCTAGACAAGTAGATACCGTACAGTCGTGGCGGCGGAGTGGTGCGGGGCGCTGCGCGCGGGGCTCGAGCCGACTGCGCGTCGCCACGAAGCACGTTTTCATGTTCCTCCGCGGAGGCAAAAAGAGTCGCACATAACTCAGCGACGCCAGGCCGATACTACTCGTAATTTTCACACGTACCTTCCACAACACTGATTTAATAAGGAGAGCCGCCGAGAGGAGTTTCATGTCGGGCTCGGTACGCTACACACACACACACACACACACACTTCCTTTCCTCACATCAACACACACGTTGCGCGCGCGCCCACAGCTCGTCAGCTATGATAACGAGGCTTATGGCCGCCACCATGGATAGTTTGGGAGAACGTAAAGGGAGGTTCGAAGCTACTTAACCAGGTGTGTATTATGGAGTGCGTGTGAAGCACTCTCCGTACGGCCGGACGGGGCCGGCTAGAGTGGCCGGTCGCGTGGCGCTGATCCCTGCCTGTCATCACGGCGGACAGCCCGGCCGGCCGGCGTCGCCAAGCTGGCAAGTGTTCATCTGCCGTGATTACCAGCACACCCTAATCAGCGCCAATCACTCGATACCAGCAGACCCCGTTAGAGCAGGTGCACCGCGCCGCCCGGAGCCCGCAGGCGCCCGGAGCAGGGCATGCTACGCTGCTGCGCGGGTAATTTCCCCCAAGTAGATGTGTACCAACAGCACCCTAACGAAGAATGCGTTACAGATACTTTCACGCCGTATTTGAAGGTTCGAGAGTGAGGCGGGCCGTGACTGTTTGACGGTGTACACTAAGCTTCCATAACTTGCCGGCCTGCACCTGTACGCTGCCGCGACATGACACACAACTGCCGCCGCGGCCCACTTCCGCTGCTGGTGGCGAAGCATGGCGAAGCGTCCCATTGCACATTGCGATACACATTTCCATCTCCGTCGCTCCCACTGCGCGTCCCCGCGACCGTCACCTCCCTCTCTCTCGCACTGCTGCGATGCACCGCACGCGGGCGCGCGCGCGCCTACGTACTTCAGCACCCACCCGCCTCGCGAGGAAACGGAACTGGGAGGTAATTAATGAATAAAGAGAGTCTTGTAATTGGGCCTTGACACAAAGAGACGCGCCGTGCGCACGGCGTGGCGTCGCCGAGCGCGCCTGAGTCACCTGGCCACGCCAATATTTTTATGACTGCTCTTTGCAGCAAAGACAGCAGGTGAGAGGGGTAGCTGCTCAAATGTCAAGTACTCTAGGAGTGTTACCCCCCCCCCCCAACCCCTCCCCGCCCCGCTGCCCCTCCAGGGAATCGTGGCGGTTGGGTGGCCTACGGCGACGGGCGCGCTCCGCAGCGCGTCACTACTCCGCGCGGAAGCCAGACCGCCTCGGCAGGGAGTAGCGCTGGAGTAGTGGGGTGGCTGGAATACGCGGTGCGCTCCTGCGGACGAGAACCGTCCGACTTACTTTTGCGTATCTCTCGCTGCTGCCGGACGTGCCGCCTCATATCGTCACGCCCAAAAAAAAAAAAAAAAAAAAAAAAAAAAAAACATCGTTCACTGACGCGCGGTCAGTTGGGGGAAAAATATTCCTTAGAAAAAATCGCCCACACGTTTTTGGACATTAAAAATGGGCGGACTATTTTCCCCCTGGAAGTGTTTCCCTCCGTACTGACCCTATTTATTTCATTCTTGTTTTTCCATCGCTTCCAGGCTCTGCAGTAACACGGGCCGCGCTGTGCGCGCTCCCGTGTGGTCGAAGCGTTTTACATTCCGCCCGGCCTGCCGCCGGCGGTCGCCCGCTGCCGCCCGCTGCCGCCCGCTGCCGCCCGCTGCCGCCCGCTGCCGCCCGCTGCCGCCCGCTGCCGCCGCCCGCTGCCGCCCGCTGCCGCCCGCTGCCGCCCGCTGCCGCCCGCTGCCGCCCGCTGCCGCCCGCTGCCGCCCGCTGCCGCCCGCTGCCGCCCGCTGCCGCCCGCTGCCGCCCGCTGCCGCCCGCTGCCGCCCGCTGCCGCCCGCTGCCGCCCGCTGCCGCCCGCTGCCGCCCGCTGCCGCCCGCTGCCGCCCGCTGCCGCCCGCTGCCGCCCGCTGCGCCCCAGCACACTGGTCTGCGCCCTGGGGGCCCCAGGAGCCCTGTGGGTGGGACTGCCCCGGCCATGCAGCAGCACCCACAAGACCCTACCCAAGGTAAGAAGCGCGCCCACGACCCACGATTGCGAACAAAACACACACATTGACCACCAGGAATAGTTTATTTTTTGTGGAAGATAAACCATAAAGCCCTGCTGCGGTCGCGTGATCGGATGTTTTTCTCCACATTTTCCGCGCCGCCTACCCTGCCCTGCCCTGCTCCCCGTGCGCGGGTCGGGCCTCAAGGCCTGCGGTTTCTGCTGCGTGCGGCCGCACAGAAGCGGACCACTTTTCAGTCACGCCCGTGCATCGGGCCCTAGTTTGACGTAGAGCCGGCGGGGCCCGGCCGGCGGTGACCTCCCAAGGTCGTGGACCGTCCAACCCCACACGGCCCGGAGGCCCGAGGGCACAGGGGTTCTGAGGTCCTGGGGCCCGCGCCGGGCCGTGCCTGTGCCGGCCTGCGCCGCCCGTGCATTCCTCCGTGTGTGTTCCGCTGCACGCGAGCGGCACGGCCCTCATTCATAAGGAGCACACGCCCACGTACTCACAACGGGAGTAACTCGACGGATATCGGCTTATCGCGCGTGCATTTTTGCAGTCAGTTTGAGCACGCTGTGCGCACCGCTTTCCCTCTTCGGCGGCAGTTTGGTCATGCAGGTGAGCGTCAGCGCAGACCTTCCTTGCCTTCGTGTGCCGAAGTGGCCCATCGATCCCGCGCGCGGCGCACCGCTCTCTATATAGCGGCGATGGTGTTGTTCTTGGGCGCGGAGGTGCGCGGAGCGCCGGCCGTGTCGTACTGTTATGAGAAATTCCACACTTTGGATCTCGTTCCTTGGGCGCGGCGCTCGGGGGAGGGTGGGGGTTTTCTCATCAGACTTACGGAGGGAAGAGTGCTACTCGCTGAAAACTTTTATCCTCGTCAAAACCGCGGCCCGAGAGGCCCGGCGCCTGTGAGTGGTAGATTAGGCAAGCCCGCACGACACGCGTGCCTGCAGAGATTGGGATTGCCTACCCACCAGGCGTCCTGTGCGCTGAGTCTGCCCCGCGCGGGGTTGTTACTGTCCGGCCGATCCGGGGCCATGACTCACGTGTGCCGCCGGCAGCCACGCTTCTCATGACACAACTAATTTCCGAAATAATAAACAACGATAAAAAGGCTTTCGGGGGTCCATGACGACGGGCCGACGCCCTTTCAGGCCACGACGCGCGGCTGTCGGAATTTCAATGCGATTCGGGACGCTCTGGACAACAGGCAGGACGACCACAAGAATGTGAGTGAGCGGCACGGAGCCCGGCCGGCACGGCACAGCACGGCACAGCACGGCACAGCACGGCACAGCACGGCACAGCACGGCACAGCACGGCACAGCACGGCACAGCACGGCACAGCACGGCACAGCACGGCACAGCACGGCACAGCACGGCACAGCACGGCACAGCGGGGCAGTGGCGTGGCGCTACAGTGCGCCCGCATCCAGCTGCCGGTCCAGATCTGCCCCTATCGCTTTTCTGGGACGTCGGACAATGTTGAAATGAAAAGTCTGCGCGAATATAAGTGACGCGACAGTCGTGGCGGAATACGAGACCACTGCCCCCATGTCCGGTGCGGGAAGCTCACAAAGGCGGCGGCCGGCGGGAAAGGCTGCGTAATAAGGTCAAAAAGTTCATGGTATATCTCCGTTGAACCGAGGTTAATCTCGGACCACAATTTTGAAAAATTGTCATTAAATGAGACCTGGATTGTTCAAGGAAGTCTGTAACTGGGGCGTCCGAATGGCATCGCGTGCCGGTGCGAGCACAACTGCAGCCGTAGAGCGTGCCGCTTCCACCGCATCAGAGGGACCACAACCACCGCGTGTCATGTGAGGCAGGGTCGCCGGGAGCCCACGCACCTTGCGCGCAGGGTGCGTTAGACCGGACTAGTTTTGTACTGCTGTGGCATACGGGTATGTACTGGGGGAAAAAAAGGCTTCCATCGAGCGTGACACTTTAGATTGAAGGACTGTCTTCCTTACACTGCTCAGACATACATGCGTACGCGCTTGATGCAGAGAGCGGTATTACTGAAAGGTACCATGTGTGCGGTGAGTCATAAGAAGCCAAGTCAAGATGGAACGTTTAATCAGAGCGCTGCAGCGCATCACGAACCAGGCGGAAGAAATTTTCTCGCTTCATGAGAGTGGCCGCCATCTCTGGCTAATTTAATAAGACCACGAGCTATAGTATTTTTTTTTCGTACAATAAACATTGGACTCGGAAAGCTTCGAATTAAGCCCACATTCGCACAGCTCCCTGGCTCCAGCGTGGATAATAAAAACAGACGAAAATAATTAATGCATGTGGTTTCTCGTTTGTGAATTTTTAATGAGAGCAGGTAATCATTTTTAACGTGCTGTCTCTGAAAAGTCCCGACTGAATTGTTTTCGTACATTGGTGGCATTCTCAAAGACGCGTGCTGATTAAATTAGGAAGTGTTCTTATAAAGAAGTCACCAGCAGATAATCCAATAAGAAATGCGAAGAAACGGCTGGACACATTTTGGCGCGGAATTAGTATCTGTTCCGGGGAACTGCCTGATATAACTCTATCTGTTTCGACCTCTATTTTCTTGATTATCGAAATCCCTTCCGCAACACCACGCCGGCGTGACACGCCTCCTTTTCACTCTTCCCTCCCCTCCGCTCCAACCCCTTTGTATTTCTGACCACCGGTTTTGTTTAGGCCTGATGCATCCCGACATCATTAACTTCCCACGTTCTCTAGGTGTGCGGACCACCTAGAAACAAAGATATGAATGTCATTTTTCCCACAAGCGTGCACTCTGCTCTGCCACCCGCTGGCACACGAGTTTACAGCCATGCCTATCGTCTATGGCAGTTTCGACCAATTATCACACGGCAGAGCCAAGGCAGCGCCACAGGTGGCACCGAATCGTAGCTACTTCCCGTATTGAAAGGAGTGGTCCTGGGCAGACGTGGGTTTGCATATGTCAGCTCACATTAGAAAGGGGGAAATGTCAACTAGCTCATGTAGTTGCCTTTAATCCAAAAGCGCGCGCGTTTGACAACCAACGCGCTGATCCCGTTAAAAAAAAAAACCCAAATACACTCATCAAAATATTGATCAGCCCCAAAAGTTCCACGGATAAGTCCGTGGTGTGCTCATGATATTCCTACAAGTTAAAAGAAACGCCGACTTTTCCCTTCACTCTGAAATGAGCCGTGCATGACCGCACTCGTGACGAGCAAGCCGCTCTCGGATGCTTCGTTCAGCTGCGTTTGAATGAGGCAAAAAAATTCTCCTTTCAACTCCGTATTCGCAAAAAACCGCGAGAGCAACACAGGCGGATGTATGCCGATTCGAACGCAGACGTGGGCGTGGCCCGGTGGCTTGTTGCAGCCGGGGGGGTCACACCCCAGTGTGTGGCAGTGGGGGACGCCCCGACCAGGGGGATATGACATTCACTCTACTTTTATCTCCCGCGGCACGCAGAAGAATGGTAATGACAAACCATGATTACACAATCTCTGGTGACTAAAAACGATATGTACGGTTTGACCTCGTAGATGAAGAAATGGCGTAAATTAATTTTCTCATGTCAGGCGAAGCACCTGAATTCAACTGGTACACGTGAAAAGTTTTTTTTTTTGTCTTCAGCCGCAGGCCCCTCAGCCACGTGGTGTTACAAAGTAGAGTGCGAGGGCAGCTTTTGACAGACTTGGCTAATTGGTCTCCCACGCTCAACAGGTTAGGGTCCCACCGAAGGTCCCGCCCCCTTCCCCTCCTCCTTTCCTCTCTCTTATTGGGGCTGCAGGAGAAACACAAATCTCAGGTAAGGCTGCCCCGCCTACTTCAGTGACCTTAGTCTCAGCTGATAGCTACTCGTTCATCAGTCCATGCGAACGGCAAAGTGCTTGCCTTGGCTGTGAGAATTACATCAACAAGACTTGCACAGAAGCCCCGGAACTGCAATATGTCAGATAAGGCACAGTCCGTTAGTCGAACAGTTCAAACCTCAGATTCTTGCCAGCTTTACTGAGGGAGAATTAGTATCGTAATACAGACTTGTAAAAGTATGGCCATACAATTCCAGCCGAGACAGCATTTGCAGCCACATGTGAACAGGGAACAGGTTGTTATGGCCGACAGCTCAGTGAGGACGACGCCTGTTCCATCATTCGGGCTTCCCTTGGTCTCATGTGAGTCACGTGGCCAATAACAAAGCGTGGTGTCATCGGTGTGCGCCAGTGCCCCACTTGCGACTGGAGAAATGTCCTGCGGCACATACTAATCACAATGTGTAACCGATTGTGTCCGAATCTGCAGGGCACATCATTACGAATGCTCATCGCAGAAAATACAAGTCCTTGGAAAGGCACCGCATCTGTCTGCGTGGACGAGTTTTACTAAGTTCAAGTGATAAATGTTTTGGAGGCTAAGGGCAATGGCCCGCGTGTACACGGGCATCCAAATCGCCACGTCGTTAATTACATGGTTTTGTCCTAGGCTCAAAGCACCACCCTCTAAAGAGCGCCAGAGGCCGGAGCGCCTCAACTGCGTTCAGACGAATAGCGCTCTGATTTCCTTACACACTGGGGAGAGATATGGTACTTAGAAGCTATTCGGAGACAGTCCAGAGCATAAGAGGCACATACATGCCATCTGACGCATGATCAATCTTAATTGGGATGGCCTCCACAATCCATACAGCCAAAAGGATAGCGGCATCGGAAAGGCAAGCACGTCCTCTTCAGCTCAGGCAGGCACATAGGACCCAGCTGGCTGTGCCCGACGCACCAAAAGAGCAGAGCAGTGGTATTTGTTTTCCGATGATTCCCATGGGTGTCTCCGTTATGGGGTCAGAGAAGAATATTTTGACTGCGGCAAACCTAAGTCACTGACCTCAAACAAACACAAAATCATGTTGCGCGCGGCAAACGCAGCTAGGAAGAGCCACGTGAGAAAAATTCCTCGGAATGGGCCAGACCTACATATTTTAATTTCCGGCGTTATTAGTTCTCGTGTAGTGGGACTGGGCAGCGGCCGCAGCACCGGCAGGCGTCGGCCGGCCGCCAGGCCGCCGGGAGGGCCCCGAGCAAAACGAGAATACTCATCTAATCGTAATTATATGGCGTTGTCAACAAATGAGTGAGAGATTTGGTAGACGTGCTTCCCTGCGTTCGCCCGCGTTCTCCCACGAGCATAGCGGCCCTTTGCATTCCATTCGATCCCATTCGGGGGCGGGAAAGGAAATGGCTCCATCGCGAGAGTGTAATATCACATATTTTAGCTGCGTGTTTTCCCAATGAGCAGAACAGGTGTTAAATATACAAAGTGCGGAAACTTTTCGACTTGGAATAGGCACTTTCCATATGCGGGCACCGACTTTTAGTGTCATTCGGAGGAGCTTGAACTGAAAGTCTAGCTCTCACGAGTGGCTATGAATGGAATCCGTCGTGGATGCACAAGGCCTCCGTCTGATTTCAATGCCTAATAGAATCTACTTCTGCCCCCCGGGCCCTGCATTGTAGTGTCACACAAAGTAGTGGAGGCCAAACGACAGGCTGCTAATAGTTACAAATTGCATCTCTGCCTTGGGTAACAAATTCCATCAACTAGGCTCTGTGCACGCGGTGAGTCCTCCGCCACGACAGCGAAAGCCGCGCCTCGTCTTTGCGCGCACATTGGGTTATCGGCCGGCTTTAATAAAGCACTGCCGCCCATAACGACGTCCGATTGCTGCCGTTCGACTGGCGATAACGTCATGTCGTGCCGCGACGATAATACCTCAGGCGGGCCAAAGGGTGACGAGCATCGCGGCGAGCATCAAGCGGAGGAAGTTTATCGAGGGCTGTTTACGAAGCGCGCAGCGGGGCAGGCAGAGCGGCTGTGCGCAGCGCTGTATAGCGGTTTTAACGACACGGACCACACGACACGGCCGCTGCACCAGCGGCGCTCCTTACCTGTCATCCTCCTCCACGAGGTGGTCCAGCATGTGTATCTTGAGCATGATGCACGTTATCCGTTAGCGCCGCTGCTGCTGCTGCTGCTGCGCTCTCTGCAGGGGGTCCGGCCAGGTGCAGCGCGTCGTGGCCCGGGTCTTACAACGGTCTGTCGCATCGCGCGGTGCTGGCGGTGGCGATGATGGCTGTGGCCGCGGCGCCGGCACCGTTAATCCCACTAACGACGCTGCGCCCACCACAGTCCATTGCTCTCGATAATAATTCCAGGTGCGATGATGAGTCCGGCAGCGGGGCTGCTGCTGCCGCCGCCGAGGACGGAGGTCGCCGCCGGGATCCACCGGGGGCTCCGCGCGGCGCCGGGGGCGGGAGGCGTCCTAATCGCTGTGCGGCCGCCGGTGCGGCGCGGCGCAGCGCGGGGGCGTTATGTGGCGTGGAGTAGGCACGCGCGCCTTGTAGGATGCCGGTTGCGAAAAAGGCGGCGAGATATGGCCGGCCAGGAACAGGCACGCTCTCGCTGCTGCTGCTGCTGCTGCTGCTGCTGCTGCTGCTGCTGCTGCTGCTGCTGCTGCTGCTGCTGCTGCTGCTGCTGCTGCTGCTGCCTCTGCTGCTGCTATCTGGCGTGGCCACGTTTTGACCGCTGCAGTAGTGCGCTGCCGGGCCGGGCGGTGGTGTTGCTTCATGCGATTGTTGGCGGCCCGATAGCACCTGCGGGCCCTGCAGGCATTGTTTACAGCGCCTTGTATGGCGCCTGCGCTTCTGCTGCTGCTTCTGCGCGCGCAGCGCGGCGGCGACGATTAGAGCTTCCTTTCGGTGAAGGCGTTGTCCTTGTCCCAGCAGGTCCCGCAGCAGGTCCCGCAGCTCCCGCAGCAGGTCCCGCAGGGAGGAGAGGTTGTCGCGGCGGGGTCGACAGCCTCCCGTACAGCTGATCAGGTGCCGTTGCCGTGATTACACGCACACGCACACACACACACACACACACACTCACACGCGACGTGCTGCCGGCACACTCGTCGCCACTTATTCGCAGTTTGCGGGCGCGCGCCGCGATGACGCAGCCGGCGGGGCTGCTGGAGGCTGTGGCGAGCGGGCCGAGCGGGCGCGGGCCGCAGAGCTAGCCGTCGCTACCGGGCAGACCGAGCCGCGAGCCGCCGCGAGCCGCGATAGGGGCCGAACTGCCGCTGACGGGGCTGACTGACTAACAGGCCGCCGCTGGCAGCCGGGCGCAGGCAGGGCCCCAGTGGGCCCCAGTGGGCCCCAGTGGGCCCCAGTGGGCCCCAGTGAGCCCCGGCGGCGTACAGCGAGACGCCGGCGCTCCCAGCAGGCGGAGGGGCGGCGGCGGCCCAGCGCACGCACCGGGTGCTCGTCGGTACCAGTACCAGACGGCCAGGGCGCACACCACGGCACCCGCCGTGCGCCGCGCCACGTGGGCGAGTTATCCTGAGGTTTGTGGCTGCGGAGGTCGGGTCACGACTCGAACCCCCACAGGACTCCAGTACGCGGGGGTTCCGGTCTCGACTCCCGGTGTCCCGTCCGCTCCAGAGCCCAGCCTCGACTGATTAGTTCTGGGGGTCCACAACAGCGGGTCCACTTCACTTGGAGTGCGCCCGGGGGGTGGCCGCATCGAGTGACCACTTCTCGCACACAGTTTACGGCTGCTGAGGGGCCACACAATATAGCGATCGATCACGGGGCCAATCGCTCTCCGGATGGAAACCGATGGCCGCTGCTGGCTGCCGATGACCCCCGCCTGCCAGCCGGCTGCTGGGGAGCCGGCGCGGCGCCGCCGGGGCCGGGGCCGGGCTGGTGGTGCATCTGGCCGAGGCCGGCCCGTCCGAGCCACTCTATACTTCACTTACGCCCACCGCCCACCCGCTCCACATTCCGGCGGCGGGGGAGCGCGCGGACAAGTACCCGAGGAGCTCGCGGCCAAACGGTACCGCCGGACACCGCCGGACACCGGCTGTGCCGCACAAACACCCCGCCGCGTCACGCACTCGGCACACTGAACGAGAAATGTGTGTCTGCCGCGGCGACGCGACCTCCTCCCGAACGCATTCGGGTCACACGCCTCGGCGACACGGCGCACGCTGGTAGCGGGGCTCTGCGGGGCTCTGCGTACCGCCAGCACGCCAGCAGCACGCCAGCAGCACGCCAACGGCACGCGCGTGGACTGCTCGGCGGGTTGTGCCGTTAGGCAGGCAGGCAGGCGTCGCGACGCCTCGCCGTGACGTACTGACTGCCGCGCTGCTGTGTCTCCCGCCCGTCCATCAGCCTGTTGTCACCGACGGGGGCCTGTCCTGTCCCCTCCTCCGTCCTCCCTCTCTCTCTCTCTCTCTCTCTCTCTCTCTCTCTCTCTCTCTCTCTCTCTCTCTCTCTCTCTCTCTCTCTCTCTCTCTCTCTCTCTCTCTCTCTCTCTCTCTCTGTCTCTCTCTCTCTCTGCTCTGTTCCCTCCACAAGGGTCAGAGACAGAATGTGTCCCAACAACTCACCCATCGACAACAGCGGCAGGGCACGCGGCCTGCTCTCATCCCGGAAAGCTGCGCGGGAATGAAACATGTGCCGAATAAGAGAAAAACTCGATATACTGGTGCGTAGTGGGAGAAACGGGCAAAGAAAAGCTCAAGAAATGGTGCTTGTTTGTTGCCACACAAACAGGGGGAGCGGACCCACGATAACCACGATGCACACGCGCGCCCCGCCCGTACCAACACAATGCCGCGTGCGTTTTACGACCCTGGAAGTAACGGAAGCTTATCGCGCCCTGCTTTTAGCTCGAATCCATCGGAGTCGACCGGAGAAAACTACTCTGAAATTCGGAGGAAACGCGCCCGGAATCCCGCCGGCACGATACCCCTTCGACAATCCTTCGACCCTCTCTCTCTCTCTCTCTCTCTCTCTCTCTCTCTCTCTCTCTCTCTCTCTCTCTCTCTCTCTCTCTCTCTCTCTCTCTCTCTCTCGCTACGAGTAGAATGCAGGGGCCCTACACCGTTGTCAGGACTTCCCTAGGTGAGTCGGCCCGATGTCGCCCTGTTTACGTCGCTCGGATCACAATAGCACTGCCGATTGGGGCCGAAGAGGGCCGCAGAAGGCCGCAGGGGGCCACAGAGGGACAGGGGCCGTCGCTGACAAAAAGACGGTCGTAACGGTCGGGAGCTCCGCCCCTCGCCGGACGAGAAGAATCGCTGCGCGAATCGTTGGGTGTCCGAGTGGGTGCCGCGGGAAAACGGCGACCACATCCCTGAAGATTACTTTCGGTTTCGTCTACGATGACATCCTTGAAGGAAGTCCAGTATTCAATTATTTTATTTTTTTTTGTCGGCGAAGTCTTTCTGACTCGTTCTGTCCCCGCACACGGCGCCTGGTAGGTAGGCAATCTCGTCTCCCTCCGCGCAGGCCTGTCGTGCGGGCTGGCCTACCCGTGCAGGCTGCAGGCGCTCTGTGGGTGGTTGCAGTGATCTACGGACGCCCGCCTTGGGTTACTGTGGGCGGCACGCCGCGTAAGTGATTGTGGACCGAAAAGCCGGCGGCGGCATAGCAAACCGCAGCCAGGACTCGCCGCGGATCTTTCACGTGCGGCTGAGGACGCCGCAGAACATGAAGGAGTGAGTGAGTGGGGGTTCGAGCGCCATGGCGAAGGCGCGCGCCGCGCGCCGCGTGCCGCGTGCTCGGCCTTTGGCATCGCAAGAATGTTCCCAACCGCATCGCGCTCTAGAAAACGGGCCCCATGAATGTTTAACCGGGTCTGGCACGGCAAACACACAGAGCGGCCGCACTCGTCGCCACATGCCCTACCAAAAAAAAAAAAAAAAAAAAAAAAAAACCTTTCTGCAGCGCGGACAAGGCGTCGTCGTCGTGCGCCGGGAAGCCGCGCCAACACCGGCGCAACTCGATGACGACGTGCGTGGGGTTACCAGGGGTTACGCGGGCGGGCTGCCAGCTTCCAGGCACCGCGCGCGGTTTACAAAAGAACACAAACCTTCCGCAAACAGGAGCGAGATAGTGTGGCCCCGGGCGCAGCGCAGCGTGCAGGTTGTGTGTGTGTGTGTGTGTGTGTGTGTGTGTGTGTGTGTGTGTGTGTGTGTGCATGCAGCCCCGGGCGGTGCAGCGGCCGCCGCCCATCCCCACATGTGTCGCGACACCTCACCGCGGCTGACGTCCCGGTGCGGTGGAGGCCTAGGTTCCCGGGAATAAACTACCGCAAGGCTTTTCTGCGCCGATAATAATAGAGGTTGCCAATGATACTTGGAAACGGAAGCTGAAGAACAAAAACACTTCCAGACCGGAAAATCTCGAGGGCAGGTAGAGACTGGAATGGTGTTTTGAGTAAATTTGGAGGTTCTTTACCATGTTTGGTGCGGCCCTTGTGCATCAATATTTTACATATCTGCTCTTGAGGGTTTCTAGCCTTGAAGTATATTTGATCTTCAGCTTCTGTTCCGCGAACTGAACCCGGCCTCGGCGGACATGCTGCGCCCCACTCCAGGGCATTGCTCTCGGCGGCATAAATCACAATGTCCATTATTATTCGTTTTCAATACGGCGGGGCACTGCAGCAGAAGCCACAACGCCTCTCACATGCGCGCGCCCCCCGCGGGCACAGCAAATTAGCTCTCTCAGTGGGCAAAATAAAGAAGACTGGGGTGATGTTGCGTAATTATTGATCCCCCACGGTTTCGACCCCAAAAGACGTATCCGACCAATATATGAAGAAAGAAATAATATAAATAGAGTACTCCGGAGAAGCTCAGAACGGAAGTGAGAATTCGTAACGAAGAAGGAGAATGCAGGGGAAGTATGAGAAATCGAGTATTCAGGACCCCACTATGCCCTTCAAAAATCATGCGATTTCTCATATTTTCTCCGGGATTTGTATCCTTCGCTGCGACTTTTTGCTTCCGTTTCGGGCTTCTCCCGAGTACTCCCTTCCGTTTAAAACGTTGGCGATCGTCGCACGCACTCCGCATCACGCCCCGGCGCCCCAACACTACATAGCAGTAGTGCGCACATCTCTGAAACGAAGCTATTGTCTGACCGTCGCACGCACCTCACGTGGTGTCGCTGAACAACTCTTTCGCGCGGCAGCTGGCCGGCACAATAAAACTTGACACCGCCGGCCGCCGGGTGGTGCTGGGCGGCGCTGGGCGGCGCTGGGCGTGCGGACCTGGCGATGATGATACAACCGTTTGACACGCGCAGCTACGCGTGGTAGTATCGGACTTGTTACCTTCGCGGCTGTTGTTGTGTGTCTTCTAGTCGAATGGCTCCGCGCAGTCCAGTCGGACTGGGCGCGCGAGGGACGCGACTCCAAATATTGACCTACATCATCCTGTATCGCACCGGCGAGTCCCCCCCCCCTCCCTCCCCCTCTCCCCTTGCAGCGGTCCCCTCCTCAGTGCGCCGCGCGGGGCAGCGGGAGGGGGAGAGGGGGGTGGCGTTTCTGCCACGGTTGGCTGCCCAGGCCGCCTGCCTACGCTGCCGCCCTGTTGTTGCATTCGCACCCTCTGCGGCTCTGCAGCCGCGTGCGATGGCACTCCGGCCCGCCACCGGCCGCCGTGTGTGTGTGTGTGTGTGTGTGTGTGTGTGTGTGTGTGTGTGTGTTGCCTGTGGCTTCAAGCCAAAATTGAACTACCCCTGCTGAATATGATGGTCACCCTCAGCGGCCCGCGGACTCTCCCCCCAACCCCTCCGTGCATGTCCGGCAGCGCGCCCACTGTCCACCGTACACACTTTACTGTTGATACACTTATTGTTGATCAGGATGTCGGCCATTGTCCGGGCCCATCCGGGGGCCGCGCTGTCTCCCGCGCTCTCTCTCTCGCACGCGTGTCCGACAAGACAAAAGAGGGTTTCGGGGTAGCTATGACATCCCCCCCTGATGCGCCCGTTCAGCGGGGATGTCAAGCGGCTCGTCGAGAGTTTTCGGGTGTAAAGTCAAGCCATCAACGGCGTGACCGCTAAGTAAGGCAAGATGACAGCCGTGAAGACACACCTTCCGCTCCTGAAGGCTGTCGCGAGGAGGGCGCCGCGCCGCGGCCCCAAATCATCGCCTGTTGCCATGCACCATCTCTTATTGTCATGAGCCTCCCCTCCCCGTTATACCTCTAGTGCAATATATCACCGGAGCGCGATGACTGCGTTATAACGCCCTCCGGAGCCACCCTTACATCCGCGCCGCGCATGCGTGAGCTATTCGGGCGCGGCGCGCGGCGTTTGTTTGCCTTTCGTTTCGGGCTCATTGTTCTACCCGCCTGGACACGACTACTCGCCGCATGCACCCCGCCGGAGATGACCTAATCTGTAATGGATTGCGCGCACGCCTGGAGGGCCGGCACACACACACACACACACACACACACACACACACACACACACACACACGATTCGCACGCATGATGGCGCTGATCGGCTCTGGCCTGCGTATTTTGCATGTCACCGGATTCTCCGCGGTCCGCGCAGTACAGCTTTACAGCACATCGGGGGCGGCAGCAGCTATCGCTACGCGCGGCTGGCGGTCCTGCTGCTGCTGTCAGCGGCTAGTGACGCAATTTTTCATCGTTCGGTCCGTTCAGGGTCCACCGGGCCCTGGCTCTGCCCCCATCCCTCCCTCGTTGGCGCGTTGATGTCTTCGTTAGAGGCCCCAGACAAATGGGGTGTGACTGCCGGGGACCGGGACGACGTGTGCTGGTACCGTAATGGTCACTCTGCACTGCTTTTGCTTCCGTGATGACCCGAAATCTGCATTCGCAGAGGAGAAAAGGTCCAGTACGGTTTCCTGTGCCTCCAGTTCGCCGTGTTTGCGGACATCCATACGTATATAATAACGACGGCCTCACGGACAACCTTTCGACCTCGGCCATAGTGATTTCCTCCCTATTGTTCCCGAGTACCATCAGGAAATAGAGTGTTCAATGAGCTTATCGTGACTTCTCCAGCGGAGGGAGTTGTATCGGGCAGTTGCCCATCTTGGTGCGCCCAAGAGTAATCCAGTCTCAGATATGGCAAAGCGTCATTTGTTTTGTTCTGCGGCTGCGGACCCGCTTTGATAGAAGAAACGCAAGCGAAAGTGACTTCCCGCTATGTCTGGTCGTAATTCTAGACTTGGGTCGGGGATTCGATACATGCACGATGTTCACGGGAATTTCACCCGTTCGAGCGCTGAAACTGCGAATACATTCCATTGAGGACATGTGGAAAAAGTGTCGCCGACGGGTGCGCGGCTCTCCACCGCGGCGGACGAGAGTCGCTCGCGGGAAAGTGCACCGTCAGAGGGGGTGCAGTTTCCGCTGTATTGGAGTGCAATCACCACCGACCGTCGCCGACGCCATCATTTAATTGCTCTTTTCAAACTTTTCCCCTCTCCGGCCCCCGCGGCAGCCGACAACAGCCAGGGGTGGCTAAGCGGCGGGCGCGGTACGGCCGTAGTGGTCTGGCTCATCGGCTGATCATTGTGGTCACCACATGCACCACACCCCCGCCGCAGACTGCATGAGGCACACACGCACCTTGTGATGTACTCCGCTCTGGTACCGAAAGCGTCGGAAACGTGTATAAATAGCAAGTTTGTCGAGCGGATGGAGGCGGTGCGGGCCATGAGTGCGAGGCGGTGGCGCTCGGCCGCTGGAACCGCGCTGGAGCCGCTGGAGCCGCTGGAGCACGACAAGGCGCGTTGGGGCAATCCGGTCGCACAGAACACGGAGCGAGCGCGGCGTACTCTGCGGTAGACCACAGCACGATATCGGCTATCGTTGGGTAACGACCATCAAGTGCCGGCAGGGCGCTGGACAGGGCCGGCATATGCTTCCTTCCCTTCTCCCCCCCCTCCCCCAGATGGCGTTGATTCACATAGAATAACGGTGGTTTGGTTTTATTTCGAAAAATTAGAGCCTGAAATTAATCTGGCCTTTTCATTCCCGGCCGCCCAGCATCAGTGGGGTTGGGGAAACTCTCGGAAACTGTTCTGGCCGTCGGCATTCGACTCTCCTTGTTTCGAAACCGAGAAGAGTCGCTTCCCATTTGTACGGATATGTTTGCGGAAACAAAAAAGAAACATGCGACCGCTGGAAGGCTTTGATTCCGGGAGCGTGCAAGTGGATATTGCATCGAAAGAAACGAAGCCAGTGAGCTGGAATCGGATGTAAGATAAGGTCAATATTCGCGGATGTGGCTGCACTACCCCACATCAACCGACCTGGATTGGTCGTAATCGGGACAAAAGTATCACGCACTACTTAGTTGAGCTTTGTTTTGCGTTTGTGGGCCCACTACAACTGGATTCCCGGATTGATGCAATCCGCAAAACCGTTCTCTCATCTGGAAAAATGTCCTCTCTTGTTGCCAAACATTAACGCAGTCAAATCGGCTCCAGAGCTGGGCGTAATCTCACGTTATTGGTATCAAATTAACTTGTTTGTCCGATCGAATCTGCTGCCTGCCGACCTTTCAACCAATGCGCTCTTCTGGTCGAATGCACATCTTCTTGTAACGGCCGGCCCTTCGCTTTCAGGTGCCTTCCTCCACTGGGATGTCATACAACACGGCCGTGATGAAGATGGAGCGGCCAGGCCGCCTGCTGCGGCCCGCTGGCTCATCCACACGACGCTCCAAAGCCCTCTTTATTTCAAAGAATCGTGAAAAAGTAAGTAACGCGCGCCACACGCGCGCCATATTATCACTCAGGTCCTTGTCATCCGCGGCACAATGTCCGCAATGGTCCGGCCTGGATGTGTCCGTGGGTAGTGGCGTCTCTCTCACTCCCACCCTCCGTCCAGCACGCGTGAGTGCGACAGAGACGCAAAGCTGCTTCCGCGGGTGCGAGCCTTCGGGCGGGGTGATTGATGTGCTCTAATCAGGCGGGACAACGCGACAAAGGCATTCGCGTCGCATTATCCGACATAATCTCGCCAAAATCGCCGCACGCGCTGATGGGCCGTCCGGTGCGCGCGATTTGCCGCAAAGCGCCGTGATTCCTCTTCCAGAATCCCCCTTTCACTGGTATGGCAAAGCATCAGAACATCGCACTGCGATATCTTGAGGTGCCGTTTGTTATGCACCAAGGCTGTTTTTTTCTTTATGTCCTTGAGCATATGTCATTGAGCAGAGTAAGTCTAGAAAATAAAACAGATATGCGGCACGAGCTGGACGTGAATACAAAGTATCTGTGATACAATTTTTAACGTCCCCTCTGTGTGAGTGACTGGAGTGGCGGAGCGCATTCTCGAATTGACGTGACCGAACGCGTCGCCACCCTCCGCTAATATCGAAAAAAAAAAAGCTCCCGCCACACGCCTTTGCAAACAGAGCGAATCCATTATTATAGCGAAAAGTTAGTTTTTTGGCGAAAAAAAATTGCATCCTTTTCTCGCATATTTTTTTTTATGGGGGTTGCCATCAAGGTGTGTCAGAAGAAGAGAGGGAGGGTGAGAGGGGATCGGAGCGCGGTGTGGTTAAAATTTTCGCCAAATATTTGATCAAGAATTAAGTGGAGTGGAAGGAAATACCAAGTTTCGCGTGCCACACAATCGGATAAAATTGTTTGCATCCTGGCACACGCAAAGCCACCGAACGCGTCCAAGGAAATCATCAACTCAGTGGCCTCTTTACCTCTTTCATGCAGTCCCCTTTTTTTGCTGCTGCGTCGGACCACCTCATTCAGTTCGTTACAAATCCTCCAATCACACACGCCACTCGTGCAAATACGCGAAACACGCAGCGTTTCCCCCATTCTTTATTATTTTTCCCTTTTTTTTGCGGCAACCCCGGTTCTGATCGCTCCATCACACGTGCGCGTGGGGTGACGGTGACACAGGACGCGCGCGCGGACCCGCCGATTTTCCAAAAATTGTGCCGCGCTGTTCTGAAAAGAAAGTAGTGGCGGCCGCTTGCGGCCGAGCTCAGCTGGAGAGATGACTGGAGCCGTTCCAGGGGTGCGGATCTGCTGGAGAGGCGTGCGCCCCGCGCGATAACGGCAAGGAGAACGCCCGCTTCACCACCCAGGTCATTTGATGAGCGGGGCGTGCGGTCGCGCTCCGACCGTGGCCGATCGCTGCCTAAATAACACGTCCGGTTCGATCTCGGAGCACTGCAGGGGGCTGCACTGGCGGAGCGAATGCGGCCGCTAAACCAACACGGGACCGCATATGCACCCACCGCGCCACACCCCCGCAAAGAGAGGCTCGCCGCGGCACCGACCGCAGATACGGCCGGCCTAATCTGTTTCAAATTCCCCTCCCTCCTCGCGCCTCGCGCACCCATTACGGCCAATAATCTATCCGTCCGGTTTTCCGCGCCACCGTCGCCGTGGTGTCCGGCTGCGTCTGGGAGCGTGACACTGCTGCCACTGCTGCCACTGCTGCCACTGCTGCCACTGCTGCCACTGCTGCCACTGCTGCCACTGCTGCCACTGCTGCCGGAGCCGCCCCGCCCCGCCGGGTCCGGTTATTGGCGCAGTGCGGACGTCGAGGAAAGGGGAAAGAACAGATACAGAGTTTGGGGACAAGGAGCAGGAAAAAGGTGGTTCAGTCATAACTGCTGGCCTCACACGAGTGCCGTTTTGGTTCCGAAAAAGGTGGTCTCATTGAGGATAGACTTTGAACACGTCAACTGGGAGCTCAAAGAACCGAGTGACATACGCGCGCCAGTAACAGATGTCACGCCGCAGCGCATCGTCCGAACGCGATCTCGCGGTATGACGAGTCTGACTGCCAGAATTTAGGAGGGTCATGATAGAAGGGGTGGACTCCGGAGGGGGAGTGAGGTGGGTGTAGTCCGGTACGGTGCACACCGCGCCCCTCCGGTAGTGTAGCTTTGATGAGAACACAGGAGGTGGGGGAGCGGCGAGGAGAGAAGGATGACCCCCGAAATCTGGTTCGAAAAAGGATGATGATGTGACGGGGAAATTCGACACCTTCGACACAGCAAGGCCAGCAGCCACGAGGCACATACTCCTTTTTATTTTTTTATTTATCATTATGAGTTTCAGACACACACCACTGGGTGTGGGGCGGCCGGTGGCGTCCGGTGGTGGACAACACGGTTTGTGTTGCACGGACGCCTGTAGAGAACGCCCGAAACCCGTTGGACCGTTGTGCGGCTCTGGCAGATGGGAGCGCGTGCCGATGCCTGCTGAACCCATTAACAGTGATTATGCTCATAATTCTCCGAGCCGATCGCGATATGCGGAGGGACATATGGCTAGCCCGAAAATGGAGTCGCACTTGCATTTCCTGATGTACACGTGCAGTCGAACTGTCGAATCTCCCTCGCGCGCTGCGTCGGTCTGTTACCCGTTTTCACCGTCCACTTTGAACCCAGCAGTCTGACGATTCCGTCATGGGAGTTCTCACACTATCACTAGGGTCTTCCCTGGGACAGTCCACGGACGTCCGAGCGGCTCCTCACCAAAAGGTCGTAAACCTAATATGTTTATTGTCCATTTCGCCCATGAAGCGGACTGCTGCGGCCCCGCCCCGCCAAATAGAGAAGACCGTTCATTCACTTCCCAGACCAAAACAAAAGAGCGGCCGCGCAATGGTGAGGTGCGTAATGTGCAGTGTGCGTGTGTGCGTGTGTGTGTGCGCCTGTGCAAGTGTGAGTGTGTTCCCGGATTGTCAATACAGACACGGTCTGCTGTCCAAAAGGGGTGAAGTGGGAGGAGTCGCTGAAACCGTAATAAATAGAAGGGATATAGCTGAGGTGGGGACGGAAGAGGTGAGCAATTTCTTTAACGTAGCTACCGCTATGCACATTGCGACGTGTATTGTGCAATTCTTTGGTCACTATTCACCTCCATCACCAGACACACCAGTAATAAAAAGCCTGCTATCAGAGGCCAAAAATTTCATTTGTTTTTCTAAATGTCGATATGAGCACAGCTTCGTTTCGTGTGTGATTTCCTAACACGGTATCATCTCTGAATCTCAAGCGTCATTGGTCCCCTTTTGAAAACCAGGTCACTAATTTCACCCCGTCCAGCACTACATATTACTATACTAGAGACTGTGTCCGCGAGCGGGAAGGGGCGGGCGACGGCAGGAAGCTGCTTAGGGTTGATTAAAACAAAAGCGCGACCGCGGAGGGAGCGGGGGGAGGGGAGCGGGGAGCGCGCGAGGTGTCATACTGGCCGCCGGCCGACTTTATCAACCCGAAGACGCTGCTCCTCTTTCTCACGCGCTATGAGGATGTCAACACACAGATCCCGCTTTTGTCTTCCGGCGTCAATTAATTGTCACGATGTCCAGAGCCCCGCTGCGGTTGCCTAGCTTCCCACAGTTGCCGCCGGGACACCTGCGGCGTGGCGTGCTCGCATCGCACTATAAAGCGGGCCCGTCGGGGCTGCCGCGCATGCAACGGCGGGCGGCGGTTAGCAAAGTGTTATCTGCAATTTGTCGGCGGCCAATAACTTGCCCAGGTCAAATCCATGCCCGAAAACCAATTTAGGATCGTCACTTAAAAAGTGCGAGACACACTCAGAGCTGATTGAGGATCGAACACCTAAATTTAACAGAGCAGTAGACTGCGGCCGCCGGCTGGGCCCGATGACGCCAAGCAAGGAGAACAAAACGAGTCCGTGTAAAGTGTATCCCTTACCATGTTTATCGTCTCGAATTACACACGTTACATAAGACCTGTTGTCGCCGGTTGTCCCTTCCAGTCCAATGAGCTTTCCCTCTCGTTCAAAAACACAGAAACTTCGATACACGAACGGGACGCACAGTACGTACTCTATACACGGGAAATGAGGAAACGCCTCGTGGATATTCCTCTGCAGGAAGATGAAGCGGGGTGGCAAGTGTTCAATTTATGCACGCTTCGTCCGTTTCACGTCCAATATTCAACTAGGTGAACGGAAGTGATGGACGACTTGTGAAGTCGCGCGGCCTCGGTAAATACATATCAGCATACGAATGGCCTCTAAGTGCCGAAACAGTGTCGTGTCAAAGCATTTTATTATGCAAAACATTCCTCCCACGCCCACCTTCAACACCTTTATGGACTAACAAGATCGCGTGACAACAAACTGCCAGGTTCATAACTGCGACTGGGAGCCGCACCTTAGCCATTTTTTTTCCTCACATCAGGTCGTTCTTATGTCCAGTTGACTTTCTCCGCATGCAAATGCGAGGAGAGTCGCGGGTACGAATGTACAATTCGCCATACTACAATGTGCGGGGGCCATCATGGGACGGGAAGGCTGGACGCATTCATACGAAGAGGGTTTTGCCAAATTGAGGCCTTGTTTGCGTCTGACAAACTTGGCTGTGCTTGCCCCAGTTTGTGGACAGAAATATGCTGAGAGACAGCAGGGGCCGTATTTAAGTTTCGTGTGTACACTCGCGGCAAGGTTGCACACAAAAATACGTCTCCCAAGAAGAGCAATATTTCCCCTCGCCCGCCAGCCAAGCAGCTGAGACGGATTTGTGTTGGCAAGGGGGAGGCGGAGTTTCCGTACGCTCAACGTACCGATTCGTCTTACAGCCGCATCGGAGGGGGACGGGCGTAGAGCAGTGAGCGGCGGGATTTGCGCATGGCAATGAATGGAGGTCATCTTTCCGCGATGACAATGTTAAACCTAGCGTGTGGGATAGGCGGAGGCTACCGCACTGCTGGGGAGGCGGCACACCACCTGCATACGACACACGCACAATGAAGTTGTTCGCTTGTTGCAACTCTTGCAGTGGTTTGTCTTATCATGGTTTCCCTGTCCTTGGAAGCGCGAGAGCGAAGACTCGTCAGCGGGGGAGGGTGGGTAAGCCAGACCGGGGGTGATGCAGATTTTGCCGTGTGGGACTGTTTCGCATGTGTCGGAGTGTTGTCGTCCCGACGTAATCACCATCCCTGCTACTGTGTCCCTGCCACACATGCATGCAATGCGCATCTTCATTTTACGCAACTATCTTCGCATCCCGCGTGCAATCAATGAATGGGCCGTTAGAAGTCACCCATGTGCTTATAGGCACATGAATATGCCGCTACCGGTCTTTTGCGCAACGGCTCGAAGCTGCGTACCCGCACATGCGTACGTATAGTCCAGTCCCACGGCTGCTGCACGTCCGATTTTTGTGGTCTCGCGGACAAAGCGGGCGGGTCCCAGCTGTCTCGGGCATTCGCAACAAGCAATGCACATGTGACAGCTTGATGCCGCTGAGTGTGCACTACCTACGCAATGTCTTTTCGAACGGGCCAGTTTCATGCGCAACCGTTTCAGACGGATGAAACCTAACCTTATCTGCCTTGTATGTATGCATGTGTGTGTGCGTGTGTGTGAGAGAGAGAGAGTGTGTATGTGTTTGCGTGACATGAGAGTTGCCATCTCACCGTCTGCAAGTGCGACAAATTAAAATATTGATGGGTCGCACACAAATTTGAATATCGATGTAAACAGACCAGAGGACAATAAATATTGCTTGTAAGCATGGTCGTTTTACAGATGCTAAAATTTTCAATTTTGAATTCTGCCGCCTGACGGCTGACGTTGCGACGCGAGAAGGAGCCAGAAAGGGGGAGACGTCGAGGCTGACTCGAGGCAGGATTAGCGTCGCGACGCCGCTGGCCGTCATGCAAATGCAGCGGAATGGCGTCACGCAAATGATTTATGTCGCGAAATAGTGGACTGGCTGCGTACGGGGGAGGAAGGCAACTGTGTATCTACACATGTTTCACGGTACAAGTTTCGTTTCGTCTTGGGAAAACACTGCACTGTCGCTGCATATCGCAGCGAATAAGACGGGGCCCCGGCTTTACGGGGCCGTCATCTGACAAAACACGTTCTCCAGAGACGCCGACGCAGATTTTCCCCGTCGTCTGGGAAAGCAGTGAGACAGGAGGCCGCACCACGAGGCTGCTGTGGCGGCTGCTGTGGCCGCGTCTGTCTAGCAGCCCCCGCGGACTCATCTCGACTCGCTGCGTCGCGGCTCCGCCCGCTGCATGATGTCAGCGATATTTCTGGGGAGGCTGCGATCGACAAGGCATCACTCACCTGCGATGCGCTGGCTGGGCGGGGGTGTAGTGGGGCGTGCCGTTGGCCCTGACCCCTTTTCTCACGTTCGAGAGGGATGAGGGCGAATCTCGTTGACGCATCGTTGCTATGCGTGGACAATCTGTCACTGTCCAGTGTTCTGCCTCGCCCGCCCACACCCCCGTGGCGGGCCGGTGCCGCGGGTCGGGGTGTCCTCTTGCCGCTCCCCTAGCGTTTGCTCATCGGAGTCAGGTGGCGGTTTAGCGTGGCCGGACGCAGGACGACGTAACTGCGCCGGGTTCTCATGGTGGTCACGAGGCTCGGAAAGGATTGCGCGCGCAGTAGCAGAGCTGCACCCACCCACACTACAAGGGTGAGGGGCAGTTCGGTGGAACCTGTTGCCCACAAGGCCGCACGATCTATAATTCTGAGATAAGGTACTTCGTGGAGCCTCAACTCCTGTCAAGACGCGTTCTCATAGGGGTCTCTTAATCTGCCACTGTCCACGCATTGAACAAATAGTGGATGGATGGATGGATAAGTGATCGACACAGTCTCAATATTCACCGCGGAGGATGATGATGTTGCAGACATTACTCGACAGTCACTTTCGCACGGTATGAAATTCATATAGCCCTTACAAGTTGGTTCTCATTTCCATTCTTCTGTCATTTATCTTTCACCGCAAAATGATGGGAATGATGTCTCTGTCAGCTTAGCCGTTTCCTTCGCTCTCACGAAATGGAAAATATTTTTTTTTCGAAACTTGAACATTTCACCCTCCAAACAGCGTTCCTTTCCTTCAAGATCGACTACATTGCTCCAATTGTAATCCGGTTTCGGACAAGCGTCACTTCAGTCACGGCCAGCGTCGGAAGTTTTTTTTCTGGACTCGTATTCCCGCAATGTTATTACAAATGTCTCCAAACATGCGTGTCACTCCCACGCAATCTTCCAAAACACAACCACGATGATCCACGCACAGTTAAACAAGCGTAAAAGCGACGCAAAAAAATAGTAACGAGTGAGCAGTGTGCGAATAAAAAAAGACTTGTTTTGGTAGAAGAAGGCACACGACTTACGCAGTCTCCCTCTTTTCGCTGCTTGTCACTTTTTTTCCGCAGCAACACGCATTATCTGAGTACATCTAGTCAGGTTGGTTGGTTATCTGATGGGCCGTATGACACGCATTGTGGTAAATTAACAGCGAGCTAGGGAAAGTCTGTTGGACGCAAAAAAAATTAATAAAGGATAGGTGAAGAGACTAAGTGCCCCTGCCTTCACATGGGTGTGTCACTGCTTGATGAACTAACTATAGTTTTGCAAAGCAGGGTGCCTACATTTCCCAGGAATCTCGAATGTTTTTTGCTTTCGTTTGTAAATGCTTTTGACCTACTCTATTCTATAGTATCCGGATAAAAATACCTATAAATGCTGTATTTATTACGTTTCATTCTACTTCTCCACAACATGTAATTTACGCTAGCAACTCTAGAGAGGAAGGATTATTTTCACGTATTCGACTACACCGCAGTTCGAAAGTTATGGCACATCGTTGACCACAATGTATGTGAGGAGGACTGACGCTAGTGCGTGCGCAGTCCGCACAATTGACCACGTAATGTTGCGTAATAGTGGCACGTTGTCACCTTCATTCCCACGATGCGCCGCTCTCTCGAGTGGACATAGTGTCCCCCAGATAGACACAAGTAGGTTTTCTTCTCGATTTATCCTTTTCGGGTTTGGTTTTTTAATCCTCTCCATACCGGCTGGCCGCAGCGAGCGCGCGGAGTGCGTGGGTGGAATCTCTGTTTGGCATTCGTCACCAGACTGATGCCTTGGCTGATGCCTCTGACGGGTCCAGGACTGGTTTCCAGATTGGGAGGCTGGTGCCGCGGCTCATAGCCCGAGGGGTCGCCGCGGTGTGTGCGAGTCCACCCCCACCCCACCCCCTGCAGCAGTGTAAAACATACCAACGAGTGATAATGAATGTGAGAGATAGCACCAACGACGTCCGCCGAGATGGAAAGGTGTGCGAATACAGATAGCTTTTTAGGGCATCAGCACCGAGGAGTGATAAAAAAAAAAAATGTCATTACTCATGAAAAAGTGCACTTGCACTAGCAACGAACGCTGGTCGGCCGATGTCGCCGCCGATTTCAACGCATGACTGATCAACGTGACAGGAGGTGCGGGGGTGTTCGAAACAAAACAATCCAATGGCAGCTTGAAAGAAAAAAAAAACTCAGTAACTAAGAAACGAGCAACGTATCACAGCAAATCTCTTGATAATGCATGCCACCATCCCAACCCATGTTTTCACACCCAATGCATGCACACACCACAAAAACTCATAGATCGGTCTTGTATCTGGGAACCAGGAATACGCTTTGACACGGAAAATTATTTTAGACAAACACGAGGCTGAGTTCCTTGGAGGACAAGTTCTCGTGAGATACAGCCGGTGGCGAGGGCAAATATTCGGGACAAAAACGCAAATCACTTGGCAGGGATCGATAAAAGACTATGGCCATGTATAGGTCTGGAGATGTCAACGGCGCGTCTTCAGAGATGTGTGTTCCAATCACCGCGCCGTGCTCACTCACCCCTATCGAGATGCAAGAGATCAAACACTTTGAGCGAATTACGACGCGAATTTGGGGGGGGGGATGTGGCAGCAGCGGCAGAGCCAAAACAACAGAACTAACCCGAGGGGAGGAGGGACAGTCCCCCTTCTAGTAATGGCAAACACACAGGGAAGGCCACAATGAATACCGTGCCGATGCAAATGTCGGTGGGGCGTTAAGTACGCGCCGATGCCGTGTTTTACACGATGCGGGGCCAGGGGTCACGTCATCGCGTTAGCTGCGTTAGCTGCGTTAGCACAGTGCTCGCGCGCGCCCGTCACCAGAAACGCATCGGGATTAGGCGCGGAGAGCCAATGCACTGATGGCACTCGCTGCTCTGCGCCGGCGAAACCTTTTCGTTCCGTCGTCTGCTGAACGAGACGCGCTTGATCGATGAACCCTGATTTACATATATTCAAACGCCGGCCGCGAAGAGCAAACAAATGAGTGGAACAAATTTTAATCACAGGTGGATTTGCTTTTTGCTGTAGGCCAAATATACTGCGCCGCAGCAATGCAAACATGATTCTACATGCTTTGGCAAATCCAATTTGTAGTTTTCTGCGGAGAATCACTAAAAATTCCGATAAACATCATCTCCCGTTGTCCTCCAATCACATAGCCCGTTTGGAAATTTCCAGCAAATACCACCGCGCTGACCCCAACCCCCCTACCGAACCCCCGCGCGCCGGGGACGCCGGGGACCGCCGCGTCTGAATGACGCCTGCTCACCGAACTTCTCTACGACTCCTCTCCCAGAATAGAATTAATTGCAGCCTTTTGGTGCAGCGTAGACAGTTATTGGCCGGCCGTGCGTTTTTACGACCGCGGGGCGACGCGGTGCATCGCGGTGCTCCGGTAGTGCCGCGCTCCCAAGGGGAGGTGGCGGCGCGCGCTCTGGCGGCGGCCGGCGGAACCACAGCGCGGCCGCGGCGGCTCCGGCTGCCCGCCGTCCATCAGTGAATGAATGGATGGGTGCCACTGGAGCGCGGGGCTGGCGGGCCGGCGGGGGCCATTCGCGGCCTGCGGCAGTGGAAAAGACAGATGCAACCGCGGGGGAATGTCACGGCCGTGCTGGCGGCGCCACGCGCATCAGGAGAAAAACTTCCGCCGACGAAAATAGAGTTTGAATAACAATAAAACTCAACCTGCTAACATAAACTAGCGCGAGTAAAAGGTAGCCGCCAAAAAATCTGCCAAAAATGATACGGCATCTGATGCAGAATACTACACAGTGGGCAACGCACAGAAAAAATATAATCCTTTACGGGTTCAGCGACCGAAATGCGCTTTGGGGAGAAGTCAGAAACCGCGCACCCAAAGCTTGGAGGAGAATAGTGTACACACAACGGGAACCGGGGCAATAGCCGCAGGCGTCATAGGCGAAGCACAGCGAAGCCTGCGGAACCAGTGATGCTGCGGTCCAGGCCTCGCATGCGATCTCCTGCCGAGGTCCGGCGTGGTTTCATATCAGTCCGGCTACCGCACGGCCGCTGATCCCCCCAGAACGGGTGGAAAATGTAAATAGCGCGGTAATGAGCATGGAGGGGCGGGGGGAGGCGTGCGCGGGGTGTGACGGGGGAAACACGTGCCACGGGCTGTCCGCTAGGCTGTCCGCTGGGCTGTCCGCTGGGCTGTCCGCTACGCTGTCCGTCAGGCTGTCCACTAGGTTACCCACTGGTCTGTGGCCCGGTCCAGCCTGACCAACTGACCGGTTGCGCGGCTAACGCAACAATAATGACCGGCACTCGATAATGACTCGTGCCATTTCGGATGGTCCGCGTGGGGTGGTCTCCCTGGTCTCCCTGACGATATGGATGGCTGAGGAAAGACAACAGAAATTGACGGGAAGTATGACGCGCGCGCATTACCGCATTGTGCGCGGTAAGGTCAAGCGGCGCCCTCGCATGATGATGACCCTTCATTATTACCCTACGAATTTTTCATATACAAACGACGGAAGAGACTGTCGCAGTACGACCACGTCCACTCCCTGCGCTCTGGGTTCGGAAGTAATGCTGCGAGGCCGTGCTCAACAGTTTATACACTTTGATCTACACATATGCAAACACGCGCGGTGGGGGATGCCACACGAAAAACAAAGGAAATTTAAGGGAAGTAAGGGTAAAGGGAGATCGGAAATCGACACCCGTGCAGCCGGTTTTGGCGCGCGCGCGGCGGCGACCAGTCCGGCGGTATTCAAACAGGGCTTTACACGCTCTGCTAAACACGTCATGCAGAGGGGGACAGGGCACGCTGCAGCAGACGACGCCACGGGGACGGCACCGCATTGTATACGCAACAACTGCAATATTCCCTGCGAACATCGGGTATGGATATGAAGCTGCAGTGAAACCTTCCTCCCGCTGTGCCCTAATGACGTTGCTCTCCCGCTCGCATCTCTCCGCGCACTACGTAGCTCTTAGTCTGCAAACCAAAACGCTTCAATTAAGGAGATTAGATTACCACCAGAGGGGCGGTGTTTACCTGGGTAACAGCGCCCACGCCGCCTCATCCAAGCAGTTTTATTGCTCGCCATTTCACATTGGTCCCGTCCAGAACACTTTATTGAATCAAACTGCCAATTTTTTCCACGGTTGTTTGGCCGACTTTCAGCGTTCTCACCCCACAATATCTGTTTTCGATTGCAGAGCGGCGATGCGGGGGATGAAGCTAGGCACTTCCCTCTCCGGTCAGGAGGCAAGGTACACAGCCACGTCTGCACGACATCCAGCGGGCTGCAGCGGGCGGCGCTTCTGCCGCCTCTGATCCTCAAACTCCGCGGGCAAAGCAGGCGCGGATCCAGGGGGGGGGGGGGACGGTGCGATCGCCCCCCCTAGGGCGCCCGAAAGGTAGGCAATTCGCGTTACAATCCGCCTGAAAGTAGGCAGAAAGCAGTACATCGCCCCCCCCCCCCCCTAGAGCCGCCCCTGGATCCGCGCCTGGGGCAAAGGCGACGAGAGCGCCGCCAAGACTCCGGGGCGGTGCATGCGGCGGCGGTGGCGTGATGGTAACGAGCAATTATCCTTGGAAACACGGGAATATCAGAGCGCGAGAGAATGCGGGAGAGATCAAAGCGTATCGCCGTATTTACCTCGCGCTAACGCAGAGATTAGATCAGGCTGCGACGACTGCTCTGCAGCAGCGCTCCGCCCAGGTGTGGCCCAGGGCACGGCCCGGCACGGCCCGGCACGGCACACGTGGGGCCCAGCAGCGCCCAGGGTAGCCCAGGGGACCGGCGAAAAAGGGGCAGCAGATGCAAACGAACGCCCAAGCAGAATAAAAAGCGGCAGCAAGCGGCTGCTGAGGTCGGGCCGGGAGCGGGCCGAGCACACTGCTGATAACAACCCCGACGTCAGGGGCTCGTCAGCTAGGACCCCCCCCCCCCCCCATGTGTGTGCGTATGCGCGCGCGTGTGTACCAACAGGCACCCGTTGTGTGAAACGTTTGCCAAGTCCCCAGCAGGGCCGCAGGGCCGTAGATAGGGCGGCTCGGCTGCGGCTCGCACCCCCCCGAGCAGCCTAGACTCCGCCCGGCCGGACTACACAAAACCTCGAGCTGAAAGCAGTCCCTCTCCATCTCACAAAAGCCGCGCGAGGAATATGACAACCCCGGACCAACGACAAGCACAATCATCTCCCGCTTCGCAGCACAAAAATACCCGCGCGGCGTCCCCGCGAGTTTTATGCTCGCAACCGCCGCACAAGTCATTCGGAACGCAACGATTGTTCCCAAAGTCGCCCATCATACGTGCACTTCGCGCGTGCCGCTGTGGTCCCTTGAGGACCGGCCATTAAAAAGTGTCAACCTAAATTGCGCTGCACGCCCGTTTTTTAAAAATATGTCACCTCGACCCGCGACTTTTGTAGTGTCGCGTGCGCGCGCCCCGTCCACCCCTCCAGCGGCGGCGCAGCATCGGCAGCCTGAGGACCGGGCCCGGCCACACGCACTATTTTAAAGCGTGGTTCCGCGTCATTTGGTCCATCGGCCACTTAAATATGCATTAGTTGAATCACGGTTCACCTACCGCGATGGGTCCTGGCCCGGTGCAAGCCGATAAATTGCAGGAGGCGCGTGTTTCCTATCGGCAAAATAACACGACAGCACCGCGAGAGCGAGGCGACCGATCCGACACGGACGGGTAATTAACGGTATATTCCGCGGCAAATCTGTATTTGATAGCGTCTGACGCAGCGCAGGCTACTACTGCACCATGCGCGCCCGCTTTGGCGTGCCGGGGAAAGGACAGTCGGCGCTTGTTTTAGATTCGGGTGCAGAGATACAAAACCGTCCCGCCTCATTGGCTTATGCTGATTAGGATGCCAGTCTCTGCATCGGGGGTGGAAAAGCTCCCGATCAAAACGTACTTCTGGATCGGGACGCTACGCTTTTGATCCTAGAAGAGGAGCCGGTGGTGGCGCCCGCGGCGGTGCTGCTGTCCGGGAGTGCCTTCTGCCTTCCACCGCGGCGGCGACGCACCCGTCTGCGTTAGACTGCGGCATACAGCCGGCGGGGGTGGCTGAGTGAAGGGGGCCGGTGCCAGCAACAGAATGCCACTCGCATATGGCACACTCTCTTCGCAGCTGACTGCGACTCCCCCCCCCCCCCCCCCCCGGCCCGACCCACCACCCTTCGCTTCCCGACCTCCCCTACCCGGAGCGCCGTGACGCCCGCAACGCGCGACCACTCTCCCTCTCTCTCTCTCTCTCTCTCTCTCTCTCTCTCTCTCTCTCTCTCTCTCTCTCTCTCTCTCTCTCTCTCTCTCTCTCTCTCTCTCTCTCTCTCTCTCTCTCTCTCAATCTCCTCTCTCTGCCAATCTGGTCGGGTGGCACTTCAGTGACGTATGTGGGGAGGAAAACAACATGTCATATCACTGCATTGTCTCGGGGCCTTTCACCCACCCCGACTCCCTCCCACCCACCGCACACACACACACACACACACACACACACACACACACACACACACACACACACACAGGGCACGCGCGCGCTTCCATTTAAAACCGTTGTTTGAAATATAACGCATTTGCAATAAGTCGAATGTCGCGCCGCGGCCCTTGGCCACTCCATCACCCACTCAGCGAGGCGCGAGAGACGGGCAGTCCCCTCCATCTCTCCCGCTCGCCATCGACTCGGCGTCGAGTGAAAGAGAAGGGGCGAGGAAAATGCGACGGAAATCATTCGTGCGACGAGCGGAGTGCTGCGATGGGTGACCGGCCATCAGCCGTGCTGGTGAGCTCTCTGGAAACGGATCGGACTATAGAGACCTCTAGCACTGCTAACGTGTCTCGTAATGGAAGGTTTCGCAGGGAAGTCCAAGGCAGTGCTAGCAAAGACTTTGTCCTGGTGTCGGGGTCTGGTCCGCGAGGTTGGCGCACGCAGCAGGAGCATGCTGTCCCGTTGACGATCACACCCCGCACCCCAATCAGCGCTGCACCCAAAACAAGAAGCGATATATCCCCCTCCTCCGCGGTCCCTCCTCGTGGGGGGTGATGTGTGTGTGCGCGCGCGCGCATAGCTCCGGAGTACAAGTTATGAATTATGGCGAGTTTTTTTTAATGCACACGTCGCCAGTGGTAACAATGAAAGTATATCAAGTGGAGAAGTTGTTTCGTCCCCGGGGGATAAGTCCTGCCTCTGTGACGTGTCGAAAAAGTAGAGTGGCTCCGGGAGTGGTGCTGTGTGTTGCATTAGTCGACATATGCCGCCATGATGCACATCATATCGCACATCTTGTCGAACTCGACAACCTCGTGACGCAGTTCGTTGCTAACGTTTTTCTTCCGCAAGTTCACGGATCGTGCGCTGAGCTCTGTCTAAACCCCTCCAGTGTATGGTGTCGATACTCCGTCATGTGCCATGGGATGTGACCGCTCTGGACCTAGGATTGCGGGTTTGTTCCGTTATGTGCCCAGTCGGAGGCCGAATCATTCCGCCGTCCACTGATTTTTGATTTGCAATACAGATTGCAAAAAAAGGCGCAAAGTATTGTAAAACTGCTGTATTGAAAACTGCCTGCAATAACGTGGTCCTTATTTTTTATGGGGGTGTATCACTATTTCTTTGCAATAACGATTTATCGCAAATTTTAGTGATATGTATTGCAATTCAAAACACAGAGTCCTCAGGGTCCTTCGCCCACGTGCCTGCACAGTTCAATATTTCCTCAGGGCTTTGCGCCGGAGATTGTGTCTCACCCTTCCGCGCCCAGTAGTCGGCCGCCAAGCCTCTCGCTCCACCCTCCCTCCTCAGTGGGGTGGACGGACACGGACAGCCACACGCCACATAGGCCGCCAGAGCCTACAGGGGCCACAGGTGCTCACACTTTTCGACTACCTTGCATGTTCGTGTTATCGGGTTTCTAGTGCTCGTCATAAAAACAAGGTTGCAACGAAGGACGGAGATTGGACGAAAATGCGGAGAGGCAGAGGCAGGAAAAGTGGGGGCTTCCAGGAGCCATCAGCTCAGCTGGATGGCGGTCAAGCAGCTGCATTACACTCGATTCAAAGCGATAATAGTAGCGACTCAAATATGCAAAACCTAAAACGCTCTCTCCCCTCTATCTCTCTCGCTCCACGTGAAGCCGCGACGGGGTCCAGCCGGGCAGGGGGACGGGATGCTGGAGCACAAAGGCAGCGCGGCAACGCGCTTCCCTTCGTATGCAGTGAGAGGCGCAAGGGAAGGGGGACATGGCCGAGCCGTCACCTCCAACTTTTCAAATATTCCATAACAGCTCCATTGACCGGGGGTGACAAGCGTGTGGCCACCATCATGTCCACCGCCAGCCCGATAGTCGCGCCTAGCTACTGTGGCGGCCAGCCGCGGCCAGCTCGTCTGGAGCCGGGCCGGGACCAACGGGCTGGGCCATGCATGCTGGCCATGCGGCTGCCGGCCGCGATGCTCCCAAATGTGCCATTGTGTGGCGGGACCAGAGGAAACCACGTGGAAAAGTTGGCGTTTAAAACGAGCAGCTACAGGTGAACTGGAAAAGCCGGAGACCACACGGATGCGAAACTGGACCGCGTCATTCGTTCGCGATTTATTTTCCTGTCCCATACTAGCATCGCGAAGCTTTATTCCCGTCATTTGTAGTATGTATCAAGCACTATCGCCAGCGCCACTTTGCGTCCGCTTGGCCGCTGCTCATACAATAATTCGAGTATCTAGCGCCCCCTCGTGGCCACAGCAGCAACTAACCAGACTCGGGCTATTATATCGGCGCGGCCCGCCGCTGGCACCGAGCAGGCGACGCCGGGCGACACTCGCGTTCAATTAAATTGAATTCATATGCTAATGGAGCGATCGATTGAAGGGAATGTTTGCAAACCGTCCTCTCTCCACCGCACGCCGCCTGCGCAGTCCTTGCACGACTTATTCAAAGGGTTGTCGCACGCGCTAACTCATTCATGCTCCAGTTTTGTTAATACGGAAGCCTCCGAAGAGATAGTGCGGATAAATGTGTCAGTGGCGAGGATGTTTCCTGGGCTAGGGTGGCACCGGGTGCCACGCGACGCAACTACTTTGCATGATTTGCAATGTGTGCGGCGCAAAGCTTGTTCTTTTGGGTCTGTGTTGGGGTTCGCGGATCGACAGACGTCCTGGAATGTATTCGGGCGACGTTTATGTGTTCGCAGGTGGAATTGCAGTCCCAGCAGCTGAAGCAGCTGTGGTCCCAGACTCATGCGATGCATTATGACCAGCGCGGTTCCCAGCTGTCCCCAGAAGATGATCCCCGGGCTGGAGCTGCAGGTGTCCTACTATGGACGATATGTCCAGCTCTCTGGTAAGAGAAATGGCGACGTTTACGGTCCATCGTCAAATATGAGACGGCTCTGAATAAGAACTATGATATACTCAGGTGCTTTTGCGGCACCGCTGGTCACTCGCTGCCATTTGTGTAATATACATTTCTCTTGTCCTGCCAGAGCCTTCAACTTGCCCTACGCATCCAGAGCTGGTCCATGGCCATGGTGCTGCAGCAACATCAAACGGTTAGCAATCAAATGCATGCGGTGCCTGGCTCGACCGCAAATCTCATAAAGTAGTGCTTTTTTTGCGGGAGCAGGTGTCAGAAAAACGCAAATAACTTTGATTCGTTTCGCTGTTTGCATCGAGGCGTGATGTGCGCAGCCGTATAAGGTCCCCTTCCTCATCCCCATTTCTTTCGCCATCTGATTACGATCTTACTTTTTTCTTTCAACCTTTATTCTGGCTACTGTATATATATACAATCATCAGTTAAGATTTTGCAAGTGTCTCCCAGCAAAAGTCACACCATAACATGGTCTACCCTCCCGCGCGCCCACTGACACACTATTGATTGGCATTTGCCACCGTCGCGGTCAAACGTCCGACGTCGTGTCCAGAGTCAGGAAAACATTGCCCGCGGCAAACATTGAGAAAAAAAGGAGCAGCTGTACATAAAAAATACTGGCCACCCCTCGTGCCGCGTACTACATACGTACTCACCCCTGCCGTAAAAAAAAAAAAACATATCTCAGTCGTAACGAGAAACAAAAGCTCTGGCTTTTATGCAAATATGTGCCATTACACTACAACTAGTTGGCAGCCCTGACGAGGCATATGGCCGCGTCCACGCGGCTGCCAACTGCAATCGTCACAAAACGCGCGTACCCTTATCAAACGGCGGTGCAGAGCTGCAGCACACCGAGCGAAGCTGTGTCGGGGAAGATCACGGGCGGATGCGGACGGATGTGTGACGAACGCTGCTGTGCCAAACTCGTTCTTGCTGCACAGAGGGTTGTCGAAGTCTGGCGCCGTGCGGTGACGCCCGTCCGTCCCAGTCCGTCCCTCCCCGCGGTCGCCTGCTCGCGCCGCTCCGTGCGCCGCTCCGTGCGCTGCACCACCCAGGCCGCGGCCACACACACCCCGTGGGGTGGCGGCTGGTTTTTAAGCCGCGGGGTGCGTGTGTGTCGGCCTTTGTTTTTTCTCCCGAGGCTGGCTGGCCTGACCACGACGCTCCAGGATACGTGCGCCACTCAGCCGACAAATGTTATCCATATGATAATCGGACCGATGTGTAAAAGTTATGCAGCGATGAGGACCCGCGTGCGTGTGTAAATTGCTGGTACCACGCGACAAATTAACATCGCGCCCGCGCGTGTTCGCAGCGGCACGCCAACACTCTACAATAAGTATCATTGCTGTGTTCCTCCAGCCTAGGCACGGCGGTTTGATTTTTGTGTCTGGAAAACCGTCCTCGTCCCGACCATCAGCTCCGCCGACGGTAAGATCATTTGTCATCCATGCAAAAAAATTAAATTCACACAGGTTTGTGGAAGAGACTGGGTGATCGGATGAGTGGACAGCAATGCTGACTGGTGGGTTCCAATGACGGACGTAAAACTGCGATGGCTGCGGTGAATATGTGCGCGTTCTCGACTTAGGTGACTTGCAGGAACGAACCTAGGACGTGACTCTATCCGTTTGCCGTGAGAAAGTAAGCGTCGATCACACGTTGCTCACTGAGACAGAAGCCGTCACAACGTCTTATCTATAAATCAAGGATTCATCTGCCTCCAACGAACAGTCAAAATATTTACTACGTATCGTGATGGTGGACACTTTTTTCGTACTTTTTTTTCTGTATGCTCTAGCCCCACTTTCATGGAAAAAAATCATAACATATTCTTTCCCACAAAGCAATGTTTTATTTTCGTTTTATTGAGTGGCTGTATGTAGATTTATTCACACTGACAAATAACTGCAGAAGGGCGCCGGAAAGGTGTCTTGGCTTTTTCTGTGGCCAGACTTTCACATGGAAAAAATTGAAGTTTTTTTCTGTGATTTATTCTCTCAAGCCGAGGTGGGGTTATGTTCCTCCTCCCTTATTGGCACTAAAAGCGACCTCTTGCCATACTAACCTTATCACAAACTTTTTTCCATCTCGTCGATTTCCTGAAACTTTCTCTGAATTGTTTGCATTTTTTTAAAACATATCTTTTCTCCTTTGAAGTCGCAGCTATAAAAATTGAGGGTTATTGAGCTGAGAGAGATACTGAGAGGGTGGGATGCGCTAGGCAGGGGGATTTTCCGTCAATCTTTCCTTTTTTTTACCGTTTCCTAATTTTTTTTCTGCTTGTGGTTTGTCGTACAAAAACGAACTAACACCGTAAGGTAAAGAGATCCGTGCAAAGGCGGTGGACAAGTCAATAAAATGTAATCGACCGTTGCGTGACAGCATCTCGTCAGGTAGCCCACACATGAACGGTCCATATCGCCCCATCACAGTTTTGTTTTCGTGTGTCACCCCCTCTTGGTGTGTGGATAAGGTTGTTTTACGTCACAGAGGGAGAGGAAACGTCGCGGTGTGTTTGAGACGTGGCGTGATCTGAGATTCCCATGAGAAGAAATATAAAAAATCTTCGAATCTGCTGAAAGTGTATGAACGATGTTACGCAATAGGATATGTGGTTCATGGCACATCTGGCAGTTGAGTAGACTTGTCCAAAACGGCGCAAGAAGGGTTTTGGCATTCAGATAAGGCAAGGCAGAAGTAAGCTTGGACTTCGCCTCTATACGCCCGCGGTGGCGGTTTCTTTTTCTCACGTGGATAACGTCTTTGCGATTGTGTGTTTACCCTGCCAATCAATAAAATATTTACAACTCACTAAAACGAGCGTCGTCACGTCAGTCAAAGCGGATGAAACTTTGGGCCGTAAACTCCGCGGCGCTGTTCCTTATATTAACGAGAATCCTATGACGTCGCTTTGTCAGCCCCGGCCAGATCAACGATAGTGGGGCTATATTTGCCGATCACGGCGGACATTTGAGGGCTGAATTGACCACCGCTAGGGGTACATTCTCCTTCGATCCGCTCCTAGCCTCCCTCCAGCTTTTGTGCACTGCACCCTTCGGGGCGGTCAGGGACCCATTCTTCCTGCCGAGTCGCCGGTCGTCGTCGCCTTCCCCGCGCCAAGGCGAGTGGGGTCGCTGTAATCGGAATCCCTGCCTTTCCCAACAGTTTGTGGTCAAATCGCGTTCGTATTTCGCACCTCTTTTGCAACACGTCATCCCACACCTCCTTGTTGCCAAAACTTTGATTAGGTAAATGTGACCCTTCTTGGCTTCGTCCACTCCCTGGTGCCACCATTTTTCTACCGTTCGCTCTATCGTATCTTTACAGCATACGTGCCCGACAGAGCGCAAAACAAAGAGAAAGGATTAAATATGCGGAAGCATGTACAAATAACAGCAGCCGACAAAACGGTGCGTACGTCTATGTGCCGGAACAGTCCAGCGCGGGCTTTATTAAACCTCGAAATATAATACGTATGATACGCGAGAAATAAGTTTGCTGACGCTCTCATCCGTAGTAAAGATTTATTGCCGCAGATCGTGAGTGGAGAGAGGCCCGCGTCCATTGTTTTAGGGACGAGACACACATTAGCATCCCCGGGATTAAAACACCCCGGCGCGCGCGCTGCGTGTGCCATCGCGTGCACTACGTTCGAATGCGGCGATCGCATATCACCTCTCTCACTCCCTCCCGGACAACTTCAGCGTGTGCGAGCGAGAGAAACGCGTGCAGGGGTCGGAAGGTGGCCAAACGAAGACGAAATAACGCGCAGGGGGTCAGCCAAGCACAGCCACCGAGAGGACAGATTGCACCCAAAGGTTTTGTTTGCACTGAAAGGCGTCCAGCCGAGCGTCCGCTATTGAATTCGTATAATGCTGCGATAAAATGCAGAAGCGGCGGGGACAGACTCACATGTTACGGAGGCTATCAAGGAGTTCGCCGTCAGCCAGACAGGTCGTCGTCACTGCCGGACGGTCCCCGGCCGCCGCCCCCTCCGCGCACCACCCCGACGGACCCCGGCGGACCCTGCCCGATGACCAGCCGGGGATTTTCTTTATTAAATTTTCCAATCCCTGCAAAATGCGCGCGCGCGTCAAAAGCGAGGAGGCTAATGAAAGGGGTTTGGGGAGGAGGTCGATGACGAGGTTGGTCACACTGCGCGCTGCGCGTTCACGCGAGAGCTTTGCGCCGCCCGCGTGACCCCGCGTGACGGCCGTGAAATCAGTTGGCAGCCCTGTCCGGTTACAATAGTTAGTTGGGTGCACGCGCGCGTTGCGTGTGTGCGTGGAGTTGGATTGAATCGCCATTTCTCCGTTCAGCGCCGGCTGTCATGTCAACTCTTTTCGCTGCGCCCGGTCGATGCAACGAATACAGTAAGCAGTAAGCGCGGGGCGCGTGTACGTGTCAGCCTTATGTCGTGGCTGCAGTGGCCCTATGGGCATTCAACCGCCGTAATGTGTCGGAATGAACGGCAACGAACACCACTCTGCGAAAAGAGAATTCCGGAGAAGCCCGAAATAGAAGTCGTAAAGAAGAAGAAGAACGCTGGACAACGTACGAGAAATCGAGTGATTTTTTCAGCGGGGCTCGGGAAACGCGATTTCTCATACTTTGTCCAGGGTTCTTCTTCTTCGTTAAGACTTCTTACTTCCGTTTCGGGCTTCTCTGGAATACTCTATTATCATAGAGTAGCTTATTACTCTATGCTCTATTATGTGGTGCGGACCGGCTTCTCCGGGGGCTCCGGGGCCGTACAGCGCAGAGGAGAGTTCCTGCTGCTGGTTGTGGCGTCACGTTTGCTGTGGCGCGAATAGAATTGGAAATGTAATCATCGGAAGTCCCTACGCATGCAGCACGTTACCTCGGGCACCCGCTGACGGCGTGTGTCACATCCGCGGCTGGTGGCGAGGGTTCAAGCCCCGGCAGCGGTGGCGGGGGTTTGCATCGTTCCCAAACGGAAAGGGTTAACTGAGTCAGCTGCTTTGTGTCTGTCAGACTTGAGGGGAGGCCATTTCGCACACGCGGTCGCCGCGCGCGCGAGGACACAACCGACACCCGCCGCATTTCCGCAAAATTGAGCAGCCGCATTTTGCGGCCGTCCTTTTGTCGCGTGGCGCGGCGCGGTGTGGCGGTGCGGTGCGGCCCCGTGCGGGCGCACGCTCGCAGCGGGGAGGTGCAGACTTCATTGAGAGCGGCCAACCCTTTCTTTCAACCCTTTTCCGCGCTCTATCTGTCCGCGATGTCCTGAACCGAATCCGTATCGGCCGGCGGGCTGCGGATCGGCTCGGCTCGGCTCGGCTCGGCTCGGCTCGGCTCGGCTCGGCTCGGCTCCGCGGGTCATCAAGCTCATCCCAGCCGGCCGCCGCGGCACCCAGGGATTTGAAAAAAAATAACCATTTGTCAAAGGCCGCCAGAGTGCGCGGCCGGTGGAAGCGTCTGCAAGCCGGAACCCCGGGACGGAGGGTGGCTGAGGACTGTGGGCGCCCTACAGGGATGATTACCGGGATTACATACGCAAATCGCGACAGGGAAATGCGAGTGGATCGGAGCGAGGGTGTCCTTCGAGGCGTCTACGCCTTTTTGGTGGGCGTTTCTAAAAAAAAAGAATGTGTGTTACAAATGTATAGGCGTAGGAACTGGGGGGAGGGGGGGGGGGCATGTTCCAGTCGTAACGCATGCAACACGGTTTTGTCTCACACCTAGCCGAAAAACAGCATATCGACAAGTTTTTATTTATCCTTGTGTACCGTTGCTATGCGGTAACTCAATACTACTCGAAATAGGTCGACTGACCCGAACGGGGAGAAGCGCAGGAAAACAGAGACTCATTATAGCAAATATTGAAAAGCTCTCGTTCTCTTTCTGGCATGAAGAAAAAAAAAAGTGAAACACATGCCAACAGCAACAAATAGCGGCTATCCATTACACGGGCTCCGACAAAAGGGGTGCGTCGTACTCAAGGTGGACGCGAGCAGAAGCGCATCGCAGCGGGGGCCGCGGCATTTTATTTGCTCATCCGATAGCGAACGGGGTTGATTATGTGCTGGTTTGGCGCGCTGATTTGGCACGCTGGATGATGGAAGGAGGCTGGCCTGCGCGGGGCCGTGGTCGCCAGATGGGTTTGCAATATGTGTCCGCGAAACAGATCAGCGCAATAGACAAAGAATGGACAAAAGATCTGATAAATTGACTGACACGGCTTCTTCGGGTAAAACGGGAGGGCTGCTGCTGACATAGGGGTTCATGTTTGGAGCTCGCAAAACTCGTTCAGCGGACGAGGGAAAAAAATCGACGAAAAATTAGCGAGGTGAGTGGATCAAGAGGGGACGAAAAGGGAGTGAAAGCGGAGCTCTGTACAGCTTGGACCAGTTCAGAAAATACCCGGCGGTAGTAGCATGACACTACACAACAGCCCCACGTTGTCATTTTATAGGAAAGTATACGGAAAAGAGCACACCATATCTAATCCGTGTCATCTGCATGATCCGTAAACCTCTTTTGTCTTTCACTTACGTTTCGCCCCGAACAGGCGATACCCCTTCAGTCCTCGATATCCTCCACCCTTCACGCACCCCTGTCTGACCCCTCCTGCTCCCTCCGTGCTGCTCTCCACCCAGAAACCCCTTTACCAAGGCTGCCCGTCACACCGGGCGTCTCATTTCAGAGAGTACGGGAGGGAAAAAAAAGCACAAAAAGATGATCAGCGAAGCACGAAAACGGCCACCCAGAGCACACTATGCTACGGACAGCTACAGCACGCACGCAGCAAAGTGCACTCCCGTAGTGCACGACAGCGACGGATAGAGGTCACCGCGGGTGACTTCATCGTCTACCCGGAAAGGGGGAATAAATGCGTCCGCCTCGCCCTTCTCCGGCTCCAAAGTGGCCCACCGACGTACGCCGGTGCAATAATTGTTTTCCAAATTAATGCGGAGGACGGTGTCTGTTGTCTAGGATGAGCCGCCGCCGGCCGCCGCGGACTGGGCGGGACGGGACGGGCTTCCTCAATGTGACCGCACTGCAGCGCGCGAGGGTCGCGGCTGCGCTGTGCTGCCTCCTCCCTCTCTCCCTCGCTCCTGCGGCACCTCGCGGGAACGGTAGAGAAAGAGAGAGAGAGGGCGAGAGGGAGACGCCGCGAACGCAACCAAAGGGGGCATCGTGCGGGACCTTGCGGGTCAATCTGTGTCAATGAGGATGCCCTGCCCCTCCTTCCCGTTGAGTCCCTTCCCTGACCCTTCAAACCGAATGCGGTAGTCGAAAGGGAATCAGCGAAATCCCTCAACAGTTCTGCTCGCATTATTTCTGTACCGTTCAGCAGCTAGAGTATCATATTTTCATCTTCTTCTTGGAAACCGACAGTAATCTGTAGATGTAACCTGGTTGTCCCTGGACAATTGGGAGAAATGTATATTTGAAGCGCTGCAGCAATAACAGACGACGAACAGGGGTAGGTGCTCGTTATTTGACACGCATATCAGCCATCGCCCCGAACGGAATCGACCCGTGCCCATTACTGAGTCAGTGACACACCGCGGCCGGGTTAGGTTAGGTGTGCAGGCGTTGCTGCAGTGAAGTAGCCCGGCAGAGCTCCTGGCAGCATAGGCAACCAAGCGTGCTTCCGAGTCGGAGAGGATGCCTACCCTCCCGGCGGCATACAGCGGACAGCAGGCAGCGCACGGGCACGGCGAACAGTGTATGCGTGTCCGCGTTTCCAGTTCGGGAAGACTGCGTTTCACGCGCTAGCCGTTTAGTCAACGGTGCACGCGCACTGCGCAATAGCCAGGTTTACGTTCACCCAAAAAACGAGACTTTCAAAAGGATACAAAAACGCAGTGGCATAGTCACTGGGCATTCCGTTTTGCACTCCTCCTGCCCGCACCAAGCGGGAGTGCCAAAGCGCAGGGGCACACACAAGCGCCAAAAAAAAAAGAAAAAGAACAAACAGTCACAAAGAGGACTGGAGCGAATAAAGCTACGCCATATCGAATTTTAGTGGGGGGCTTTTTCCTGTGAAAGCCGAGCCTCGCCAGCTGCTACCACCGTATTCCATGGCGCCGTTTTGTAACATTCCATTTCCCGGTTTTTGCTGTCCACATCCCACCGCCTGCAGGTGAAGCAGCAGCAGCAGCAGCAGCAGCAGCAGCAGCAGCAGCAGCAGCAGCAGCAGCAGCAGCCTGGTGGGCTGTCAGCCATGCCGGCGCACGAGTGCAATGGGTTGCCTACCCTCACGGCGCCCCGAACCTCCATACGAACCTTTTCCTTTTTTTCTTGCCTTTTTTAGAACTTTTTTTTGCCCCTTTGGCGATCAGCTCGCTTGCAGTCACGTCTCAAGCAGATTTGGACTATTTTCTTCTGCTGAACACCCGGCTGCCCTGGTCCAGCCACTTGGCGCCCGCGCGCGTGTGGCCTCCTGTGAGCGGCGCAGCAGACAGGCCCTCTGGTGATGCTGCACAGACAGAAGCCATACAGACGGCCGCCGCAGCCGCCGCCCCTCCACGGAACCAACCGCCACGAAGCAAGACAAATATTTTTCATTTTTTTTTTTTTTTTTGCGGACTCACGCTGGCTGCGATATCGGAACCACGCCCTCCTCAATAATGCCCCCGCCCCGTCCCGCCCCGCCCGTCCTGCCCCGTCCCGCCGGCTCTGGCTGACGTGGGAAGTACTTAAGTCACATCGCCACAGCGGCGACTACTGTACGCGGAAAACAACTTGTCTCCTACCGGCGCTAAGTAGTATAGAAGTTGAAGTGAATCGCAACAGGCGAGCGGCAAGCCGCGCAAAACTGAAACAAAAAAAAATACAGTTCGAAAAGAGCGCTCATGCAGCTCTGAAGCTGGAGTGAGAGGGGCGTGAGCAGCGGCTTCACTTCCACGCCGGGCGCGGTCAGTATCGTACTATCGTACCCTATCGGCGAGGGGGCGCGTGTCCGTGCTGAAGGCCGTGCGTGCGTGCGTGCGTGCGTGCGTGCGTGTGTGTGTGTGTGTGTGTGAGGGGATCTACATTTCCCAACACACTATCGGCGGGCGGATCCCTCAGCAGACCGGGCCTCCACAGAGGGTTTCAAACAATGCCAATAACGCTCAAAGTTGTGGTGCTGCAGCAGCAGCAGCAGCAGCAGCAGCAGACGGACTGCGCGCGGCACGAACTGCACAAGATGAGAAGCGCCCGCGTTGCCGGCTGAGAAGTGAATTTAATTTAATTTTCTTTGCGCTCCTCTGAATCTCGTTTTCGTCCGGCGGTGATGGTTAACGCAGCAAGTTTCGGGTTAGAAACTGCTGCTTGCAGACGCCGGACTCGCCTGCCGTGTGTGGCGCGTGCGTCCAGGCCGAGGAAAGGGTTGTGCAGGACGGGCAAGCGTTGAGCGGGTGCGAAGGTTGGGGATTAAAGAGAGGGGGGAGGTGGTTGCGGAGGGGGCGGTGAAAGGGGGCGGCGATGCATAAATGCATGACATTTAGCGGTCTCAAATCCGCAAGTGTCGAGGCGGAGTGTTAGCACAGCAGCCCGCGGGGAGGGGCGGGCGGTGAAGGGCGGCGGTAGGCGGTGGCTGGCGGGGCGCAAACAACAGGTGGACGAAAAGACGCCCTCCGCGAGTGTTTCCCTCCTTCTCATTCAGATTTTATGCGGGTTCGACTACTTTGGAGTATGCTCGCCGAGCTCTCTGGGCAAAGCGGGAAGAGTTCTCGCATGATGGTTTTAGCCGCGCGCCCGCCGTGCTGAAGGGGGAAGGTGGTCGAAACCCATTACGTGGTGAACTTTCCGCACCACGCACGAACACGAAACTGCCATGCCTCAACCCCGGCCGCATCACCCACGTCCCTTGGCCTGGCCCTACCACGCAGAGGCACAATAATATGCGCCCAATCCGCGCAAACTGGATCCCTCTTCCCGAAATTCCATCTCGCACTCCCACGGCCCACGGCGCGCCGCGCTGATACCGAGAGGACTGCGTGGCGGGGCTGGTGGGGCTGGCGGGGCCCTCCCCGTCCGTTGCCCCCTTTTAATAGCATCTCCTCTCGCCTCTCTGCTCACCTCCACATCCCTCTCCCGTACCTGCACCCACTCCACACTCCGAGCGCGTCCGATCTGTCCCCTTCATTCCTATCCCTCCCTCTTACCCCTTCTGCGCCCATCCCATGGGAAAACTACGGTCTCTATCTCCTAGCCCCCCCCCCCCCCCCCCCTCCCACAACCTACTCCTTCCTTACCCCCAATAACTTCCGATGCGGCGGAACTTATAAGTTATAACCACCAGATGAGTGCTTTAGGGCCGATAATCGACGATAAGACGATTAACGCCCTGGAATATGTCGCCGTCTCAGTTCCAGCCGAGCGAAGTCCTCTTTCTCGACGACAAATTTTGCCGTTTGCAGGTGTCAGAGACGGGAGAGCTGGGGCGGCGAGGTTGGAGACGACGGTGTAGCGCAGGACAGCTAGCACGTGACCGGCAGCACTCCAATAAGGGATCCTCACGTGTCACCCAGTTATTGGAGCCCACACTGCACACCTGACTCCCGGCGCGCTGGACACCCCTGCGCACTTATCTGGCACCCTGGCCCCCCAGCGCCCTAGCCCAGCCCTAGCCCAGCCCTAGCCCAGCCCTAGCCCAGCCCGAGCCCAGCCCTAGCCCAGCCCTAGCCCAGCCCTAGCCCAGCCCTAGCCCAGCCCTAGCCCAGCCCGAGCCCAGCCCTAGCCCAGCCCTAGCCCAGCCCTAGCCCAGCTCTCTGCCTCGGCTCGGCTTCGACCGGCTCCGCATCGCACGGGTAATATCCGGTGATGTCGCGGCCTCGTAAAACGGTCGTATTCGGCAGCAAAGCACGCAGAAGCCCCACCACCGCCGCCACCGCCGCTGCTGCAGCAGCAAACCTCATTGCCCAGTATCGGCACAGCGTGCGCACAGCCATACTGTACATCTCGCCCCAGGCGACGCTATGAAGACTGCAACTCTTCCACCGGCGGAAGAAGAAAACGTGCAAGTGAGCGGAAACGAAGGTCCCAAGACACCCCAGGGCAGACAGGCGCCTGTGTACGCGAACTCCGCGATGAGCGGAAAGGAAGAGAGAACAAAAGTGTAAGCAGAGGGCCTTCCGGCCCCACTAAGGGTGGCGCGCGCTGGGATTGGCAGCTTTGTGAGAGGAACAGACCGGGATTTCAGCCTCGTGTGAGTAAAAGGTTACGGAGTACGGCGGGTGGGCGGGAGGAGGCTAAATGCGCCGACGTGTCTGAGAGGGAAGGGTGGCGCAAATAAGATCGAGCTGGGAACCGGGCTGCGAAGGTGTAGCAGCTAGGCCACTGAATAGTGAGGGGCACCTTGGTGAGGGGCTGTGATGTATGGATCCCCTCGCCGGCCGGGGACCGCCGGGGACCGCCGGGGACATGTCCTCGCCGTCTCGTACGACTCTCGGCCGCGCTCTCTTTCCTGATCCCTTTTCCCGGGGGATGTAGTACATGCGCGCGGCTGCCTGCGGCAGTGAGGATGGGGTGGGGAGGGCTCGAGGACTGGTGCGCCCCTTCAGAGAGCACACAGAGCCGGGCTCTAAACACGCCATTGTGGAGGGCCGCCGGCCCGGCACCACCCCCGTGTGTTGTGTGCTCCGGAGGGGCCGAGGGAAAACAAAGTTTCGGGTGGCCCAGTACGGGCCGACGCCGGCAGAGCCCTTGACCGTGTTAGTTGTTCAAACACCGACGGTTTGGCGTTCGCTGCGCCTAAGCCTTACCTCGAGCCGGTGATGGTGTTGGCCCTGCGGGGCCGGTGGCTGTGGCCGCCGCTGCTGCTGGTGGTGAGCGCCTCCACGGACAGCTGGTGCGTCAGGGCGGGCCGGCGGGGCCCGGCGGAGCGCGAGCCGACCGGCGGCGACATGGGGGTCGGCGACGGCCGCCTGACCTGCCCCTCGGAGAGCTGCCGGTGCAGCCGCGCGCGCCGCCACCCGGCGCCCTCGGAGCCGTGGCCGGAGCGGGAGGGCGAAGGCCATCCCCCGGGGTCCCCGCGGTCCCCGCGGTCCCCGGGGGAGCAGGCCTTCTGGCCGCGGGTGGGCCGCTGATCCCCGGGGCTCCCCGACGAACGCGCCGCAGGGCTCGGTGACGCCCTCGCAGGCCCGGACGGGGTCGCGGACAGGGTCCCGGACGGAGAGCTGCGCATGGCGGGACGGCTACCGAGCACGAGGGTGAGGTCGTCCTCCAGGTCCCACTCAACGTCCATAGGAGGACCCGTCCATGCCAGAGCCGTTTACGTCAAAACTTTGGACTTCAAAGGCGTCACGAGCACGCGCTGCTGTGTTGTTCACCGGCTCTGCGATGCCCACGTCGGATCCCGTCCGGCAGCAGTCGGCACCGCCTGCAGACAAACGGAGAACCGTGCTGGATTAAGTGCAACGTTAAGCCGCTTTATCTTTGGAGTCCAGTGAGGGGTGGGGGCTCCTGTGACCTCGACCAGACCCTCACCCCTCCCTTCCCTGTATCCCTTCTTCCTACCCCTTTCTACACTTTGACGCCTTTAGTGCCCAACATGTAAAGTACGAACCGGATCGAACGAGTAAGGGCCACGGTTCGGCCCTTGATTGCCGGCGATCGACACTGCTCGCACGTAGATACACACGAGGTCTCGGAGCTTTCAGTCCGCGGATTTTTAGATGTGTTCTTCTGGACGAAGTCAAACTGCCGGGGGTGAGTACACCTGTTCCGCCTGCGAGCTTTAAGCTCCTTTATAAGATCCCACGATGCGACAATGGAATGACGATTAATTACTGCTGCTGCTGGCGACACCTCGGCCATGCAGACAATGCACAGGGCAGATGTGCGGAGTTGCGCACTCGGGGGCCTCGGCGGGGCCTCGGCGGGGGCAGGGCGGGCGGGGCAAGGCCGCTACGCCCGAACAGTCTGCAGACGTTACCGTGCTTCATCAACCCATCGCCACATGAGTGCGTGCGCCAGGCTACTGTTGTATGGATCACCTCTTTTTGCAGTCCGATTTACCAAAGAAATTATATTTTTAGTTTTCAGGAAGTTGTGGCGAGAAAAGAATTCATTGCTGTCTGTCTCGAATGACACAAGCGTTTTGCTTGACTCTGACTTCTGTGGACCTTTTACTTGTAAAATATGCTTCCTGGGACATAAACGTCCATGGTGGGTGGGGGCGCGGGCGTTAGAAGGCAGGTGAGCAAGGTCAGATGCGACACGGTTATAACGACGTCAAAGTCAATGTGATTGCGATTGGTCCCATATTGTCGGACACTAGTGACGTCAGTAATCCGAAGCCATACAATCGGTGGAGATAAAAGGCGCCAACATATGTTCCGAAAACATAGGTGCTAAAAAAATAGAAATGACGCTCAGAGATAGAGCAAGGGCATGCAGTTCCCTCCAAGCCTCTCGCCCTTCTCCGCACTTGCAAATATTGCAAACACCCCACCCCACCCCACCCCCTCCGTACAGACACCTCGCGGCAAACTCGTTGTTGCGCTTTTTGTGCCCTCGGATGCGCAGTAACTGGAGTGGGTCACAAACAGCACGGCGCTGCCTGAAAAATCGCCCTTGCAGCTGCCGTTCCCGCCGCTGTCTCTGCATGCAAAGAAAGTCGAGGAAATACAGCGTGACATATGCCCTCCCAGCATGGTCTGGCTCGCCAAAAAATTTAATCTGCAGTGCGACGCGTTTTTTCCTCATTGCAGTGGATAACCCAAGATGAATCATTCTGCCGCGTAAGAAAACTGCTTTTTAACCCCTTCTAAAGACACTTCCAAACTCTTTCTCCACATCCATCGTCCCCAGGACCGTGGTCTCGTTTGGCTTGCAATGCGTCAGTTCTGATACGCCAGGTGAGCACGGGGGTGCTGGGAAAGTTGGCGAACACGACGCAAAAAGCGTCTTGCGCCCGCGGCTGCTGGCCCGGCTGGGCACGTGCACCCCTCACCCTCCCAACCCTTGACCCCGCAGCGACACCCCTACGGCATTATGTATAGCTGGCGTTGTGACTTCCGACTTGCCGCAGAACTAAGTTTTGGCGTAGCTGCAACTGTCCTTTCAGGGTCTCCTCCGCCCCGCTCACCCTAACGGGCCCTAACGCGACGACAGGACGAGATGTGATCCCGCTGCCCCCGGCCTCTTCTCACAACGGCCGCCTCGCCATTGCCCCGCCTGGCCCCGCCAAGTCGCCACGCCACGCCCGACCACACCTATTTATCCTTGCAGGTGGGCCGCTCCACGAGCCGTGGTTTGTTTACGTGGGTTTTCGCGGTAGCTGTGTGCGGCACTGCACTGAATGACTCACACACCAACGCGGGGTGCCAACTTTGTGCTCAAGCGAGACGACGTTGAATTTGTCGTGCACACGACCACAATCGCAGTTTTATCACGCGTTTTGGAGATGCAAATGCTACGTGCCCACCGCGTCACCAAGTCTGAAGTAAATGATTTACGCGAACGGCTTGACGAATGATTAAGATCGCGTCTTGGCACAGCAGCATATTTCTCAGCTTCCAAATGGTTTTGAAAGGGGCGCTGAACAACCGACTTTGCATCCATTAGATGCTCAATAATCGTCCAGTTGGGAAGGGATATTATTTACGAAGTTGGAGGAGACATTTATGGTCCAAGTACTATAAAAGGTTCTGCTTGAGAAGGTAAAATAGAGTTATGAACTCACCTTGGCGGTAGTTATACTGGACGAACGTGCACGTGCATAATATAGCATGGTCCTTGATGGGGATCCCCATTCACAGAGACGATGAAGCCTGTGCTTAATCGTACAAGATTTTGCTCAATCTTAAGCCTCGGCCAAATCTAAGCCTTAACTTAACCTTAGTCTTAGCGTGCAGTATTGTCGCTCCGAGCAGTCGTGGATGCAGAAGCTATCCTCAGTCGGCGGCTGCCGTGCTGCAGCCGCTGCTTCGTTATCGGTCGCAACTCCACGCACAGGACTTCGCCTGCCTCGATCAACAGGCTGCTGTTGCTGCTGTTGCTCCGGCCGCCGCCGCCGCCGCTGCCGCCGCCGCTGCCGCTGCCGTCGCTGCCGATGGTTTCGCACAGCTCAAACGAACCTTCGCGGTCGTCGTCGTAAAATTCGCTGGCCGGTCTGCTGAAGACACACTTTAAGACCAACCGAAATGTTTCACTGTTGCCAACCTAACCCGCGCTTGTGCACGTCCGGAAACTCTGCGGGGTTCCTCGCCCTGCCGGCGGCAGATGCGCTTTGACGCAACGCGCCGACGAAGATGCAATGTCAAGTTCGCCGCGTCCGTCACTAGAGGCTGCCGCCGCTGCCGCCGCTGCCGCCGCTGCTGCCGCTGCTGCCGCCGCTGCCGCCGGGATGTGCCGGGCTGTGGGTGTCCTGCTGGCACCTGCTGGCCACGCGGGGCGCAGAGCTGCGCGACGCCACGCTGCAAACTAGCCGGCCGACGACGTACCGCGGCACACGACCGACTGGCTGGTGGGGAATCTGCTCTCAGCTGGCCGCGGCGGGGCGGGGCGCTACGGGCCGGGGCGCCGGGGGCCGGGGCCGCCGGGGCCGCCGGGGCGCCGAGGGGGTGGGCTGGGCGGCCGGGTGGTGGCAAAGGTTTGTAAGACGGGGGCTGCGCTGCTGCGCATGTCGCTGTGACTACAGCCACAACCTGTTTGCCTGTTGGACCATCCCCTGGTCCTGCGCCGCTTCCTGTTCTCCTGCCTTCCACTTCTGATTCCCGTTCCTTTGCTCTTCACCCGGTTCACCCCACTGGTCGGAAATTTTCCCGAATTGCGCTCGTATTTGCTGTGATTCGAGCGAGCAAATTTCTCCTGGAGCACTGCAATTTTTGCTTTCAATTTTGAGTCGCGCGCAAAGTGATTTTGTCGTCCGCTGTGCCTCGACGGCGGCGAAAGAAGACACGCGGAGGGTGGCTGCCCGCCCCCCCCCCCCTCTCCCCGCTACTCTGACAGCTTTTCGACTCCGAAGGGACTTCATTAACTGGAGCTCAAGGGAATAAGCCTCAACTCCAGGACAATTCCTCCGAAGAGGCTGAAAGAAAAACTGATAGTATATGCAGACTCCAGGTGTCACAGAAACCAAACCAAGATCGCAGCAATGCAGAGCAGACATTGCATCAACAAACAATGACTAGAGGAAAAAGTGAAAAAAAAAACCAATGGCCCATGGGGGGATCGAACCCACGACCTTCGCGTTATTAGCACGACGCTCTAACCAACTGAGCTAATGGGCCTGCTGGTCGAGCACGTGGCCGCAACATGATAAGAAGTCTCTGTCAGCTCGGAGTAGTCGCGAAACTGGGCGGCCATCATGGCGGCTGCGTCTCTACCCCTCGCGCTCGGGCACTTGGTGAACCTGCTGTCGTGGGGTATAGCCGCGCTCCAACAAGGGGCCTATGCAGCTCATACTGGACTTGAAACACAATCCGTCAAGAGTGGCCCTCTTCCTCTTCCGGATTCCACAAGAAATGACGGTAACTCTAATAAGGCTAGACCAGCAGCCCATATGAATAGGCGCAGTTGATGACACTCGTCTGGGTGTGAATCGGATGAAGTACTCATTACGTTCCGAGCGAGCCTAGCCTAGTGCTGGTCATTGCTTGCACTGATTTCCTTTGGATCTAATGGGGTCTGTTACCCCCAGGACACGGCTCGGGTCGCCCCTGGCCGCCCCTCCGCCACACCCCTCAGCCCCGCTACGTCGCGCCAAGGTCTCCCCCCGCGCACATTTTGCTCTCCGTCCACCACTTTCACTCGCTTGCTTTCTTCCATCCTTGTCCCTCTCCCAGAGTGCGCCGTCTCGAGGCGTCGTCGCGCATGGAGTCGCGAGGCGTCGCGTGGAGTTTGGCAAAGGTTCCCCCGAACATTGCTGAGAGAGAGAGAGAGAGAGAGAGAGAGAGAGAGAGAGAGAGAGAGAGAGAGAGAGAGAGAGAGAGAGAGAGAGAGAGAGAGAGAGAGAGAGAGAGAGAGAGAGAGAGAGAGAGAGAGACTCTAGACATGGGCGGTTCTGCCATTACTCCCGAGTCTTGCTGACAAATGAAGTCATTGGAAAAGGTCATTCAGCACAGACCAATCAGCACTGAAACATCTGCGGGCCGGAGGCCCTTTGTCCGTCGGCTGTCGGCGTCCGGGACCAGGAGCGGCTCTGGACCACAGCGAGGCCTCGCCAGCTGATGGCTGCGGGGCGCGGCGGGGCGCGGCGGGGCGCGGCGGGGCTCCACCGATGGCTCTGGTAGCCGGCGCCACCAACTGCCCACAACAGGTCGGGCTGGGCGCAGCGGGCGCAGCGGGCGCAACGCAGCCGGACGGCGAGTGGCTTAAGCCCAGCCCTGCCCAGCCCGGCCCACGCCGCGCACCTGCAGACAGTCTCCGTCTCTCTCCCGGGTGCTGTTTTCGGAGGCAGGTCGGTGCTCCGGCCTCCCCGCTCTGGCCGGTCGGCGGTGGGCTGGGCCGCTGCTGCTTAGGCCGCTGGGCGCCGAGCAGCAGCAGCGGCAGCAGCAGCGGCAGCAGCAGCGGCAGCAGCAGCGGCAGCAGCAGCGGCAGCAGCAGCGGCAGCAGCAGCGGCAGCAGCAGCGGCAGCAGCAGCAGCAGCAGTCGTCCCGGCTGGTTTCTCTGGAGAAAGGACACTGCATGCCTGATATCCTGCCTCCCGAATCGCGCAACCACACGCAATATGGACACTCTGCTTTCGCTCTGATCCCCGCGGGCCCAGGGATAATCCTAATAACCTAAATACACGTCAGGGTGTCTCTGTGCCCCGGCCCCGCCGGCCCCGCCGTAACCAGGCGGCACTATAACGGGCGCCCGCCTTGCTGCGGCGCAGGGCGCACGCACTCCGCCGAAACTCGGCCCTCTCGCAGCCCCACCCCGCCCGGGCCGTAACTGACCCATTAACCGCGCGTGCTGCACAGCCAACTTTCCAGGAGACACGGCGATAAGGGACAACCTTGACACGACACTAGCAAACTCTTTACGACTGAGACGCGTAACCACGTTTACCACCCGCCCACGCATGACAGTCGTCCTTGGCGCGGGCTGTAGGCTCGCTGGAAGGAGCCCCGGGCCGGGGGCGGGCCGGGGGCGGGCCGGGGGCGGGCAGGCGCCGGGTGCCGAGGGCCGAGCCGGTCCAGCCGGCGCCCCGAGTCTGCGGAGCTGCGGAGTAATATCCGAGGCCCTTCACATCACCTGTTACGAAAAGCCCTGCGGTGACGTCGGGTCGATAGCTGGAGGCCTGTCGGTCAACGAGAGGAAGGAGAAAGTCTACCTGTCTAATAACACCCCCACTCGGACGTGTGTGTGCGTGCGTGCGTGTGCGTGTGTGTGTGTGAGCGACAGCAGCAAGCGGACGGACCGCCGTCGCAGGTCGTAAAGACGCGGGTATTACGAATAACATTTTTCCGTGCGTTGAGATAACAGGCACTCGGCCTGCATATATATTCAGTTTGGCACGACCACCGCCCGCCATGCAAATGACCTCACGTTAGGAACGGAACGAACGACATGTCAATCAATTAATTTATGGCCCGCGCTACGAGTGGACGGAGTGCTTATAACTACTTTGTACGCTTTCACGACGAGCCATTCGAAGCGCCGCCAAATAATGCAGACAAACGAGCGCCTGCTGGGTAGGCAGCCGCGGTCTCTGCATGCTCGAGTGTCGTGCGGGCTGGCCTACCCGAACACTCGCAGGCGCTCGTCACCGGCAGAGGCACAGGACCGCGACGCCGCCGGACTCGACCTTGGCCTGCCGCCGCTGAAGGGCCGATGACACTTGGCTTCGGGAAGGTTAGTGGCGTCCTTGCAGCAGAACCCTCCCGCCGTGCCCGAGGCAGGGGATCGGCGGGCGGGGGCTCCCGCCGGGACACGGGTCAGCTCGGGAGAAAGACGTGACCTGATTCGGCCCGGCCCCGGCTGGCTAGTCCAGTGTGTCCTCCTCTCGTGCGGTGTGACATCATGGGAAGGGCGGGGAGATATCCCACTGCCGGGACAGAGGCGGTGGGGGAGGAGAGGGTGCCGGGGAGGGGCCGGCGGGGCGGGCGTGGCGCTTATCGAGGCGGTATGGCTAGCAGACAGCGGCCGCTCCCCTCCCGCCCTCACCTCACCCTCAGCCAGTGAAAGTCCCCCCGTCTCCTCTGCCCGTCGGACCCACAGGGCCCCCGCCGGCCCCCGCCGGCCCCCACCGGCCCCCGCCAGACCGGCATGGCCCTCCCGCTCCGGGCCGCGAGGCCCCCGCCGACCGCCGCCAGCCCCCGCCGGCCCCCGCCCAACCACCCAGCCGGTGTGGCCGCGGAGCGGTTAGGCCTCCGCCGGCGTAATCGGCCGACTGGCGCGCGTAGAGCCAAGACGCCCTCCCCGCCGGGACGCTGGTCGCCGACAACGCGCGCGTCCGACACCACCGGGGCGTCATCGGCGTGCTCGGGACGTCCCCGCCGCCGCATCCGATGCAGCCGGCGCCCGGAGCGCACAGCGACGGCCTGTCTGAGGCTCCAGTTCAAGTGCAGCACCATGCTCCGATAGCGCCGCTCTTCCGCCCACCTCATCCGACCGCTGCGCCGCCGCTTCGACAGTGACCTCGCCGCCAGGGACCCAAGTGCACGCCCGGGGATGGCGCGCGGCGGGCACACCCTGGCCCTCGCCGCCCTGTTCCTGCTGCTCAGGGAGTACGCCGGCAGCGAGGCCCTGCCGCAGTACAACGCGTCCGCGGCCTACAAGGTGTGTGCCAGCGCCAGGCTGTGAGAGCGGCGGCGCCTTCGTCGAGTGTGGTTTTGATAACACGGAAGAAAGAACGGAGACCTTTCGCAGTGCGCTTGTTGCGGCGTGTGCGTGTGTGTGTGCCGTGTGTGTGCGTGCGCGTGCGAGAGGAAAAAGTGCTGCAACCGGTAGTGCGCGGTGCGCATGCGCCGGTGTAACACGTGCTAATTGTGTTCCCGGTCCGTAAAAGGACGCGGCGCCGCGCGGAAAAGCGCCGGCCGTGGCACGATGCTGCGCTGCTGCGCGTGTTTCCATGGTAATATGAAAGTTATATGATGTCTGGGCGTGTCGTGGCGCGCGCCGTGGCCATAACCTAGCGTGCGGCGGTTACGTGTGGCCCGCCGCCACGCTCCGCCACGCCCCCTTCTGGCCGCGCCGTGGAAAGCACAACGCTGACGGGTGTCAATCACGGCCCGTGTCACGCGTCGTTGTCGGGCTGGGCTCGTTCCTATCGGAAGTGGAGAAGGCGACCGGATCGGGCGCGCGCGCTGCTGCTGCTGCTGCTGCTGCCGCCGCCGCCGTCGAGACCCAACCGAGACGGATAGGGTATCCCGCCAAAATCTTTGAAGTGGCTGGAGCCGAGCAACTGGAGAAAAGAATCATGGTCTCTGCGAATGTTTTTTTTTTTCCCGCGACCTCAAACAATAATGGCGGAATTGCCTCCCGCGCCTCACGTGTCTGTAGTATTGTTGGCGCCGCGTCCTGCCCATTCCATCCGCCGATCGATGGTCGCTATTGCGGGCGGGGAAGTACCACGGCGGGCCGGCGGGCCAACGTGCCGCGCCGCCAATGAGACAAACGAGAGAAACCAGTCGATCGGCATGCGCACAGCGGCCGGGCACGTCGTGTGCGGCGGGTGTCGGCGCCTGGGAAAGGCAGTTAGTGCCGTCAGTCTTGTATAATGCACGGCTGGGAGAGAGAGAGAGAGAGAGAGAGAGAGAGAGAGAGAGAGAGAGAGAGAGAGAGAGAGAGAGAGAGAGAGAGAGAGAGAGAGAGAGAGAGAGAGGGGGGGGGGGGGTACTAAAGGTCCGACTTCAATACTGCAGGTAAGAAAATGACGCAAGTAAAAAAAAAAATATGCGCACCCTCTGGAGACATTATTTGCACCGCACTGGGATTTGTCAATGCTCAAATTCTGTGCAGGGGGTGAGATTTTGTGCGACTGACGATATGCAAGTCAAGTGCGAGAATACCGGGTGACGTATTTGGACTTGGTTTTGAGGTTATGTCTGTGTTAGCTGTCCCGTCACTACTTGTTGTTGTTGTTCTTCGACTTCCGTTTCTGTGGGCGTGGCCGTGTGCAGGGCATCGGTACGCGCCCGTTTGGCTGGCGATTATGCCACCGCGCCCCCTTCTGCGCATGCGCGTAACGCTCCCGCGCAACAAACGAACGCGCCGCCCGTTTGGTGCCGGCTGTGACGTGACGCGGTTATATTTTAATAGAAAGTCACGGCGCATACGATTTCACCTTCGAAAAGCCACCCTGTCGATGCCTGCCGAATTCTTCACCGCCGTGCCAATGACAAGAAACTCGGATTCTCCCTCTCTCTCTTTTTTTATATTTTGAAGCGGAGGCAACACGTCTGGAGACATCTCGCGACCGCCGCCGCCGCCCGCCAAAAATCAGTGCGCACCATTATTTTACGGCGTCAGCGCCACAACCAGGCTGTTCCAGACGCGGGCGTCTTTGGGGTAACCGGCTAGTCATGCCAGCAGACGACGCTGGGACGGTGAGATTTGAGGGGCAGGGGGCGGGGGGGGGGGGGGGTCCAGCATGGCTCCAGTGGCCGCAGAGAGCGCGAGCCGCCTCTCGTGCGTGCACCTCTCCGCCGGTAGGAAAAATGTTGCGGACTGAACTGATCTGCGGTCCGGGAGCTGGAAAACAAAATTATCTTGATGAAGTGTCTGTAACGTAGGATCTGAATTTCTCATCCCGATAGTCGTCGTGAGATCGTTGGTGTCGATGGCTCGGGCCGCCGGCAGCGTCCAGCGGCGTGGCCGGGCGTGGCGTTGCATCCGATCAGGAGAGGAGTGGCGTCCTTGAGGCGCCGCGCTGCTTTCTCGGCGTGACGTGGCGCCGCGTGGCGCCGCCGGAGGTCAAGGACTCGTCAAGGACATCTGAATGTCCGAGTGTGCATTGTGCGCCGGCGTGACGTGACGGCCGGAAGGCGGCCATTGTCAAGGCGGCAGTTATGAGAAACTGGGATGGCGTCAAGGGTTGACGCCGAGTTTGGGTTCCGGATAGTTTATTTTCGGAGTGGCCCAAAGCGGAAATGAAGAAGTCAATAAGAACATCAGCGGAAACAAAACACGGGTATCATGGGGAATACTGCAGCACAGAGGATCCCCGCCTCCAAGACGTCGGTCGTTGTTTCCATCTGTGTTCTTATTGACTTCTTCATATCCGGTTTGGACCTTCTCCGAAATACCCTATTGAGTGCCTGTTTGTGCCATCAGGGTTTCTCATACCAGCTTGCAGTGGTGCCCGGTCTGAAAGTGTAACACGTCTGTCTGTTTTCCAGGATGTCGCGAGCAGCAACGAGATCGGGAGGCTGCCCAGGCGGTCGCGGGCCAACAGCTCGAGGCTCCTCTTTGACGACATCTTCTTCGGCGACTTTGAGGACGAGCGGGAGACGGGCGCATCCTGCGACTGTGGTGCGTGTGCGAGGGGCCTATCGTAGTGCCGGAGGTTTGTCTGGCGCGCGGTGTGCTCCCAGGCGACCTCTGTGGTGGCGGCGAACACCTCGCAACGCCCTCCAACTTGTGCTGAATTGTGGTGTTCCAGACTGCGGCGTCATCAACCAGGAGATCCGGATCGTCGGCGGCCGGCCCACGGGGGTGAACCGCTACCCCTGGGTGGTGCGGCTCGTGTACGACGGCCAGTTCCACTGCGGGGGCTCCCTGCTCAACGGCGACTACGTGCTGACGGCGGCGCACTGCGTGCGGCGGTAAGCAGCAGCAGCCGGCACGTGTCGGATGGGTGGTCTGGTCGGCAGGCGGGCGGGCGGTGCGATGGGAGCGCCGGGAGGGTAGGCAACCCATCCGACGGCGACCCGGAGTGCGAGGAGTAGTGCCGTTAGCTCGCGGTGAGCTCCGGCTGCAGGTGTTGTGGCCGCGACGCGGGGTAGCGTCGCTAAAACCTGCTGCACGGTGAGCTGGTCTCCACACCACCGCAGCAATGACGTTGGCATGGACAGCCAGTGGGCCGGCCGGTCCTGGGTTCGGCTGTACTCCGCGCGCAGGGTGTTCGCATGAAGGGTTGTCACTGTCACCCACGCTAATCACGAGAGAGGCGGAAGGGGGTCAAGTGCGGGGCATTAAACCGGTAAACCACAAAGTGCCGACCGGAACCGATGAGGGAATAAAGAAGGCAGGCGTGGCTGTGCGGCTGCCACGGACATGGGCTGCCCGAGGTGAGGTGGGCGCGCGAGTGGAACGAGTTTAGCAAAATGGGGTCTTCTTTCCATACACATCGCGGAAGGGTCGTTTCGGGGGCTCCTGCGTGTCAAACTCGACCGATGGCGACGGCTGAGTGAAATCGGAGCACACAGAGGACGCAAACTATACAGAAAAATCACACCAAGATTTTTTCCACGGTTATAATAAACTGAACTGTTTTTCTGTTCTCAGGCTGAAGCGGTCGAAGATCCGAGTGATCCTGGGCGACCACGACCAGTACGTCACGTCTGATGCACCGGCCATCATGCGTGCCGTGTCCCTCGTCATCCGTCACCGGAACTTCGACGTCAACTCCTACAACCATGACATCGCGCTCCTCAAGCTGCGAAAACCGGTACAGTTTACCAAGCGTATCCGACCGGTCTGCCTACCGCAAGCAGGTAAACTATTATCCATCCAGCCGGGGCACGGGGCGGGGCGGGGCGGGGCGGGGCGGGGCGGGGAAGGGAAACAAGATCATTACTCTCCCATGATGCACCGCAGGAGTCGGCCTGATGCGACAGGGCAGGATGCGCATCCTGGGGACACCTTTTCTCTGCCGCATTCGCGCAGCAGTTGTTGCTGCCATATCTTCCCAACGGGGTGGTGTCTATGCCGTCCCTGGCTACACGCGAAGCTGAGAACCGGGCAGAGGAGAAGTTAGGCGGGGCGGCCCCGGACGGAGGTCGGAGGTTAGGCAGGGCCCTGCTATTTTCGCCATTTACCCGGCCTGTGACTGTTGCAGGACTGGACCCGGCGGGCATGGCGGGCACGGTGGTGGGGTGGGGCCGTACGGAGGAGGGCGGACAGCTGCCCGCCGTCATCCAGGAGGTGCAGGTCCCCATCCTGACCCTGGCCGAGTGCCGGGCCTCCAAGTACCGCGCCTCCAGGATCACGCAAAACATGATGTGCGCAGGCAGGGGCACCCAGGACTCGTGTCAGGTACGTGGCTCAACAGTTTGTGATTTCCGATTTCGAATAAAATTCCTCGGGCACATATCGCACTCAGACCGCCGGACTTCTGCCCGCTTGTTTCTCCCTCGGGCTGAAAGTCGATTCGAGTTTCGATTACCTCACTGGATTGAAAGCTTCTCGCCTATCATGACTCATCGCGAGCACGTGACCACCAGGTGATGCGAGCGGCCGCCTCGGCAGGCCGATTCCCCCAGTTATGAGGCTAACTCGGTGCATTCGCGGTGGCAAAACACGATTACGGCGGCATCATCCACTTTCTCTATATACGGAAGCCCGCTCGGAACGGATCGCTATCCAGTAATGAGGAAAGGAATATCACGCGATGATCGCTGGTTTGCCGCTGAGCGTGCGGCCGGCCGCGGCGCGTATCACAGATTTCGCTCTCCGACACCCGTGAACGGGTGGTCGCAATGTGCGCCGGGTGGCGGGCAGCGCACTCATTGCCGGCCGATGGCAATTGTGTGAACGCGAAACAGCAAGAATCGGCATCAAAAATAACATGATAGCAGCAGTTTTCATTCTTTTGATTTCTTCCATCGTTTTTATTTTCAGGGTGACAGCGGCGGACCTCTGATCGTCGGTACCGGCGAAGACGGAAGAAATCAAGTCGTCGGTGAGTACATACACTAACGGTAAAACTGCAATATGAAATCCTTTCCTCCACCACGTTTTGCAGACGCATTCAGATTGCACATACTTCGTGAGCAGACCCTTGGCTTTGCGCTCTCTCTCTCTCTCTCTCTCTCTCTCTCTCTCTCTCTCTCTCTCTCTCTCTCTCTCTCTCTCTCTCTCTCTCTCTCTCTCTCTCTCTCTCTCTCTCTCTCTCTCTCTCTCTCTCTCGGTACGCCCATAGCACGTGCCCTCATGCGCACACACAGCCTGTTCATTAGAGCCTTGCCTTCATTAAGGGCCAGAGGCAGCACAGCGACAGTGTCCGGAGGCCGGACCGGAGGCCCGTCCCGTCCGGAGGGTCCGTGTAGTGGCATGGCCAGGCCCTCGGCCAGGCCAGCGCGGAGCCAGCGGAGCCAGCGGAGCTCAGGAGCACTGTGAGGCTGGCGAGGTAGCGAAGCCATCAAGCCGGGCGGTGCACTGATCCAACTGACCCACAAGGCGGCCGAGAGGCAGCCGAGAGGCGCCCAGCCCTGGGCAGCCCAACCCCCACAAGGCCAGGGACGATATGTCGTCTCACGGCCCGTAACGGCACGCCGCCGGCACCGCCGGCACCGCGGGCCCGGCCCGGCCCGGCCTCCGCCAGCCCCGGGTTAAATCGGTTGGATGAATGCGGCAAAACTTATATTGTGGGAGGTGGGCGCCTGGGAGGTAGGCCGCTGAACGACACAGGTGCTCGACGGGACTGCCTACCCATCAGGCGCCCCCTGAGCGGTTGGCTGCTGAGCGACATTGGAGCTCGACGGGACTGCCTACCTACCGGGCTCGCCACCAGGCCGCTTTGCACGATTCGTCCCTTTTCTCGGGGCGATGCTGCGCGGTTCTGAACGTGTTGAATATTAAATTTAACGGGCTCGATTAGCTTTGATCTTCTCTTCGGTTCTGGAATTCATTCGTGTCGAATGGAAATCGACTCACGAATTTTATATGCAAATTGCTTTTGGCGAAATTCTCAAAGGCAAATCCGGTGCAGTGTCACGTGCTGGGCGGTGCGGCCGGTGAACAGGGACGACGGGCGAGGGAGAGAGAGAGAGAGAGAGAGAGAGAGAGAGAGAGAGAGAGAGAGAGAGAGAGAGAGAGAGAGAGAGAGAGAGAGAGAGAGAGAGGAGAGGGGGGGGGGGTGTCTACCCGGCGCGTTAGCCCAGTGCGGCATGGCTGTGGGCCCCGTGGGCACGGCCGTGCATAGGAAGGAAGGACATGGGATTGCTCGGTTTCCCTCGCTTTCGGTTTCCTTTGGGATTTGGATTCCACGCGGTGCAGCCGGCTTTCTCCCTCTCCAGCAGAAGGGCACGCAAGGACTGCAAGTGCACTGCTGCACATTATCAAACACATACTGCTCCTTGTTGCAGGCATCGTCTCGTGGGGCGTGGGCTGCGGCCGGCCGGGCTACCCGGGCGTGTACACGCGCGTCGGCCGCTACCTCGAGTGGGTCAGGACCAACATGCGGGACTCGTGCGTGTGCGTCAGATAGAAGTGTCGGCCCGTCCTGCCATCCTCTTTTCGTACTTCTAGTTGCTCCTAGTTGTGCTGCGACAGAGCCAGACAGTGTGTTTGTGTGTGTGTGTGTGTGTGTGCGGCTGACCCACCCACCGCAGAGGCTTTGGCGTCGCGAATTTTGATCTCAGAGCTCGTCTTGCCCCTTAAAAGACAGACGAGTCCTTTTTGAAACGACAAAGAAAAAGACAAAATTGTTGGCTGATGTGGTTATTATTATGGAAGAGTTATTGTCAGTGACGTAGTCCTAGATTTACAAAGTGAACTGTGACTTTTTATTGAACATTTGCTCAGTGGACTTACTCATGTTACTTTTTTTGTATATTTTTTAAAGTAGAAATCTACGAAAAAGTAAATTATTGGTTTATATAGTATTGTTATAACTTTATCTGTGAATTTACAAGACATCTGTTGTAGAGAAGCCGAAATTCAACATAGGAAACCTTGTGCTTTCCCCTTGTGCATGCTTTCTTGTGCATGGCAACAGTCCTCTCTGGGTTTCCGTTTTATAGTTTTGTTAAACTTTAACTGATTGAAGAAAAGACAGCAACGAGACAACAAAATACATGAACTTTATTTATTTTTTGTAAGATCCATCTTTTTAGAATTTAGAGATATTCTATCCCTGTGTACAAATGTATACAATTATAATAAGTGTGGAAAAGTGTACCATGACGTTGTAATTTCTTCAGGCACGTGCCTCCCGAAGAAAGACTTTATGTAGGGCATCCCTACGTAATCCTAGAAATAAGTTTCTCTCTGCGTAAGTGCGGGTATTCTGGTCATTTCAGCATCGTCCCACTTCTGTACAGGACGCAATGTGGATTTACTTCGAAATAAAGTTTTCAGTACCTCTTGCCTGGTCCCTCTCCCACTTCCATTTTGCCCGTACCAAAACACACTACAACCTGCTTCAAGGGGGGCGAGCGCCCGGCGTCCCCTGCTCATGTTCTTGTGACGAGCAGCTCCTTTTAGTCGTCGCGATTGAACGGGATTTCCAAACAACCACTCGATGCGGGACTGACGGGTGCCTGTCACCGAATCAGACATCAGCCACCGGGACGGAGCGTTGACCTCCGGTAGCTTCTGGCCGAGGGCCATGGGGCCCGACGGGGCCCCATGAGGTTCCTCGCGGTCCCGTGCAGCGTCCTAATCACAGCATTTCTGGAACGGAGCCACGCTCACAAGACCAAACGTATCGCACGCTCCGCAGCCCGCGCACTTGAAAATAAGGAATTCGTGCTGGGATCCACGTTACACAGAGACAAAAATTAGAGTTGGAAACAAATTTTTCAGTCTGCTCCCGCTACGCACCTCTTCGATGGAGCAACTAACAAATAGTTTACTAAACACAATATTAGAGGACAAATTTAAAGAAGCAAATTTACTGTTCGTCTGGAAATCAATCCAAAACTTAGTTGTGAAGACTAATATTTTTCTCCATGCAACACAGTCGCAAAAATATGAGCAACACACACACATACTTACACCCTCTGCGAGGCTCCCTCCTCGAGCGGTAAAGTGTAAAGATGACCATCGCGGACCCGCGCGCGCGCATCGCCGCCTCGATGGCGCGACGCCGTGGCGACGCGGACGCGCGGCGCGACGCCAGAGAAAGTCACACAAGGCGCCACGCCATGTCACCGATACCGTCATATGCGGGGCACACGATCCGCATGCCGGCCCGTCACATTATGGAAAACCCGAAAGAAATAAGCAAAAATATACGGAGGAGGGGGAGATATGACGGCGATAGCGAGTGGAGAGAGAGAGAGAGAGAGAGAGAGAGAGAGAGAGAGAGAGAGAGAGAGAGAGAGAGAGAGAGAGAGAGAGAGAGAGAGAGAGAGAGAGAGAGAGAGAGAGAGAGGGGGGGGGCGGGGGTACAGACAAGGACAGTGACAGTGCGGAGTGTGCAGAATCGTCGTTATAACATGCAAAACAGGAACTGCGTGAAACAGTGCGAGTGCGAAAATCATTACGATATGAGAGGTAGAAGGAGGCAGAGAGCGCAAGAGCGAGGGGAGAGGGGGTGAGGTCAGGGGGGGGGGGGGGGGGGAGTGACAAGAGTCGTAAAACGAAATACGGTTGTGACGAGGCGGTCCTCTCGTGGTCCCGGCCCTACCCCATGCCGGGCGTGATGCCCCTCGGCACAGCCTGGCGGTTGGCGCTGGAATGCCGATTATATGCACGGGGCGCCAGCCGCCACTGCCACTGCCACCGGCACCGCCAGCCCAGCATGCCCAGCACGGTGGGCAGTGTGTGAGCAGGCGTGTCGGTTGGCAGCAATGGGACCTGGCAGCGAACCGGCGGGAAGGGACAAGTGGGGACAGTCAAGGCGCGAAACAGGGAGCGCAGCACACACGACAGGCAACGGCTGAACAAAGAACGGGCAACAACCGGGAACAACAAATTACGCGGGCAAGGGGCGAACCGGGCGTGAGGCGCGGCGGTACAAGTATGGGGCGCAAGGGAAGCCGGGGACAACAGAGTCACACACATTCCCTGGCCGGGCGCGGAGAGCTACTTGGTTCGGACGTATTACGCCTCCAGTCTCTCTCCGACCGCCGACGCGGCACCGAAATACCGAGTAATATTCAGCCCCGCGACCTCCTGCTGCAGCAGCTGCTGCACACGTTTCATTAGCCTAATTACCAATCCGCTCGCACAAATAGAGCGGTTTCTAATAACAGCGCGGGCGAAACGAGAGTGAGAGTGCGTTGCGGATGTAAAAGTCACTAAGGACCACGCCGCGCCCGGAGGCACCCGGAGGCACCCGGAGGCACCCGGAGGCACCCGAAGGCCCGGGGCGGCCCGCGCGGGGACCGTGGGGCCGGAGTCCCGGAGGCAACCGGAGGCCCTGGAGGCCGTGTTGTGGCTTGGAGAGTAATCCATCTCTTTCTCCTCGTTACAGTTCAAAACCATGGTGCCATTTGTTTAATAAGGGCTCGCCACATGCATGGGCGTGCCAGCTGAGAGACACACATGGCAGTTATATTGCCTATCACCAAAGAGACCAGATGAGCTTTTTTCCCCCAAAAAACGAGAAAAAAAAACTGACTAATGTGAGAAATAATTGCGCATCTTCGCGCATCTTCAAGACTAGTGCAGCAGGTTGTATTTAAATATCCATCACTTTCCGCTCTGGACGCGGTCGGCACAGCATTCTCCCTCCGGATGGAGGTGGAGGAGGCGTCGTGCAGCGAGGCAAAGACTAGACAAACACTGCCAGAGGCCGCCAGAGGCACCGGAGGGCGGAGAAGATAATGACTCACACACGCACGCAACATCTGCATGTTTCTCTAATGGCCACAAACGAGCGTGCGCCCGTATCTTTGGACAGCATAAAACTTTTACAATGCATGGTGACGGCGACGGCCCAGCGGCTGTCTGGCCCGTGCGCTGCGCCCGTCAGCGCAGGTCCACGCAGAAATAGCGCGCTCCGCTGGCCTCATCGCGCATAGCACAGCCACGACCACCGACCGCGAGTAGAGCGGCTCCGGGCGGGGCTGCTCCTGCTCCCAGAGGCAGCTGCTGCACCCGAGGAGAGGACCGGAGGGCACCTGGGGGCGGCCTCAGCTGCTGCAGCTGCCGCAGCTGCCCCTCGGATCCCACGCACTTGCGGCGTTCTGGCGCGCGCCCCCCGAGCCTTGGATAGCGGTCCGATGGCCATCGCCGCGGAGAAGGAACACTTGGAAACCTCAAACACCTGCACCACCTCGCTCGCTAGACTCTATGCGATTTGCATAGGCCCCTGTGCTTGTGCGCGGGCCTTGAATGGGGCACGCGGCTACGCCACTGCCGGGCCGCAGCCGCCGCTGCAGGCCGCGCAGTTAGCCGCGCCGCCCGAAGTGAGGTATCGCCTACGCCGCTGGACCACGGGCCGACATCTCTGCCCGGTGATACATGGATTAGTCGGTATCAGACAACGGCTGCGAAAACCACACTGCATGAGAGTTGCTGAAAAGTACGGATAGGTAACGGCAATAATTTTTTTTTCACAGTTTCTCTCTCTCTCTCTCTCTCTCTCTCTCTCTCTCTCTCTCTCTCTCTCTCTCTCTCTCTCTCTCTCTCTCTCTCTCTCTCTCTCTCTCTCTCTCTCTCTCTCTCTCTCTCTCACACCCTCTCTCTCTGTCTTTTAAATTGATTAAAAATTATTATAAAATTTCTTTTGAGGATCGGCAAGGCGGCACGTGGTTTTCTAGAGGGCTTGTGAGCTTTCCCAGCCTGCTCAGAGTCTCAGTGCGGCGCAGTGCGGGCCGGGCAACGGGGCCACCCGAGGGCCACCCCCTGTCTGCTCTGCAGTCACAAACAAAAAGCGGCCCGCTGCACTGCTTTTCTCGTGCAATGTAATTGCCCGCTGCACGCGCCGTGGCAGGGCCGTGGCAGGGCCGTGGCAGGGCCGTGGCGGGGCCGTGGCAGGGCCGTGCCGTCCGCGACGCGGTGGAAAGTGCCCCGCTGCACCAAACTATCTCTGCGATAATGTTGTGTCATTAGAAGCGCGTGGAACGGCACCGCGGAGAGGCGCGTGTTTCACAAGAATTTCTGTGGGACATCGTAATCAAGGCGGGGACGACAGACGGGTCCGCGGCTGACGGACGGGGAGCGTTCACAAACCACGTGACCTTGTGCAGAAGGGCGGGGGAGTGGTGCTGGAGCAAACTGTCGCTGGCGCGGGCTGGAGTCTCCCTGAGACTGCAGAGCCGGGTGGGTTCGATTCCCACAGACGGTTCCACGCCCTCCTCCCCCGCGCTCACTATTTCGCGTCCAATCACCAAAGCACCGCTCGACTGCGTGGCACGCGTGGTTCCTGGACGGCCCCCGGAACCTGAGCCATGCGCGGCTTGGGAAGAGTTTCCGAAGTCAAATTAAGGCAGACCGCTGCGAACCCCGAGCGGGCCGCGCTTGGCGTGGGCCTCACATTCAATGTCACGGGGAGGCAAAGTTCACGCCGAAACCCGACCTCCGCATCCCTGCCGCTGTCGGACCGTCGGGCCCCGTTTGCCTGGCCCTTGGCTGTAATTTATCGCGGCCCGCTCAAGCATATTTCACACAGTGCAGCAGCAGCAGCAGCAGCAGCAGCAGCAGCAGCAGCAGCAGTACCAGCAGCCGGCTGACCCGGGCGGTGTCATATGTGCCTCATGTTCCCGCGGTGGCAGTAGGCCGCCGCATAAGAGACGCGCGCATCACCCGCAAAGGGCCGGGCTCCGGTCCCTCCGGAATGCAACAGCGCGCATTACATAGCGCGGGGGTCATTCAAGTTGGGGCATAAATCGCGGCATCGCACAGGTGGACAAAGGCCGCTGCGGACGCACACGCTTACGCATGCGGGACGCATTACGGTGCCACGCGGCGCCACGCGGCGCTTGCCGGGCACGAGCCACGAGCCGAGAGGAAAAAGATATCTCTTCGAGAGATACCGCCGGGCCTTCCAGTGCTGCTGCTGCTGCTGCTGCTGCTGCTGCTGCTGCTGCTGCTGCTGCTGCTGCTGCTGCTGCTGCTGCTGCTACTGGCCGAGTAATATTTACATCGGCGACCGTTCGCTGCTGCTGCCGGTTGAATTGGCGCAAATTACGACGCGGGGCGCGGCTGCTGCTGCTGCTGCTGCTGCTGCTGCTGCTGCTGCCTCTGCAGGCGCAGTGACATGGCGCGTGGCCGTCGTGCGCCGGCTGTGCGAGCGTGCGGCTCACAGCCAGGGATTTAAAGGCCCGTAATATTACCGGTAAGATTCGCTAAGTTACCGTAACTTACGGTAATATTACCCGACCTTGAAAAATGTGCTATTTTTCGGTAATATTCAGATTTTCAAACTCTGAAAATTAGCTGCATTTGGTGTAAAAAAAAAACGGAAAAAATGGGTGGGTCCTACCTCGTCCCAGACTTCCGTCCGGAACCGTTCCTGCTTAACTTCGGTGTTCGGATGGGAACCGGTGTACCAGGAGTTGACCGCCGCTAAGACACAGGCACGACGCAGCCGCCTTGGTAGGCAGGCTTCCGCAACGGCCAACATCGCCCCTTCCGCTGACTAGATTTCAGGAGTCAACCCCCTTCGACCAGCCAGTTGGTCTGTGGCCGTGAGGCCACTCCCTCGCGGATTGAGAGGGAGGTAGGATGCCCAGATCGTACACGGCCGAAGCCGATTGTACTCTACTCTTCTACGCCATGTATCCAAGTAGGTGTTGCCCGAATACTCCAGATTCCGAGGCCTTACGCTTGAAAAATGTAGAAGGCCGAACCCTAGGCCTCTACATTTAACTTCTGCCGAGTCTTGGCAAGCACCATTCCCCTGCTCGGGCGTCGAACCACTGCTCCTCAACAGTGAATTCAACTCCGGGGAATGGCCGCGGCCCAACGTCCGCGGTCACTCAGACAACACACTTTGAACACGTTCTTTTGGTATATTTTACCCACCATCCTCGGTCGGCAGACTTCAGAAAAATATTTACTCCGGCAAAGAGTTGAACCTCGGACCTTGCGATCACCGTCCGGTCCGCTAGCCCACTACGCCACGGAACTATAGTGGAGGGGAGCAGCGCGCTACTGATACTTTAGCCACTGTTGTTGTCCCGCAGATAGCAGCACCGTTGGCTCCGAGAGATGGCGCTAGTGGTCAACGGCGTTTTCTGGCTCGCGCTGCTGTTATACATACAGCAAGTTACTCTAGTCTCCGGGCGAGTCCCCTCCGTACGTATCCAGTGGTTTTGAACTGACGGCACGTATTTGGCGCTTACTGTGATCCCGCAGAGAGCAGAACCGATGGGATGATTTGGCTACTGTTATGTGGAAAAACATACTAAAGCGTACTATTTTTAACAAATACCCGCAGTAAATAAATCTTTCTCATTTTTACCAAAAATACCCGTAACTTACCTATCTTTCCGTAACTTACCGTAAGGTTGAATCTTACTGGTATTTTTAAATCCCTACTCACAGCAACTCCCCGAACAAGAATGGATGATCCCTCATTCCCAATAGGGTATTCCGGATTAGAGGTTGGGCGGAAATAACAAGACAAGAATCAAAAAAGCGGATGCAAAACCTTGCGGTGTGAGAAATTAAGCAGCACGCGCCGTCGAAAATTTGAAGCCTTCTGGCCCGTGCTGCTGATGCTCGTTCCGACTGTTTGGTAGGGTCACGCAGCGCGGAACCACTCCCGGCTGATGGTCTTTTCATACCGCAATGCTCCGCATCCTATTTTACGATTCTATCTTCTTCTTACGTCCGGTCAACCCTCTTCTGCGGAATGCCAGGGCGTCCGGTCGCGCGCTTAGCCCAGTTCCCTCCGTGGTTCCGTATCCGTATGTCCTCGCCTCGGTATATGAGGGGCTCCGGCCACAGGGCTGCCGAGGGCTGCCGAGGGCTGCCGAGGGCTGTGCTGTTGCAGCGGCACGGCCCTGCGGCCCTCGGAGCGGCCCTCGGCACGGCCGGCACGGACAGTGCCAATGCCACTGTCGCCGAGAGTAATGGCCGTGATGAGTCGATAGCGCTGGAAGCTCCCCTGGCCTGCAGGCCGGCCGGCCGCCGAGCCGCACCGTACAAGACACAGTGGAACATTGTGGGGGTACACCGTGAGGCCGGTGAGGGACGGGGGGGGGGGGGGGGGGGGGGGGGGGGGGGGGCCACAGGGTACTCCGAGGTGGGGCACCGTTAGCGAGCTATGGGGTCATCCCTAAATGATGTCCGCGGAAATGGAACCGCCCACCCCCTTTTTGTGTCCAAATATTCCGCCCCCTCCCGATACTTTGTGACCCTCCGCTGGACAGTCATTCTCGGAGTTGTCGCCCCCTACCTCCAACCCTCTCCGCCATCACAGCCACGCCTGGGTTTTACTCCCCCTGTCCCACCCACGACCGTAAACCCTTTATGGATGGCCCCCATGGACTCGGCCAACAACTCATGTTTCCGGATATATCACCGACCGCGGCATATGAGAAGTGTGAGCCGTCCGCCTCTTGAGGAGGACTCAATCACAACAGCCTCATGTGGCAGCGCCTCTCTCTGATCGCAAACGGACCGTAAAATACCCACAAATTGGTCGGCCCGCGGCTGGGGACCGCCGGGGACAGACACCACGCCGCCTCGCCGCCTGTTTTACCCACGAAGATACCTCATTTTTTCCGCCCCCCCCCTCTAACTTGCAGGCCATTTTTTCAATAACTTTCACTGGGAGCCTCGGAGCAGGGCGCGGGGCCGAGGCGCAGAAGCACGTTGCGGCGCGGTGTGGCCGGCCGGACACCACAACATTATTATGCATCTTCCGGTGATATTCGAATCGGTCCCCGCCGTTCCCCGCCGGTCCCCGCTGCGCAAGGCCTAAAACAGGACAAAAAAGGATTGAATTAGGCTGGGCGGGAAAAAAAGAGAGGGAAAAGGGAAAAGCGCGGCGAAGTATACGTCGTTCCTCCAACTGCCTGGATACGGGGGGAGGGGGGGGGGGGCCTCCGCTGCCGACCCGTTTTGCCTCGATACGCAAATGAAGCTCCCTGGGGATCGCAGGCCGCACTTCTCGGTAATGACAACTAAGAGGGAGCGCTGAAGCTGCCGCTAAAGCTGGCGCTGCCTGTCGAGCCGTCTGGACCATATTGATCAACCAATTTGGCCCGAGCTTTTACTCCCCCTCCTTTCTCCGAGTGCACTGCCGTGTCGGCCACCACCTGTCTGCCCCCCTCTCTCTCTCTCTCTCTCTCTCTCTCTCTCTCTCTCTCTCTCTCTCTCTCTCTCTCTCTCTCTCTCTCTCTCTCTCTCTCTCTCTCTCTCTCTCGCACGCACGAAACAGTTCCAATAAGGAGTTCCAATAGCGCCGCGGCTGGCCGCCGGGGCCCGATCCATTTCCCGACGGCGTCTGCAAGCGACGTGCATCCGGTTGCATGGGCCCTGCCAGCTCTGCCGCGCGGCGGATCTGCCCCTGGTGAGGGGCCCCCACTTAAAATGCAAGCGTACCATGATTTAAAATCAATATTTCAATATATTTTCTGATCTTTCTTAGACTTTTTCAACTTTTTTAGCCTATTGCAATCTTTAGCACTGCCTGTTGCGTAGTACAGCCGCAACGAAAAACGAAAACTGCTGCGTTTGAAAAGTTGATATATCAAGCTTGGGGTGGCCGGCCAACAATGCGGCAAAATGCACAGACTTTCAAACGTAGCCGTCGTGAGTCGACTGTACTTCCCTCCCGTCCCGAATTTTTCATCCAACACCATGACGACGGGTGGGTAAACAAAACAATTGAGGACACCGACGTCGGTTTCATCGGTTTTGAGTTGTGCGCGAAAGTTTTGATTGTGGTTGTGACGTGCAGAAATTGGATGATGAAGGTTCTTCAAGGAACAGCTTATCAATATCATGGAGTGTTTAAAAATGCTGGGAAGCAATGCTGTGCAATGAGTGTGGTAGCTTTATGTCATACTGTTCAAAAATTTCCAACCAAGTGAACCAGCCAAGATGTTGACGAGTGTTTGAAAGTAAGGTTTATCAACGTTCTCATGCCTCATGCCTGCCCCTTACGTTGAAAGGAGTTAGTTCTCCTGTCATTCAATGTGAGCTGACAATAAATATTTTTAAGTTCATAGGATTGAGGTTCGGTCGGTAGTTCCGTGCCCAGCCGACAGAGCGCGCTATCGTCGACCGCCAGAGACCGCTCTCGATCCTCTCGATCACATGATGACTGTTGTAGCAACCGCGGGGCGCCGCGTTGCATTGTTGGCGTACAGATTGAGAATGCAGTTGAGACCCTGAGCGAGACTAGGGCTAGCCAGAGTAGCCAGTGGTGAGAATGCCAGCTGCTCGCTGGAAAGAGCCTAGAACACTACAACTGCCAATCTTCCCACGAAATTCTAAACTCTCTTCCGACAAACTTTTTCGCTTAAAAATTGTTTAACTTACCCAAAAAATACAGTTCTTTTTCTTTTTGATAGCATTCCAATATTTATCCAATATTTTCTCAACGAATCATTCATTCATATTTCTTCTTCACACTTCTCACTCCTTCTACTCTCCTCTCCTTCCAGCCTGTTTGGTCACTTCGAAAGACACTTCAAACCATCAGAAAAACTACAAAATTTACAAAATCTACAAAATCTCGGCAATATCGTCTGACTCTACTTCGGGCCTCCTAGGATTTCACTTTGTGGAATCGTATTTTTTCTATTTAGGGGGGGGGGGGGACTCCTTACTGACTTTATTTTCCGACCTTTTTTCTGAGTTCTTCTCTTAACCATCTAATTCTTCCTCTTATTTTGGTAGGGTGTATACGTTGATGTTCCTGAGGGACCCCTCTGGCGCTGCCGGTGTCCGCCCAGTCACCCGCACCATTATGACCTGCGCACTAATACTCACGACTGCACGGACGCCCACGGCGTGTCCACGGACCGGCCGGCCGCGTACCAAGCCGACCTTGAACCAGTTCCTGTCCTCTCCCGTTCCCCTGTCGACGCCGCGGCATTAGAGCGGCCGGGCCGGGTAGGGCAGGGCAGGGCCACCACCACCTGCTGTACCACCCACCGCCAGCGCTACGCGGCCAGCCGTGCCGTGCCGTGCCGTGCCGTGCCGTGCCGTGCCGTCGTGCCGCTCAGGCAGCAGCAGCGCCCTCACGGGGCACCGCACTCAGGGCGCGTTTCTGACGTCCATTCCACGGCTGACACTCCTATGTATTTCTCTCGGCGCGAAAAGGGAAAATGCAGCGAGAGATGTCGGCGGTTAGCACCACGAAGTGAAGTGGCGTGCGTTCTCACGGCGCTGCGCGCGGGGCCCCGCCGTCCCTAAGCGGACTTTCTTCTAAGTGTGTGTGTCCCAATGGCACAAAACGCGGCTAATACTGTGGGAGAGGAGAACGGCGATTAGGCCTAACGAGGCAGTTAACTCAATTAACACGGAGACGGGTGTGGCGGCAGCACCCGCTCCCGGCTTTCAAACGGCATGACGGTGACTCAACCTGCCCCTGCTAGCTGCCCCTTGTTGTCAAAATAACCGGAACCATGAGTTACCGTCGTCATCGTAGATCACTTACGAGGACTGTCTAGGCCTCCCAACCATCCTCGTCGGGATCTGTACTATACTTCTACTGGGCAAGAAAACTACCTAGAGCTTGTGTCTCTGACTGGTAAAGCTGATCTGAATGGATTTGGCCGGCCATCTCCGGGGCGAATGGGCGTCGTATTATTCACTAACGAGAGAAAGCGAAATGAAGTGCTGCATCGACCAGCAATCAGTGAAGTATTGAGTAAACAAAACACAAACACCGACGCGATTGTATCACTGCTGCGGCGCTGCTGCTGCGGTGCGCCGGGAGAGGAGTGGTCAATCCGTAGGAAAGCGCGTTGCCTCCCTACTTTCCTACTAATAGCTTCTCGTAATGGAATCGACCTGACGCTCTGAGCAACAGCAGGCAACAGGGGGCGCCACGCGGCAGCCGCTGTCAGGGCTGAGGGCAAGAATCTGGACGGTGGCGGCAGTGGCGGTCGCTACGCCAGATTTCTCTCTCTCTCTCTCTCTCTCTCTCTCTCTCTCTCTCTCTCTCTCTCTCTCTCTCTCTCTCTCTCTCTCTCTCTCTCTCTCTCTCTCTCTCTCTCTCTCTCTCTCTCTCTCTCTCTCTCTCTGTTCCCGGACGAATCACCATCGATGAACGCGCAATGCTGCTTGGCCCATGTAAGAGCGATCCCAGGCAGTCGCGGCCGCACGCGCGGTCGGAATGAAGACGACGCCGTCTTCGCTGCTCCCCCCCCCGGGTCACACGTGACTTTCAGCAGGACGAGCGCGGGGGCCTTCCCGCTTTTGAGGAACTTACCCCTCCTGGGCACCTGGAGCCGCACCTGGGCAGCTGACGGGCGGCACGCGCCCCGCACGCTCCCCGCACGCGCCGCGTTGCTGAATGCCGTCATATTCAGCCGCATTTTCTCTTCGGGTGCGATGACTCGCGGCGATCTGGCGGGGCCCACCTGAAGATCGTACCGGTTGATCGGCAGGGGGCATCCGTGGGGACCACCGCGGGGGGGCTGCGGGGGCTGCGGGGGCTGCGGAGCAAGAGGGGCTGTGGAGCAGAGGGGCTCCCCCGCGCCGCCCGGCAGCCGCCGCGTCTCGCACGCAACACTTATGGATGGGCCGTGAGTCAGAAACTGGCCGGTCCGGAACGCCCCCTGCCCGCACCACCCACGCGGAGCAAAAGTGAAAAGAGCGACACCCGCGTGAATCAGCCGGTCGGACCCGTGTTTACGAGCGTCACACGCACAAGTCGGGCGCGCGATATGTTCCGGGATCAACGGGTGGCAGACCGGTGGTGGCAGTCCAGGGAAAGTCGGATTTGGCGACGACTTATTTACTGCGCTCCTGCTGATCTCCTTGTTGCCAGACTCTGAGCAGCGCACCGCTGCTATTGTGCCCCCGCCCCCCTTTAATCCTGCTCAGCCTCTGTCTCTGTCTGCCTCTCTCTCTCTCTCTCTCTCTCTCTCTCTCTCTCTCTCTCTCTCTCTCTCTCTCTCTCTCTCTCTCTCTCTCCCTCTCGCTCTCTCTGTTGGTGTTTGTTTACCAGGTACGACAGTGGCGCGTGTCCCGTGCAAAAGGACGACATCTCCGGTGAGAAAACGCAAATGTGATATGAACTGGCACTTTTCTCTGGCCGACAGAAGAAAAGAATACTTCGAGAAGCGGCCACCCTTTTGTAGAGGTGCAGCACAATACGCCCCGCACACGCGCTGCGGGCCGTGCGGCCGCCTGGAGGGTAGGCACGCCCGTCACACACGCCTGTATGGGGCCTCAGGATGTTGCCTATGCACAGGCGCTACCCGACTCAAACTGGTAGCGAAATTCGCTTTGCTGAAAATGTGAGCATACATTAGAGCGGTTTGAGCGAAAACTCGAACCGTCGTGCGTCGCTCGGCTCCGGGCTGCTGCTGCTGCTGCTGCTGCTGCTGCTGCTGCTGCTGCTGTGCTGCTGCTGCTGCTGCTGCTGCTGCTGCTGCTGCTGCTGCTGCTGCTGCTGCTGCTGCTGCTGCTCTGCTGCTGCTGCTGCTGCTGCGGACGGGATCAGGGACGACGCCTGCATCGAACCCAGCACCTTCCCGTTGCACTATCTGCGCCGATCTCGGAATTTCGCGCGCAAAAGTCCGTGAAATCTATGCGGCGGCGAGCGGCGCGCGCGCATCCAAATGGCGCTCTAAGTTGTTTACAATGTTCTTTGTGCGAAAGGCTTTTGTCCCGGTGTGTGTGTGTGTGTGTGTGTGTGTGTGTGTGTGTGTGTGTGTGTGTATGCTGTGACTTCGAGAGACAACGGTGTGTCCGCTATGCGGCACGTTTATCTTCAATTAGTCAGGAAAATGGCACACGGACGCGCGCGTGCACGACACACACACACACGCGCACACACACACACGCGCACGCACTGACATTCCAGACCGGTGGCGGCGGCGTGCGTTTGTGCGTATTGGCAAATCGGGAGGAGGGAAAGTGCAAATACTGTAACACACGCATGTTGTGTCCAGCGAATCGTCTCCGCTTGTGGGAAAAGAAAGGCGGCGCCTCATTCATGGAAGTGCGACACCTTAGCGGAGCCTTCTGGCGGAGCTCTTTGGCGGAGCTCTTTGGCGGAGCTCTTTGGCGGAGCCATCTAGAGGATCCTTCTGGCGGAAACCTCTCGCGGAGCCCTCTGGCGGTGCCCTCTGGCGGACCACTTTCCTCGCGCCTTCCTGTGTCTGTCGGCGCGGGTGGGGTTACGAGAAGTGAAGGGGTGATGATGGCGGTGCGGAGCGGTGCACATGCCGTCCCGCGACTCGCTTGCTGTTTTCTACCCGGAGGTCGGCGGCGCCGCGGCGCGCTAGCTAAGGGGTGGCGACGGCCCGGTCCGGCCACGGTCCCCCGGCGGTCCTCTCGCACACTGCTCCGCCTAAGTGGCCCAGGCATGGCCCAAGGGACTCCCCCCGCTGTCAATCTAAGTCGCTGACTAACCACTCCGGGCGGTGACTCGTCAGACCCTCCCACGTGTGTGTGTGTGTGTGTGTGTGTGTGTGTGTGTGTGTGTGTGTGTGTGTGTGACTTCGCGCTTTCAGAGAGGCGATTCGTTTAATTGCCAATAAATGCGGCAGACACCTTCCCCTTCCCGGTATCACACCTCTCCTCCGGTCCTCCGGTGCTCCGCCCGCGCCGCGGAAAGTGAAATGACGAAGTGAAAGCCCCCGGGCGATGCGGTGGTGGTGCACAGCGCGCTGTGGGTGCTGCCGCCGGGATGTTTTATACGTGGCGCCAGTTTGGGCCGTTTAATTATCGAAAGCCCCGCGAGGTGGCGGCCTGATATCGGGGCGGCGTGGCAAGCGTTCCGTGTGCACACTGTGTGCAGGCCGCCACACAGGGACTCGCGTGCCGGCCGCGGGCCCTGACCACAGCAACCCTGTGTGATCGGAGACACCGAAATCTAAGGTTCCTGCGGCAAACCACCGAAGAGCAGCCCAAGGGCCCAAGGGCGAGCTCGTGCCTTTTGTTGTTAGGCGGTCCCTGGGCCCCCAAAACAGCAGTCTGGCACGACTGCATCGCCCGCAGCTACTGACGCCGTGCTGTTTCCCGGAGGAAACTCGCCCCGAAATGCAGCGGCACGCTACCTTATCCCATTCCTCCACACAGCTCCGCTTTACACGTTGCCCCCAAAACACAAAGTTTTTTTTTTTTAAACCCCATAAATAACGAGATCTTTCTCCGAGCAACAGATTCCCGCCCACCACGCTGCGCGCCCCCGCGCCTCCCCATCACTGAATCGATATCAGTATCAACAGCGCACTATAACAATAAACGTTAATCGGCGCCAGGGAAGCGCGCCCCGGGTGATGGGCCGGCGGGATCCAGCACGGCGTCCAAATGACCGCAGTCAGTCAGCACCTGACGGAGGTGAGCCTGATTAACTACTGTGGCCCGGTCACTATCGGCTTTTATGATCGCCGTTGTAGCGCCTCCCGCGCGCTGTCCTGCCTCCTCCGGCACGCGCAGAGGGTGGATGTAGGCAGGGTCTTTCACGCCGCCGCTCCTAGCTCGTAAGTGCCGATTAACTACGACTTCTGATAAGCGTTGTGGTAATGCACTTCGAACACAAGTCCGACCTTTTTCGGCGGGACGTTGTTCAACTTGTTCAACCCTGCGACCCGTGGTCGTGGCGCACACGTGGCTTCTCCAGAGCGAATAAGAATCGGGCTGATTTGGCATGCCGCTTCCGGCCGACCCGCACTGCCCGCACGCAGGAGGTGCCGGGCCCAATTAACCCCCGTGAAGCGAGAGGACGGCATAAATCCAGTCCCGATTCGGTGGGTGGCGGTTTGTCGGGGAGCTGGGGGCACCCGGGGAGCCCCGCAGGTGCCCACAGGGTGTGCAGGTCCCCGTCGGGGCCGCGGGGGCCGCCGGGGCTGCCGGGTCCCCCGGAGAAACACGGCGGCGGACGGCGGGTAGGGGCTCCACCGGGCCCCACTGGGCCCCACCGGGCCCCGGCGTGCGGTGCTGGCTGTGATGCGCGGGGCGCGGCGGGGCGCGGCGGGGCGGCAGCAGCGGTGGTGGGGACAACAGAGAGTTGGCGGCGGCGGAGGTGAAGGGCTCGGACGGGACGGGACGCGACGGCACGGGACGACGGCTGGGGGCTGGGCTGGGCTGGGCTGGGGCTCCGCGCGGCAGGCGGCAGGCCAGGCGGCAGCAGCGTGCGCCACAGTCCAGTTGGGATCAAGTCTGGACTCCGGCGGTGCAGCGAGCACCAGCAGCGCTCGGCTCCGCTCGGCTCCGCCCCGCCTCGCTTCGCATCGCTTTGCCGCAGTCGGCCAGCCCGGAGGCACCCGGAGGCACCCGGAGTATAGGCACCGTGCGACACCGGCTGGCTACCGCTGTGCGTCGCAGTGCGTCATTCCGTCCGTGCGCGTGTGATTGTGCCCAGTGCGGGCCGGGCCGTGTGAGTGAGTGAGTGCGGCAGTGGCCAGTGTGCAGTGCGAGTGAGACAAGATGCGCCCGCAACGACTCCTGCTCTTCGCCGCCGTCCTCGTCGTAGGCGCGCAGGTCGCCACGGTAAGAACAGAGAAAGAGATAAATTGTACAATTTTAAATGCGAGTTGCACTGACCAACGGGGTCTCCATAAAAAAGGTCCCCAGATCTTGAGTGCATTTGCTAAAGTTACCCAGGCTACAAAGATTCAAAAGTGAGCTTGACAATTAATTTTCACACGCTCAAATACCGCTCCTCTTCACGAATCGAACGAACTCACGCTTAGTTTTTTACCCCATGAACTAAACTGTCTCGGTAACGAGGGAATGTTCTCCTGGGTACAGAGATGTGATGAAGGGTTCTGTCAGGTGTGGATGCCACTCACCAAGAATTCATTGAGTATGCATGGGAGGATTTGCACGGGCGGGGAGTGCTTGTTTGAAAGTGGATGGAGTAGAATTAATTTAAAAACAGATATGAGGGGTCTGCCAATCGGAACCGTAAGAAAATTTGTCTTAAATGTCTTAGGACCTATCCACCCCACCAATTTTTTTTTTTGTTAACTTTCTCAGGAATGAGGTGCTTAATTAACATATGTGCTTGTGTGGCCAGGGAATTTTTGTCAACGCACTATACCCGTCTGAGTGGAATATGTATTCTTTGTTACGTTAATTAATTTTATTGTGACATTCCTAATTAACACCACATGCTGCTTGGAACGACCGTATACGAAAGCACGAATTTTAATGCTTTTCCACCCTGAAATTGTCGAAATAAGCCGTGGGACTACCACTTTTTACCAACTACTTTTCTACGATGCGCTCGTCGTGCGTCCAACTAATAAACAGCTGATGGGCCATTCATACACTGAGTGAAACGGCCGAGTTTTGCGAGAACGTTATGTTGATGGCGCTCACATGTGATCCTCCATGTCTTCCTCTGCGTGATTGTTGCTATGCATATATTCCTGCAATCTCACGCGAGTGCCACGAAGGGATATTAAATTGTACGAGGGATTACCTCGCCCGGCCTGAAGCTGCACAGCGCCGGGCTGCGGCCGAAACGTGTCGTCGACCGGCGTCGTTCTCGACGGCCGGCAGAGGCAAACATAAAGTGGTTGCTTTCGGAGGCAGCGGCGCGGACAGCGCCCGGCCGGTCGTTGTACTGCACATGTCAGCTGGACCGAAGCCGGACCGACTTTCGGCTGAGTCCTAATCATATACGTGTCAGGCTGCACAACAGCAGCCCTCACAACGAGTCTTGTTTGGGTCCTGGCCAAAGACGAGCCAAGGAAAGGAGGAAAAAAAAAGAGGAGACGACAAGAAAAAGACAATCACCCTGACTGGTTGATAACGCTTGCGACCGCCCCGTGTTATGGAGTGGACGTGTGTCTGCTTTGCATATTGAGAGGGGAACGGACGCGAGCAGCACAGTCGTAACCGGGATTAATGCCTTGCGAGGAGGTTTCTGCCTCGAAAAGAGAGGAGATCGGAGGGACGCTGCCGACGCTGCTATTCCGCGCGGAGTGCGTAACAACAGAGCGCGGCGGCAGCGGCGACCACAGCCCGCTGGAAACAGCAACGCGGAATGCGTCAGTTCGCTTTATGTATCCGCGTTTAACGACGGACAGACTGCAGGAGGGCGTCGATCAAATCGATAGCGGCTGACTGATGCGTCTGCAGGGCCCCGACGGCCGCCGCTGGCCGGCCGCCATCTGGACCGGAGCGTTCAGTTTTGTTTTTTCCCCGCACAGAGAAAATGTCGCCCTTCCTATCGCTCAGCGCGCCTGTGTATAGGCAACATGCCAGCGCGCAGCGCACGGGAGCGCAGCGGGCTGGCCTACCCTGCAGGCGCTCCGGCCGCCTCGGCCGCCGCTCTGACCTAGGTGGCCGCACACGTTAATGCTAGGTTCCGGAGCGCCATTTATCTGGAGGGAGCAGAGGAATCGCCAGTGTACGCTATTCTTCATTCAGCGCGTGTTCCATTTACTCCCCCCCCCCCCTCTTCCCTCATGGAAACCCCACACGAAGCGCGGAGCGGAGAAATGTAAAAGCAAAATCCGTGATGGGGAAAAAGTTTTTACGTTAGACCCACCGTGACCAGACCAACGGGCAGGGCGGGGAGGGCTGGGCAGGCCTGCTACAACAGGCAGGCGAGGCGCTCCCGGCTCGTCGCTCGTTTATATCACCGCCTTCCGTGAGAGGCGTTTACTCGCGCTCGCGCAGATTGATCGCAACGCCCCGTCTCTCTCTCTCTCTCTGTCTCTCTCTCTGTCTCTCTCTGTCTCTCTCTCTCTCTCTCTCTCTCTCTCTCTCTCTCTCTCTCTCTCTCTCTCTCTCTCTCTCTCTCTCTCTCTCTCTCTCTCTCTCTCTCTCTCTCCCTCTCTGCTTCCCCCCTTCAGACGTGGTCGAGAGGAGAAACAATGGCGTCCTGCCCAGCAGCCAATGTGATCCGCCGTGCGCCGGCCGCTCCTGCCTCAGTCGGTGCACTTGACTCGATGAAAAGGCAGCAGTTGTCACCGCCCCCATCGCCAACACACAACTTGCCTCGACTCTGTCCTCATTCATCGGAGGAAAATTGTCGCTGTGTCTTGTTTCCGTGGCCATGAACTGCGGCAACTCGGAGGGGTAAACGAATTCAAATCACGAAATCACGCCACCGAGCCCAGCTCAGCCCAGCTGTCGAATCTTCACATGGGAGTTCGTTGTAGTATGAAAAACGGGGAGGCCGCACCGTGCGGGGGGGGGGGGGAAGAGGCAGGGAAATAAATGGTAAAGACACGCGCGGGGATACGGCTGACCGCGTTCGAAAGGCGAAAGGCGAGCTCTCGTGCGAACGTTTCCGTGTGTGTTGTAGGTGCGTGCGTGCGTGCGTGCATGCATGTGTGTGTGTGTGTGTGTGTGTGTGTGCACAGCGCCGGCCGTAACGCACGCATGTTTGTGAGTCATGGAAATAATAAGGTGGCCTGGTCTGGGCCGATATGGTTTCGGTGCTAAGCCTGTCGGGCGCGATTTAAAATGCCGTAAAGCCTCTGACGTATTCCCTTGCTGCACTGCACCGCCCTGTGCGTGCGTGGCGCGGGTGCGAACGCGGACCGCTGCCGGAGCACCGCGGTGCTGGCCGGGGCCTGCTAGGCCAAACCGATGCGTTATATGCGCATAGTCAAGCGCGGCCAGCTCTGGTTGGGCCCACACGTGGAGCCCGGCACAGCCCGGCACAGCCCGGCACAGCTCGGCACAGCCCGGCACAGCCCGGCACAGCCCGGCACAGCCCGGCACAGCCCGGCACAGCCCGGCACAGCTTGGCACAGCCCGGCACAGCCCGGCGGAACCCTACTGGCGTGACCCCGGCAAGTAGAAAGCCCCACTATCGCGCCGCGTCCGCGCCGTGCTACGCTGCTTGTTTTTAACCTTCTTCTCTTTTGCGCGCTCAGAGACGCGCGGGATCTCGAAACAGAGAGCGACAGAGGGAGGGGCAGCGGGGAGGGGCTGGGGGGAGTCGCATTGTCTGCTGGGCTTCCGAGGAAAGGAAAATTGCTCTATTTTGCGTCATACTTGCAGCGCGGACCGGTTGGGCCCAGTCCATTATATGTGCGAGCGGGGTGTTTCTCTGTGCAGAGTGTGGCTCTTGTCAGCGCGGCGCAAGTAATCCTGTCAAAACAAAAGCGAAACGGGGCGTTTTGTTTCTCTCGGCTCGATTTTTATCACGTTCGCAGAGAGAACACCGCCGCCGTATACACGTTTGCAGAGCCGTTTTAGCGACTGCGTCCTACGCCGAACCGCGCAAGGGCTATAAATGTTGGGGACGGCGGATACAAACTTGCAGCGGCCTTCCACCGCGCGGTTTTCCGTCCCGATTTAGCTCCGAGACAAGCTCCTCCTGCTCCTCATCGACTCTTTTTTTTTTCTTTTTTCTTTTCGCGGCGCCATAAATGACGACGCAGATAGTTGTGTCCGTTTGGTCACTAAGCACCTGAAACAACTCATCAGGCTGATCGTTTCGTCGTTGACGCCTCAGTAAACCTGTGGTAAGGCTGTGGAATGCCCGGAGGATGGTGACCATAAACTGGTCGCATGGGGCGGCGGAGCGGGGCGATGCTCCACGGGGCGGATGATGTGGGGACATCCTGCACTATATGTAGCCGCAGTGTCGTCTTTTTGTGTCTTTTCCCCAGTCGAAATAAGTTTCCGCGCGCAGCAGTTTGTCGGTATGACGTGTGATTCTCGCGGTTGACGTTGAGCCAAAGCTCTATTGGTCTAAAAAAAAGATTTGACCGCTCGGTCAGAGTGCTGCAGAGGGACTGCCGGTTTAATTTTGAACTTCCGTTCTCCAGTCCAGGGCGCTCATACGATTACAATGTGTCGCAGTGCTGGAGCCTCAGCCGGTTGGACTGCATTGGGGCGCGCTGGGCCGGGCTGCGGGCGCCGGGCACCGGACGGGGACCGAGCGGGGACCGAGCGGGGACTGCCCAAAGACACATTAACGTCCACTTTCACGCACCAGACCACGGCGTGGCCGTGCCGAGCAGCGCCAGGCGGGGCGCGCGGGGCGTTGGACGCACGCCACCGGTACGGCACGCTGCTGTGCTGGTCAGCGGGCCCGCCCGGCCCGGACCGGTGACTGACCGCCGCTGGTAGCAGCAGGAGCAGCCGATTAGGCCGGAAGCGGACCAGCCGCGGTGTGGGACCAAGGCGGGCACGGGGTGCCACGGGGTGCCACGGGGTGCCACGGGGTGCCACGGGGTGCCACGGGGTGCCACGGGGTGCCACGGGGTGCCACGGGGTGCCACGGGGTGCCACACGCGGGCCTCTGAGGTGCCACGATCGGCGGATGCATCTCTCCCGCATCAAAAGCGGCTGTGAGATAAGGACGCCGCCATGACGGTGAGGTCATGCGGCCGTGAGCCTTTTGTGCCCCGCTGTGCAGAGGTGAGCGCGCCGCCCGGCCGACCACTGTGTGCACGATATACTACTCGTTAGTCTTCGTGCACGGAGAGAGAGAGAGAGAGAGAGAGAGAGAGAGAGAGAGAGAGAGAGAGAGAGAGAGAGAGAGAGAGAGAGAGAGAGAGAGAGAGAGAGAGAGAGAGAGAGAGAGAGAGAGAGAGAGAGAGAGGGTCAAACACACACACACACACACACACACGCGCGCGCGCGCGCGTCGAGGGCGTCGGAGGGGAACATCGCTGCGGTCGGTCGGTCGGTTTCTTCCCGTTGTCGAGCCCCGCAGTGCGAAGAAAGCGCGAGTGTTGGGTGCCGTCAGCGGCGGGGTCGCGGTCCGTGCCGTGCCGGTCCGTGCCGTGCCGTGCCGTGCCGTGCCGTGCCGTGCCGGGCCGTGCCGGGCCGTGCCGGGCCGTGCCGTGCCGGGCCGTGCCGGGCCGTGCCGGGCAGCCGGTATGCCTCGGAAGGCGTCGTCGTCGCGCAGAATCCACTACCGACACCGCAAAAGTTACCATTTACTACCGCCGCGGGCGGTACAAAGGCCGGCTGACATCGTTTTCGTGGCAGTTATGCACTGTATACGCCGTTTGTCACATGGCGAGATGAGTTGTTTCATCATTCATCATTCGAAATGTACCGCGTGGCTTTACGACCGTTTATTCGTCCCGAGTCAGCATATTCGTGTGAACAATGAATTGAAATTGTAGTGCAGAGATCATTGCAAAGAAATAGTGATACACTCCTGGTAGGACGTAGTGGGACCATTCTTGCAAAATTCGCCTGATCGCAAGCGGTTTGTTTGAAATACAGTGTATTGCAGTCCGTTTGCGTTAACGGGCCGATTTTGTCTCTTTAGAGAGTGTGTTCCTTGCAATTACAATTTGTATTGCAATTTGAAACACAGTGAAGTGACGATAAGTATTTTGACAGTGTGGCGACTATCGCTGATTTTCACGCCACGAAGAGCATCTGGAAGTTGGTTTCCCTTCCGCATCGCAAGAGGGGTGGGGGGAGGGTTGTGAGGGAGGCGGGGCCGGTACCGCAAGTGCAAGAGCAGCCCCGAGCAAGGCGCAGCAGCACCGCACAGCGCGCAGCAGAACGCGACCGAAAGAGAAGGGGGCGAGGCGAAGCGACCCGTTCAGTTAGCGTGGCCGCAGCTCCCTTTCCGCGTCGGAATGCGCCGCCAGGGAAAACATAGTCGCAGAAGCAATGTTACGGCGGGCACTGCAAACAGCAAGTGCGCTGGGCTCAGTCTGATTATTCTGAGCGTCTACCCGAATAACTCTTCCAGGCCGGAAGCTCTCGAGGGTGGGTTATGAGACACTTGAATGGCGTTTTGAGTAATCTGCAGGTTAGCTCCCCTATATGGCGCGGCCCTTTGTGCATCGCTATTTCTCATACCTACTCTCGAGAGTTTCCGGTCTAGAAGTGTTCCTGTTCTTCAGCTTCCGCTTCTGAGCCTCGTTTGGAATCTCTATTGGTGGAAATGCCCCGCCCCGTGCGCTGTCAGATGGGAGCAGACGGATCTTCACACGGGCCGTGAAATGTCATCCCTTTCGCCGGATGCCGCTGGAGCGTTCGATCTTTCCCTGCGTTCGCAAGACCTGCAATTATTCGGCCACTCTCATGAGCCGATATGGGACTCGAGGAGAGTGCGCGGGCGGCTTAGGGGCGTGAAAGGGTAAATGGGTCTTAATTAAGGAGAACCTACCGGCGGCGAGAACCTCTCCCGCGGCCTATTGTGGCTGGGAAGAAGCCAACAGCTGATCGTGTTTTTATGCCCGCTGCCAACACGCTCGAATACGACAAGGAGAAAACGTGTTTCGGAAGCTGTCTGCAATAGGTCACACACACACACACACACACACACACAAACACTCATGCCGCAAACGCCTTCGTCTTTTTCTGTCCGAACGCTGCCGGGCCGCTCACAACAGCTTCCAGCTTCCGTACACGGAAAGGGGGCACACGGCTCACCGAACGCTCGACAGGAGTAAGGAAAGATGGCCCCATACCAACACATTCCAGTGAATGCGGGATACCTTCTCGCAGTTCAGTTTTGAATTGGCAAAAACCCCCAAGGTAAAGTGCTGGTAAAAAAATCAGGATGGGAAAAAAATCACAGCAGTCAAAAGTAAAACCTCCAAATTAATGTCAAGTTTTGGATCTACCCACTTTTAAAAAGGGTATATTTTTCACATTTTTTTTTGCCCAAGCGCGATTTATTTACCTGCACTTACTCTTCTCCTGCCCCGTCAAAACTGAAACCAATTAAAGGCAAAATGTAAGGGGGCCTGGCCCGGCCCGGTCCGGCCCGCTGCGGCGCACAGACATGGGGATCGGATATGTCACGCCGCTCTCGCCTCCTTGCTGCTTCCTCCCGTTTCAATAAAAAGTGGGCCACGTGTCCTTTTCCCGAGATGACAGTGACGCTTCATGAAGTATTCATCGCGCGCTGCTCCTGCCGCCCCCCGCCGCCCCCCGCCGTCCCTCCGCCGTTGCGGCCACCAATCAACGCAAGTACAACACTCGCGTGTTTTCCGGGCTGTCGATTGAGGCATTAAGCGGGACGTGCCGGCGGAACTTCTTGACGTGATCGGGGTTAGGGGAGAGGCGGCGGGGGTAGGCAGGCCGAGCAGGGCAGGCCGAGCAGGCAGGGCAGGCGTGCCGGTTGTCGCTGGACGTCCTTCTGATTAATTGCTTTCGCTTTTCTCTGCCCCTGACGGACGCGGACGGCGGTAAAGTGGCTGCGTACAGCGGCAGCGCGGGGCGGCGGGGCGGACGTGGAGGGCCCGTCCCGGGCGGGGCGGCCCTGGCAGTGAACTTGGCGGCGCCCGCCGTGGCGCCTGCCGTTGGCACTGAACTTGGGAGTTTCTGTCTGCTGGTGGCACCTTGGCAAGTAGTGCTGCTGGGAGTGACCGGGTCGGGCGCTGGGAGTGAAACGTGACACTTTGACACTCGGGTACTAGTTCGAGGGTTGTTAGAGAGGGAGGTAAGACGACCCGTGGTGGGATGGCCCTCCCAACACGGGTGTAGCTACCCCAATCGAACCAAATTTCCCTTTTTAGGAGACCCTCTGGCCCAGTGTTGGCCACCCCTATGTCTCGCGACAAACTTAGCAGCCCCAGAAACGTCTACATATCGATTCATGCAGTCGAGGATAAAGGTATATGCTCAGCAGAAAATTTCGACGTAATTTTTGAAACATGGCTGAAGCAGGAGCTAGGGGAGAGGTCCATACTGGTTCCCTCACCCTCTGGATCGGAAGAGTGATTGGATACCCGCACTGGCGCTGCTGCCACTAATTCAGGCCGTCCGGGGGCGCGAACAGCGGAGCGGCCGCGCGCACATGTAGTACACAGGGTCCGTATCGACCGGTCGCCTCCGCTGGCCGCCTCGCAGCGGGACCGGCAACGGGCCCCAAAGCGGAGCCAAAGCGGAGCCGTAACCGATTTCATTCATCGCAGACAGAGCGGTGGGGCCGCAGGGGACCGCGCGGTAAATTTGGTCCAACCGGTGATGGATACGCGGCCATGTATCAAGAGCGTAAGGCCCCTCTGCTGGCGTGCGAACGCGCCAACGGCGGCCCGGCGGGCACCGGCGGGGCCGTCCAAAGGGAGAAAGGCCTTCGGAGAGTCACAAAAGAAGGCGGCCATGAAACCGCACTTGAGGCGCTTCGCATGCGCGCTCCACGTTTAGTGAATAGGACGACGTCGGTGAACGTGACGCACACGCGCCCGCGCGCGCACACACACACACACACACACACACACACACACACACTCTCACACGCGCGCGCGCGCCAGTCACAAAGGGGGCCCGTTTTGTTGACGTCTTGATATTGATCCGCCGCGACTCCCGTGCCAACGCCCTCCCGCGGCCCCCGCGGCCCCCGCGGCCCCCTGCGGCACGGGGGGCTCCGGCGCTCTGCACGCCGCCGCGGCCCCGCTCCGGCTGCACGCCCACGCGGCACGGCGGCACGGCGGCACGGGATCATGCCAACGGTCAGCGCGGCCCCACGCTGTCCAGGAGAGGTGGCAATGTGTGGAATTTACACTCCTTCGCTGCTTTGCTCGGCTCTGCTGCTCCGCTGTCCCGCCCGCCCCCATAATGATCTCTTCGGTAAAGTTACGAGCTCTGGTTCCGCGGAGCATCGGGGCAGCGGGGCAGCGGGGCAGCCGGACAGCCGGACAAAGATCACCAGTCGGCACAGCAACAGTAGATAGTTAGTTTTCGCACTGACCTCAAACTAATCCCACTTCGAAGGGGTCCGGGATTCGCTTCGAGGAAATCGTACCGTACACAGATTTCCTGCTCAAAATACTTATCCGGCAAAAAAATTGAATCTCGGACCAAATAAGAAAATTGTTTCCTAGTTGTTGAAAGGTTCAGAAAGTTACGAAAATAAAGTCTTATTTTCGGGTCTGTGGACGCAGAACTTATCTTTAGTTAGTTTGTGTGCATCATAAGAGAGAGCCGAAGATGTTTGAAAGGAAAGAACATCTTCCTGAGGCAATTTTGGAGCGACGAGGCGGGTGCAGGAGGAGGGGAGGGGGTGCCTTCTGCCTTCCCTTTCCCGCCCAGGATGACCCGCATGGCCCGCGACGGCAACGGCGGAATGCAGCCCATCGTGCAGTAATACTTCTGCGTCTTCTCGCCTGCCTCCGCATGAGAGTACGAGCCGCTGATACATTATCTTCATGTTATTGTTTTCTTTTAAGGTTGTGGGTGATGATATGTATCATCTGCTAAAAAGTTATGAAAATCGATAGTTGCTGGACAACGTGCGTTCTCCCACGCGCGCCTCAACGACGTCCGATATCAAACAGCGCATCAATAAAGTCGGATGCGAGGTCCGATGTCCCATTCTCCCCTCCTCGCCGCATCGCCTGCCATCGGATGGAGAGGGGCGGCAAGAAGTGGCCTCTGAGACATGAACTTTGTTTGACGCGCTCTTTGAGATCGGACGTTGTTGAAGCGCGCGCGGGAGATCCGACATTGTTCTTGGGACCCGTCGAAATTTGACCATGCCGAGACTTGACTGGCATTTCGGAGAGGCGACTTTTGCTCGCTCGTTTTGGGCTGCTGGCGGGGCCGTTATTCAAATGGAGCGCCTGCTCCTGTCGCGGATAATGCGATGCAGCCGGCCCCTCCCGGCCCTTGCAGGCCCCTGGAAATGAAGTAGTAGTCTGAGGAGTGGGCAGCACTGAGTCTGAGGTGCGCTGCTGCTGCTGCTGCTGCTGCTGCTGCTGCTGCTGCTGCTGCTGCTGCTGCTGCTGCTGCTGCTGCTGCTGCTGCTGCTGCTGCTGCTGCTGCTTACGGCCATAAAAACGAGGTGGCGGCCGAGACGTGCACTGACGCCTGGCCGTCAGCCTGGGCGGAAACTGTCCGAGCAGAGCCCGGCGGAGCCCACCGGCACCTGACTGCTCCAATCTGACAGTCAGGGAAGGCCACTGCGTCTTCTTTCTCCCTTTATTCCCCCCTTCTCTCCTTGTCCACCGCCGCCCTTTTTCCTTCCCGTTCTTATCTTAGAAAGTAATCGTCTGCTGGTTACCGCGCCGCGCGCGCGGTCTTGCGTCGTTTGTTGCCCGAAAAGCACGACGGATAAAGGATTGTGACGGTTGCCCAGCCATCGTTTTCTCAACGAGACCAGAAAGTGAGTGTGAAAATGCAGAGCCCCGGCAGGCCGGCGGTGGCCGGTGGGGTCCGGCGGGGCCGGCGGCACGGACGCGTGGCAGTACCAGGAGGCACGCGCTCACCGGCACGCGTTCACCGGCACGCGTGGCAGTACCAGGAGGCACGCGCTCACCGGCACGCGTGGCAGTACACCAGGAGGCACGCGCTCACCGGCACGCGTGGCAGTACACCAGGAGGCACGCGCTCACCGGCACGCGCACGGCCGCACAGGTTAATGCGTTGCGGCGGTGCGCCTGCTGGGGATTTCATGCACACGGCGCCATGCTCATTCATCGCTTTTATCAGCGTCTCCACGGCCATTACTTTCCTCTGCAGCTGCAGTAACATGGTTTTAAAGGTCTTGTTTTTAGTGGCGCTCATTGACAGCGCGCAGGTATTCATCACGGAGGCGGCGGAGCGGGGCGGAGCAAGGTGCGTGCGAAAGGGGGACGCGCCGTGTGTCACATTCAATTTTCATTGCGCGACTTTCGTTGGGATTCAATGCGGGTATATCACTACTGTGTAGGCCGCCCGGGGACACTGCGGCAGAAGAGCTCAAACGACTTGCGGACTTCTGTCACGATCCCGAGTACCGTACTGAGGGCCTCTTCCGCTCGCTGTGTCCACGATGTATCACTTTCGCCGCCGTGCGCGCTCCCTGCGTCCAAATCCGCCGCCTCGGCGAGGAAATTGGTCAAGGCGCTTGGCCGTGTAGTAGAGCTAGCCGAGGCTAGCCGCCGCGCCGGCTTAGTGTGTCTCTGCTGCAGATCTGTTTGTTTCAGTTGACTGGCCGCTCGGAATGGTGCTAGCGCTACCAGCCAGCCGCCGAGCCTCGAGCCCGAGGAGCTGAAGGAGGACGGCCGCGGCGCGCGACGCTGCCGCCTGGAAAAGCTGAACCCGTTCATGACTCTTACCGAACGAGGATGCCACGGCTGTGAACTTCGCCGTCTCATTTGTCGACGCGACACGTAATCCTGGAGACGGAATAACGGATTCCTGACACCGGTCGGTGTGAAGCTCAGGTCTAACTGGTTACACCCAGGAGGCCTACGCTTCCTGACGGACGGGGCCTGGAGGGCCGGGCGGTGCGGGACCGTCATTAACGGGGAATCACGATCCTCTCCTTTCACTCTCGGCCACATGACCTGCGCGCTGCTCCCTGTGATGCAAGATGTCAAAAATGGGCCACAGGTGGGGTCGAGGGGGGCGGGTCCGAATAGAGTACTCCCGAGCAGCCCGAAACGGAACTTAAGTTTGTTGCGACGGAAAAAAAACAACACCGGGTTTCGATCACGAGATCTCTCTCACTCCCCCTGCGTTCTTCTTCTTCGTTACGACTTTCTTAGTCCCGTTTCAGACTTCTTCGAAGTACTCTATTCAAGCGCCGTCGGACTTGTTCCCAGACTCCCCCGTGGAGTCCCTGGAAGGGTCAGAGCCCACGCCGCTTACGGCTGACCCCCGCGTCCCGTGTAGCGTCGCGGCCGTCCGATGACGACCATGCTACGTGACCGTCGAGATCCAAATCAAAGCGGCTGTGCAAGAGCAGGCCAAGATGTGTGCGATAGGTCCCGGCGTCCCCAGGGAACCTGCAGGGAACCTTGCAGGGAACCCGCAGGATAGAAAGAGGAGCGCACATAGCAGCAGGCGAGTACAGTTGGGCTGGTGCGTCGTCGTGGAAGAGGCAGTGTGATGTCGGTCCAGAAAGCAAAGTCGATGTGGGGTCATACCGAACGGAAACTGAACAGCATCTCATCCTATCACAAGCAAAACCGAACTCACCGCGCCGCGCGCTCAAAAATCAATTTGCAATATTTTCTCCCGGCGCTCTTCACTCGCACTTTCCTCGCGCTCGTCCCGACCGCAGACTGAGCGTGGTTGGCGCCGCCGACCGACCGGCACCGACCGGCACCGCCTCACGGAAATTAATTACCGGCGTTTCAAAAGAAGGGCCGTCGTCACTGTGTTGTACCTTGCAATGGTATCACTGCAATATTCTCCAGTGATTTGTTATTGCAAAATAATAGGGTGCTCCAACTAAGGATTTGGCCGGAAGTAAGAAGAACAAAACAACTGCCAGCAGACGGCGTGGAGGGCAGGCAGTGAGCGCGCATGCGCACACCGGACGACCCCTAACCCAACCACCGTGTTTCAAAGTTGTTTTGTTCTTCTTACTTCCAGCCAAATCCTTAGTTGGAATACCCTATTGCAATAACAAGTCACTGCAAGAAAACTGCGATGACGCTTCCCTAATAATAGTGCATAGAGATTATCGCAGAATTTTGCCGTGATCATCGCAGAATTTTGCAATAATTGGAATTTTTGATATAATTTGAATTTCATTCACCGTGTGTGAACGACAAAGGCAGCCCTCGCCGACGTCACCGGAGCACTCAAACGTGCTGTTTTTAGTCGGCTCGTGCACCTCGTTTCGCTGCCTACTACAAAAGTCTTCCTTATTCATTTGACACAAGGGAGGTCGGGTTGGGTCGTGGGACGGGCTGCGAAAGCGAAAGAATGCTGTTGCCTCGTGGCGGCAGGCGGCGGGCCTACGGCTGGGCACCGCTCCTTTCACGAGACCCCGCACGAGACCACACGGGGACAGGTGGTCGCCAATGGTCGCTGGCTTCTGCCGTGTGGCACCAGTGGCACGCGCTTACAAGGCCCGGCAAGCGTTAGCATTTCGCAGGGCCTCACCCTCCTGTCTGTGCACTCTACGTCATGCACGCGCGGGAAAATCATTAGTTGCCATAACTAATTTGTTCGTTGACTGCGGGACAAGCATATAAATTTAGTTGAGAACTAAAATTTCATTAGGTCACGCAGAAAAATGTTTTCTTCGATCAAGGTTATAGACTGAACTTACCAAGGTTACTGACTTTAATTCAAACTGCTTTGAATCTTCCTTGAGCGGCCTTGAGTGAACCTCGTTAAGCAGTTCAAGGCCAAGACTACGTTTTTCTGGGTGCGGGTGCACAACGACCTTTCTCCTGCAATGTTGACACGACGGTATTTTTGCTGCCCTACCGAAATGTCTCTTCTCTCAACCACATTTATTGCTTGTCCCGCGAAATCAACGATCAAATGGAGCAACAAATCATTTTTCTAGAACAGTCATGAGTTTTCGAAATGATACGGAACCACTCGATTTTGTCGTTCCGGTTCTGGTTTGCGCATCTTTCGCGCCGAGCCGACACAGCCGGCTAGCTAAGCGGTGGCTGCCAGTGGCTGCCAGTGGCTGCAGTGAACACATTCGGTAGCATCCGCACGCATAACTCACTCTGTTGCTGAGTGAGCGGCGCTGCCTCCGGCCGAGCCTCCGGAGCCTCCGGAGCCTCCGGAGCGCCCGGCCCGGCCTCCCCGCGCCGATGAGCGCGCCCGCATACGGAACAGATAATTGGCGATCTCGATTAGCCGTCATGCGATGATGGGCCGGGTTATGGAAAGTGACTTCGCCGAGGGGTGCCGAAGGGTCGGCCGGGTGGAATGCGACGACGCGAGAGATTTGCACCGGCGAGATTGGCTAATGCCGTCTCCCGACGCCCGAGTCAATAAGAATAAGAGGTGAGCGGAAAATGGAATCTAAAAGGGGTCTGCAACGAGAGGAAAGGAAAGAAGAAGAGCGTCCTGATTGGCTGCTTGGACAGGCGCCACTCTGCGCGCATAAGAAGCCGTCGACGACAGCCGGCCGTCAGTTGCACGTGACGTGTGAGTGTGGGAGAGGCCAGGGCCAGGGCCAGGGCGTCTGCGGGGCGGGTACACGCAGCCCGCTCGGTGCAGCCTAGCCGTCCCGCTAGCAACAGTTTGGCGCAGCGACTGTTGCGACGCGGAGCCGTCGGAGCCACATACATTTCCGAGTGCCGCCGCGGGCCCCAGCACCAACAGCAGCAGCAGCAATAGCAGCAGCAGCAGCAGCAGCAATAGCAGCAGCAGCAGCAGCAGCGGCCCCAGCAGCAGCAGCAGCAGCGGCCCGAGCAGCAGCAGCAGCAGCAGCGGTCGGGCAGCAGCAGACTGCGCATCGATTGCCGGAGAAGTCGTCTATCATCTCTCTCGGCTGGCGGCAGGTCGCTCTGGCGCCAGGAAAAAAGGAAGGCAGACGCATATTTTACGCTTTCTAACAATCAGGAGGCGGCGGTGGCGGTGGCGGCGGCGGTGGCGGCAGAGGCGGAGAGGATGGACATGCAGACGCTTTGCAAAGTCCACCATCAAGCAGACGACACGGAGAGAAACAGAGAAACTGGGGAGAGAGAGAGAGAGAGAGAGAGAAAGAGGGAGGGGGAGGGAAGTAGGCGTCTGATATATGCAGCGCAATCCATCTGGATTATCAAGAGCCGGCAGCAGTGAATAGAGGGGCTGTAATATATGGCTGAGCCCCACCATCCAAGACACCTGTGGAGGGGTTCTGCAGAGAGAAAGAGAGAGATAGAGAGGGAGAGAGAGAGAGAGAGAGAGAGAGAGAAGAGAGAGAGAGAGAGAGAGAGAGAGAGAGAGAGAGAGAGAGAGAGAGAGAGAGAGAGAGAGAGAGAGAGAGAAGAGAGAGAGAGAGAGAGAGAGAGAGAGAGAGAGAGAGAGAGAGAGAGAGAAAGAGAGAGAGAGAGAGATCAATCATGCTTGAAAAAGTCGCCATCGCCCCTCGCGGTGCTCGGCCCCAGCCCGCGATAGTTCACCATTTCCCCACTGTCACCGACGGTGCGACGGTCGCTCACACGTCACACCGGATTCTATCGAGCGGGAACTTAGAATGCAAAAAGTGTGCGACTGGATATCTTTGTGACATTTTTCCATATTTTCGTAGGGTATCTCTAGCGCAATGTCAAAGGAAAACATGTAGACATCCGAAACTGCTAATTGTTCATTAAATAATCGGCCGTGTAAAAAAAAAAAAACTGCCCTTCACGCCCATTCTGATTAGTAAAGGTGCAGATGGTACAGCCGCGGTGGAACGTGTGTTGCAGTACGGACCTTCTTGTTGAGCTCGTGTGTCATCAGGGAAAGTATGAGAAATCCGCCCCTTGCAGGTAAGCTGACAATTAGCGTCGGCTGGAGGGCAGAGGCCTTATGCCAGCGGCAAACTACGGCTGTTTCCGGAAGCCTGCCGAGACAAGTGGCGGCGTGGCGCGCCAGCCGCAAGGTGTTTGCCCCCAGCAAATATGGGCAAAAGGTTCCGTTCGGGCGCCGCATTAGCTGCGTAAAGACACATTCGAGACAGTAGCAAAGCGGATACGCCCAGCCTGGTCCCGGCCCGGCCCCGGCCCCGGCCACTGACACTTTCACTGCCGTCCACACTGTCCTGCGCAATCCAAAACTCGCACCGGCGGCCACCGGGCAGGACAGCCAGAAGTGGCCGCCTCCGTCCGCGCGGCGCCGCAGCGCCATCCGGTGGCAGCCGGCGCCACACGGCGCCACCCGGCGCCACCCGGCGCCACGCCTCTATCAGACAGAGGCGGGCTGATTTTCACCGGCGCTGCAGCTTCGAAAGACACGCGGCCTTCCGAGTGAGGAGGCGAGTGCTCACATGCCTTCCCTCATTCCTGGCTCACACCTGGCCGAGCGGTGAGCCCACTGTTACGTCCGGCGGTGTGCAGTTGATGTAGTAGTGCGCCACTGCCGCCACCGCCGCCACTACCGCCAGCAGCAACACACTGCCGTGGCAAAGAACAAAAACAAAAACTCGCGGGAAAAATTTAGGCACTACGAAAACAGCAGTAAATTATTATTTTGGAGAGTTTAACATGCTGCTATGGCTTGTTACCCCACTACGTCGTTGGCTCAGCCCAGCGCAGCTCGGCGAGGCGTTGTGTGTCTTCGCGGAGCCTGCTGGTGGTGGCACTATCGCTGGTGGATGCAGCAGGCACACACAGACACACATACACACACGCACGCGAGCGCGCGCGCGCGCGCGGATACAGGTCGCTAAATGTGGGTCAAATGTGCAATGGGATTAACGGACCGCTGGGCAGGGCAGGACTGCTGCGGTGCGGTGCGGGCTGCTGGCCGGCCCCTCTTCCTCCCTTGCCTCCTCCGGGCTCCGGTCCCGCCGGTCCCTCCGGTCCTCCGGTCCCTCAGTGCGAGCGGACAGCCAGGCGGGTAGAGGGGTTCCGGGCTCCGGGCTCCGGGCGCGTCGCTTAGCAGCGCGGTCATCGGCGCTGGTGGCACCGGCCTGGCCTAGTAGTGACCGCAGTGGTCCGGATCGTTGCCGCTGTCGTGGGCGTGCCGAACACGCCGACGGCGTCCCTTTGCTGCCTCCAGGAGTTGGAGGCGCCGTGCCCGGCCGTTCCCCCGCTGGGCTGCTCTCGGTGCCTGTGGCTCTGCCCTGCCCAGCCCGGCCCAGCCCTCCCCTGGGGGCACTCGAGGCAGTTAGGCCCGTTGCGTTTGCGCCGCGCCGGGGGCGGGGGCGGGCGGAGTCAGAGCCTGATCGTGATGGCTCGTCGATGGTGTATGGACCCGCGGCACGGAACAAGGCGTCCCGGATGACCGAGCACCCTAAATGAATCAGTCGTCCCACTGGCCAGCCAGAGTTTTCACGCGCTGAAAATACTGATTCTTGCGTCTGCGCCGATTTATGAAACGGGCCGAAAAGCTGCGAAATGAACGCATTAAATGGCGGCTCTGGTGGGTTCGATATATACACAGCAGAGAGCCCCGGACCGGACCGGCGATCACGTATCGCCGTTATACCAATCCCGTTTCCTATTGGCAACAGGACATTCCGGCAGCAGCAGCGCCTGATACAGGACAGGTCAGGGCGTGGAGCGGTGCGGAGCGGTGCGGAGCGGTGCGGAGCTCCAGGATGTGGTATACATACACACAAACACACACACACACACACACACACACACACACGCACACACGCGCGCGCGCGGTTTGTCAAACTGACCTCACACACTTTTGTGGCGGTGGTCCCCTTCTTTTGGGCCGCTGGGAGAAAAGGGGTGGGCAGGGGGCGGAGGGGTGGTGCGGTGTAGTTGGCGCCGGCGGCGTCCCCGTGGTATGCGGTCAGCTGATTCATGAGTGAAAATGGCGAGGCCCCCGCGTGGGCCGGGCGGTGCCACCGCAGCTGCCAGTGCAGTGCAGGCGGCTGCAGGGCTCTCGAGAATGCCCATTTGTTTCCGGGCAAAACAGCGGGGGAGTGGTCCATTCGTCTGAGAACTGGGTTGCTGTGTCCCTCCGTGGTCGTCCCGAGGTGTCCGGCATGGTGGCCGGCATGGTGGCCAAGGCGACACGACACGCTCACCATAAAGTTCTGCTGGAGGGTGCGCGCTGGTGGCCCCGCGTCACACCACCTCCCGCCTCCTGGCCTCTAGCAGCCTCTAGCAGCCTCAGCAGCCTCAGCCGGAGGCGGCGCTGTGAAGAGCGCCCACGTACCACAGTGAACAGGCCCGCGTGCACGCGAGTGTGCCCACGGGGCGTTGCGAATAACCATACCGTGCGGGGTGTTTCAATTAATGCTCTCTTTTAATAAGCAGCGTCGTACGCCGCCAGCTGACTGTGACGGTTACGCGGCCAGCCGAGCGGTTAATGACAGTGTGGGAACTCTGTCATTGCCCCACATGGCTAGGAGGACGTTGCTCTTGGAGCACAAAGGCTCGCTCAAACACGCGCAGCAGAAACAAGCTCTTCAGAAAATACCACCCCCCGTATCGAGAGCTAAGGCGCCCGCAGGAACAGGGAGGGGGGGGGGGGTGAGAATGGGGGGATTTAAGAACCGCAGGTGCGACACGCTGCTCTGGATTGGCCGCAAGGCCCCGCGAGATGAAAGTTTCGTGGCGAAATACGACCATCAATCACCGGCGCGCACGTCAGCATTACATATCAATCACGCTGCTAAGTTCATCAGACAAAAGGCCCAGTCAGTCCCGCCTAGGCAGCCATGTTCGTCGATCAGAACGCCCTCTGCGCGCTGAACACCACGGACCCGTCACATCCAAGCGAAACTGTCGATCGATTTCCGCTAATTCCGAGTGTTTTTGCCGTCTTTTGTTCCAGGCCGAGATTGGGCTGTTAAAAAACACGGGCGGGAAGCTAAAGAATTTCTTCGGGTTCCTCGGGAATAGCCAGCAGTCGAGTAAACCTGTGCAGCAGGAAACCCCGACGTGCAGTTGCCGTAAGTCTATATTAAGAAAACCGGCAAGGATTTTTTTCAGCCATCCGTAATTTAAAAGTTTAAATTTAAAAAAAACATCCGACGTTGTCTGTTTCCAGGCTGCGGCGATAGGAATGACGCCTCTCGAATCGTGGGTGGTAAGCCAGCCAGCGCCAACGAGTTCCCGTGGATGGTCCGGCTCTCGTACTTCAACCGATTCTACTGTGGTGGCATGCTGATCAATGACCGCTACGTTCTGACGGCTGCTCACTGCGTCAAAGGGTGAGATCCAATTCTGGCTATGAAACTTATAAAGATTTCAGACCATTTTTCTTCATTTTCATGTATTTGGCTGCTTTCAGGTTCATGTGGTTTATGATTAAGGTGACTTTTGGCGAGCATGATCGCTGCAATGACACCAACAAGCCAGAGAGCAGATTCGTGCTTCGTGCCGTGTCCGGGGACTTCTCATTCCTCAACTTTGACCATGATATAGCCCTGCTGCGGCTCAACGACCGAGTCCCTATCACCGAGACCATCAGACCCATCTGCTTACCCAAGGGCACAGGTAAGCATCTTGTTTTCAGAGTTGTAATATCCTATTAATCGAAGCACAATCATTAAGTCTATTGTGGCATTTTCAGATGACCTGTACGAGAATGTGAACGCCACTGCTGCCGGGTGGGGCACCCTTGCTGAGCATGGAAAGCCGTCCTGTGTCCTCCACGAGGTCCAGGTTCCTGTGATGACCAACGAGGAGTGCAGGAAAACCAACTACAACGCGAAAATGATCACTGACAACATGATGTGCGCCGGTTTCGACGAAGGACAGAAAGATGCGTGCCAGGGAGACAGCGGTGGACCTCTGGTTCGAGAGAGAGAGGACAAGAGATACGAACTCATTGGTACGTGCTAGCGTCAGGGCATGTTAAGATTACTCTTTTCGTATTGCTTTACTTTTCAAGAATAAAGTACATCGTCTGACAATTCTAACTGAACCTTATGCTTGCAGGTGTAGTGTCATGGGGTAACGGATGCGCAAGGCCAGGATACCCTGGTGTCTACACTAGAGTGACGAGGTATCTCGACTGGATCCGGGAAAATTCGAAGGACGGGTGTTTCTGTGAAGATTAAGTCAGCTGACAACTAGCAACGACGGATGCCATAATTCCAGTTCAAGTGCTTCTGCAACAAAACAGAGACCACAAGAGGAATCAAACGGCAAATTTTGGATAAAAATGTTGGAGTGAATACAAACATCAAAGGTGAAGACTTCAGGGAGCGCGTGGGTTTTAGTCAGTAGCCCATGCTGTGTCAACATCCAGCGACTGAAGAAGAAGCCATCTACGGGTGGAATCATGTGGGGCGGAGCTTTGCCAGCCCATGCCAAGCTGTGATGAACTCTAAACGTAAATTAACGAATGGAACATGGACACGAAAGTGCCTGTGGATAAAGTCGTAAGTTATTAGGTAACAGCAATAATTTATTTTTCTATTTATGCCAAACCGATGGGTTCATAAAGTAAATAATCAAGATTCCTGTGTGGTGGCAGTCATAAAATGTAAAAAAGCTGCACAAGGAATTCTTAAATTGTAGGATCTAAGCATGTACATGACAAATACATTTTTAGACCCCTGTTTTTGCACTCTACATTCGAGTTAAAAGTGACTCTTTCACTATCCTTTATTCAACTTGAATTTGTCAGACAACCGTATTCGTATCCAAATATGGTCATCTGTGAACTTAAATTATTATTGCCTTAGTATAAGTACCTGCGCACGGAAAGTGTTATTTTAAATTGTAAGCTATTTTAAATTTAAGTTTAATGACAAAACTTGTGTATCTTAGTCTAGAACGTTTAATTGTCTTGCATTTCTTTCAAATTTATTCAAAAATTGATGAAGGCAATATTTGTTTCTTAGTATCCCAATTTTGATGACATCTGTCGTCAATTATGTAGGTTCACTTTAAGTCTCCGCCTGGTATCGAATGAAACTTGTGGGTGGAGCAGTGTGAATGTGGCATGTTGAGTCTAGTTACGTTAAAAACGTGAAAACGTAGCGATATTGTTAAAGTGTGTGAGACTGAGTGATCCCCAGTGATAATGTCACATTTTATTTCTTCTGTACAATACTGACAATAAAGTCTAAGAACCAAAAGTACTCCTGTTATTAAAAAAAAAGAAAAAAGAGCTGCAATCAACAGTACTCTGCACGCAGCAGAGGCACGCCTTTTGTATGCAAATGGAGCACCTGCTGATGCCCAATCAACCGTTTGGCTTTCCCCCTCTCCCTCTGACATGTTGCTCAATCCGTTTCCTTCGCCAAGCTACTTTTCTTCTGTGACACCAGTTCACGCGTGCTCGGGCTTGCGCTGTGGCCGTGCCCCCTTAGTGGTCTGCGGTGCATCGGGAAGATATCGAGTTCATCAACTCCGTTGGTAGACACAGATATGGCCCCACACATGGACACTGAACCTCTGAATCAGCGGCCAGAAGATGAAAAACTTCCAAATACTCCTCCTGCCAAAAGCTATTTTAAAGCAGACATCGTATGGGGCAACGCCATTGGATTTTTAGTGCTTCACCTTTTGGCCCTTTACGGGGCGCACCTCTACTTCTTGTTTCGGATTAAATGGCAAACGTGGCTTTTCGGTAAGTTTTTCAAACTGACTACTGTTTGCAACTGATTGAAAACAACGATAAAATCTACAAAAGACTTGTAGCATTAAAGCGAGTTAATAATGTGTTGCAATCTTTCTTCGTGCTCACCTGGACAGCTACCTTTGTCGGAATGGCAACCTCGCAAGGCATTCTTGCTGGGGCCCATCGCTGTTACTCACACAGGTCCTACAAAGCTACCCTTCCATTAAGAGTCTTACTAATTTTTTTGCACACAGTTGCGACCCAGGTACTTTCTTCGTAGTGGAAATCTTTCTCCAGTATTGTTTTACCTTCCGAAATCATTTACAATTCACTTTCCTACGTAGAACTGCATGTGGGTCTGGGTCCGTGATCATCGACAGCACCATAAATACTCGGACACAGATGCCGACCCCCACAACGCTTCGAGAGGTTTCTTTTTCTCTCACGTGGGCTGGCTGATGATGAAGAAACACCCTGAAGTAATCGAGAAGGGCAAAACTATTGACATGTCTGATCTAGATAATGACCCCCTCGTGACGTTCCAGAAAAAGTAAGAGTTGAAATCCATTTCGGAATGAATATATATATATATATATATATATATATATATATATATATATATATATATATATATATATATATATATATATATATATATATATATGCTCTGTACTTTAGATGACTCATTCTGTATATCTGTTGAACAGGTATTATTATGCTCTGGTCCTTGTATTTTCTGTTTTAATACCAACATTCGCCCCGGTATACTTTTGGGGCGAACATTGGCTAAACGCCTTTATGGTCCCGTTCCTCCTTCGCACCGTGCTTGTGCTCAACTTTACATGGATGGTAAACAGCTGGGCTCATGCGTTCGGATCGAAACCATATGACAAGTACGCCTATCCTTCATGTTCTGCTCTTTCGAATTAACATAATTTGCTTCTTAATCTTCATCCTCTGTTGTCATTAGGATGATTCGCCCCACGGAGACGCTCTTAGTTGCTATTGTATCTCTTGGTGAAGGGTGGCACAACTACCACCACTGTTTTCCGTGGGACTACAAGGCTTCTGAATTCGGAGTGCTCTTCAACCCATCTACCAAACTTATCGATTTTCTGGCGAGAATTGGATTGGCGTACGATTTGAAGCAGGCGTCGGATACGGTCGTGAAGTCGAGAATGCTGCGATCAGGTGATGGAAGCCACCACACGAGGCCACCACACTAGGCCAACTGATCTCAAACTAACTGTATAATTACCTAATTAAAATTGGTTTAAACCCTAAATATTTAAAATTTACTTTAATTGGTCGCAGTCCTCTGACCACAAATGGTTTCAACGTAACTTGCAGTAATGAAACTACGCAGCAACTTATCTGAAACCTGATATGAAACTACATACAAAACAAGACACAAAGAATGGTGTTGTGAATGGTTTCCTTTCGTTGTGGAAGGTTCGGTCGTTGCGAAAAACTGCCCGACTTTGAGCACATTCCGATCGGCTTCCATTTTCCCACACCTTGCGCTTTGTGGTGCAACGGGACTATGCAAATCGCAATGCGCCTGCGGCCCTTTGTCCGCAGGTGAATGACGCATAATCATGTGGAAAGGTCTGTGTTAAAAGTACAGTAAATAGCGCAGTGTCAAACTGCATTTCCCTTAAAATACAGATTTATGGGAGCTTAAAGGCAGTTTTAAGCAGTTACAGTCAGTTACAGTGCACTTAGCACGGTAGGCAAAGTAAGTTGGCGTGAAAAAATACTACCTTTTCCACATTTCAAGTACTGTTTTCTCTACATGAACTGCAAGGCGTAGTTTTCACAGAAGATCCTTCCACGAGAATCTCAGTTGCTGGCCTTCTGCAATAGGTTTACAGACGCTTTAAAAAAGAATGCTGGGCTCAGCCTTAGTTTTTGTTCTCGGTGGACGGTGGAGTGAATCGAGCACACGGCCTATCACGGTGCTTGATCTATGAAACTCCAACAAGCACAGGAAAAATGTCTGAACCACGCATATCTTTTTAGAAAGGAGCAGGGGTGAAAAGACCGAAATTCCCCTGCTGCAACGCTTTAGTTGGAATCACCAATTTACCAGCCAGGCACCCAGCGTACTGTCTGGGCCACGACAATGTTCGAAACGAAACACAGGCCGCCGGCCACCATCCCCGAATTTTAAAGTGCGCGCCGCGCCCTCATAGTCCCTCCTCGCTGGCGTACGCTGGCGCGCTCTGGCGGCCGCCTGGCGCGTCTCTCAGACCAATCATTACGGTGGGGTCCGCAGCGAGCGCGCATGCCCGGCCTCTGCCCCCGGCGCCCCCGGCGTCCCACCCTCCCCCTGCCGCAGCGCTGCGGGCCGAGCAGGCCGCCCCCGGCCGCCCCCGGCCGCCCCTAGTACCCGGTACGCCCACCACCACCCTCCACCTACTAGTGAGCCTCTGGTCGTGGCGGGGAGCGGACCGGTCCCACCCTGCAGCCCTCCGTCGGGCCCTTCCGTCCTCGTCGTCCTCATCACCCGACTCGACTCGGCTCGAACCCTCAGGGCTCGGCTCAGCTCGGATCACCCCGACTCGACTCGTCACCGGTCCACACGGGCGTGTGCGGCACGGCCCGCCTCCAGCACGCCTACGGCACACCTACGGCCTCGACGGCCTCCATCCAAGTCCGCCGTTGTCGTCCGCTCGCGTGTTGGGCATGGAGGACGTGACGCCCCCCGAGGGGTGCGTGCCGGTGCGGGGCCCTCGGCCGCACGCTCGTCGATGATGATGTGCACCGGCGTCAGCGAGTCGTCCTGACGGCCTCGACGACCACCTCGACGACTGTTGGCCTGCTGGCCTGTTGCTGGAGTACCGGTGTCAGCGTGTGTGTGCGTGCGTGCGTGTGTGTCAGTGCTGCGTGTTCAGTGAGTGTGTGAGTGCATGATGACAGCCTCCAAGGAATAAAACAGGCTGCCACCCGTATTCGTCGTCGCCCAGGTGAGTCCCCACGTGGTACGTGGTACAGCACGCCGCACATCTCCACGTGTCCTAGGTATATTTTTGAGAGGCGCTTCTCATAAATATAGATTGCGGGCACACAAGAGCCCACACACACACACACACACACACACACACACACACACACACACACACACACACACATTTCAGCCTCCCCCTGACGGTGTCCCTCCCAGCCTCCTCGGCCACGAGGTCATCACTCCCCGCCGCAGCAACTCGTGGCAGGTTTCTGTAACTCTTGGGGCGACTGGCGAGCTGTTCTCACCGGGCAGACCTTCTTATTTGGTGTGGTAAGGGATCATCCATCGAGTACGGCCACGACATTTTCGCAGGCGAGTCTGGGCACAGCGCCTGCTGGATAGGCAACCACGGTCTCTCCGTGCATTCGTGTCGCGCGGGCTGGCCTACCCTAGCAGCAGCAGGCGCTCGGCGTCGCCGTTTGCGATTTTTACTACGGACGTTGTGGTCCTCCGGGCGGTAATGAGGTGAGCCGGGTCAGCAGCTGCTATCGCGTCCACGTTGGCGCCACAATGTTGGGCTCGATGCTGCTCGGAGGCGATCCACCGGGAAAGAGACGGGCAAACCGCAAAACAGCTCGCTGCCCAGCGACCGCCTCTACCACTGGCGGTCTCATACTCGCTGTGCTAAATTTAGGCCACACTTCCAGATCGGCCGCCCCGCCGCCCCCGCCGGCTGCCAGGGCTGGCCGGGAGGATGGCCCCGCCCCGCCCCGCCCCGCCCCGCCCCGCCCGCAACGACAGAGCGGTGGCCCGGTGGGCCGGCCGAGCGTGAAAACGGAAGGGAAAGGAGAGGGAGGTTTCGCGGGCAGACGCTTTCACAGTGCGTCCCGTGGCGGCCGGGGCCAAGGACGGGGGTGAGGACAGGGGTGGAGGCTGGGGGGTGGAGGCCGGGGTAGGAGGCCGGGGTAGAGGCCGGGGTAGAGGCCGGGGGCGGAGACCGGGGTAGAGGCCGGGGGTGGAGGCTGGGGGCGGAGGCCGGGGTCGAGGCCGGGGGTGGAGGCTGGGGGCGGAGGCCGGGGTAGAGGCCGGGGTAGAGGCCGGGGGTGGAGGCCGTGATAAATTACACGCCGGAATGACGCGGAATCCCCTGCTGGGCCGACCTGTTGGCACCTTACACACCACAACGACGGTCTTGAAGTCGGACGGAGAGAAGACGCCGCGGGGGATGCAAGGGGTAGAGAAAACCCAACCCCTTCCTCTCTCCATCCACCGGATGAGGGAAAAGTAAATGTAGATCTCTCTGGCCAACGTGTTCTACATCCTGGAGCGTACGCTGGCCCGGCGTTGCGCGAGTGGTTTCGGGGGTAGCCTGGCCAAAAGCGCCCTCAAGGGGCCGTGACGAGTGCAAGCAGTTGCGGGCAGCGGGGCGGACTAACCGAGTGCAGCGAGCAGCCGAGTCACCTGCTCCACGGCGGGGCTTGGAGTGCAGCGGCAGCAGCAGCAGCAGCAGCAGCCCCTGCCGTCGTTAAAGCGCGACTTACGAGCCACCACCCGAAGGAGGGCTCCATTTTGGGGCAATAATCAGAGAGCATCCGTCCGGCCGCCATTCTATGATGCCAGTGCCGCCCCCACCCCCACCCCGCTCCCCCGCTCTGCCCCTCCGTGCCTTTCGCTCATTATGTCTGGTCCGTTTGTTGGGCCAGAACAGATGTTCTCGTGGAGGGGTGGTGGCGGCGCCGGGCTGGGTGGCTGGTGCCAGGAGCCGGGAGCCGGGGGCGCACCACTGTACACTCTTCCCTCCCTCGCTCGTTCTCCTTGCATCTCACTGCTGCTGCATCGCGCGCCTTGGCAGAGCTGCCGAGCCCGGCTGTCCTCTGTCTGCACACAACGCGAGGACCGCCGAGCCGGACGGACAACGCAGCAGCAGTGGACCTCGGCCCGTGCAGTACGCCGGCGACGAGGACACCTCTACCGCCGCCGCCGCTGCTCACGAGTAGTATTTAATTAGGAAACGTTGGAGGAAACCTTATTTCGGCGATGCCAGCCCTCTCACCCTCCCCGCGGCGCTGCTGAGTGTGGCTGTGTTCCGTTTATTTATTAAAGAGCCAGGGGGTGTGTGTTTCTTCTGCGGTCCGCCCCGCCCCGGCGCCGTGTGTGGCCGTGTGTGGCCGTGTGCGGCCGTGTGTGGCCGTGTGTGGCCGTGTGTGGCCGTGTGTGGCCGTGTGTGGCCGTGTGTGGCCGTGTGCGGCTGGGAAGGGAAGGACATGTTCACACGAAAATCCGCGGCGGCGGCCCATACGGCAGCCCACGGCAGGCCGGCGTTGGCGGCGCGGCGCGCCGGGGGCTCGGCCGGGGACCTCCGCCGCCGCCGACGCGGGGCTCCCGGTCTGGTCGATACTCCCCCGGCCTGCCGGCCCCCGGCTGCCCCCGGCTGCCCCCGGCAGGCCCCGGCTGCCCCCGGCTGCCCCCGGCTGCCCCCAGCTGCCCCCGGCTGCCCCCGGCCTGCCGGCCCCCACGGCCGCGTGCACCTTACACCGCCTGCACGGTAGCCACTCATTATTACTTCGTTTATTATTGATGGCCCGACACAATGCCGGACGGTAATTATTACCATTTTGCCGCGCGCGGCCGCGGGTCTCGCATTCGTGCAGAAGAATGAACGGTCGAAATGTAGGGCATTTTCGATTTATTGACTTCCTTTTGTCTCGGAATATGGGCTCTGCATCTAGTCGTAGGACCCTGCGGGGGCAGAGAAAGTAACCACATGACACACAGCAGCACGCCAGGTCGCATGTGTTGTGTCTGCGCACACATATTCCCGTCCTGCCGCCCCTCCGCCGCCCCTCGGCAGTCCGGGCAAGGGAATCCTAGCGACGCTCCACGATATATACCGCCCGCTTTTTATCCTACATTATTCCTCTTCGCACACACTATTTTTCCTCTGCCCCCCTTGCCCCTCCCCCCATGTCGCAGGGGGAGACCCCCAGCAGTGGAGAGGGGGGAGGGGGACAGAGAGAGGGAGAGAGAGGGAGAGAGAGAGAGAGAGAGAGAGAGAGAGAGAGAGAGAGAGAGAGAGAGAGAGAGAGAGAGAGAGGTGGCGGCGACGGTGGCGGCTCGAGCTTGCTGCGGCACGGCTTGTGCGGGGATTTCGTAAACAATGAAGAAATATGCGCCTCGCGTGCACCACGGGCTAAGTAGGAACAGCATGGGCGAGGCACTGTAACAGTGTCCGATTGGGAGAGTGTGTGTGTGTGTGTGTGTGTGTGTGAGAGAGAGAGAGAGAGAGAGAGAGAGAGAGAGAGAGAGAGAGAGAGAGAGAGAGAGAGAGAGAGAGAGAGAGAGAGAGAGAGAGAGAGAGAGAGAGAGAGAGAGAGAGAGAGAGAGATGGGGCGGGACGCTACCGAGACCTCTCCCTAAAACTCGTGAGGTTTCGATGAAGTGAAAATAGCACTGTAGAGCGATGTGTGTCGCTCTTAGGAGAGCCCCGCTTCGTCCAAAGTTCCGCCGCTCCCCGGAGAGAGGTGACACGGTAAACCGCGTCACTCTTAAAAATAAAGCTTAGGAAAAATTAGAAATTTAGAGTTATCTTGTCGTTCAAATAGCTTCGAAGGTGTCTTTTTGCTTTACGCAGTGAGGCACTGACTCGAAATAATTCAACTGTGAGGGAAACTGTGGAAAGCTACAGAAAAAGTATCGATCACTTCCCATGCAGATGAGGACGGCGATGTAGATGACAAAAAGAAATATACAACGAGATATGGCGAACAATAAGCAGGGGCGTGAGAGAGGCGCGAGAGAGCGCGCACTACTGATACATCACAAAGGCGCCCTCTCCTCTCCGCGCTGCATCCATGTGAGATACTGTGCGCGCCATGCTGCCAGTAGTTCCCTTTCGGCACTACACAACTTTGTACGTTTCCCACACGGGGACGCGTTGCGTGAGGATCCCTTTCATTGAAGGGGAGATGAAAGGCCTACAACACGCGGGGCGCCGCGTCGCAAGGTCACAGTGGAGTGGAGCGGGGGCCCCTGCTACAGTCCTGCTAGGAAGTGAGGAAATAACTTCCTTACTTCCCTACAGAAGAGGTCATGTAACCCAACTTTTGGAATCCTGACGCGAAGTTGAGTCTACTTTGGATCTCAGATCCGAGAAAAAGCATGTTTCTTTTGCGTTCACGAATAACACTCGTGCGTTTCAAATCACTTTCGTTTTCGCACGCATTGATAAGCAGTGTAAAATGACCCACAATCTGTCACGTAGTTTATGAACGCCCCCCTCCAGATGTGCTACAGGACACACGGCCGGGACGTCGTTCACCTGGCCGCGGTAGGTCCGAGGCCGAGGCCCCAGGGAGCAGCCTGACTGCCGCAACGAAATATCAGCGAGCGCCCAAGCAGACATGTGTGGCATTCCCCTGCCGAGAGGGCCGGGCCGGACAGGGCGGACAGAGCCTGCCGCCCGGAATGCTGCCGACGGTGAGTGCTGGGCGGGTCTGCACACAGAGAAACCAATTGTCTCTTCAAGTCTAGAAAAGCGTACTCTAACAGCATTCAAGAATACACTTCCTGACCCAAGACTATTTCTTGATTTCATTCAGAGATTGGCTTGATTCAAGAAAACGTTCCTGAATGCTTTTCGCTTAGGAATCGTCTTCTCTGGGTGTGGGGTTGGGCCGGCCTCCCGCCACAAGCTGCCCGATAGTGTGCCCCGGTGCCCCGGCTCGTCCCGCCCCGTCAGCCCCGGCCACCTCCCGTGACGTCACCTGACCTGCGTCGAGCACCTGGCTGCCCGCAAGACCACCCCGACCCCGCCGCGGGCCGCGTATACCGGCCCCAGTTACCTCCCCCACTATCTCCGCCACACGTCTCTCCACGCAAAATGTATTGCTGGCCGCACGAGCTCCCTCTCACCCCTCACCCCACCCTCACCGTCACCCCCACCCCCCACCCCTCACCCCTGCAGCACCGCCGCACATAATTTTTCGTGCAGCCGCGGAATGGCAGGGCCAGGGCTGGTGCTGGCCGAGCTGTCAGTCTCAGGCGATGTTGAGGGCCACGGGGCCGCTGGGCTGGGCTGGGCTGGGCTGGGCTGGCACTGGGGGAGGTAGTTGGCCCGACATGGCAGGGTGGGTGGGTGCCGCTCGTTTCGAGAGAAAGGGGGCCGCTGCGCGCCTTTGTTGCAACCCGACGGCCTGTCAAGAGTAGTTAACCCGATTGCCGTGTGAAAGTCGCTGTGCTTCTCGGGATAACACTCTCCTTATTCACGGCAGCCTGAACTCCGAATTCATTCATTTCTTCTCTTTTTTTCGGCCAACGCGAGAACTCAGAGAATGATCGAGCCACTATCACTCGCCTTGTCCTCCCACACGAGGTGCGGCAATAAAGCCATTAACGTTCACGGCTTCCGCACGCTCTGCCCGTCCTCGCGGGAAGCGACGGCAACGGGGCATGCTTAACACGGGCGCGCATAATTGGCGGACACAGAGTATTGCGATGTGGAGGTCGTCGTCAGCCCACCCCCCTACCTCCCTCCCAGCCGACAGACGTGAGCTCACCTAAACCGGCTGAATTCCACCACCACGACCCTGCTGGCTCGCTTTGTGCAAGAGAGAGAGAGAGAGAGAGAGAGAGAGAGAGAGAGAGAGAGAGAGAGAGAGAGAGAGAGAGAGAGAGAGAGAGAGAGAGAGAGAGAGAGAGAGAGAGAGAGAGAGAGAGACGATAAAGGAGACAAAGTGGCCCTCTGGCCAGGTCCGGAGCCGAGCCCGGAGAGTGTGGAGGAGGCTGCGATGATGAGGGTTAGGTGTTTGCTGCAGCCAGGACATTACGCGTATTTGCCGCCGGTATGATTGCAAGATCCGAGGCAGAGGGGCCCAAAGCGGCCCCTTCTGTTTGTACTTCCTCCGTCCTCCGGTAGTAATGCCGTAGTCGCTCTCGCTCGAGCGCGATCTTCCTCATTCTCTCTCTCTCTCTCTCCATTGCATTGGGCTTACCCTCACACCGTGTCCCCCGTTTCTTTGACAAAACGGGGTGTATCTCAATGCGACGTTAAGTGTACCAGAAAAAAATATTTTTCCTCGCTCCAAATCTCTGATGGTGAATTAATTTCATTAGCATCCCAAGGAATGGAAACAAGCATAGTACGAACGTGATTTTGTTTACAATCTGAAACATATTTGCGATTTTCTGTATATCACACAGTGAAATATTTGTACTATGAAGGGAAATTTTGTCTATTGATTGAACTGCAATGTTTAAAAGAACGAAGAAATTCGTTAGGAAGCCATACACCACGGGTCACACGTTTGGGTTTTTGACTCGATATTTACGGGAGCAGAGAGTCGTGTTGGTGCTGGCTACGCTGGCTACGCTGGCTGGTGCCCCGGTCCGGCTGAAGCAGTCGCCCAAACAGGAGTATTATCTTGATTTTATCGACAAGCGAGAGCGGGCAGGGAGAGGGTTGAGCGGGCCGTGAGCAGGGAGGGAGGGGTTGGTGCGTGGGAGGGCCATCCAGGCGTGCTGCCCTTATTGCTTGTCCACAACGATCATCAGAGCAAGCCCGGGCCCGACCGCAAAAACACCAACCCCTCCGCTGCAGATGGAGGGACACCCAGACCACCGCCGCAAGGACCTGCACCCTGTGCAGCACACGGGGTGAAACCACACAAAATTAGCCCTCTGGGAGAATAGAGTCGGGGAAGACCACTGCTAGTTATTTTCATGTGTGTGATGAGTAGTTGCGAGAGAGAACGAAATACGGAGGCGTAAACCTCATCGCGAGAAGTCTCGGTTTTCGTTGAATAGGGTCGAGAGAAAGTCGAAAAGAGATGAGGCAGGTCAAGTTTGCTGCAGACCAGAGAATCCCGAGGCGGGAAAAGAGAAGCAGCTCCTTGACCCGTTAGAAGGCGCAGCGAGGACTAGTTAGGGGCGAGTGGGAGGGGGTGCAGTAGAAGAAAGTACTTCATCCCGCCGTAATTTCATCAGCCATACCGCCGGTGGGGTGGTGCCCCCTGCTGGCCCGCCGCACACCTCGCCGCAAACTGCCCACATAAAATATACATCGAGACGCCCCGCTGTGCCCCCCCCCCCCTCCCTCCTTACCCCCAGGCGGAGTCACAAAATTCAACCAAGAGGTCAGTTTCCTAATTTCAAAAAAAAAACGGAGAAACGTATAAAAATTGTGAGGTTCATCACATGGTAACCGCCCGCCGTCGGGAAGGGGCGGGGGGGGGGGGGGAAGGCCCAAGGCGGGAGGGTGGGGGCCCGTGGTGCGCCGACCAACTACTCGTGGAACTAAGAATAAGGCGCCGTCGGATTTGGCGTCTAAGCCGCCACCCGGGCCGCCGCCGCCGCCGCCGCCACCACCGCCGCTGCCGCCGCCGCCCTCCCTGCTTTGACACGCAATATTCTAATTTTATCACCAATTTTTACGATCGTCCAGAAAAGTTTTGAGGGGGGGGGTGGAATTACCGTGGCGGGGCACCGCCACCGTCGTCGTCTTCGTCGCGGCAAATTGTCGGGTCGTCACTGGCGGCGGGTGCTCGGTGACACAGCGGCTCGGCAACACTCGAAAACACGGAGGGGAGGGGAGGGGGGGGGGGGCTTCGTTACCGGAACGGCTAACAAGGTCTCTCGGCTCGGCGCCGCGAGAGGGGTAACGGGGTGACGGCGGAGGGGAGCGGGCGGGGGAGGGGGGAGGGGCCGCGGCGGCCGGAAAACTCGCCTGATTGAGGGGCATGGCGCATCGCGGCCAGACAGAGCGGGTAGAAAAAGGGGGCACCGCACGGCACCACACCACCGCTGCTCTGCGCACTGTCTTGGCGTACCGTCGGTGGCGTCAGAGGAGAGCTTTCCTAAAGGGATGAGCCGCCACCCCCATCCCCACCTCCACCGCCCCCGCCACCCCCACCCCTACCTCGGCTGTGCGTGAGAACCGAATCACTATGCGGCAGGCATAGTGTCGTGGTTGCCCGTGATGTATGGTTGTTTTCATATCCGGCCGGGCGATCTGTCATATCCGTGATAGAGGAACTGTCACTAGTGCGCTCATTTCTCTCCCTCTCTCTGCTGACTTTTTGCTACCCCCCCCCCCCCCTACCACCACCACACAGGTCCCCCGACTCACCGCCGCGTGGCGTCGAGTCCCACCGAGGCATTTATCGGTAGTATCGAAAACGGCCGCGACGGGACGAGGCACCGCGCCACGGTGTGAACAAACGCGCCGCGCTTTTGCCTTTTTTCGCCGATTTTTTCATCTTTTGTTGGCCTTTTTTTTAGGCTGCTGCCATCCCCGTGGACGTAATTTGTGTGCCAACAGGGGAATATATATCGAGTGGGGACATCCCCTGCTGGAGGGCTGCGGGGTGAGAGGGGGTTGATAGGTGGGGGTGAGAGAGAGAAAAGGCAGGGGAGCCAGAAGATTTATGACAAGTAGCGTTTTATCGGTTCCCGCCACGATTAGAAACTTTGCAAATCGGCACCGCGTGCGCGTCTACACACACACACACACACACACACACACACACACACGCACATGTAGATATATGTATGTTCCAGAGAGGAAAGCGAGGGGGAGCGGGCAAGGGCTACGAGATGCAAACAGCGGCTCACAAATCCTGCTCGAAAAGCCCCAAACCAAACACAAACGGCCATATGAGAAGGCAAAGGCAAGGCCCCGCCTGGCCGCGCTTCCGCACGGCGAAAATTTGAGCGAGCGTGCCATTTTCGCCCCTCCTGTTTTTTCCGCGCCCCAGTCGGCCCGCAAGCCGCAGCCACGCAGGCTCCGCAGGGCTGTGTGTTCTCTCCCTGGCTAGCTGATTCCCACCAAGTGGAAGCCGACAGCGAGAGAAGAGCGATGATTTTCCTCGCGCGAACAATGTGCTTTGGCGCCAATCAAAATGAGTACCCCTCGCTGACCGTTCGCTTCGCAGCCCTCCCTGGCATGGCTGCTCAGCACACAGACGGAAAGCTGTTCACACACCAAAAAAATAAAAAATAAGGAGAGAATGTACGAAGGCGTTCGCTCGTCACGTCTTTGGCTCTCTTCTTCCGCACCAATCCTGCCGCCGGAATCATAGCCCACGTGTTGCATCCCTGACGTCTATGATTGTAAGGGGGCAGTAAATAGGGGTAGTCTTTCTCCGTCTCTCTCTCTCTCTCTCTCTCTCTCTCTCTCTCTCTCTCTCTCTCTCTCTCTCTCTCTCTCTCTCTCTCTCTCTCTCTCTCTCTCTCTGGCCTGATGTTCTCTCTGCTTTCGCATCTCTCGAACACGACGACATGAGGTCGCGTGGAAGAAGGAGAGAAAGAGGGGGAGGGGGGTGCACATATTTAGACAGAGACGGACAGAGTCGCCCCCCCCCCCCCCCCCCGGGGGGACAGTGCCGCAGTGTGGTGGCCCGCGGCCCCCTGGGGCCCGGCCAAAGCCCCATCTGGGTGGAAATCGGACAGCTGCGTCGGTCGTGCCTTACATTACCATTTCGTTCGAACAGCAACAGCGCGAGAGCGAGCAGCAGCATAAGTAGGACGAGGACAGAGATAGATGGAGGGGGAGAAAGAGAGAGGGAGAGAGTTGTGAGGGAGAGAGAGTGTGTGTGTGTGTGTGTGAGAGAGAGAGAGAGAGAGAGAGAGAGAGAGAGAGAGAGAGAGAGAGAGAGAGAGAGAGAGAGAGAGAGAGAGAGAGAGAGAGAGAGAGAGAGAGAGAGAGAGAGAGAGAGAGAGAGAGAGAGAGAGAGAGAGAGAGGACGAACCCACAGAACGACCAGCAAGGGAAAAATCACCAAAGCATCGACACAGCAACGCAACGCGCGACGAATCTGTGGGGAGTGAAGGAAGGTGGCGCCCCTGCAGGTCCGCACGACACCCGCACCCGGGTACGATGGGTTGCCTACTCTCTCGATGACAGGCGCAGAGAGCGTGGCGGAGCGGCTGGCTGCGGGTGTATAGTGTCACAGCCCAACAAGTGGGTGCGAGGCGCGGCCCTCATTAGGCGAGGAGGTTGGCAAAGCGCGTTACAAAATTACAATTCCAACAATTTAAAACATGGGCGAGAGACGGGGGAGTCGGTGCCTGCATTTTGATCACCACCCGGCTACCCGTGCTGGGGTGGCGGCGGGGAACGTACTGCCGCTTCTAAATATTCTGGCAGTCTCTTTATCGAGGGAGGCGCGCCCCCTCCCTGCCCCTCACCTGCCCGCTTGAAGGAGAAAAGGGGAGGGGGGGGGAGAGAGAACGAAATGGCCCTTGATATGGAGGATTAATACACCTTAAAAGAGGGGACAGGACCCGCCGGGCCGGGCCTCGCCAGGCCGGGCTGGGCTCTCCGAGGCGGCGGCGTCCGCCCGCAGAAAATATTGAGGTGAGGTTGGCCTGGGCCAAGGAGCGGGGGGCCCAGAGCACGGGACGAGCTCCGGGACCGGGGAAGCAGCGGCACGGCACGCCACGCCACGCCACGCCACGCCACGGCACGGCACGCCACAGCCTATTCACTACTCTGTCAACTTCCTCTGCCGCCCCCCCCCCCCCCCCCCCCTTGGCCCCAAAATCTGCATGAAAGCGCCCCCTCACCTCCCCCGCGCGTAGTAATCGCCGTCGTTTTGCCTCATCACGACTATACAATGCAGCGAGGCCGCAGAACTCGAGATCCGCCCCCTCCCCCTTTCCAAGCCCCTCCCTCTCCTTCCCTCTCCTTCCTTCCTTGTCCCAGCATTCACTCACTCTCTTTCTCTCTCTCTCTCATTGGTAAAACTAAGGCGTAGCGTTACGCCCGATTGAAGCATACTCGAAGCTACGCCCGTTTTGAAGCGTAGCAGTCCTATACAAATGCATGGGAGAATTTCCTCCCTTACGCTTCAAGAAGGGCGTAACGTTACGCTTCAAGCTGGTATTCTTCAAAACGGGCGTAAGGTTACGCCTTAGTTTTACTAGTCTCTCTCTCTCTCTCTCTCTCTCTCTCTCTCTCTCTCTCTCTCTCTCTCTCTCTCTCTCTCTCTCTCTCTCTCTCTCTCTCTCTCTCTCTCTCTCTCTCTCTCTCTCTCTCTCTCTCTCTGCACGAGATCTCCCCTCTCCAACATTCCTCTGCTTTAGCGCCCCGTGAGCTCCGCTTTCACCCCCGAAAGCCATGACGAAAACGCGCTTTCCTTCTAATCCCCACTCCCGTCACTGCTGCCCCGCCCGCCCCGCGCCGCACGTCCACTTTCCTCACGTTTCCCGGCGAAAGCAGGCTTTAATCACACCGTGAGGGGGCCTAGGTCCCCGGCGGGGGGCAGTCAAGAGACGCCTTGGCTGACCGACTGCACCCGGCACCGGCACAATTCAAATGATGAAAAGTTTGAATTTTTTTTTTAAAGTGATGAGCTCGTTACACTCATGCACTATTGGTCGCATTTGTTTTTTCGCGGTTTTCCTCTTTTCTCTATTAATTGGTAGAAAGCGTTTCATTTCAATAATTTTTTTTAAATTCAAAAGTATATTGAATCCCCAAGATTCCGACCCTGCAAATAAAAATACAACAACAAAAAACGGAAAAAATGGGTGGGTCCTACCTCGTCCCAGACTTCCGTCCGGAACCGTTCCTGCTTAACTTCGGTGTTCGGATGGGAACCGGTGTACCAGGAGTTGACCGCCGCTAAGACACAGGCACGACGCAGCCGCCTTGGTAGGCAGGCTTCCGCAACGGCCAACATCGCCCCTTCCGCTGACCAGATTTCAGGAGTCAGCCCCCTTCGACCAGCCAGTTGGTCTGTGGCCGTGAGGCCACTCCCTCGCGGATTGAGAGGGAGGTAGGATGCCCAGATCGTACACGGCCGAAGCCGATTGTACTCTACTCTTCTACGCCATGTATCCAAGTAGGTGTTGCCCGAATACTCCAGATTCCGAGGCCTTACGCTTGAAAAATGTAGAAGGCCGAACCCTAGGCCTCTACATTTAACTTCTGCCGAGTCTTGGCAAGCACCATTCCCCTGCTCGGGCGTCGAACCACTGCTCCTCAACAGTGTATTCAACTCCGGGGAATGGCCGCGGCCCAACGTCCGCGGTCACTCAGACAACACACTTTGAACACGTTCTTTTGGTATATTTTACCCACCATCCTCGGTCGGCAGACTTCAGAAAAATTTTTACTCCGGCAAAGAGTTGAACCCCGGACCTTGCGGTCGTCGACCAGCCCGCTAGCCCACTACGCTACGGAGTTATGGTGGAGAGCAGCAGCGCGCTATTGATACTTTAGCCACTGTTGTCCCGCAGAGAGCAGCACCGTTTGCTCCGAGAGATGGCGCTAGTGGTCAACGGCGTTTTCTGGCTCGCGCTGCTGCGATACATACAGCAAGTTAGTCTAGTCTCCGGGCGAGTCCCCTCCGCACGTACCCAGTGGTTTTGATCAAAAGAATGAGCCGAGGCGATCGCCTCGTCACCCCCCCCCCCCCCCTGGATCCGCGCCTGTTGGTCGTAAGGTGAGGGGCGGCAGTGACCGGTGCCGGGGCCGGGGCCGGACTCCGTGCTGCTAAACAGTCAACATATTATGCCGCCAGTGGGAGCGCTGCTTGCCGTGTGACGCGGGGGCCGTGGGCTGTCCGTGGGCTGTCCGTGGGCTGGCCGCGGGTTGGCCGTGGGCTGGCTGCGGGTTGGCCGTGGGCTGTCCGTGGGCTGTCCGTGGGCTGGCCGCGGGTTGGCCGTGGGCTGGCTGCGGGTTGGCCGTGGGCTGGCCACGGGGTGGCCGTGGGCTGTCCGTGGGGTGGCCGTGGGCTGGCCGTGGGCTGGACATGCGTGTCGCCGGGTCACGAGGGGAGGGCAGGGGGGCAGGGGGGCAGGGGGCATGGATTGTGACGGTGGGGGGTAGCAGTGGCTGAAAAAGACCCCCCCCCCCCTGCGGCTGCCGCACCGCCAGCTGTTGCGGCGGCAGCAGACGGGCGCGCGCGTGTGTGCGCGCGTGTGTGTGTGAGGCGGTGGCGGCGGCGGCGGCGGCAGCAGTGGTGGTGCTGTAAGGTCCGGCGGATGTATCGACCACAAGCTACACTGTGCTGTGCTTAAAACTAATCCCCGAGTCCACCCCCACCTCCGCCCCCCTCGTCCCCGATCGAGCCTTCGGTCCGGTTGTTCCGTCCGGCGCCCAAATTCCATCCCCTCCCGCTCTCTGCACCCTGGCCAGGGCTGGCCGGGGTGCAGGCGGTGGCCCTTGGCACGGCGGTCCTCCTGCCATTTACACTTTTATCCGAATTTCGCTGGATGGAAAGCACACCTGCCCGTTTGCTGCCGCCGCAACAGCTGGCTGTGCGGCAGCCGCAGGGGAGGGGGGGGGGGGGGGCTTTTTCAGCCACTGCTACCCCCCACCGTCACAATCCATGCCCCCCTGCCCACATGTTAAGAAAACAGCAGCTCCCCGGAGAGTCATTAGAAGTCGCACTAACTCTGGGAATGATTGGTTCGACCCCGAAACCTCTTCCCGGTGCCGGGTCTAAGGTCCCCGAGGTCCCATCCATCACCTCAGCCCTCTCCCTCCCCCTCCCCCTCCTACTGTGCTACTTTTCTTTACGGCACGACCGGAGTAATAGAGTCACGTTCGCGCGGCATCCACATTTTTCAAAGTTTTGCATCACATTTCTCTTTCGTCTTTATTGGCGCAAAATCGCGACCGCTTGTCCCCGACAGAAGTGACAGTCTGTGACACAGGGTCACCCTTCTGTACGGTCGAGGGGGGGGGCGGTAATCATTTTCCGTTTGCAGAGGAGTCTGCCCGGGGTCCCGGTGGCGGTCCCGCCCGCTCCACTCAGCCATATATCCCTTGGCCCGGACTACCTGTCTCCCGCCGGCCCCTCGAGGGCGGGTAATTTGAATCCCAAAATATCGAAGGGGGGCGGGGGCTGGTCCACCCTGTGCGCGAGGGAACACACGTGTGGCTGCGTGCGTGTGCGTGCGTGGGTGCGTCGTGTTGTGTGGGCCTGTAGCATCGCAGCCTGAGCATTCAGAATTCGGCGTGTGTACCTATGAAGGGACACCCGCAGAAGCCTACCAAGACGCCGCCGTTGGCCGTCTGTGATTACGAAGCTCTGTGCGTTACATCTGTGAACGGTGCGCCGGCCGCCGGCATTACGGCAGCTCCGTGTCTCATACGTCTCTCTCAGCCCCACAGACCGCGGCCCCACCGCAGCCCCGCCCCCAAAGTGCGCCCCGCTTTTATTCATCATTTTCCTGGCATTCCATATTCCAATGGCGGTCTGGGGAGACGCCCGACACCCGGCTGTCTCATCCCCACCTGATTGGACACTAATGCCACGCTGCAGTCCGAGCCTGAGCCCACTGAGCGCTGAGCGCCGGCCTGCGGCTGCCTTGCGGACGCTGATCCATCTCCATCACATGGGTTTTACTCGTTCTTTGCTTACTACTACTACTGCTACGACGTAGAAGCAAAAAAGAACGAGTATTGCACTCGCCCTGTCCGTTAAGACCCCCTTTCAATTCGCAAACCGCTTAACGCAAGTGTTGCGTTAACGCGACGTTCTGATCAGTTGTTGATTTAATTTTGAAAATGACATAAGACATTTTGAGACATCATTTGAATTCACCTGGACAGTTGTGGACGATTCGTAAACACCCCTTCCCCTCTAAGTGTCCACGTGGTATCTGAACAGCCCCGAAGAACGAGCCTGTCCTAGAACGGTAAAGCGTTCTCCATGCCTGTCTTGTTCTCTCCCCGCGCCCCGCCCTGCCCTCGCCGCTGCTTTCCGTCGCAGATACGGCGGCCGATGCAACAAACGGCATCGGGGCGGGGCGGGGCGGGGCGGGGCCGGGAGCCGGGCCGCCTGTGAGCGGTCCGCCGGCCCCGCCTAGGCCACGGCGTGCCACGGCGTGCCACGGCCCCTCCGGTCCCCAGGGCAACTTTTATAGCGCGCTGTTTTCTTTTCTTTGTCTGTTTTATGCCCCCTGCCTTCCCCGTGTCTGCCTTCACCACCCGCTCCCCAACGCGCACCCATACTGCTATTCTTCACCTCTCCGCTCTCTCTCTCTCTCTCTCTCTCTCTCTCTCTCTCTCTCTCTCTCTCTCTCTCTCTCTCTCTCTCTCTCTCTCTCTCTCTCTCTCTCTCTCTCTCTCTCTCTCTCTCTCTCACTCTCTCCCCTCTTTCTCCTCTTTACACCCGCGTCACCCGAGGACTCGTGGTAATCCGTCAGCAGAGGCCTGAATGGCGAGCCTTCGCCAATGGTTGCGCCTGGTGGCTCGTCTTCTTCTATACTTCGTTTTCTGAACTTTTCTCCTACGGCTGGTCTTGATTTCCTACACGTTTTCTATCCTTGCTGGTCTCTTCCTCTCTCGCTCCCTCTCACACACACACGGACACACGCTCAGCGACGGCGAGGATAAAGTTTTGCACAAACAAGATCGCGTTTCCTTTGAATCTTCGGAAGGTATATATCTGTTTTCAAACTTATCCGCGGGGTGGGCAAGCCAGCCGATGGTATATAGACATGGGTGCCGTTCGTTCTTCACGGTCACCCGCACACCTACTGACTTCCCTGGTGTGTTTGCGTGGCTGTGTGTGCGCGTGCGTGTGTGTGTGTGTGTGTGTGTGTGTGTGTGTGTGTAGCCCCCATACCCCAAGGTGAGAGGTCTGCACCGTGCTGGCTATGCGGGCCAAGAGGATATGAGGAAAGCAACGCAGTGGGGAAGGAGACATACAGACAAGCAGACCGACAGACGGACAAACAGAAAGAAAGAGAGAGGTAGTAAAGGACAGAAAAAGAGAGAGAGAGAGAGAAACGTGGAAAATGAGAAGAACGGGGGGAAATGAGAACGGAGAGAACGGGAAGGAGGTCGAGAGGGCGGGGAGAGTAAGAGGACCAGGAGATTGGGGAGGGAGTGGGGGTGGGCAGCGGCCACAACAGCGTGGCGAGCAGCTCAGAAAAGAAGGGATTTACAGGAAAGGGAGGATAGGGAGAGGGGAGGGGAGAGTCTCTAAAACATGCAGAGGAAACAAACACATGCCTCGGCTATCTAGACAGCTGGAGGGCATGCAGCAGCGCAGCTCCCGAGCGGCCCTCATCAAGGGGAGAGGGAGCGAGAAAGAGAGGGGAGACACAGAGAGAGAGAGAGAGAGAGAGAGAGAGAGAGAGAGAGAGAGAGAGAGAGAGAGAGAGAGAGAGAGAGAGAGAGAGAGAGAGAGAGAGAGAGAGAGAGAGAGAGAGAGAGAGAGAGAGAGAGAGGGAACTAAACTTGCCGAATTGTAATGGGGCTCATCAGCTGCAAAAGCCCTCTGGAATTCCAACGGGGCATTGTATATGTCGTCGTCGTGTGCTCATTTCTGACCCGAAGGCCCTCTCCTTTTTTGTGTTCTCCGTACGACAAGAACTTACTGTCCCTGAAGGCTCCGGGGGAGACAGGGCAGGGCAGCGCTAAGCAGCCTGTAAAAGCCGGCAGGTCGTTGGGGCGGAGACACGACCACGACGGTTGGAACGGCTCATTTCAATGGCCACTTTACCATCTTGTGCCGTTGTCGTCGAGCCATCATCGCCGTCCTCGCGTCGTCCTGGTCGTCGTCGCCGCCCTGCGCCCCCGTCTTTTTATCGGCGACGACAGGATCGCACTGCGTCACAGATAAGGGCGGCGGGGGGACGCGCATAACCGTGGCGGTCCGTCTCCGGGATCCGGGCTCAAGGACAGCGCCGGCAGAGCTGGCAGAGCTGGCAGAGCCCGCCGCAGCCGTTTATAAATACCACCACAACACGGGCCGGGCCGGGCTGGGGTCGCACGCCCCCGCCGCCTAGTCATTTCGCTGTTTCGAGAAGGCGCACTACGGGTTCGCCTCGGGCCGTAAATCGGGCGGCGCGTGTGCTCAAACACGGCGGGGGGCGGCCGGGGGGCGGCCGTGGCCTAGGAGGTGGGGAAGGGGCAGGGAGGAGGGGCTGACAAATGTTTGGACAGCGCGTGTATTTCTGTGGGAGCAGCGCGGCAGGCGGCAGGGCCGGCGGGGCGCCTGCGCTGGCGGTGGGTAGGCCAGCCCGTCGCGCCGCAGCGTAGAGTGGGTTGCCTATCCCGGCTTCCGCGGGCGTTCCGACCGACTGAGGCAGCGCGTGCGGGAGGCGGTGAGCCATGAGGAAGATGGCGGAAGAACTTTCAACTCCAGACGGGAAACATGTAATTTTTATTCTCAGTTTTTCACCGTGCACCTCTCCAGCACTGCGTGCCGAGCTGTGCTGTGCGCCCCCCCCCCCCCCCCTGCGAACAGACGGGCGTGAAACTTAATCGGGCTCGGCAGGGAGCCGGAGTCTGTGGCCGGTCCGGTATCGCCAAAGCACCGCCCCTCAGCGGCTTGCCTCCGCGCCGCGCTCTTATCTGTCTTGAGCCCGCAATCAACGCCGCTGCTGCCGCTGCATACTGTAAGCAGACGAGCGGCAGCCCCGCCCAGGCTTAGCTCTGATGCAGGTGCGTGGAGAGGTGTGGCACACCGGACGGTTAATTTTGATTTGAGTAACGGCTAATGGCTTTGTCCCGTTCCCCCACCGATCCCCCGGTAGACACGAGGCTGGTGGCAGAAGCAGCGGCAGCAGCAGCGGCAGCAGCAGCAGCAGCAGCAGCAGCGGGGGGCTAATAGACAGGCGGAGGGACGCGGAACGCACTCCACGTGCGCCGACCCGGACCCGCAAACACGCAGAACCGCTCTCAGCGTAATCAGAGGGGGCGGGAGGCGCTGGGGCTGGCAACAGGGACTCGGCATACCTCCGCGGGCACTGGCGGGCACCGGCGGGCACCCCCCGGCAGGAGTCAAGGAGCAAAGAGAGGCGCAGGTATTTCGCCCGTGGTTCTCGCCTCGATGCATCTCAAAGGTGGCAAGATTTTCAGCATTAGCGCTGCGAGGAGAGGAAGAGGCGGATATATTAGAGGCAGTGTTTCGAGACGCTGTGCGCCTCCAGCGGACAAGGCTACTACCGCGGTGGGCGGTGGCGCGCGCCGCCAGTTCATCTGAAATGAAAGCGCGCCAAGCGCGGGGCTATTCAAATTGAAGAACACTAAATAATTCAACGCGCGCGAGGAGCTGGTGCCGAGAGAGGGAGAGAGAGAGAGAGAGAGAGAGAGAGAGAGAGAGAGAGAATCTAACGACGGACAAGCCAGGACCGCGGCGGCGAGGAAAAAATTGAGACTTGTTCCCCTTTCTGCCCCTCTCATTTATGAAGTTTGAGAGGCCTCGCAATAATAGTGCCGCAGTAAAATATTCGGTGACTTGTGGCGCGCGCAACTTCCAAACGTAAACTCGTCGCCCGACGCCCGATCTGAACTTGACCCGCGTCACGTCTCGTCTCGCTAACAAGGCCCGTCGCAAGCACCTCCCCTTCTCCCCCCTCCGCTCCCTCCCCTCCGCTCCCTTCCCTCTCTCTCACTCACTGCTGCTTCGGCTTCCGCTTTTCTCTTGTCCACCCAGCCGCAGGGGGGCAAACGACAACGCGCGCTCGCACTAACGTTTGTACACGGAAGCAAAAACGAAATCGTTTTTCTGCGAAGAAGCATTTAAGAAGGGAGAAGCGGGTTACAGGGAACATGGAGGGAAATGCGTTCACAGAGGCAAGACAGGATTGTGCGAAACTGGATTGTCTCCTCCTCCTGTCTTCATGTCAGACCGCACACACCGCACAGCGCCGCCGCCGCCAGTAGATTTTCGCAGCCATTGTCATGGTACATATATACCTCCCGCTCCATTAATTCCATCGTGGTTCAGTAGGTGCATGGTTAGGCGGTGTGACCATTGGTCGTGCCATGGGTTGGGTTAGTATCACGTCTCATAGCGGTCTCTTCGCTGGTGATCAAGGTCATCAGACTCCATTTTCTTTTCGACGTGACAAGAGACAACATTGGTGAAAAATTGCCGTGGTACACACCTCCCGCTCCACGAGTACCATGGTGGCTCAGAAGCTGCAAGCAAACTCCGGTGGCGGCCCAGGTCTCCATCTCCTCGGAGAGCAGGAACACACAGTCGAATCATTATTGGGTCGCTGTCACACACACACACACACACACACACACACACACACACACACACACAGTCACAGCGCCAGCACGCGCAGCAGCCGTACTGAAAGTTTGTTGTTGTGGTGCGGGGTCGGGGGGTCGGGTGCCGCGCCACCCCGCCGCCGCGCGTGCGTATGTAGAACAAGGGGCGGCCATGTCAGCTGCCACGCCGCAGATGTTTCGTTATGAACGACAAGAGATGGCTTTGGCCCCCGCCAATATCGCGCAGCCCCACCCCCTCGGTGCCTGCGGATCCCGCCCCGCCCCGCCCCGCCCAGCCCAGCCCCGCCCCGCCCCGCCCCGCCCCGCCCCGCCCCGCCCCCCCGCCCCGCCCAGCCAGCCCCCTGCACCAGCATCGTCAGCATCGCTGTCCCCGCGTCGGGTCCGCCCGGGTCCGCTCCGTCTCTGTCCTCGTCCTCTCCGTCGAGCGCTGCGCGCGCAAACTTCCCCCGGCAAAGTGTATGGCAGTGCGGTGGGGGTGTTTTGTCACAGGGCACCGGCAGGCCGCGTCCGCACATCAGTCCATCTCTTTCTCTCTCTCTCCCTCTCCCAGAGTGCCTTTGGCTTGCGAGCCGCCGACAAGGATGGAAGTCTCCGGAAGCTCACGGGAGCGGCCGGCGAGAGGCGGGGGACATCGAAAACATATAGATCACGTTTGAATACCGTGTGCTCTTTCCGCCAGAGTTTCTCTTTTCCGCCCTCGCTTTCTCTCTCTCTCTCTCTCTCTCTCTCTCTCGCTCTCTCTCTCTCTCTCTCTCTCTCTCTCTCTCTGTTCCCTCTTTTAGAAATTAATTCTAAGATAGACTCTCTCTCTGCCTTTCCTTCTGTGCATCATGGCCTTCTTTTAGCCAAACTTAGAGTTCTTGGTTTTTCTGGTCCTGTCATCGAGTGGTTTAGATCGTATCTCTGTGGGAGATCCCAGCGTGTTGTTAATGGAGCTGACATTTCTGCTCTTATTCCACTTCTGTTCGGGGTTCCCCAAGGCTCGGTCCTTGGTCCCCTGCTATATTCTCTGTATGTCAATGATATTGACCATGTATTTACTAACTCCAACCATCATCTGTTCGCCGATGACCTACAGAATTATGTCGCCTTTAAACCATGTGATCTTGATGAGGCTGTATGTACTATTAACGAGGAAGCATCTAAGCTTGTTACTTATGCTCGGTGCCATAATCTTCAAATTAATGCTACTAAAACCCAAGCCATTCTCATCGGTAACAATAAGATCCTGAAGAAATTGGCTAATATTCCTTCGGTAGTTGTAAATGGTACAGAGGTCTCCTACTCCGACTCTGTAAAGAACCTTGGCATTTTAGTTGATAAAAACCTTACTTGGGAAACCCATGTTCTATCCGTCTGCAAGAAGGCTTATGCTGCTATTCATGGTATAAAAAAGCATACTGATATTTTACCCATAGTTGTTCGAAAGAGACTTGTTGAGGCACTAGTTTTTCCTGTTTTGGATTATGGTAATGTTGTCTGTTCCCACATGCTTGTGGAATCCTGTATCAAACTCCAAAGAGTCCAGAACGCATGCGCCAGGCTTATTTACGATCTTCGGAGGGACTGCCATATTTCTGGCTATATTAATGATCTTTACTGGCTGAACATTGAGCGCAGATTCTTCTATGCCTCTGTTACTCTTCTTTATAAGATCCTTCACTATATGATGCCCTCCTATCTTGCAATTAAACTTCAATTTGCCAGTAATGTTCGAACCCGTGTTGTCAGAGGGAGCGATTTGCACTTAAGGATCCCGCAACATCGCACTGAAAAGGGAAGGGGCGCTTTCTGGATAGCCGCACCCGTGTCTCTCTCTCTCTCTCTCTCTCTCTCTCTCTCTCTCTCTCTCTCTCTCTCTCTCTCTCTCTCTCTCTCTCTCTCTCTGCGATCAGATCGGCGAGGACAGCGGTGGAAGAAATTCGCCGCGGAAGTGGTCGACCCGATACGGGACGACGGGACGAAGTTGGTCTGTCTGCGACCCACTCGCTAGCTGGTTCCAGGCCAAACCGAGGATGGTTTACTGAGGCACGTAGCGTGTGGGGTTGGGCGCTGCGGGCGAACCGTGGCCGTCATGACTAATTGTCGCCGTCAGTCACCGCGCCGGGGCTCACACAACCCCTATGTGGGCGAGCGGAAGCAAGGGGGCCGCGAGAAAAAGGGCAGACATGGGTGGGTCCCATTCGGGACGGCAACTGCAGGGAAACCAAGTTGTCTGCAAGCTTGGCAGTTCATAATCTGAAGCGGGATTCTTTGCAATACAAACAAATTAGTACAAAAGCTACAATGTTGTGAAATTCATATCGCGCGATGAACATTGTTCTCCGCAAGAATCAAACAGTGTGCCCTTCGACCCGCTGCCCCAGAGCAGGACACCTAGAAGAAAAAAAATTGATGGCGGGAGGCAAGAGTTGAACCCGGGACTTTTTGGTTTGTTTGTGAACAGCTCGTTTGCTCGCATGGCTACCGAGCCTGCATGGTATCGGCGCCGTGTTTTCCCGACAGCGTCACCTGCTGCGTGCCCAGTATCGCGCCGCATCGATACCCCTCACTGCCGCCGGCAACCCGCCACACGTGCGCCATCGTGTCGGGCCCGTAAACGGGTGTTGCGTGTGTAGCCGAGAGTTTGGGAAACAAGCCAGCTAACTGCTATTCCCTTGCACCGCAACATTTCGCGCAGGCGCCCATACACACACACACACACACACACACACACACACACACACACAACAAAGTTTGACAGATTTCCGTGACTGCTCGTATACCCTCTGTTCTCCAACTGTGCGTCCCGCCCCGCCCTCCCTCTCCGCTTGGCTCTGTCTGTCAGTCAGCCTCACCCGCCTCCCCGTGGAACTTAGCCGCTCGAGTCGTTTGGCGCGCTGTGGTTCACGATGCCGAGGACTAGGTCACGGGCGAAGGCAGTCTGCCCGGACTCAAACAAATGCCGGCGCGCGCACACACACTCTTAACACTCGTCTTTACCACCCCTGCCAACGTCCGCACGAGGGACGTTCGATCAGGCCCTCTTTCCCAGACGGTACGTCAACATTGTAGGACCGTCCAGCCTGCACCCCTTCTCACCCCTCCCATTATTTTCAGAGTCAGTCCGCAGCACCCCTCTCTCCCTGTTAAAGAAAAGGCCACCGAGTCACCTTTAGCTGCGTGCCGCTTGACATTTCACCCCCTCCCAAAACTCGTTGTGCGCTAATGCCGTTTTAATTCACTTTCCTTCCTCGTTCATGGCGATTTACCCTCCACTCCGCCCTGCTGCTTTGTCGCTCTCCGAACACCAACTAAACTTCGCCGAATCTGGTCGTGTTGAGGCCGCTGCGCTGGCTGCACTGACTGCACTGGCTGCACTGGCTACACTGGCTGCTGCACTGGCTGCACTGGCTGCACTGGCTGCACTGGTTGCTGCCGCTGCACTGGTTGCTGCCGCTGCACTGGCTGCACTGGCTGCGCCGAGTGCACTGCTGACAGGACTAACTGATACCGTCACTCTGCCACTCTACTCTGCTCTGCTATGCCGCTCGCAGGCAGCCTCGGTCGTGCCGTGAAACTTTTTGCAACCAAGTGGCCTCTGCGCGGCAATCACCCCATTTACTCAGCAGGCCCGCTATCAGAGCGCTCGGTGTGAGAATTGAGGGGAGAGAGAGAGATAGTTAGAGAGAGAGAGAGAGAGAGAGAGAGAGAGAGAGAGAGAGAGAGAGAGAGAGAGAGAGAGAGAGGAGAGAGAAGGGGCGAGATATAGAGAGTGTGGGAAGGGAGGGGGCGATGATCGCTACGAAAATTAAGTGGCTATCTGGAGTGGCATGAGTGCGGCGGTGGATATGAGCAGCAGGGGGACGAGTGGGCGGGGGGAAGGGGCGGATAGCAAGGAGCAGGCGACAGGCGAGGATTCGGACGGGCCGCGATTGGCGAAGGGGTAGGAGGATGGCGGTCGAGAGAGAGAGAGAGAGAGAGAGAGAGAGAGAGAGAGAGAGAGAGAGAGAGAGAGAGAGAGAGAGAGAGAGAGAGAGAGAGAGAGAGAGAGAGAGAGAGAGAGAGAGAGAGAGAGAGAGAGAGAGAGAGAGAGAGAGAGAGAGAGAGAGAGAGAGAGTACGGCTCCACCGAAAACAGTTCGACGACACCCTTCGACAGCCCTACCGACTGCAACAACAATGTTAGGGCATTAAAAGAAAACGAAAAATCGAGTTTCTTGTTATGGTAAAGTAATATTGCGTATGACAAGTTTATACACTACATGATGAATAAATTATGAGTATCGTAAGGTATTATGGGGTAGCGTCCAGAGTACTTATTCGGGCCGCTCTCCCTCCGGCTGATATAAACTCGGCGCCGCCGGACTTGCGCCTCTGTGTCAGCCCCGTATAGAGCCTCTGCCCCCCCCCCCCCAGCCATTACTTCATTGTTTAGGCCACGGGGTCGCATTGTTCGTGTACACTCTCCGCATTCAGCCCCCTAACCCCTTTCTGGCCCCCGTACAATGGCGGCAACAGCGATCATCCGCGACCAGGCGTCCCGCCCCCGTGCACCGCCCCCGTGCACCGCCCCCTGCACCGCCCCCGTGCACCGCCCCCTGCACCGCCCCTCGCCTGCCACTTGATCAGCGAGTGTTTGTCAGCGAATGAGGCGCACACATCCCACCGGCCTTGCCGCTCGTTATTCCGGGATTATGCCGTGTGTGTGTGTGGGTGTTCGACCCCACCGGGCGGGGAAGGCTGTCACAAAGGAGGAGGAGGGATCGGGCTGGTTCACAGAGCGCGACAACCATTTTCCGTGGTGTACATTATCAAGTACGGATACTCCGGGCCGGAATTGCGATGGCGAAAGTGCCAGCGGCGGCGGCGGCGTGGCCGCTCGGCGGCATCGTGTGCGGCGGCCGGCCGGGGATATGAGGTTGTGGGATGAGACTGTGTACACACTTACTTAAGCTACGGACTCGTGGAAAGAGAGAGGGCGAGGGGGGAGAGGGAGGCCCAGTTCCACTCTCGTGGAATAAGCTTTCAGCTCTCACCCCGCCTCCTTCGATTTATCGTTTATTGGCAGTGCCTCGGCAGTGCCACACAGTGTGCCTCATGCCTCGGGGCGCCACGCAGCGCAGCGCCGACGGCCGGCCCCGAACCGAACCGCACCACGGCGCCCTTATATCCCAGCCCAGCCCTGGCCGCAGTCCGGCACGGCCAGCCGGCCAAAGTATTGTGTTTTATGTTACCTGTCGTAAAGACACGGAGGGGGTCAGAGACAAAGACGGCGTCAGGCACGGGGCGGGGAACAGACAGAGACGGCGTCCGCCCGCCCCCGAGGACCCGAAGGACCCGGACAAAGCCGCCGGGCCGTGGCTGCAATGAATTTCTAAGACGAAAACCGCTGGATACATATTCGACGCTGGAATATTGCGAGATCTCAAAGAAAACGGACCAAAAAAAAAATGGTCAAAAAGAACGGTATTTGAACCCGACATCTTCCAGTGGCGCCGCGCGTACGACTCTCAACAAGGGCGTTATCGTGGCCAGTAGGCTTCTCTCCGTCTGCTTTAATTTAATGTTTTATTGTGCTTTGTCGTCCGCGGGGTAGGAGCACTGCAAAAGAGCGAGAAACAGAGGGGAGCGAGATAGAGACAGAGAGAGGGGCTGAGAGAGGGAGAGGGGAGGGGCGAGCTGCATATTCATGAGGGCAGCCGGACTGGCATTGGTCCACTGCCACGCCAGAAGACGGGAGACTCGGGCATCGTTTTACGACCATATGAGGCTACCGGGGGAGCACTTTGGCTATCTAATGGCGGGGCTGGGAAGTAAGGATCGTTGTTTGGGAGGGCTGCGGCGTCCGGCCGAGCTCCTGGAGGTGCTGGAGGCCCTGGAGGCCCTGGAGGTGCTGGAGGTCCGGCGGTAAATGCCTACCGGGCCGGATGCCGCCCCGGTGACGCCAAGTGTACTCGGTGAATGCGGCGACGAGACGTTTCCGTCTTGAGCGGTGGTCCAGCTGGCCCGGACCATACAGCCAGGCCGCCAGGGCATACGCCGCTCGGGATGCCTCGCCACCCCAAGCAGGATTCCTTGCCGTCTTTACATTCAGCTCATGTAGCGGCGCGGAGGGGGCCGCACATTCCTCAGCCGAGCGGACGGTGAGCCTCCCCTCCCCCTTCCCCCTCCCACCTGGTCACTCCTGCCACCCTTACCGCCGCGCCCCTATTGATACAGCCCGTTGCGCGACACTCTTCGGCGCCGGTTGGAGTCCCTTCCCAAACACATCCTTCTCCCTGGCCGCCACTCTCTCCCAGCCCCACCCGGGCCCCCGCCGCCCTCGCCTCGACCCCCATTTCCCCCACGACGGACGTTATGGAAATGGACCACGACAGCTGCCAACATGCGCAGTGCGATCGGCATCGGCCGTCTGGCAGCGCGGCCGGCCAGGCGCCTGGCGGGTAGGCAGCGCCGCCGTCTGCATATGCACGCGCGTCTTGCGGGCTGGCCTACCCTGGCGATCGCGGGCGCTCGGAGGCGTCACCTGGCCCCGGCCGGGACCGCAACGAGAGAAAAAGGAAGGCTGCCCGCCTGCCTGTAGGGCGCAGGGCTTAAGCAGAGAAGTGTCGCAGCCGCGGTAGTGCACTGCGGACCCGGCCCCCACATACGCTCGATCATGCATCACGTCATAAAGTTGCGGCCTGGCCATATTGCGGCTACCTGCGCCCGGCTCGGCTCGGCTCGCCTCTGCTCTCAGCCTCGACTCGGCTCGGCTCGCCTCTGCTCTCAGCCTCGACTCGGCTCGGCTCGCCTCTGCTCTCAGCCTCGACTCGGCTCGCACGGTAGCCGCCGACATGGCCGTGCTCCGCTGGCTCCGCGCACTCTGTGTATACTCGGTTCTCTGCTGCTCTTCAGCTTGCCTCCGTGGTTCTGACTAACGACCCACTTGTTCCTCTTTTCCTAGAAACGACTTCCCCTTGAGCGAGTACACGTGGATGCCGACGAGCGGCCCACGCATCACCTCCCAGCGTCCTCAACTTTCTTTTGACCACACCTCTCTCTCTCATTTACTCTCTCTCTCTCTCTCTCTCTCTCTCTCTCTCTCTCTCTCTCTCTCACACACACACACACATAAACACATCCTCGCTCTCCGTCGCACCGCCCCACCACCCTCATTGGCCCCGTTGCTACTCAGCACACGGCGTATGGGGGTTCCTAAATGGCAAAAGGCTTCTTTTATGTTCTGCCAACGCGCGTGCGTTGTGAGCATTCCAACTTGTGTGGCCTGTGCGTAAGAGAGAGAGAGAGAGAGAGAGAGAGAGAGAGAGAGAGAGAGAGAGAGAGAGAGAGAGAGAGAGAGAGAGAGAGAGAGAGAGAGAGAGAGAGAGAGAGAGAGAGAGAGAGAGAGAAACACTCACGCAAGCACCGTCACGCACACTCCCTTAGTGCGTTTTCACATCGATACGTCCCAACGCTGCCGTAGCAAGTGGGGTGCGGTATGGCGGGTGGGTGCAAGTGGGGGAAGGCGCTCCTAAATCATCTGTGGATGGGAAAACAACCCCCGTCTCCGATCCAATCCACTCGTCCACTCACACACATAACGTCACTCCCGACGACAAAAGACATGCCGCCAGCAGCCCCCCCGGACTGACCCGATTGCAGCTCTTACTGCGGGGTGTCTCTAGTCCATTACGCGACACGACACAGTTACTGTCTGGCGCCCCCCCCCCCCCCTTCGCCTATATATTCTTCTCGCTCGCATCCCTTCGCCTCCCCTCTTCCCCCAGCCACATTCTTGTCTCTATATTTCCGTCTCTCTTTCACTGGCTGCTGCTGCCGCGCCTCTTTTCTTCCTTATACTCTTGTTGGTTGACGGTGGAGATCAATACACGCGCGGGGCCGTAGCAGCCGTGGCAGCGCGCTAGGCGTGTCGCGCACGGCCTGTGTGTGTGTGTGTGTGTGTGTGTGTGTGTGTGTGTGTGTGTGTGTGTGTGCGTCCGTTCCCCCTTTTCAGCGCTTCCTTCCGTGTCTTTAGAGCGCCGCGCCAAAGTTATGCTGTGGTTCGAACCCCCTGAACAAGTCGGAGCAGCGGCCGTTTAATTCGACTTGCTTCTGTTTCCGCGCGCAATCGCTGCCGTCGCGGTCCCCGTCGGCACCTCCGGAGAGTCTCGCAAGGCGGTGGCCCTCCCCCGCTGCGGCGGCCGGTACGGGAGCTGCCAGTAGGGGCCGCCAGCGGGTACACCAGACGTCCGGGTGCTCTCGGACGTCCCTCTGCCCGCCCAGCCCCCTGCGGCCCCCTGCGGCCCCCTGCGGCCCCCTGCGGACTGCCTCCGGGCCCCGGAAGCCGCTCTGCAGCCCCCCTTCCCCCCAGCTGACTGTAAGGCTCTCAGGACGCCGAAGCCTGTCCGGAAGCCAGGACGGAGAACACCCCCCCCCCCTCCCCTTTCCCCCACCTCACGGGATGCCAAGGGGTGACACAGAAAACATTAATGTTCTGATGGCACAGGCATACAGGCATGAATTTTTTCAAAGCTTGACTCGTTGTGGTGGAAGTACAAAGCATGATGTTGCTAGTGGGGAGAGATGTCAGTTTGCAAGCAACCACTACTGCCAAGACATTGTGAGAACTGTAAGGAGACAGATGCCATTTTCAACTTTAGAAGAATGCAAAAATATCACCATAATGGGAACAATTTACAGTAAAGGCAACATTATAATCCTCAAGCAGCACGATACTGGTGAGAAGCTGGATGTAGGAATCATCCATTTGATTCTTGTTGACGCTGATGAGCATGTTAGCTTTGTTTTTAGAAAAGGAATTGCCACACTTCATGCTCATATCGGGGCCTATAAAATTAAAGTTTTGACTGAGTTTGACTGTGTTGATTCTCAGAAACTACTCAGCTACTATCCTCATCATAGTTATGTGAGAGGTACATCTCAATTTTTATCACTGAAACATGCATTAGTCAATGAAAAGTTTGTTGTTTGACTGGCTTCCGATTAGCTTTCTGCTGAAAGTACGTAAAAATATGAACTATGTGACATATGTGACGTGTTGGAAGAGATAATTCTCCACACACTTCATAGGGTTCTGTTCCTTCATGCTTTGATTGTATATATGTTTAGATTGTTGACATGTCCATCAAACTGTGCTAACATTAAGGACTAATAAGTAAAATTAATAATAAAAGTGAGGTAAGGTTCACCTTTTTCATAGAGGAAAATGATATCAATAAATTAATTGAATAAATTAAATCAATTAATACTTTATTGTAAACATCACCATTTTGTACACATTAAAATACCTTAAATAAATTGTCACTGACAAAGTCAAACATCAGTCAATAGTTGAAACATTCCTGTATGCATCAGCCTCCATTACAATTAAAATACCATAATAAATTATCAAAACATCACTTTGAAATGTCACGTCCGGTTTCTGCTGCAGGACCTGCCAACACAAGGAAGTCTTAGAAACCAACTAATTTGAAACAAAACTTAACATTGCATCACGCAGAACTTACTAGTATTGTTATCAATTCCCTGATCTTGAAAGAACTCACTTTGTGAAAGGTTGTAATTGAATAACATTACATCACCACAATGGCCATGCCACTTCGCAAGTCTTCTAAAGTAATCATGACTTGCCTCGATTGCCACATCTTCAGTTTCTAAAGCAAAATAAAACACAAAGTTCAAATTCCAGATGTACATAAAAAAAACACCGATATCGAAGGTTTGCATTGTTACTCACCTCCCCATCCTAAGATAACTGCAAGTTCAATTTTGCTTTCCTGTGAACTCTCCAGTAGCATGCCTCGGTCTAATTGTACAAGGTCACCGTGGTCATGGCGCCTTCCCTTCGGATCGTAGCCGTGCACTAAAGTTACGAGGCCATCGCTGAGAAACAGGACAACCATATCCACCGAGTCCAAGAACAAGTCCGGAGAGTACTCGGTAGCCATACCTAGCAAAACCATGTGAAACCATAGGTTAGAATCAATTACCAGCTACACACAAAGCGTACGCAAGCAATGTACATGACTGACAGTTACAGAACTCAGCTCGGCTGAAAAGGTTCCTTTGGATAGAGTGCAGCCGTCTTACGCTCACAACTCAAACTCATTTACTTACCTCGATTTCTTAATTTGTTGCGGCTGTTTCACCTTACTCGGTCTAGCTCTGGCGGCGAATGAGAATGGGATGGGCGGGACGGGACGGGGAGGGGCGAGGAGGTGGGAGCCTGGGCTCTGACGTCATAGCGATTGTCAGCTGTTTGGTTTTCGCAGGCAGAGCCAGGCAGAGCAGAGCCTAATGTAGTGGTTTCGTGTGTTTTCCAAAAAGATTTGTTAAAACACCACAAAGTGGTTGTAAAAATTTGTCCATGCCATCTCGTGATCACTTATCTAGTTACTCTTGTTTGTTCCCTGAGTATTTGAGTTCCAGCCCCTGGCCGAAGCAATGTTGGACGGAAGGTTACACCCCCTCAAAAGAGGGCGCCGGTGCCCACTCACGATCAGTTCTCCACTTTCCGTGCAACTTGTATTCGTGGGCAGGACGTTGGACGCGGTCTCGGACAGATAGAAAATACACCTTTAATTACCTCGTGATAAAAGACGCCGGCCCATCGTTGGACCGTAGGTGAGTTGTTTCGTCAGTCCTAACCTCCCTTAACGCGCTGAAGTCCAGAGCTGTCGGTCTTGAATTACGCCCGAACTTCGTGGTGCTTTCTTATCTAGTAGAATTTAAAAGGTTTATTAGTAACCTGCATTGCATCCTCGCGCACTTTGCAGAGTCATTTTAATTCCCGAATGCTGGAGAGTCATGTTAGCTTTAGTGGTACTGTTGGTTTGTTTGGTTTGCAGTGTGGAATTTGTTCTGCCTCCAAATAACAACCATGCCATTATTCAAAGTGCATTCGGTGGATAGATCCCGAAAATTCACAGTGAGTGCACCAGATCTGAACTCTCTAAGGCAGGCAGCAGCCAGAAAACAACAACTGGATTTGACTGATTCGACTTACCATGTAAGCTATGGTGAAATTTGACTTGGCATTCAGTTTAAGTATTGGTTATCATTCGTTCTCTGCCACTTGACCAGTCTCCATTTTGTTAAAATTTGTTTTGGTTACAGGTGTATGACGACAGTGATGGCTGTATAATCGATGACAATGAATGTTTGATGGACCTTGCTGAATTTCATGCCTCAAAACGTTCGCATCTCCTAGTGATGCTCTTACCTGCTGATATGAATTGGTCGCCAGCCCCATCAGCAAGTGAACTGGGACAAGGGTCTTCACCTGAACGACCTGAACATGTTGACTGGTCTCAAGCTCGGACACCAACATTCATGCCTGAACAGAGGCCTTCTCCTGAATCTCCTTTAACTCCGTTTCGATCAGTGGAGCGAGAGCATAGTAAGTCACTTTCATTGTATGTGATCTAGAAAGTTTCCAGTTGACCTTTCTAATCATTTGGGTTTTCTTTATTGAATTTTCTCTAGCTTCCCAAGCTTTGAGGTCCAGCTCTCCACCGAACACTCCTAGTGAAGCTCCCATGCCAGCTACGAGAGAGTACATTAAGGAGCTGAGAGACTCCTTGAGGTCTCCTCCTCACTGCCGAAACCGAGCTCTTGTCCGAGCAAAAGGAAGGTAGTGCAAGCTCTGTGTGAAAGGTTCATACGTAGCCCTGCTTGTACCCCAGGAGTCATGAAGAAATGTTGTGAAAAAATTAGAGATGGGTGCCCGGGAGCGTTTGAGATCATGATTAAGAATGATAAATGTGGAGACGCATTTAATCAGTTTTTGAAGTCTTTGTACAACGCTGTCAACTATGCCAGGTCTATTGCCAGAATTGAATCTAGCTCAGGAACCAGACCAAGGCATAGGGTGGCTAATAGGGCTCAAGATCCAGATGATCCAATGGAGGTATATCATCAGGAAAATGTTCATTTGTCTTCTAAATTGTTAGTGTTGAAATTGTTATTTACATTTTTTTTATAGGACCCTCCTGTCCCGCTGTTGTGCTTAGATGAGAATGGGTGTGCAGAGGGGATGTGGTCCCCAGAGCTTACAGAGGGTTGTGCTCTCGAGCTGGAAGATGTTCGGAAGAAACTTTTTGAATATGCCTCCTTGCAGAGTGATAGAGATGAGACTGTTAAGAGGCTTTTTCATGATTCATATCCTCTCCAGAGAAGTCACATCAATGGAGCAAGGTCGCAGACTGATTGGAGGGAGCTCTTTGTATCATGGCCTCTACTTCGGAAGAAGGCATTTCTTATCTTGCATAGCAACATTCTACTTGGCAAGAACACCACAGATGTGTGGCACAAGGAATTAGCTGGCCACAAGACCTTCCTAGAGTTCATCGAGGATTTCTGTATCCATAATGAGAACTGCAATCGAAGGAAAGATGTCCAGTGCATGGCGGACCTGATTAACACTTCCAGGCAAACGGCTGAAGATGTAAATTGTCAAAAGCCGCTCACAATAGTGGTCTTTCCCCTTCTTTGTCTTTATTTCAAAGAGAGTGAGAAGGATCTGTTCTTGGTCATGGATGTAAGTTTTCAGTACTGTATATCTTATTTGCACTTACGTAAAATAATTTTTTTTTCTTTCTGATATTGCCAGGTGACTGCTACTGATGCTGAAGTGCTGGAGAAGGTGCAAGGTACATCATCATGTCCTATCCTTACAATCAAAGGTGTGTCATTTCTTAGAGAATCTTTCCAAATTTTGTTGCAGTACTCTAATACATTTTGTGTTTTACAGGCTCTTCCATATTTGACCCCGCTGCTCAATGTGCTGTTGTACTTCATAAGGAGTTTGTCATTCAAGTGGAGGGTGTTGTGGAAGGCATGCTCATTGTAATCTTGTGCTATTTCTGCTTCAATATTGCCTACCCAAGAGTGGTTGCAAAATCTCTGGAATTTTTGCAGAGGTAAAGTGTCATCTGAAGTGATGGTTCTCATTGTGGAAGTTCTTGCTCAACTATAAGAGATGATACTGTTTGTGTTACAGGTTCATCCTTCGAATCAATCCAGAAAGTCAAAGAAGGATCGAAGGCAATAAGAAGAAGACCGTGAATCCATATGTAGCAAAGTTGTCGATGGCTTTGTCTGACTTTGAGTTAAAGAGGTCCCGGTGGTTTGTGGACGGTGTGACTGAGCGGCGTGATTGAGTGGTGTGATTGTTGCATTGTATAGTTCACATGTTTGTATTTACATGTAATAAAATTTTAATTTGTTAATCTGTTTTATTCTATTTTTGCCTCTCGTGTCTCCCTTCTATTTCAATACTGAATGGTGCATATTTATCTTACATTCCTGCTTTGTTTCTTAAATTTCAAACTATGCACTGACATTTAAGGTCAAAATTTTCTGGACCACAAGGAGCACATTTGAGAACAGACTTCTGATAATTAAGACTCCGCACTGACACCTAATGCCAAGAGTTTCTGACTTACAAAGAATAAATTTTAGAACACAAGTCAGATAACTCAGATCACGCTCTGGAACAGGTGCTCTGAAGTTTCTAGAACAGATGGCATAAATTTCAGACTACACACTGAATCTTGTGATCTTAATTTCCAGACAATGTCTTTAAGAGCAATAGTCTGAAATCACGATCAGACTTTAAATCTGAATATTCAAGGAACCACTCTGTAAAGAACTTCAGTCCATTTTGTCCGAATTTTCAGTAACTTTTTTTAACAGTGCCGCCCAGCCCCCTGCGGCCCCTGCGGCCCCCTGCGGACTGCCTCCGGGCCCCGGAAGCCGCTCTGCAGCCCCCCTTCCCCCCAGCTGACTGTAAGGCTCTCAGGACGCCGAAGCCTGTCCGGAAGCCAGGACGGAGAACACCCCCCCCCCTCCCCTTTCCCCCACCTCACGGGATGCCAAGGGGTGACACAGAAAACGCGCGAAGGATCCCCCTTGCCCTCCTCTAGCGGGGTGAGCTCAGAGGTCGGGGGTGGGGGTGTCTGCGGGGCGCTCCGTGCGACGCCTCCGCTCTTCCCTGGAGAAATAAATAGCTTTTACGGCCGCGGCCGACAAGTGTAGAGCAAAGACTGACGGGAAACGGACGACGGCTCTCTTTCACGGCTCACTTCGCTGCCTTCAAACGTGTATCTGTGCTGTTCTCCGGGGTGCCCTCGGCGCTATGGACTTCTACCAGAGGGGGTGTGCGCCTAGCCCAGTGCGTGTCCGGAGCTTCTGTGGCGGGCTGCTGGGGAAGGCGACGCCGACGGAGTAACGTCTCCCTCTGGCTAACAAGCCATGCGAATGCTAACGCCTGAGACGGCATCGCGTTACTCAACAAGTTGGCTGGGCCGAGCGTCGAGCCGAAGGCCGCCGCCGCCGCCACCACCGCAGCAGCAGACGTCTAGCCACAACCGCAGCGGCCCATATGGGGAGGGGGGCGCCTCGGCGGGGTTTGGCAAAGACCAACCCCCGGAACCCATAAAGAAAGACATACACGCGCTCCCCGCGTATTAAAAGGTTAGGTCCGAGACCCACCCCAGCAGCAGCGGCAGCGTACGGCGCCTCTTACTCAGACAAGAAAGAATAATAAAGATAAAAATAATGAACGACGCCACTCTCGTATCAATGCTCGCAGCCCTTCCATCTGTTCCTGTCCGTCTGTGCTAAATCTCTGCGCCCCGATGCGTCCCCTGCCCTCCCGTCCGTTCGTCTCTGTCTGTCTCTCGCTCTCCCTGCGGTCACAGGAGGCCTAACAAACCCTGACAGCTCGCCGACTCTCGGGCACCGCTGCTCGGGCACTGGCCCTGGTTGGCTTGAGGGATGAGATGATTGAATCAGCGTCACGACACATAGGCCAGCGCGGCGCAAACATCTCGGGCGAGGCGGCCGGAGCCGAGGCCGGGGCCTAGACCAGAGCCGAGGCCGGGGCCTAGACCAGAGCCGAGGCCGGAGCCGAGGCCGGAGCCGAGGCTGGAGCAGAGGCCGGAGCAGAGGCCGGAGCAGAGGCCGGAGCAGAGGCCGGAGCAGAGGCCGGAGCAGAGGCCGGAGCAGAGGCCGGAGCAGAGGCCGGAGCAGAGGCCGGAGCAGAGGCCGGAGCAGAGGCCGGAGCCTAGACCGGAGCCGAGGCCAGAGCATAGGCCGCAGCCTAGACCGGAGCCGAGGCCGGGGCAGAAGCCGGAGCAGATGCCCGAGCCGAGGCCGGCCGGAGCAGGCGTCCCCGGAGAAGACGGAGTGAGCAAGAAAAAGCTGCGGTGGGAATGCCTTCTGGCTGGCGCGGACAGATAGCGCCTGGGCTCGTCTGGGCTCGGCTCGTCTCGGCTCGGCCCGGCCTCAGGTCGGACCTCTGCATTGTGCGCTCTCGTCTCAGGGGAGTAGTCCGGTCCGGCTCCGCTCCGGTCCGGTCTTCCGGTCGTCCGGTTGCCTTGTCCGCCACCGGACAAATCATGGAGCTGATTTGAGCCCCGACGTGCTGACGGTGGGCCGCTTCACGCGGTGCGCAGCGGGCCTCCTGCCGAGAGACGACTCGTGCTATGAAAGCCGATTAAAGATTAAATTTAAAAAAGTGCCCAGCTTGATTTTTGCCACGGCCATGCAGAGGGGCCGGGCCGTAACAGGAAAACGCGCAAAGAGTTATTAAAGTTGTTTCATCGACAGTATCGTCGGGGGCATTCTTCTTGTTGCCGAATATCGCACCACACCCCGCTGGTTTCCCCCTTTTGTTGTTGTTGATGCCGTTGTTGCTTGTTTTTGTATTTCCCCGCCTCTCACACACGCACGGTCCACCACCCCCTCTTTTGCTGAGCGATAAACCTATATCATGTCTCGTTTTCGTCGTTTGTGGGCAAAACACAACCAGAAGGATGAGGGGAAAGCGGGGGAGGGGGGGTTGCAGCGAAGGGAAAATTTCCATGCAGCCCCGTGTCGTCCTGTTAGAGGTAGTACTCTTTTTCCCCCACCAAGAGCGCAAGGATCGTAAAAAAAGGCATTACAACGGGGGTAGGGGGATGGTGGGTAGAGAAGGCCTCCCCTTCTCCACTTACTTTCCCTATCATTCCCCCCACCCCCCTCATCCTGCCTCGTACCTCCAGGCGTGGCGGCGCGGCGGTGTGGCGCAACCCGACCTGACGAAGTTAGATTAACTGCGAAACTTGACTTTGGTGGCGCGCACGCTGCTACGTCGCTACGCCGGTGGTGCCATGGCTTGTGCCATGGGTGCGGGCTGCGGGATGGCCATGGCTAATACGTTTAAAGCAGCCAGGGCTGGCGGGGCGTCGTTTTGTCATGACGTCGTCACGCTCTCAACAAGAAAGAGCAAACGAAAAAGGGGGAGTTTAGAGACGGCAGGGGGAGAAAAGAATATAGAGAGAACGAAACTGGGGGAAAAAAAGGAAGAAGAAAAAACGAGGGCTGTGCGGCAGATGTCTGGGGGGACTGTGATAAAAGGTATTATTCGTCATCTCGGCGGCCTCGTCGCAACAAAATCGCAAAGCGTAGCCAAAAAAAAAGAAGAAAAAAAGACTGGGTGAAAGAGAGGGTAGCAGAAAGAAAACAAAGGGAAAAGAAATGCGAACCTCTAGGACTTTTGGAAAAGTTGGAGTTGAGGTTTCTTTTTTTCCGGTCGGAAATTTCTTTACTGCTGGTCTGTTGGCCGGTTGGGTGGATCCCCATGCCCCACACTTCCTGCCTCCCCGCATCCATTCCTCCCCTCCCGTCGCCTCCCCGGCTTGTCCTCGCGTATCTCTCATCCGTCTATCCCTTCAGCGAAAGAGAAGTGTGCCAAAACTTCCGCCTAGAGTTGCCGGCTGTGGGCTGTTGGTGCTCTTCTTCCCCCCCCCCCCTTTTTTTGCGTCTGCCGAGGGAGTGGAGGGCGATGGGAAGAAAAAGAGAAGGGCGATCAGACAACAGCTCCCCCGGACGCTGAAGTGGACAAGTTCAGGCCAAGAGTTCTCACGTGCCAGTGTGGCTAATGTCAAAGCGATAGCGTGGTCTGCCCCGACTCCGGGCTACACCCCAGCAAGCGAGAAGCAGACAGAAACAGAGAGGCCGTCGTCTTTTTTTTTTTATGAGTCCAATGGGAGAGGTCTCCACTAGCGGCGGAGCTTCACCTGGTACTGGTACCCGTTACCCTTGGTGCCCTGTCGAGACCCTGGCACGTGTCAAACTAGTGTGGCCGTGCCTGCGGTGCTGGCGCCCCCTTTGCTGACGGGGTGGTGTGGTGCAGGGCCGGTGAGCCACGACGGCGGTCTTTGAAGTCGTCTCGGAGATGGAAGCCTCTCCCGGGACTTATACAATATAGTATGACACTTGCCAAGTTGGGTCGGCACGTAGCCGTGTTCCGGAGCCGGGGCTGGCGGGGGGGGGGGGGGGGGGCTGCCACTGGGGAGGGGGTCGTGGCGTTGGGGGACGTGTTTGACGTTGGTCGCTCGCTGGTCAGTGCCCGTCAGGGCCGGGGCGTCGGCAGATGGAACTCCCGCCTTCAACTTTTCGTGTCCTTGTAGTCTGCCTTGTGCTCGCAGCCTGGCGGCCGCTAGGGGTTCCGTGTCCGCGGCCTTTTTTTTCTACCATGCGCTCTGCTTCCGGCCCGGAACTCGTCCTGCAGCGGCGAACTTGCCGTCATCAGTGCCGGACGTCGACGGCCCCCGCTCCCCCCCCCCCCCCCCCCCCCCCCCCCTGCGGCTGCTGAAAGCGAAGCGAAGTACCAGGGACGATCCAGGCGCGGATCCAGCGCGGAACGGGGTGTCCATGGCTGTGTGCACGGTTGGTCGCTAACAATATTGTCCGCCTGGAGTCACAATTTTGTCACTGGACTTTATATGGACGCACATCACAGAACAGTCCATATGTAAGCTGCGGACAAAAATGTCCAGACCTTTTCCGTGCGTGTTGTGGGGTGCTCTCCCCCGATGAGCCGCAAGGCCGCAGGGCTCCTCGGACATTATCAACACGCCGGCGGCCTCTCAACACAACGCGGTCATCACTGACTGCAAATAATAGAATGAATTATTCCGCCCCGGCCGAACCGAGTGGAGTCCTTTCCGCGGGAGTCGCAGCCGAGAGGGGATGAGGAATGGCGAATAAAGGGCGCGATTGTCGGGGGAATCAGTCATGCAGATGTGCGACCGTTTTATGTGAAGGGGCTGAGCTCTGAGCTGCGTCCCCCCGGCAAAGTTTTCACTCTGCCATTCATTAGCGCGCGCATCTATTCATTTGTCTCTGTGACGCTGTCCGCCCGTCCGTCCGTCCGTCCGTCCGTCCGGCGGCGGCGGCGCGGCGAGGCCTCCTTCCCGGCCGGTGTTCACCGAGATGTGTCTCGTGCGCGTGTTGTGTCGGCGGGTGTCAAGTCGTGCCTCGCGGCGCGTGTCTTTCGCCGCCGCGCAGCGCACACACAGCCAGAGATAATGCGGACGTTTCACCTTTGTTACTGACAGCTGCCGCCCGCTGCCGCCCCAGATCGACATGTGTCCCGGCACCGCTCCCGCAGAAGGGAACAGCTGGGGGACGGGCGGGGCGGGGGGGGGGGGGGGGGTCAAAGAGGCGAGCGCGACGGGGGGGGGGGGGCGATCGGATGGGGTGGGAAGGCCACTTTTATTGGCATCTGCGATGAAACGAGTCTGCAGACCGACGTGTGGTAAATACCGAAGGGGCGTGGGGGAGGCAGGAGAGGGGAGGCAGGAGAGGGGAAGGAGAGGCAGGAGGGGCAGGGGACGATATTGGTCGCATATCACGTTTGTGCTGTGGTGGCTGCGAAGCCATGCCGGTGGTCCCATGGTGATAGGTGGTGATGGTGGTAAGGGCGGTGAGCGGCAGCGGTCCGGAGCGTGCGCCTAAATGTGTGCGGGCGCGCGTACGCGCGCTGGCCGCGTGTAGAAGGAGAAGGGGAACGGAAGGTGAACACGTGTGTGACAGAGAGGATGAGTGTGCTACCGTGTGTATAAGTGTGTGTGTGGAACGCGACGATAACCCACGTTCTATCGCGTCGGCTTATCTGGGTAAACATGCGCGGTGAACAATGACTTACTGCAGTGGCGGGGGTAGCGGTAGAGGGCTGGGGGCAATAATAGGCCTCCCTCCGCCGCTCCGGCCGATCTGATGTTTGCTGGACTGTTCATGGCCAGTCGCAAACCAGGCGGCGGCTAAAATAACGCCCGCAAAGTGAATCAAAGGGCGTCGCCACATCAGCGTTTTTTTTTCCCCCGACAAGTGAGAAATCATGAGGGTGGTTTTAGCGTGAAAAGGGGACGGCGAGGGGGGGGGGGGGACGAGGAACCTTTACCAGTCTGCTCACATTATCGCGAATATTTCCCTCCGCCCCTTTTTCACTTTCCCATGCGGAAAAGTCCTTGATCGCGGACGGCAGGATATACACACACAACAGACAGCGCGGTGGAGCCGGCTGTGTGTGAACGGGCGGACAAAAGGAATACAAAGCAACGGGGGAAAACCAATAAAATGTTGTTCTGTTGGTATGAGTTCCGTGCGGCGAGGGTGGAGGTATTTGGCTCGCGGCTGAATGCACCGCACAGCACCGCACAGCACCGCACAGCACCGCAGCACCGCAGCATCGCAGCACCGCAACACCGCAGCAAACCGCAACACCGCAGCAAACCTCAGCACCTTACAGCACTGCGGCGGGAGGGAGAGAAGAAACAATCTCGTGAAAGGTGTCAACACCTCACCAGATTTCGGCCATTCCGGCCTGCAAATTGCATTGCGGCCACTCGCCCGGGTCCGCCCGGCCCGGCAGGTCCGTTGGCCGCAGGGGGGGCGGGCTAACTATTGGGGCGTTGAGTTCAGCCACTGTGGGGCCCCGGGGGCCGGCCGGTTCAAAAGGCAGGCCAGGCGAACCAACTCCCCCAAACTCTGTGTGCCGGCACCCCCTCGGCCCCGGGGTCCTCTGTGTGCCAAAACCCACGCCATGACGCCCTCCCCTCCCTGCCAGTGATCCAACGGGGACAGGCCAACACCAGCTGCCGCAGCCCAGCGGCCAAGCCCCACGGGGGCGCTGCATGCCCCAACCAGACTCGCGCGGCCAAACGGGGACCACCGTCTGGAAAATACAAACGAGAAATCCCAGGTCGCACAGGAAATAACTCACGAGTGTGCGTGCGTGCGTGCGCGCGCGTGTGTGTATGTGTGTCTGTCTTGTGTGTGCGTCCACCTTGCCGAGAGGTTCAGTCACCCTCCCCCCGAGCAGCAGCGCAGCAATTAGTGCCCTCCAGCATTGGCAGGCGTTCGGAAGCTCCCGGCCCTCCTCCTCCTCCCAACGGTATTTACCGAAGCGACGAGCCGAGGTCGGTCGCCTCGAACGCAGCCCTTGAGTGGGATTAATCGGGGGCCGTCGGGTCTACCTCAGCAGCCCGGCCGGGGCACGGCCAGGGCAGGGCCAGGGTGCGCGGAGGGCGCAGCTAATTCGAAGCGACGCGGGGTAGTGTAGTGCACGGTACCCTGCGGTACCCCCTCCCCTCCCCTCCCCCGGTTAGCACCCGTCCGCCTCTCACTAGACTGCTCTCGTGCAGCTCGTAAAACGAGTCAAGTGGCGTTGCCTACCTTCCGCGGGGCCGGGCTACTGTAGCGAAGGACCGCCGGCCCGCCCGGCCTCACTGCCCCCCCCCCCCCTCCCCTCCTCTTCCTCTTGTCCGCTGCCAAGATCCTTTCATCTCCCGCCGTAATTCACTCGGCGCCAGAGTCTGTCATTGCCACATATTTTTGCACTCCTTGCCATAATTTTCACAACAGCGACCCCTCGGCTGCCAAAATGACAAAAAAATAAAAACAACAAAAAAAAAACACAATAGTATCGTATTCGTGGCGCGGGAGTCGGACCGTAGCCTGTCACTGTCGTGAGCACCAAGCCACCAGAGCACACCTGAGAGTCGGGTGATTAGAGGTACCAAAAGGCGGTCACGTCCACAGACCACTGCCGCCGCTCCGCGCCGCTCCCAGCACGCACCGTGTGAGCGCCTGTCAGCGGCAGGGTAGGCCAGCCCGCAGCGCACGGGCGCCCCGCGGGACGGCCCACCCAGCCGGGCGCTCTGCGGGACGCCGATGAGAACGCTTCGCCAGCCTCCTATCTCTCCCTCTCTTCCTCTCTGTCTCTCTCTGGCCTATCTCCAATGCGGCCAGAATTTCGACGGTTTTGTAGTTGTTTATTTCCGTTTACACGCCACACGCTGGAATTTGAGGAGCCGCATATGCAGAGGTTTCCCAATAATTATTCTCCTGGTGGCAGCAGAGCAGAGCAAAGTTGTCGAGTGAAACAGAGAGAAATGCCGATTTGGCAAGCAGCAGCAGCGGCGGCAGTAGTGTTGCTGCAGATACATTGGCCCTTTCAGTATACGCAGGGGTAAATAAGTCACTGTGAAAGGAGCAACAAGCGGAGTGGGAGAGGGGTGCCCACCTCCGCACCCAGCCCTTCCATGCCCTCACCCACTCTCTCTCTCTCTCTCTCTCTCTCTCTCTCTCTCTCTCTCTCTCTCTCTCTCTCTCTCTCTCTCTCTCTCTCTCTCTCTCTCTCTCTCACTCTCCTCTCCCTTCTCCACTGCCCCCCTTTTCGGCCAGCAAAGGCATGGTGGGGCCCGCAGCAGCGGCGGCGATGTTGAGGCAGCAGTAGTGGCAGCCGGTATTGATCCGTGCGAGTACGGCACAGCACAGCACACCGCCCCCCGCCCCAACCCCTCTGGCTACGACACGCCCCACTCTCAACCCCCCCAACACGGCGCGCGGGGGGACACGGCAACAGGGAGGGACAGGAGGAGTGAGAGAGAGAGAGACACTTTGCCTTCTCCGTCCCGCCAGAGCATTCCCGCGGTACTGTGTGGGCGTGGCGGCGTGGCGTGGCGTGCGGCACGCTACAACTCGGCGCGCGTCACGCGGCGTCACGCCGGCCGGACGACGATGCGGACCGCCGTGACGCGTGCGTCCCCGATTTACAAGAAAAGTGATTTCTTGTTCTCCCTTTTCTCCAGGCTATTATGAATGCGCACAACAGATTTTTCTATTTTTTTTTTCGTGCACAAATTGTGTGCGTGAGCATGTCGAATACACCTGTCGAAGTGATATGTTTTTCAAAGACATTAGCATGTGGCACAGAGTAACGGGTTCTTTTTCTTTTTTTTACAGGTGAGTCCATGCCTCGCTTGGAGATGTCATCAGCTGAATGTAACCTCGGCGAGTGACACCAGAGTGGAGCCAGAGGTACAATTGCATCGCTCCTGTCGCTAGCAGCATTCCACAAATCTCGCTAACATGCAGATTATAACAATATCCTTTCCAAATGAAAAAGTCTTTAGAAAGAAGACAGCCGCTACAGCCTGGGCATCTGAATGGAAACGCTCGACATATAATAGAAATGAAACACAAATGTCAGCAGCCCTCCCATTCCTCGGTTCCACCTATTCAGAGACTCGAACAGTAGAACGGCACACTTGTATTTCCTTTGGACCGCGGAACGGGGGGAAATGAGGCCGCGATGACGGCGGGGATTGGAATGGCCAACACATTTCCTATTCCAGGGATTCTACACAACACAGCCATAACCTACTTGGTGACTTACGGAAGTCGATGGTGATTTTCTTTTTCTCTCGCGGACGAGCACAGGCCATGACGTTCTCACGGCTGTTCGTTGCATGTGGATTTCCGTGCAGAGATTTTGACGAGACAAGCCTCTTGCGCTGAAGGTCTGACGTCGACTGGAAGTGGTTCAGTTCCGTGCAGTTCGCTTGCTGTGCAGTGCAGTGGATGGCCTCGGGTTCGATTCCCGCTTGCACACAAAGTATTTTCTGCGGGGTTGTATTTCTTTCTGATCCGGTTCGGGTGCCATGAGATATACGATCCGAGATCCCTAAAGCCCCCCCCCCCCCCCACCCCATTTCGCCTAGCCTCGCGCCGGGCCCCAAGGCATTTATTGTTTCCTCTCGTCGCCATGTGTTGAATATTCATCGGCGACGCCGCAGAGGAGAATGCGAGGCAGTCGTCGGCGCCGAGGGGACCCCGTCGATCGCTGCTGCCAGCCCTGTCTGCCCCGCCAGCCCCTCCACTGCCGCCAGCCCTGCCTGCCCCGCCAGCCCCTCCGGCCCGCCGCACTCTCGCTCAAGTGAAATATACTGTGACGTTCCCATCGCGAGGTACTCCGGTCCGGCCGGCTGCGAACGGGGCCGCATTAAAGCCGACCTCCCCGACCTCCCCCCTCCCCTCCGCGTATCACCACTTCGCCTTCCATGTTTTCCTGTTTTTGTTATCTTTTTGTCATTTTTGTTTTTATTCGTTGCTCTTCCTGTCTCATCTCGCTGTGTTTAAATTTTTTTCGCCCCGCTTTTCTTTGCCGGCGCGTCCTTTCGTCATTTACGACCCCCGGTCTGGTCTCATTCATCCCTAAAGTTTAATTACTAACGGGGCCACGGGGGCCCTGTTTTGTTGTTGTTGTTGTTGTTTTTTTTTTTTAAAGAAAGAGCGGAAGACGCCGACGACGCCGACGCATACTCCCACCGAAACTCGGTAATCTTATCAGTAAATGGAAAAGAAGAGGAGAAAGCAGTTGCGGGGGGGGGGGGGGGGGGGCTGTCGGCGGAGTCCTGACGGCCGCGCGCTGTGCCCCCCCCCCCCCTCGGTGTCTCGAACCAGATCTGGGCCGCTTGCTTCGGCCGACTACTCGGACCACTTTACCCGACGCGTGACACGGCGCATGGCCGGATATCGCCCCCCCCCCCCCCCCCCAGCGCCACATTCATAATTCGGTCTCCTCGGCCGAACAAACTGGGCGCCTCGCCCCGCTTTGCCATGTGGGGTGCAATCGACCATGGAGAAGGGACTGCCGGAGCGCCGCTGTCTAGAGGAGGGCGTCGTTTGTGGGGGCGGGGAGGGAGGGGCCCTGTGAGCACGCCTCGCTGTGGGGGCGCCCGCTGGATAGCAAGGCCCGTGGCCTACCCCGCCCATGGCAGGCGCTCTCCGCAGAGATTGCCGGCAGTGGCGGCCCAGTTGTCAGCGCTCAAAACGGCCGATTCCGGCGGCGGCAGCCGGCAGCAGCAGCAGCAGCAGCAGCAGCAGCAGCGCTGCTCTCCATTTGGACTGCTCCCGCCCGGCCGCGCCGCCCCGGCCCCAGCCGCAGTGCATGCACATTCCGCTGTTGCCAGACTACCGAGTGTTTGCAATCCACTTACTGCTCATTGTCTGTGCCAACTCGGGGCTCCGCGCGCCGCTGGCTGCTGGCCGGGGCGTTGGGGCGTGGCAGGGCGTGGCAGGGCGTGGCAGGGCGTGGCAGGGCGTGGCAGGGCGTGGCAGGGCGTGGCAAGGCTGGTGCGGTGCGCCGATCCACGCTGGCATTGTTCACCGCACCGCGACCATCATCAACAGCTCGCCGCGGCACCGTCCCGGTGAGGCCGGGGGGGGGGGGGGGGGCGGAGGGTCTGGCGGAGGGGGTCTGGCCAACGCACCGACAATGCAGCACCAGGGAATACGGTGATGAAGCTGCACGCGCACAGCAGCCCTTTGACCTATCCTGCTCCAAGGGTGGGGGGGGGGGGGGGGGGGTGGGGGGGGGGGGGGGGGGGGCGGTCGCCACTGGGTGCGCGGGTTACCGCCCACACAGCCGAAAGCCGTATGATTCTCGCCGCGGAAAAAATGGTCGTCAAAAAACATTTGCGTATCGACCCTTCGGTCTAGCTGGACCAGAGGGATTCCTGATTGGTGTAACCTAGGAGTCGATCATCTTTACGACCAACTAGACCGAAGGGTCGACAGGAAAATTCCAGTCGTGCAGCGACCGAATTCCCCCCCCCCCCCCCCCGTGTTCCTTCATGATAACGCGACGACGTGCGTGTTTTCATCGGTGGAGCTGCGGCCGCTGCGGCGCCGGCCTGCGCCCTGCTGACTGCGCCGGTACCGGGACGTCCGATAAGGATTCAGCACACAGTATTCAATGCGCTCATGTGTGTGTGCGTGTGTTTGTGTGTGTGTGTGTGATTTACCGCGTGCGATTTTCACATGACAAAGCACGGCCCACGGCCCTCTCCTTCCTCCCACCTGTCGCCCCTCCCCCTCTCCCGTCCTCCCGTGCTCCCGGTAGTTGTCTGGCCCCTCTCCAGCACAGTTCACTGGCAGCGCGCGGGACAGGACAGGAGGGGGGGGGGGGGGGGAGCGGACGGCGTGAGAATGACCCGGGACCCACACCGGCATTAACTGCGGCACGTAGCGAGCCTCTTTCGCGCCGAGTCCCTCGTCATACTCTAGCATCTGTTCCTGGGAGACCAAAAGTTCGATGGTCCCACCGCAGCAGCAGCAGCAGCAGAAGTGGCGGCGGCGGCGGCAGCTTGCAGGCGCATCACGGCCCCAGCACCCCCGAGCCCCCCCCCCCCCCCCCCCGGGACCCCCGGCCCTGCCGAGGGGCCCCAGGGGGCTGCGATTGAGGGAGGTCCGATATAGATTCGAGCAGGCGCGCCCCCCTTGATATTGGCGTCGAATTGATTCTGCTCTGCAGCGGCAGCGGTGTTCAAAGCGCAGCGGTGGCGGGAGGGGCGGGATGACAGCCCCCCCCCCCCCCCCCCACGCTCGGCCCGCGGGCACGCCCCTAATTTTTCGTCTCTTTTATTCGCCTCTTATAAACCCGCCGTGCCTCTTCTCGCATGGAGATAAGGCGGCCGGCGGGAAGGACAGAGAGAGAGGGAGGCAGAGAGACTGAGAGAGCGATAGAGAGAGAGAGAGAGAGAGAGAGAGAGAGAGAGAGAGAGAGAGAGAGAGAGAGAGGACTGCAGTTTAGGGCGCTTATTCCGGCTGGCCTGGTAGGTCTCCGCGTCGTCTGCTCCGCCAAGAAGCGAATATCGGATAACCGGGCAGGGCAGCTGCGCTGGCCTCCACTGGCCGCTGCACAGAACGGCGGCATCATCTTCAGTCTCTATAAAAAAGAAGGAAAGAAACGGACTGCAAAGTGCGTGAGTATGGATGCGCATCGTACCGTTTCCATTTCACATCAGATGGTAGGGTATTTTGGAGAAGTTACAAACCGGAAATGAAGAAGTCAAGAAGAACATCAGCGGAAAGAAAACGGGGATTTCGTAAGGGTCACCGCAGTAGAGAGGATCTCCGCCTTGGCGTCAGCCACGTTTTGTTTCCGCTCATATTCTTCTTGACTTCTTCTTCATTTCCGGTTTGGACCTTCTCCGGAACACTCTATAAGAGTCTTCACAATGTCAGCACAATGTCACAATGTCAACACGGTTACTTGTATTCCTATGCGGAAGCCGATCCACACGCTTGCATCCAAACTTGCCTCACCGGCCGCGGGATCTCGTGTTCTGTTTGACTGGGGGAGGGGGGGCTACATTGCACATGTATTTGCACACGTTTCTTTTCCGTCCACCTGAGCGTGCCGGGCGGAGATAGGCCGCTCTGTGCTGCCGTGCCGCCGGGCATACAGAGGAGTACGTACACACCCAGTGCCTTGATGAGGGACGGAAACTTGGTTTTCACGCGCGGCTCAGGGGTAGCAGTGCGCCTTGACGTGTTCGCCCCCATGGCGAATGTGTGGCGGCGGCGCACAAGACGCGTATGCCGACGACTTTAACTTCCTCAGCGGCATAACATGAACTTTCCGCGCGCGTACGGAATAGAGTACTCCGAGGAAGCTGCTCAGGACGGAAGTTAGAAGTCGTAACGGCGAGGAAGATGCAGGGGAAGTATGAGAAATCGAGTGTTCGGAACTCCGCTGCCCCTAAAAGAGCAATCGACTTCTCATATTTTCTTCGGGATTCTTCTTCTTTGTACGACCTTACTTCCGATTCGGGATTCTCCGGAGTACTCTATTCTCGTACCGAGCCGTAGCTCTCACATACGTAGCTCTTTCGCTCCAAAAGCCTATGTCGTCGTCGAAAACAGCGTGTCGTCATTTCTCATACCGTGGCAAATATGATGGGTGACGAACAGCGCGTCCGCAGCGAACAGTAAACAGCACCCGGCCCCGGTGCAGATAGAGCAGGAGTCGCAAGCGCTGTAATTCCTCGACTGCTCCGGCAAAAGATGGGAAAGAAAGCAGAAAATACAAGAGAAAAACAAACAAAGAACAAAACAAAAATGCAAACAACTATAGCAGAAAAGGATGAAAAACCTTAGCTTTGCTGTACTTTGCCATACCCGGCCGTACTCATCCTCTTTCTGTTGTACACCATATTCCCTCCTCCCACTCTCTATCTGTCTGTATCTCTCGCTGTCCCTCTGTTTGTCTCTCTCTTTCTCTCTATCTCCACCGAGCCCTGCCTCCCCATTCCCTCCCCACTGCCGCGCAGGCGCGTAGGAGCCGGGGGGGGGGGGGGCCTGGGGGCACAGCCCCCCCCCCCCCCCCCCACGTTTCCGAGTGGGGGGGCCTACCCCCCCCCTTTTCAACGGTATGTTCGGTAGTTTTAATCACTAAACGGCCCGCAGTTGCACTACATCCAGCCCGGCTTCGCCGCCCAACTGCCAACAATGAGTATTGCTACACTTAAATGTTTTGAGCTCATAGGAAATATAAGCCTTTCACTCCGTGCCTAAAAATCATTTTTATTTTTTGTCAAAATTTGAAAACTGGGTATATTTAGGATAATTTTTTTTGGCTGTCATTGGGAAAGCAAAAGGATAGGGATAGGAAGACTGCAGACCCCCTCTCATAGGCGCCCACAGCCGGGAACGGTTGTACCGGATACCTTAGGTAACGAGTAGCGGGCCTTCGGGGTGCTCTCTCATAAGCACCTCTAGAAGCCCTCAACCGGGGATTGAACCTCCGACAACCGCACAGAATGTTGCGCATCAAACCATGCGGCTATCAGAGGGGGATACTACTGCCAGGGATACAACGGTCTTTAGATGACACCACCCAGCGAGGAGAAAGAATGTGGAGTCCGAGATCTGCGAAAAAAAGGCCTCGACTGACGCCGGGTGTCGAACCTCGATCGCCGTGTCCGACTGGGACGAAGCGTTCCTAACCACTCGGCTACCAGAGAAGTATACTACGACTGGGAATATAATGGCGTTTAGATGACACAATACACAGCGAGGAGAAAGAACGTGGAGTCCGGTAGCTTCGAAAAAAGCATAGGCTCTCGCCGGGTGTCGAACCCTGACTTCCGAGTCCGACTGGGACGCAGCGCCCTTGACCACACGGCTACCAGAGAGGTATACGTAAGCGTCGTCCCAGAACCGACCGCATGGTACCAGCGGTGCTATCGCAGGGGACATGGAGATTTGGGTCTACAGTACAAGTCCGGCACCACCCGACCCGGGCGCGCGTGCGTCCCTGTTTGCCGCATCCCCTCCCCCTCGCCCCTCCCCCTCTCTGGCCCGCGCTTCCCGCCGTCGCTAACTGAATGAAAACACGTCTCTTTGACATTGAAATCGAGACCAACGACTGGACGCTCAGATTGACCGCGCCGCCCGTGACACTGCCGTCCGGCCCCGCCCGGCCCCGCGCGCGTGATTCGATTTGAGATCGCCTAATCAGCGAACGTGCCGTGACGTGGCGTGGAATGGAGTCACGTCGGAGGTCAAGTCCGCGTCGGTCATATTCTAAAGCTTCTGTCTGCCGCACACAGCGGATTTTGCCAGAGAGAGAGACAGAGAGAGGGAGATATATATATATATATATATATATGTATAGAGAGAGAGAGAGAGAGAGAGAGAGAGAGAGAGAGAGAGAGAGAGAGAGAGAGAGAGAGAGAGAGAGAGAGAGAGAGAGAGAGAGAGAGAGAGACTTGAGGCAAGGCGAATAGGTGGGGGGGGGGGGATAGTGACATTATTACCGAAATTCCAGCGGCTCCAGAAATGCGCGAAGTGCGGCACATTATTCCAGGCTCTGTATACTGCTATCCCTCTCCTTCTTGGGGTGAAACCCCCGAAGCCCCCCTGTCGGCCGCCGCCGGGGACCCGGGGTCCCGGGGGTCCCGGAGGGTCGGGGGAGCGGGGGGCGGGGGGCCGGGAGGTCCGGGAGGTCCAGCTGCGCGCCACCGCTGGACCCAGGCTGGACCACCCGCCCCGCTGCGGCCCTCGTGCAGCATTGGATTAGTGGAGAGGTCACGGAAGATTAGACCGGGCTAGCCGGGCTAGGTGAGGTTTGCTTAGGGATAGCGCCCGACTTGCATCTTCCAAAAATGCGTCTACTCAATTTTTCGAAAACATATCCCGTGGTAATGAGGGCCTGGCTGCAGCAGTCCATATCATAGCGCAAGCAGGACCGTCGAACTCAGTTTGATTCCGATGAGAACGACAAGGAAGGAAGGACCGCGAAAAGTGCTCAGAGGATTACGGGGCCGGGGGGGGGGGGGGGGGGGGGTTAAGGGGGGGGGGGGAGGGTGCGGGGGAAAGATAAACAGCGAGTAACTCCCACGACAAGCAGTAACAGGGGCTGTGCTGGCTGCGCTACCAGCCGGTCGGCCCCTCCCGGTCGCCGCCGGTCCCGGAGATGGTGTGCGGAGTGCGGACCCGTAATTGGCTTCCCCCCGTTCCTGTAGTTGGGCTGATGGCAAAGTATAGTGGCGCGGGGTGGCAAAGGAAACGAACGGAGGCGTGCGAGGAGAAAGGGAGAGGGGGGGGGGTGCAGACCGGTGAGTAGTGTGGAAAGCTGCGCAACGTCACGGCCTTGGCGAAGTGTACATGTCCGTAACACACGCCGCCGTTGGCTTGTGCGCGTGTGTGTGCGCACGTGTGTGTGTGTCGGGGAGAGAGAGAGAGAGAGAGAGAGAGAGAGAGAGAGAGAGAGAGAGAGAGAGAGAGAGAGAGAGAGAGAGAGAGAGAGAGAGAGAGAGAGAGAGAGAGAGAGAGATAGAGGGAGAGAGAGAGAGAGCACTGCGTGTGTGAGACTGAGGGAAAGAGAGGGGGCACTGCATGTGCGAGTGAGGGAGGACACTGTGTGCGTGAGTGTGAGTGAGAGAGGGTAATGTGTGAGCGCAGTGTAATCTGCGCATGCGGGCCTTCATTGTTATTTCAGTGAAAGCTGGGACGAAACGGTTACCCTTTGCCGGCATTAGACGCTATTAAACCTCTCCCCTCCGCTGAAGCGGCGAAACACGCAGAGCCAGCCAGGGCCGCCAGCCAGCTGAGGCGGGGGCGGCGGGGGTCGCGGGGGCGGGGGGGCGGCGGGGGCGGCGAAGGCGAAGAGCCCAGCATTTTCGCGCACCACGCGGGCCGGGCCGGGAGGGCTGCTATGCGCCCTTCAGGCCCTTTACTACCAGCAGTCTCTGATTTCCCCGCCTTCTCCCCCGTCCACCGCCCCTCCCGTCTGCCGCCATGTGAACTCCACCCCTCCCTTTCTTCCCAGCTCGTCCGTCTAAGTGAATATGCCTGTCTCAACGTCCGCGGGGCGAAGACTTGGCCAAGGCAGGGCTGCGCGCAACAGGAAACCAGGAAACGCGTCCCGTCCCGTCCTGTCCCGGAGTCAGGGCGGATGTTTGTGCGAACGCGCTGTGTAAGCTCCGGGTACGGACTCCGGGTTCCCGTGCTGCTGGCTCCTGGCTCTGGGATCTGGGCTCCTGGCTCCGTGCTCCGGGCTCCTCGCTCCTGGCTCCGGGCTCCGGGCCCCTGGCTCCGGGCTCCGGGCTCCGTGCTTGGGGACCTTCCCGCGGCCTGCATGCTGCCGGGCCGTTAGAGCCCGCCGAGACGCCCGGCGCCAGTGCTGCCCGCCGGCTCGTCATGCAAATGGAACTGATTGCCGATTCAAGGCCCTAACTAAATCGACGCGTGAAAATTCCCTAACACACACCCAGCTTACCCGTACCGAAACCTTTGGACTTCTGATGGCTGAGCCTCTCTGCGCGGGGCACCCGTGACCGTGAAAGGAAGAAAGATAACTCTAAAAATATGGTTCAGTAGCGTGGGGGACCTCGAACGCGGAGCACCATGTACTCAAGCACCACGACCGTCCGTGAGGCATCACCATGCGCACTCTGGAACCGCGCCAGCGCCCCGCCCCTGACCATGGCCACCACCGGGCCAGACCATATTCGGGCCGCAGCGGACCAGAGCAGCTTCCTCACTGTTTGCTGAATATTTCAGAAGAACGTGCGGAGCGTTATCGTCGCCTTCTGGCGGCCGCGGGTATTTGCATTCCTGGTGTGATTGTGGGCCCCCGGTGTGTGGGGCGGCGATGGCAGCGGCAGCGGCAGCGGCAGCGGCAGCGGCAGCGGCAGCGGCAGCCTCTCGGACCCCTCCGGGACGGCCCCCACCCCCTCCTCTCACTTCTCTTGGGTCGGTCCCCTTGACACGGCGTCATAGCGCCGGTGCCATAAATCACAGGCTCAGTGCTGACCCCGCCAACGGGGCCGACCCCCGTCCTGTCTGCAGCCCCGCCCCCCCCCCTCCTCCACCCCCGCTGCCCCCATTTTCCGATCCACTTCCACCTTCCTCCTCTCCCTCCAGCGGTTGATCCTCTCCATCCCATCCGTGGGCTGGGCAGGCTGGGCAGGCTGGGGCCCTTCCACCGCCTCAATCCACTCTCACCTCTGAAGAAGCCATGCCGCCGCGGTCGGCCAGCCCCTCTCACACGTCCGCCCATCAGCAAACTCTCATCAACACGCCGGCAGCCGGGCGGCGGCCATATTCGCGGCATATCGAGCTGGAAGTGCCACCCTCCTGCTCGGTACGGCGTACGGCTGTGGCCGCCCTTTACGGTCGAGGAATCAAAAGCGAAACGTTGTTTACCGCGGTCGGGTTCGACTTTTCCCCTTCAATTAGGGAACAAAAAAATGTTTGCCAGTCAGACAGGTCGGGAGGTCGGGAGGTGGGGCAAGGTGGGTGATTAAAAAGCGCGTTTCGTTACCGGCGAATAATAATCTGGCATCGCATCGAGCGAATGAGGGGAGAAATGCGATGCCGGCGCGGACGTGATGGGGGGACGCTGAAATGCCATGCCGCTCGCTGCTGTTTCGGTACACGGAAAAGAAAATAACGCGGGAAGAACGCTGCGCAGCGAGCCCCGCGCGATGAGAAGCAGCAGGTGCCAGCAGGTGCCAGCAGGTGCCAGCAGGTGCCAGCAGGTGCCAGCAGGTGCCAGCAGGTGCCAGCAGGTGCCAGCAGGTGCCAGCAGGTGCTGAGGCCTTCCTCAGTCCCGTCCCGTCCCGTCCTAAGTACTGTGTGTGTAGACGGTTCGTCTCGGCGCCGCGAGAGCGGAAAGCCTTCTCTTTGCTCTGTGGTGGGGTGGGTCGGGGACCACAGGGGGGTCCCGTGTTCGCGGAAATCCGGGTCTCCAGGCATGTGGAAGAGGGGAGGAGGAGGGGGTAACGCGCGCGCCAACCCTTGTGTGTCAACCCCCCGACTACGAGAGTAGTCATTCACTAATGCTCCGACAAATCATGCACAATTTTGCTGCTGTGCAAGACAACGTGGCGCAGCAGGCCGGAAACTTAATTGAAAAAAAAAACTCCAGCGCTTCTTCACACGCTAACACAATCTGGGCCCGGAGTGGAGGTGTGCGGCAGTGCTGCAGTGTCTACCGAGTGTGGTGTACATGACAGCGCCTCGCAGCGCCGCCATCAGGGCGACACGACAACTAAATACTTATTCATTATGACGCGCGGCGCCGCCCCCGCTGGTGTGCGAACATGTGTGGGACGTCGTGACGTACCCGTACCCGGTGACAGTGGTGTCATGCGGAGCTGTGCGGAGCCTGTCTGGTGCGGCTGACGCCGGGCTGATACCTTGTTCCGCTTTGTTCCACGTTGTTCTGCCTTGTTCCACCTCGTTCCGCCCTATTCTTACCTTCCGCTTTGTGTACAACTGCGCGCTGCTGTGGCCACTGAGATTGGTGTCCGCGGTGCGATGACAAGCCCCCCGTGCTGCCCGGCTGCGGGGGCTGTGCTGCCCGCACGGCTCTGCAGCTGCTGCAGCTGCTGCAGCAGCACACTCACCGTCAAAGCCCAGCATTTCGCAAGGTTGTGGCTTCGCGGGGAGGACGTGGCGGAAGGACGTACGCGCGAATGGTGGGACGACGGGCAGACTGTGCGCGGCGTGTGTGGGGCGTGTGCGGGGCGTGTGCGGGGCGTGTGCGGGGGGAGGGGTCGCTACGCGGGCAGGAGACGGGTCGCTACACAGCGATTGGAGGCAGGCGGGTGCTGCTGACGTCCGGGCACGGCGGAGGCGGTCTCGATCCGGTCCTGGGGCGGGGCAGGGCGGGGCGGGCCGCCCGCGGGGGTCCAGGAGCCGCCCGATAGGCCGCGGAGATAGCCTCGCCTTGCTGCCGCAGCCCCACCGGAGGCCAGGCCACCCCGATGGGGGCCGTCCCGTTTCATCACCGTCAGCGTCCGCTCATCTCTCTCTCTCTCTCTCTCTCTCTCTCTCTCTCTCTCTCTCTCTCTCTCTCTCTCTCTCTCTCTCTCTCTCTCTCTCTCTCTCTCTCTCTCTCTCTCTCTCTCTCTCTCTCTCTCTCTCTCTCTCTCTCTCTCTCTCTCTCTCTCTCTCTCTCTCTCTCTCTCTCTCTCTCTCTCTCTCTCTCTCTCTCACTCTCTCTCGTTTGATTCCCGACAGCAGTGCCGCGCGTCGCCTCCCGAAATTTGCAATCTGATCAGAGATTATGTCCCTACCGACTAGCGGCGGTGGGCTGCCGGGGTTTGGCCTCGGCCCGGCCTCCGGTGCCTCCGGCCTCGGCCGCGCCTAACGACGTGCTTGAGGCCGTCAGCGCGACGGGAGCCGCGGGGCCGCGGGGCCGCTGGCCGTCCATCCGAGCCGTCACTACCGCCCGGCCCGGCCGTGGAACCCCTTCGCATTACATTCAGTGAGGACACGATATTTGGACACACGATATTGGCTCCCGAGAATTATTGATGGTCCGAGCGCGGCGGGAGCAGGCTCCTACTCACTCTGTCAGGAGGGGCTGCCACTTGCTGCCGCTCGACTGACGCCGCCTGCCCATGGAAATCCCTCTTCTAGAAGGACATCTCTCTGCCGGGGTCCTCCTCGGCCCCCGGCAGCAGCTCCACATCGCGTTAGTAAAGAAAGCGCCATCAATCACGGAAACCCAATTTTTGACGGCGGTGCGGCTGCGGCCCCGGCTCCGGCTGGCAGCCGCTCGGTGTGAGGGGGAAGAAATCGCGCCAAAGGGGGCAGGAAAAAATTGAGACGTGCGGGGTGTGGGGCATGGCCGAGGGCGGCCGAGGGCGGTCGCGGGCGTACCTCCCCCTACAAACCCTGTCTCTCTCTCCTTCTCGGTCGCTCTCTCTCTCTCTCTCTCTCTCTCTCTTTCTCCTGCCCCCGGACTCGCGCACTGCTTCTCATAAGGCCCGGCGGCCAGCGCTAATAAACAGTCAGCTGGCTAAAGAGGTCGGGGGTGGTGACGAGAGTCGGCGCCGCCACAGAGAACAGAGCTTCTGGCTCCGGCACAGGCTCCGGCAGAGGCTCCGGCACAGGCTGCGGCACAGGCTCCGGCACAAGCTCCGGCACAGAGTCTCTGGCACAAGCTCCGGCAACGGCTGCGGCACAGAATCTCCGGCTCAGGCTCCGGCAACCGCTGCGGTACAGAGGCTCCGGCAGAGGCTCCGGCACAGAGGCTCCGACACAGGCTCCGGCACAAGCTCCGGCAACGGCTGCGACACAGAGTCTCCGGCTCAGGCTCCGGCAACCGCTGCGGCACAGAGGCTCCGGCACAGAGGCTCCGGCACAGAGGCTCCGGCACAGAGGCTCCGGCACAGAGGCTCCGGCACAGAGGCTCCGGCACAGAGGCTCCGGCACAGAGGCTCCGGCGCAGGCTCCAGCACTGGCCTGGAGGTTCCTTTCTCCGAGGCACACAGCACGCTCACGCAAATGTGTACAACTGCCCCCTTCCCCCCTTCCTTCCCTTGTGCGCAATTCAGCCCAGCTGGCCTCATTCGGGCGTGCAGGCGGGGAGGGCGAGGAGTGGGGGGCGTTGTTTGACCGGGGGTGGAAGGGGAAGGGGGTGTGTGCGGTCCTTTGGGGGAACAAAACTGACCAAGAAAGGCAGCAACGAGGGAAAGGGGGGTGGTAGGCTCACTAGCAGCACTGTCAGCGGCCGCAGCGCTGTAGCCATGCGACCGCGCGCGTGTGACGATAGGCAAGGAAAGCTAGGCGAGCGAGGCCTCAGCAGACACATACCAACCCTAACATATACCAACCCCTACTCCAGCGGCAGCAAGCTCCACGGCAAAAAAAAAAAAAATGTTGCATGGTACTATCGCATTGCTAGGTATTCCTGTGCGTGGTCCAGACAGGATGTACAGAGCGAGCTGGGCTGGGACCCCTTCGCAGAGGAGAGGTGTGGGAGAGAAAACATCTGACCGCACTACAGCCGCACCGCCCTACCTTCCAGGGGCTTGATGAAATATTACCGCACTGTCGCGCCGAACGTTAGTGTATGTGAGACAGCAGTGAGAGCCCAGCCCAGTAAAGGGAGCCCGGTACAGCCCGGGACCCCGGCGGAGCCCGGGAGCCCGGCGGAGCCCAGCGGAGCCACGGGAGGGTGAACGTCTGACCGCCTTCTCACCGCGGCCGTACGAGTGATCGATACCGGAGCTCGTGAGTGATGTTGTGGCTGTGGCTTATGAGTGCGAAGGAGACAGACAGACGGGTATAGCGGGAGGCGGATGACACGTTTGGGACAGTAAGACGGGCCGGGCCGTCCTATGGTCGCTGCTCTCCTACTCCTCTCTCTCTCTCTACTCCTCTCTCTCTCTCTCTCTCTCTCTCTCTCTCTCTCTCTCTCTCTCTCTCTCTCTCTCTCTCTCTCTCTCTCTCTCTCTCTCTCTCTCTCTCTCTCTCTCTCTCTCTCTCTCTCTCTCTCTCTCTCTCTCTCTCTCTCTCTCTCTCTCTCTCTCTCTCTCTCTCTCTCTCTCTCTCTCTCTGTGGTTTTGCGGTCGCTGACGGTCGATAGCTGCGATCGACGACTGCGACAAAGCTAAAAAAAACTTAAAAAAAAAAAAAGGCGAAAGCTTTTATTAATACTGAGACCACTCGATAAATTAATAAAATACTGCAGTCAGCGGTATGGGAAATCGGGAACAGTTTGAGTTTACAGTGTGTTCGGCGTTACTACCACGGCGAACGGCGTGAAGATGGCAAGATGGGCCGTTAGGCGACGTGTGCTGCGGGTGGACTAAGCGACCGCAGCCGGGACGTGGTGCCCCCCCCCCCCCTCCCCTCTCTCTGTCTCTCTGTCTCTCGCTCTCTCGCTCTCTCACACACGCACACACACATGCGCGCGCGCGCACCGTAACGCGAACTGGTACCGTCCTCTGAGGGGGTGCGCGGGATGTCACGCGTCAAGGTCATAAAGAAGGAGAGGGAGGAGGACCACAAGGCGAGCCGTCCGATAATGTGCGCTGGGCACTGCACATCTAGGCTAGGCTAGGCTAGGCCGGGCTAGGCAAGGCTGGGTTAGGTCCTCCCGATGTCCCTCTGGACTACCGCACTGCCTCGGACAGCGCTCTGCGTGGCCACAAGTATTCATGCAGCCCGCTTCCCTCTGCTTCTCTGGGCGCATTTTCACGCTTCCTTTCTTATCGCTGGTGTCCGTCGCAGTGTTTGTGTGTGTGTGTGTGTGTGTGTGTGTGTGGCACACGCAAACAAAGTGGAAATGCGCCTGCTGGCGAAAGTCGACGTTGTTGTTGCTGTGAGGAGGAACGGCAGGGGACTGTGTGTGTGTGTGGGGGGGGGGGGCGACGAGAGCTGCAGCACACTGATGAAAAGGAGGAACGCCGCCAAGTGCAGAGAGAGGCAGCCAGGCCACAGACAGTCGGAGCCAGCGGAGCCAGCGGAGCCAGCAGCGCCCTGTAGTAGCCGGCGAACACTGTTCACGCACGGCCACGGCTGCCATGGCGCTGCCGGGGCCTGCTGCCCTCTGTTACGACCTCAGCGAGCAGCAGACGTACCGCGCGGGGTAATTTTCGCGCGCGCGCGCACACACACACACACACAAACTCACCGCGTGACCTCGGAGTTTAGGGAGGAAAAGCCACAGCAGTCTGGAGTTTCGAGCATAGGGTTGGTGAGCAAACTGATGCTGTGCAGAGTGTTTGTTGCCCAAATAGTTTATCGATCTTTTGCGTTCGCTCCAGAAATTGTTTTCATTTCATGCGATTTCACCGCGTCTGCACTGTCAAAACCTTGCGAAGAAACTGTTCGTATTACAAACTATTTTCTTCGTGGCTTGCGAAGAATATTACGGCATTGTAAAACAAACTAATTCTTTGCAAGCTTACGAAGATTTTCTTCGCATTACAAACCAATTCTTTGTAAGAGCTTTGTAAGCTTGCAAAGAAATTCTTCGTATTGCAAACAAATTCTTCGCAATAGAAACAACCACAATTATTCTTTGCAAGCTTGCAAAGAATTTTCTTTGCTAGCATTTGACAGTGTGGGTTGGAATGGCGTCGTGGGCTGATTCGGGTTCCCGGGCTCCGGGCAGCCGGAGGAGCAGCCGGAGACGGCCGGAGACGACCGGACACGATCGGAGACGGTCGTCCCGGAGCTCCGCGCCCCGCCAGCGTCCCGAAATGACGCATGCGCGACGCCCGAGCGACGCCGCCGTTTCGGTACGGAGGACCCGGAGGACCCCGAGGCCCGAGGAACCGGAGAACCGAGAACCCGGAGAACCCGGAGGAACCCGGAGGACCCGGAGGAACCGGAGGAACCGGAGGAACCCGGAGGAACCGGAGGACCCGGAGAAACCGGAGGACCCGGAGGACCCGGAGGACCCGGAGGACCCGGAGGAGGACCCGGAGGGAACCGGAGGACCCGGAGAACCCGGAGGACCCGGAGGACCCGGAGGAACCGGAGGACCCGGAGTAACCGGAGGACCCGGAGTAACCGGAGGACCCGGAGGACCCGGAGGAGGACCCTGGAGTTCTCCCTCTGGGAGCGCGCGGGTCGGATCAGCCGAGCCGGCATGAGACACAACGAGACCATCTGGCCGGCCCCGGGATTTTACGGCGCCAATAAATGACTTGATGGGAGGCATGGCTCATGGAGCACAGCGCACTCCGTGGCCGCCTTCGCCTCGCGGCAGTGGCCCGGCCCGGCTCCGGCTCTAACCTGTGTCTGACCCGTCTGCGGGGACGAGTAATGTGGCCCATATCCACACACCGCGAGCAGGGCGAGCAGGGCGAGCAGGGAGGCGTGGAAAAGATGGAACGCCTCCATCAACCTCACCGTAGAGGTCACCGGAGACGGGGGCGGAGCGGGCCGCGGCGCCACACACGTTGAAAGCGCAGATTTGACATGAAATCTAGGCCCATCCCGCCGTAAGAGCCCAGATAAGAGGGTTGCCGACCCGGAGCACAGAGCCAGAGAGGCGGCCTACCACAGGAAAGTGCTTAATGCACGGCTATAGTGACGCGACGACGCCCACTCAGCCGAGCTTCCAAGGCGAGCCCGAAGCCGCCACCGCCGCCACACATGTCGCGTGTCTCAGTGCGATGCGACTGTAGATCGTGATGATTAATTCAGCCCGTATGTCATACGAATGTGGCGGTGAGAACCCCTCCCCTTCCCCCACCCTCTGCTGCTGCTGCTGTTATTTCGGGTTCGAGAATGGCCGGGATGGCGCACGGGATTAAAAATTAACTGTATAATGCATATGTGAGTTGTCGTACGCAGCGCTCAGCCGGCGCCACTCACATACAAACACACACACACACACACACACACACACACACACACACACACACACACTGATTCGGGCCGGCCGGCTGGTCGGGCTGTGGGAGGAGTTCGACTAGGGAGGGCTGGTGGGGGCGGTGGGGGCGGTGGGGGCGGTGGGGGCGGCAGCAGCACAGCCTGGAGAGTGAAGCCGCTGAATCCTTCGCGGTCGGGGAGAAGAGGAGGGCGCTGTGAGACCGCCTTCCTGGCTAAGAGCTCCCCCTTCGCTATTGACCACACAAACAAGTCCGCGGCGCTGATGAAAGGGCCCGGAGGGCTAAAGAGCTCCGCCAATGAGGGTCACGGATGCCGTTCTGCCCTTTAAGTGTGTAAGCTAGCACCTGCCGCGAAGGGCGTGTGGGCGTGTGGGCGTGTGCGGGCGTGCGTGTGCGTGCGTGGGTGCGTGCGCGGGCCCGACAGCTTCTGCTCCAGCGACGGCGTGACCGGAATACATTCCCGACCCTCGGGGCCGGGGCCCGAGGGCTGGACGGGCTGCACAGCAGACCCTACTAATCCGCAAGGGGCAGCAGCAGGGGCTGTTTCTCACTCCCCCTCGCACCGCACGGCCTGTCCGCACGCCTCTCGTCGCTCTCACTCGCTCTCCCATGTCCCCCCTTGGGTACGGATCGTTCACGTCGCACGCCACACATGTTTGGGGACGACGTTGACGACGCGTGCTTCGCTCACAGTGGACCATCCCCTATTTCCTCAAGTGTAACGGAAACTGCTAAACCAATCTTGTTTAAAATCGCTGCCAGCTTCAACACGCTCGCCCGACCCCGAAACCCCCGGCAGCCATCTGATCCCGGATCTGGTATGCCAAAGCCCCGGCTCCCGAAAAGCCCATCGGATATTTGCCTACGTGTCCGAGCAATGGAGAGGATCAGTAGTGGCCGGCAGTGGCTCCACGGGAGGGCCAGACGGAACCAGGCGAAGCCAGGCGAAGCCAGGGGAGGGGTCGGAAGATTTTTCCCGTCGCCTTTCAATTCCGAATGAAAATATCTAAACTAGGAAGTACTCATAGAGACTAAAAAGTACAATTCGCGGCAGGTCCTGGTAGGTGATTAACCATTAGGTACGTACACGGCGATGTCGCAAGCGCAAACCTAATGTAATTTAGTCAGTCTCTGTCTGTGCACCGAGGGCGCCTGCTGGTTAGGCAACCACGGATTCTCCATGCGCGTGTGTCGTGCGGGCTGGCCTATCCTCGAATTCGCAGGCGCTCGGCGTCCGTGTGCGATTGAAGGATGGCGGTAATTCGGGTGTACTATTTGTACGACGTCTGAGGGTACACTGTAAAAATATTCATCATCACTTTACGACAGTCGTGGTTAAATCTGAAAAACAATTGAGTCGTCACAGACTTAAGTGACGAGTAAGTCGTCGCCTATAATATTTTGGCCAGCTAGGACCCGTCCTGCCTGCCCCGCTGCACCACATTCGGTGCACGCCGCAGGGGCTGCTGGGACCTCGTTTACTAACGTCATGGCGGCCGCGCTGATGAGATGAAACCGGGCAACGGGTGCTGCCGTGATGACGCACCGCGGGCAAACGCGGGCACCGCACGGACCCGCAAGGTGCGGCCCAATCATGGACCGCACTCCGCCGAGTGGTGGCAATTTCATGCAGTTTAGCAGTAATTGGAGCGGAAACTCTCCGCGCACATATACCCCCTGGCCCTGGTCACCCTGAAATGCTCTGACGGCCAGAGAGAGAGAGAGAGAGAGAGAGAGAGAGAGAGAGAGAGAGAGAGAGAGAGAGAGAGAGAGAGAGAGAGAGAGAGAGAGACAGACAGACAGACAGACAGACAGACAGACAGACAGACAGACACACAGACAGAGACAGAGAGTGGGGGGAGGATACAGAGAGGGAGAGAGAGTGCGACAACTCTTAGCAACACTGTGCGGAAGGAAAATTCAGGGAAACGAGAAACGTGAAAAAATTCACGCCTGTCAGCACGGCAACAACCCCACCTCCCTCCCCCCCCCCCCCCCCAAAAAAAAAAAAAAAAAAAAAAAAATTGTTCACACTTTGAAGAATGAAAAAGGTTTGGGATTTATTTTTTGGATGCGGAGGAGGGGTTGTCGAGACGATGATGTGCTGATGGCTGTGCGGTGATAGGGGACCCAACTGATGCCCGCTTTCACACGACCCACTATCACGGCGGGATCAGCGGCGAATGCTTGGAGGGCTGGGATCCCCTCCGGCCCTCCGGCCACCACCGAGGCGGCCCAGCTGCGTATCGAGGACTACGCATCGCGGCAGGACCGGCGTAGACCGCGGCTAAGGCGGGGGCGGGACCAAGCCCATACCAACCGCACGGGCCGATGCGAAAGGCCGACCATATTGCCAATTTGCGGGGCAAAACTTACGATGATTGCGCCTGCTAAGTCGGATCGGAGCAAAGGCCCCCATCACCTCCCGCGCTCCCCGCCACCTCCTCCACTTACAATCATCATGTAGTCTGCGCGGCTTTAGCTCCGAGTTTCCGTGGCGGCGGCCCGCATGAATATACATTAAAAACGTTGCTCAGTACAACAAGCTCGAATTACAATAAGGTAACTCAATTTTCAAGGCGTCGCAGAGGGAGAAACATGGACGGGGGAGAGAACTCGGACCGGGACAGTGAGACGAGGGTGACCGGGGGAAAGGGAGGGGGTGGGGGGGCGTTATTAAGCGGGGGGAAACTCGGATCTACGGCATAATCCGCCGTGAAACACAAAGCGGGCCGCGGGTTCTCAGGAAGCGGCGTGTGTCTGGGATTGCGCGCGTTTTAATATCCGTGAGAGCACGGCGGCGCCGGCGCCTCTAGCTTCGGCGCGGCGCCGGCGCTACACTTGGAAATAAAGAGCAGCCCCCAACGTGTGTCGGAGGTGCATCCGATTGTAGTCACGTGACACGGTGACACGGTCGGCTGCTCCGAGCGCTTGTCCGAGCTCCCTCGTAAAACCTAGTTATAAATTCTTTGAAACTCTTGGTCTGTGGTAATAAAACCTTTTTTTTCAAAAAAATGCAAAAGCGTGTCTTGCAATGAGAATACGTCTACCTATAGAAGAATTGTATGATTTGTGGGGATTTTGGTTTTCTGGCAGTTTAAGAATTATATAAGTTTGCGTGCATACAATCTTATTTTAACTCATGGGTTTAGTGTGATCATATGCAAAGGAAAGAAATAATAATTTCATTTTCTCTTTATATAAATGCAATGAGATTTTTCTTACGTAACGAGGGCGTCTGCTTTGGCGGGAGACGCGCCGGGCACGGCGTACGCAGCATGCAGCACAGACGGACCGCCACGGAACGAATCGCACGACGAGATTGGATCTCGCGCTGGCGAACCGCCAAGTATCATTACTGTTTCTGCCCCTCTGGCTGGATATGATGAATTCTGGGCGCCTGCTTTCCCCTCCGATGTCTTTCTTGAGGATTTTATATTGGATCCTTTTTCGCTCGTTATTTCGCTCCTTGATACTGTTGTATCGTCTGCTGCTAGTTCCTGCGTCCGCAGTGACGACGGCAACACTTTTTTATTTTATTTTTCTCTCTGTGGGTGTGTGTGTGTGTGCGCGCGCGCGTGTGTGTGTGTATGTGTGTGTGATCCCCAGGCTGTCCGTACTACCCTGCAGGGAGGGGTACGCCTGCGCTCACCCCCTACGCTCCTTAGCGCTTTGTGCGAGAGAAAGAGTAATGGGGCACAAAGCGAGACGGAGGGAAGAAGAAGAATACGGGCGAGAAGCGCGGGGAAAAAGAAGGGAGGAGAATTAAGAGGGAGTGAGAGACATAGGGAAGAAAATGGAAACGAACTGTTCCAATGAGAAGCGTTATTCTCGTCGGAACAATGACTCCCTGTTCTCTTGCCCGGCGGCAAAGCTGGGGGTGGTGGGGGCGGGCGGTTGGAGGCTGCTGGAGGCTGCTGGAGAAACCCTGGACACCAAGGCGCGGAGTTCAGATACAATAAGGCCGCTGGAGAGCCGCTGGAGGGCCGACGGGCGGGGCTGCAGGTGTCCCAGGCCGGCAGGCTGGAGCAAATGAGGCTGCCCACCGGATGAATGGAATGGAGGTTGTCCGGTTGGTCCAGAGAAACTGTGCCCCCACCTCCCTGAAAAGACAAAGATTGAATTTTTATTCGTTTTTTCACAGAGGGAGATGACGGCGGGGTTAAGCCTGGGCTCGGCTGACCTGGTGGCACGGCACCTGCGCCCTGCCCTAGCTCTGCTGGCCGTGTGCACGCATGCGCGACAAGAAAAATGTGCGGCCGTTGTTTATGCGGGAATGTTTGTGGCGGTTTGTGTGGACACAAACAGCGCCCCCCCCCCCCCCCCCCGATCGCCAACTACTGCTGCTGTTATTATTTTTATTTCCTTTTTTTTGCGGTGTTTGTGTGTGGTTGTATGTATGTGTGTGTGTGTGTGTGTAGGGGAAGATGGGAGGGAGGAGGGAGCAATTTCGGTTCCCAGCAGCAGCGGCAGCAGCAGCAGCCCTGCTCGCTGTCGGCGCTCTTCAAAGGAGTAGCGGCGCGAGGGCAAAAATGTTTACGTGTTTGCGGCGGCGGGCAGCAGCAGAGGCTGGGGCACAGGAGGGCGGGTACCAGTCCTGACCACGACTGGATCGACGTACGGCCACGTACAGCCACACTGGGGTGGGTGTTCCCCCGGGCGCAGGTGCCTGTGTCGGGATCCCACGGCCTAGCTCTGCGGGGAGGCCTGCGACCGCTAACCGCTTTCCGAGACCCCCTCAAAAAAAAAAAAAAAAAAAAAAAAAAACAGTAATAATGCTTGTTTCCGTATGGCAGGCGGCGGCCGTGCACGGTTCCTGCCGGCCGCGTTCCGTACGCGGCACAGAACGTTCAATTCAATACCGTGCACAATTAGGTCCGTGGTAATCCCGGGCAGAGCGGTGGGCAGCGCCAGCGGGGGGTGGAGCACACCGTGCGCACCGCACAGAATAAAGGTTATAGACCTGCCGTGCTGACGGTTGTGTGGCCCAGCCCGGCAGCAGCAGCAGCAGCAGCAGCAGCAGCAGCAGCAGCAGCAGCAGCAGCAGCAGCAGGCGGTCATTGGCGAGTGGAGTGCCTGCAGGCCCGGACGCCGCACCCCGGACTGGCCGGGCCGGACCAGGTTTGCGGACGTCCTCTGGGCACACGGCGGCCGCTGCGGCGGCGGCTTTCCAGCAGATTTCCATATTTATTTCGTTCCAGCCTTTCGTCCGCATGCAAGGCAAGTAGCGGTGGGCGTGCGGTCGGTGCGCCGGGCCGGCCAGCGCTGCGGCGGGGGAAGGAAGCGGGAAGCCTCTGCTCGGGAAGCGCCCCTCCCCCCCCCCCCCCATGCCACGCCCCGTCACGCGGCAGCCTCCAAATTGCCGGCCGTTGTGTGCATATTCATGAAGGGGGATCAATAGAGCCTGTACGCCCCCCGCCGACCCGCGCCGACCGCTCGACAGGGACAGCGGGGCCGCAAGGGGCCGGCGTGGGCTGGAGGGGGGCTCAACCACAACGGGTCTTGGACCTGCCACCGATGGCGTACCTGCAGCCGAACCGAAAACCTTTACCGGCGCGCTGGCCGTGAAATTGACGGCGTCCACGTTTTACAAACTACCTTCTTTTAGAAGCTTCTAGGGTTCGAAGCTTCTATTTTCCCCCCTCTGTGTCTGGGCGTGGTTTGGACAACATTCGGGGGCATTCCGGTGTGCAGTCAATGCAGACAAAAACGAAGGAGGGGGGCGGACAAGGATAGGTGGTGAAGGCAGAACGGTTCTTTCTGGGAGGATTCCCAAATGAAGATTTTAGCAAGATTTTAGTCGTGAAACTGACTAACTGCTTAACTTATTACCTTCAAATGACGCTTCGGTAATCGTCAGCGAGAGCTAAGCCCTGCGCGAGCCAAACGGTGCTGCTCTCTGCGGGACAACAGTGGCTACAGACCCGGCAGCGCGCTGGTAGCCTTCATCGCAATTCCGTAGCGTAGTGGGCTAGCGGACCGGTCGGTGACCGCAAGGTTCGGGGTTCAACTCTTTGCCGGAGTAAAAATTTTTCTGAAGTCTGCCGACCGCGGATGGTGGGTAAAATATACCAAAAGAACGTGTTCAAAGTGTGTTGTCTGAGTGACCGCGGACGTTGGGCCGCGGACATTCCCCGGAGGTTGAATACACTCGTTGACTCAGTGGTTCGACGCCCGAGCAGGGGAATGGTGCTTGCCAAGACTCGGCAGAAGTTAAATGTAGAGGCCTAGGGTTCGGCCTTCTACATTTTTCAAGCGTAAGGCCTCGGAATCTGGAGTATTCGGGCAACACCTACTTGGATACATGGCGTAGAAGAGTAGAGTACAATCGGCTTCGGCCGTGTACGATCTGGGCATCCTACCTCCCTCTCAATCCGCGAGGAAGTGGCCTCAGGGCCACAGACCAACTGGCTGGTCGAAGGGGGCTGACTCCTGAAATCTGGTCAGCGGAAGGGGCGATGTTGGCCGTTGCGGAAGCCTGCCTACCAAGGCGGCTGCGTCGTGCCTGTGTCTTAGCGGCGGTCAACTCCTGGTACACCGGTTCCCATCCGAACACCGAAGTTAAGCAGGAACGGTTCCGGACGGAAGTCTGGGACGAGGTAGGACCCACCCATTTTTGCCGTTTTTTGTTGTTGTTGTATTTTTTATTTGCAGGGTCTGAATCTTGAGGATTCAATATACTTTTAAATTAAAAAAAAATTATTGAAATGAAACGCTTTCTACCAATTTATAGAGAAAAGAGGAAAACCGCGAAAAAAAAATTGACCAATAGTGCATGAGTGTAACGCGCTCATCACTTTAAAAAAAAAAATCAAAACTTTTCATCATTTGAATTCACCTGGACAGTTGTGGACATTCCGTGAACCCCCCTTCCCCTCTAAGTGTCCACGTGGTATCTGAACAGCCCCAAAGAACAAGCCTGTCCTAGAACGGTAAAGCGTTCTCCATGCCTGTCTTGTTTCATGTTGCTGTGACCACATGACGGCGCGGACGTGTCCCGAGTGGACGGGGGGCCGGTGCTGGACGTGCCGATGGTGGCCGTGCCGAGGCTGCCGGGGCTGCCAGGGCCCCCGACGAGGCCGGCGCAGTGGTGATTGCCGTCGGCGACCGGGGCCCCCCAGTGAGCGCGGCACCACACGCACGGGTTACTTATGGCCGCGTTGCCGACGACGAGAGAAAGACCTCTGTCGCACCAGGGGTTACGAATAGAGTCCCCTTTTCACTCAGGCTTTCACCCCCCGGCCGCGGTCGCCGCCGTTTTGATCGCCGAGGTTCGTGGACGTTCCGCCTCTCTCAATCAGTGTGATAGCGCTCTCGCAGCATCAGGTGGTATTCAAATGTCGGCGAGGGACTCCGGGGCCCGCCCCCCTACCCGGCCTCCCCCCCCCCCCCCCCCCCGGGGTCCCGCTCCGGCCCCGGCCCTGAAGGCGTTCTCGTTCTCGCCGCTAGCGTCGAGTCGGAGCTGCAATCCAATTCGCCGCATCTACAAGATTTGAGAGTTGAGGTTCAAAAGGGGTTGGCGCGGGGTGGGGCGGTGCCGGGCAGCGCTCTCGTGGCAAAGCCGGGAACCAGGGGAGCGGGGCTAGGGGCGGGCCGGGCTTCAGGTAGAGGAGGAGAGGGGTAGCTGATCAGCGTCGAGGACAGCGCACGACCGCGGCACGGCACGGCTGCCTAAGCGAGCTAAGTTAAGGGGGTGGCCGCGGCGCGCACACCCCTCCGGCCCCGGCCCCGGCCAGGGCGCCCTGTGAGGTCCGCTCCTCCCGACTTAAGGCTCGGAGGGGCCGGTCTGGCAAAGCGTGAGGCCTGTCGAAGTGACCCACTAAGACGGGCTGAAAGGAGTGCCGGGCCGGGCGGATGGGCGGGAAGGGGGCGTCGGGGGGGGACCCACCCCTCAGCGTCAACACGGGACAAACACAAAATGATTCCACGCTGCTGCCGTCCGGCCTCCGCCTCCGATATTTTCATTGTTCCTCGGGTCGGAGAGTAAATACCGCGACGTGGCTAGGCAGCAGGCAGCAGGAAACAGGCAGTATGAAGCAGGCAACAGGCAGCAGGCAGCAGGAAACAGGCAGTATGAAGCAGGCAACAGGCAGCAGGCAGCAGGAAACAGGCAGTATGAAGCAGGCAACAGGCAGCAGACAGTATGAAGCAGGCAGCACGGCAGCAGGCAGCAGCCAGACCTCAGACGCCGCCGCCGGTTTCGCGATACAGCCCCGACGCTTTGACGTGTTTAGGTAGGCGTTAGAGGCCGCCACGCCCACAAGATTGGAGCCGTGCCCGTGCCGGGGCCTCCACAAGACGCTGATGGTGTCGGCGCCGGGATTTGGCGGCACGGCTGGCCTTTGATTTTCGGCGAGGAATGGAAGGCGCTTGGAGTGGAGGGGGAGGGACGGGGGCGCCGGAGGGCGGCGGGGAGCGCTGAGGGCGTCCATGTCTGGCAGTGCCCATCAAAACCCTTCCTTTGTCGCGTCGCTCCATTATGCATGGGCCGTGCGGTGGCACCGTGGCACCGGCGGTGGCTGGGGTCGGAGCTGCCACCAGTGCCGGGGCCGGGCCGGGCCGGCGGCACTGGCACCACGCAAACGGAGTTTGCCTCAAATGTGGTTCGCTTTACTTCGCCTCGACTCTCACCTCATCGCCGTTCCAAACGTTGTCTCTGTCCTTGTCTGCCCCACCCCGTCCTCAACCCCCCTACCTGTCGTCAACCCTTCCTCCTCTCTGCTCTGCCTTAGGGATTTTGCAGGGGTGGATAGGAGGGAATAGGTGGGCAGAGCGGGGAGGGGGAGGAGGGTGTAGGCAACTTAACATCAGCAGGTGGGAAATGGGATGTCAGTGCTTCGCTCAGCGGCCTGAGCACCTCGTGCAAGAGGTGAGAGAGCAAGAGAGAGAGAGAGAAAGAGAGAGAGAGAGAGAGAGAGAGAGAGAGAGAGAGAGAGAGAGAGAGAGAGAGAGAGAGAGAGAGAGAGAGAGAGAGAGAGAGAGAGAGAGAGAGATAGAGAGAGACAGAGAGGGGGAGGGAGTGGGAAAGACGTTGGTAAAAAGAGGGGCGCGAAAACAATTTCAAGAGATGTAGCCGCACAGCTGATTACCGCCGCTTCCTTTCCTTATTCCCGTATCTCTCTCTCTCTCTCTCTCTCTCTCTGTCTCTCTCTCTCTCTCTCTCTCTCTCTCTCTCTCTCTCTCTCTCTCTCTCTCTCTCCCGTCTGTGGCCGCGTTTGCCCCAAACACAGCAAACAGCGCTGCGCGGTGCTGATACTGCCGTGCCCAGTGCCGCTCATAGGGCTGCCCCTGCCCCGGGTCATGCCGACGGCTCGCGGCTCCCCAAGGCAGCAGCTGCTACGGCGGCCGCGGCCTCTGTGCTCCGTGGTGCGGCAGCGTTCCCTGGGCGCGTCAGCAGCGATTATACTATTGCGGCTGCCAAAATGGCCGGCGCAGCACAGCAGGGTGGCCGCGTGGTCCGCGCGGCCATTTGTCATGGGCGGCAGCGGCAGCGGCGGCAGCGGCGGCAGCGGCGGCAGCGGCAGCGGCAGCAGGCAGGGCGCGCGCCGGCCGCACGTGATGGGCAACAGACCATCAACACCACGCCGACGCCAACTCCGGCCCGTGCGGCGCGGGGGAAATAGTTCCAGCGGCCGGCAGCGGCCGGGTGGGTGCTTCATTAATTTGGCTCGCATGGCCATGTTATTTATGGCCCCTATTTATGGCGGCCGCTTTAGTGCCTTGACTGTTTGGGACGCCCTGCACACGCCGCGCACACGCCTCGCACACGCCCGCCATGGCATCCGTTATCATATCGGCTGCAGTGCAGCGGCACGGCACGGCACGGCACGGCACGGCACGGCAGGAGTGCTGTGCTGATGTCGCTGCTGGCGCTGGGTGCATCGTCTCTCGACGGAAACCAATTTGCCGGGATTTGGAGGGGGAGGGCTGTTGCACCCCCCAGCCCTCCCCGCCCCCCTCGTTACAGTGATCAAACGGGCGGCCGCGAGTCTCCGCGCTGTCTGTTCCTGGAAAACAACTTCAAGACTCGAACGTGCGCACTGTAACAACCTCTGTCTCTCTGTCTCTGTCTAGGTCGCTGGCTCCTCCGTGCGCTGTCTCCCTCCGCCAGACTCCGCGGCGAGGCTGGGCAAGCCCTGGGGGGCCGAACAACTGCGCCTTGCCCCGCCTCGCCACCCCGCCCGCACCACGCCTCCGCACACGCGACCGCCACGCGCAAGCCACACGCCGCCACGCCGCATGTCCGCGCCGCAGTGCCACGACACCAGAGTCTGACCGGACGACGCGACGCCAGCATGAGGAGGCCGAAGCGCTGGCTTTCCTGAGGTAAGTCCCTAAACCAGCTGAAAAACTAAGTCAGCTCGTGGCAATCTCAGAAAAAGAAAGACAAACGATCGCAAACGGCGCGCAGCAGGCGAAGGGTGCATTAATTCTGTGTCGCTCAACTCAAACAGAGTAACGACGCCGTCCCTCGCACACACGACACACGACGTGAATTTCTCATCATGCCGGATGCAATTTATCATAGCAGCCATTATTTTCAGCACAGCACACCCCTTTTCTTCCGGAAAGCTTTCCTTATTCGTCTGCGTCTGCAAACAGCAGACGACGTCTACGACGACGACTGCTATGATGTCCCTTTGAAAGAGAGAAGCGGGTAAGAGAGAAAGAGAGGAGGGGAGGAGGAAGATGAGCGAGGCCGCCATGAGGAGACATGTTTGTCCGCCATGAGTCGTCGCCGTCGTCACCCATCAAGGCCATCAAGGCCGTCAGCGCGGGCGCCAGCACTGGCCGCCGTTTGGAGTGCACTCACTCCTCGCTTCACCATCGCCCATATTTTTCGTGCTTCGCGGGCAGCGGCGGCACTCGGCGGTCCCTCACTTGTCGGCCGCTCTGCTCCGCTCTGCTCCCCTCCCCAACCCCCATGGCGATGTGACGCAATGCGTCCGTCCCGTCCGTCCCGTCAGGGCCCCGTCCCGGCTGTACTGCAGCAGCCGCTGCTGCCGCTGCTGCCGCTGCTGCCGCTGCTGCCGCTGCTGCCGCTGCTGCCGCTGCTGCTGCGCTGCTGCCGCTGCTCTGCCTGCTGCTGCTGCCGCTGCTGCCGCTGCTGCCGCTGCTGCCGCTGCTGCCGCTGCTCCGTCCAGTTAGCATGGACGGCTCCGTGACCGTGACGCGCCGCTGGTCATCCGCCCCAGCACCACTACCACCACCACCACCATCACCACCACCACCACCACTACCACTCCACCCGCCGGCCCAGTCACGTACTTTTCCTTCTCGCCGTCGGCGCGCGTGAACACGCCCCCCCCCCCTCTACTCCCTCTCAAGTGGGGCTCTCCGGCCTCCATAAGTTTCGCTTTGGGTGTCCCCAATGCCGCGCGGCGAATAGGACCGCGGCCCGGCAGCTTCCAAGCCATTGCACTCTGTCCGCCCGGTCCGCCGGCCGCGCCGGCCGCCCCCCTCCCCCGCCGCCGCCAGTATGAAAAATTCAATTTCTACTTTCTGTTGTAGCGCGCATACACGTTCCCCCAATACCGCGCCGTGCGGCGCGTCGCCTCCCTTGTGTGCGAGTGGATGCGCGCTCCTTCCCGAATAGCGGGAAGTCACCCGCCCACAGCAGCGCGGGAGTTTGGAGAGAGTTTCGGAGGTGAAGGGGAGGGGAGGGGGAGGGTGGGCAAAACGTACAAGAAATATTGCTCTATTTCCGAACGGCCCTCCGTGAGATAAGTGCGGTCCTAGGGACCTCGGTTTACCCTAAAGGGTCCCACAAGAGCGACAGGTCGTCGTGTGTGCGAGAGAGAGAGAGAGAGAGAGAGAGAGAGAGAGAGAGAGAGAGAGAGAGAGAGAGAGAGAGAGAGAGAGAGAGAGAGAGTGAGAGAGAGAGAGAGAGAGAGAGAGAGAGAGAGAGAGAGAGAGAGAGAGAGAGAGAGAGAGAGAGAGTAAACGCGAGAGCGATGGAGCAATGGAGCGGTGGAAGAGAGGGATAGACGCTTCGGGGACAGTGGGAACGCACTTGAGGCGTGGGACATGGTGGGCTGGGCGGTTCCAGGCGGATGTCTGACCGAGAGGTAGTGTCTTTACTCCCCGCGACACCTAAAAACCTAAAAACACGTAGTTGGCGTAAGCTCCCGTAGAGCACGCAATTCGTAGGTGATCCGTAAAACGACGTACTTCGTCTGACCTGCCGTATCTGCCATAAGGTAAGAACTGTCGTTATAGAGAGCACCTACGAACGCCGTGCTTTTAGAGGAGCTCCCCCCAACTGCGTGCTTTTAGGTTTCAGGTGTCGCCCG